>CM032420.1:14615621-15815621 GCA_019049465.1 Dryas iulia moderata | reverse complement strand
TTTTCACAAAATGAGTGCCTCTAACACTAAGCCGTTTACTGTTCTTGTTGAGGGAAATATAGGAAGTGGAAAGACAACGTTTTTAGAACATTTTAACAAGTTCGAAGATATTACACTCCTTACTGAACCTGTAGAGGAATGGCGTAATTTAAGGGGCTGGAATCTCTTAGTAAGTTGCATTTTATAATTACTCGAGGAATTAGTATTATTAACCTGTCTCTATATAAATTCTATTGGTTTGTAGGATTTAATGTACAAGGATCCATCAAAATGGGCAATGACCTTTCAAGCGTACGTTTCAATGACTATGTTGGATATGCATCGTCGACCCACAGCCACTCCAGTTAAATTAATGGAGCGGTCGTTATATAGTGCCAGATATTGCTTTGTAGAACATATGATGAGGACTGGAATCTTACATCCTGCGCAGTTCGCAGTCCTTGATGAATGGTTTAGATTTATTCAAAGAGAAATACCTATTGAAGCTGATCTCATAGGTAAGGCCTCTTGTTCCAAGATATTTATGTTCTATCAGGGAATAAATATTAGAAAAAAGTCAACATGTTTATTGTGTTTAAATATATATTTTTTAAGCATTATAAATACATTTTCAAAACATCTTATGTTTATTATTATTATAAAAAACACTGAATATTTGCTATATTTACAGTATATCTTAAAACCACACCTTCTGTGGTTCACGAAAGGATAAAGAAGAGAGCAAGATCTGAGGAGCAATGTGTTCCATTATCATATATTGAAGAATTACACAAACTACATGAAGACTGGCTTGTTAATAGAACATTTGCCGAGTGTCCAGCACCTGTAAGTAAAAAAAAATCTATCAATTTCCTATTTTTAAAAGAATAACAATAGTTTTATAGATAATCACATCTTTTGTAGTACAAGAACAAAATTACAACTTTACAGGGGACAACTTTGAAGATCTCTAAGGTTGTAACTGTCAATATTTATCTAAAAATGATAACAATTATGATAATATACTCAACCTTAGAAAATTTCAGGTCACTCTGTCTTTGAGTTGTTCTTTTTGTTTATTCTATTTATATATATATTTTTTATAAGGAACAATTAATGAAAGATTTTATATATTATTAAATATTTCTCAGTTTATACTCTACAATAATTAATATAAGGGGAGGATTAGAAACATTTAATTATCTTGGTTTTAGAAAACTTTAATCATATACAGATTAAATTTGATTTATACCCGATATAATGATAAAATTTAACAATCTGTCCAATACATGCTTTATCATATATGAAACAACTTCATTGTAACAATTTATATATTAGAATTTACCAAATAGATAACCTGACCTACACTTTCTCTTATTTTTATCTTAATTAAGTCTTTACTTTTTATGACAATATAGTACATAAAGACTTATTATGTTGCTCACATCTTTCTTAAGATATTGGTAAATAAAAAATAAAATAGTTGCTGACCTGTTAGTTATCTAGATTGTTTTTTTTTTTTCATATTAATTATTGGCTGTACCTCTACAATATGCTATATATTAATTATTGGCTGTACCTCTACAATATGATATCATTGTTTTATGCATATGAGCATTTCATAAATAAATATATATTTTTTATTTACTTAAATCTAACATAGTCAAACTAATAAAATAAAAAAATATAATGACAAAAGACTTAAAATGAGTACAGAGTGCAGCCCCAGTTGCAGGTGATGGAAAGCCAGAATTACACAAATATAAATACTAGAAATAATCATACACCCATTACAACGGTAACTCGATAACATTGAATAATGTTTCATTCATGAGATGTGTGACTTTGAGTCAACTATTTGGTCATGTCAGTGCAAACACTTGTGCAATATGAAGAAAAAAAGAAGTCCTGCTGAGATTTTTTGCACTGGATCTTCTCAGATTTGGGGAATTACCCTTAGTGAACAGGTGGTCAATTATTAGATGAACTATCATAAAATTAAGCAATGTAACTTATTATTTTAAATAGAATAACTATTTGACTTTGAATAATTATGTGATTAATTCAGCTTCACATATAGTATGGTAGGCAGTGAGCATCATGTACATCTGCCTGTATTCTCCTTTAGTTATGGGCTTCCATTCAGGGTATTTAACAAAAAAAAATTCTCCACTCTGATAAATTAAAACCATTAAAAGAATGTATCATACAAAATAGTGGCTTATTGTTTCTCAAACAGATTGATGCAATGCAGTAGAAAATAAAAAAAAAAAGAAACCTCTGATATGAGACTATGTTCAGTGTTGAGATTTGCTACTCAAAATGCAATGCCAAGTGGAGAATGGAGTGTTTTGACACTAGATTGTAAAATATATAAAGCTCACATTTGGAAACAAAACTATATATGAATTGACACATTCCCTAAATTTCCAGGTCCTTATGATTGACGCTGACTTAGATCTATCTCAAATAACCGAAGAGTATAAGAAAAGTGAACATCAAATCCTTCGTAGAGCAGTAGACGTTGTGATGCAGTCACCAACCAAACTAAGTCCAAAGAAACCTATCAGCGGTACTCCAATTAAAATTGTACCCCACATTAGACTTTAAGAATTAGCATGTATGTAATATTTTTAGTTAAAGTTGTATGTTAATTTTGTAAGTTTCTTGAGTTTTTTATGATTTATGAACTTGAATATTTGAAGTGAATAATATTTAATTGTAGATTTTATTACTTTGTTTAATAGCAAAACGAAACTTCATTTCTTTTGACTTGTATGAAAAAAACAAATTTAGAACAATTTTAACTTTATGTTGATGTGATATACAACATAATTATAAAAATGGAGCAGAAGTAAGTTATTTTGATATAAATGTTTGATGAAACTATTAAGTTAAAAGCTCTTTAAATATTATTATCATACCAGGCTTGAATAGGCTGATAACTTGACTTGCATATTATTATATTTTAAATTTTTAAAATAATGATGATCATAGATGATGAATAGATAACTACATCGGAAAAATCAAGTATCACTTTTAGGTAAAAAGTATTGAAATAAAATAAAAAATGGAATTAACCAATAAAAGTTAAACCTAAAAATGCACCTTATAATATATAGTTCCAACTTATCAAATTATTCATGCCTGGTACAGATATAAGTATTAGTAACATATGACGTCACACATTATTAGAAATAATATATGTATTACTAAATACATTTTGTTTGAAGCCATCAATGGATGAACAATGTCTCGGATATTTTTAGTTCTAAACATATTAAAATTGTGAATTTCTACATCATCGCGACTCATTTAGTTTTTACGATTTTGTGAATTTCTACATCATTCAAGACATAATTTGCAAAAATTTTCCTTGCTATGTTCAATCTATCTATTAAAGCACTATTGCTTATAGATTTTTCTATTATAATATTGTTGTGACTTTCTCTCCCTGGGATTTTTCACTTTTCACTTTTTTCCATTTTCATAATGACTCCAACAATTTAACTTTAAAAAGATGGAATTAAAATTTCAGGTAGTAACAAGTGACTTCATAAATTACTGATAACTTAATAAAAAAATTGCATAGCTTTTCTGATTGTGTTTGGATGGGTATCAATCTTATATTCTCAATTATCAATCTATATTTTTTTTTCTATTTTCTGCATTGCATGTTGAGTGGTAGAACTGAATGCCATGTGTCTTCTTGTCACAGGAGCGGAGATATAAAAATTATTTATGTATATATAATAATTCCATTGAGTGGGAATTGAACCAGCAACTGTTGTGTATACAGTCAGACTTTGTAGCACGGTACCAGAGTTCCCTCGAATCTTAGATGATCAATAATAATAATATCTTCTTAAAATTTAACACAATTTATATGTATAATTTCAATAATTTCTATATTTTCATCTAATTCATGTTATTGTGTTAATTTAGGATATATGATTTCAGATATTTTATTTCACCTTACTTATTACATTTTTATTAATATATAGTCAAAAACTTTAAAGTAAGGCAGTATTAATTTATTACGTAACATTATAATTGACAATAATTTAGACCTCAGCAAGAAAACATTCTTTGTCCCTTTAGAATATAAAACTAAAGGAAAAAAGAATGTTTTCTTGGTTTCTTATCAAATGGTATTTTTAGTTTTTTTACGTCAATAATTAATTTCTAAATTCTGTATAAGAACTACATTTTTACACTCTATCTTCTAATGTAAAAAAACAATATGGCTGACTTTTTAAGCCCTTACACCAAAATAATATAACGTAATAAATAAATAGTGCTTAAGATGGTGCTAAAACATCTTAATTTTTAAAATTTATATGTGAATTCACAATAAAATTAGAACTAAACCAGTGTTAAATGTAATATTATTATCAGTTAAGAAATTAAAAAAATTATGTTAGGACACAAAAAATGTCTTGTAACAAAACATTTAAATATTGTATGATATATCACACCAACATAATTAAACTGACCTAACTCAATTTCAGTAATTTTCGATATTGCTAAAAAAATACCATAATAATATTGTAATTTATAACATTTTTGAGTAAGGCCACTTTAAATCTGGGGACATGATGTATTCCTTTATAACGACAATTAAATTAGTATTATGTTGTGTTGATTGTAATTTTATTTGCATTAAGAGTTTCTTAGTATAAGTGGGAATACTTTGCCCAAAAGTTTATTTTTTCAGCTTAACAATTCATTCTGCCTAGAAGGATAGACAGTGACAATTGACTGAGTGATGGGACTCTATGCTCGCCCGGCTTTATATAATAACTGCATAGAGAAATTAAAATAATTTAAATATAACCATTGTATATATGAGGAATGAATCCACATGTTTTGTGATTACTGTCAGACACTCCCACTGAACCATGATGGTCCTAATTCAAATAATGTTTAAGATTTAAGCTTTAAATAACTGAAGTGTATTTGAGTGTTACTGTTTACTGTAAGTTGTGTTACCAAATTCCTAAAAAAAGCATTTACAATTAAATAAAGCCTTTATTATATAAATGTTAAATTTCAACAATATTGCTTTTTGATATCATTTCAAATGTCTCCATTGAATTTTTAAAAAAAATATTGTGGTAAAACAAAATTGTATATTTTTTAGTATAATTCACAATTTTATGTAACATAGTTTTTATATTTGTGTAAATTGTATGTAATAAATAATGACTATGACATGTATTTTAAATTATTCTGCTTTTTACTTTTTTTCTAATGTTTTGCATTTGCATTTTAACATAATGTCAAAGTAAACATGACTTCAAAATTTCCTTTTCTCATATTTAAATAAATTTTATCTTATTAAAGAAACATGGTTCATCCATATAAATCAGACAAATATCGTGTAAGTAATTGAAAACCAAATCTAAAAAGTTTGCTATAGTATAAATTTATTATTATGTCAATATTTATAAGAAATAAATTAGGTACTTTGAATAATAAGTAATATCTAATTTTGTATATTATATTCAAAGCTTATATGATTTTTTTTCAGCTTTACGCGTTTTCTCCGTAGTCAAATACTCAATATAGCCAATAACGCCGTTCTCTACTTCTAGAATTCTGATTTTTTATGGAAAACAAAAACAATATATTAAAATTGCAAAATACAATATCAGTGTTGTCATTATAAAGTAGACCACGCTAATATTGCAAATAATGATTAGATTCCGAAAGTGTTGCCTCCCTCTTGATATTGCTCTGCCGAAAAAAAAACATTTTATTAATATTTTGTTTTAAATATTAGTGATACTACTCATTAATATTACTCTCTTTACTAAGTTAGTATTTACAGAGAGAAAATTTATTAAAATATGTGTTTTACTTATAAGATTTGCCAAAGCTACTTTGCCTAACTAGAACGAATTATGTTTATATTTACTATTGCGAGTTAACACGCTTTTCTTTGAGTGCGAATCGAACACAATGCTGTAAGTTTGTGTTTGTGTTGTAAACCTTTAAAGTAAATAAAAGCACATTCTAAGTTGAACGGAGGGAATTGTATAACCGATTTTTAGGCACTGATTGTTGGTAAGAAGAAGTACGCGAAGCGGCCGGCTAGCAGACCCCAGTGGTGCCATTACGAATGGTATTTACAACTCAGCTACTCTTCAACTCTTTGGCTGCTTGGCTGTACCTGTGCGAAATTTTCGGAAAGCCTACATATATCCTGTCAATATTTTTATTCCATATTCGCAACTTTACCACTAGTTACACACAGACACACAGCAGGTCTTCTCTCTCACCGCATGGGAGAGGGGAAACGGTTTCAGGGCCTAGCCCTCTGACCGTTGCGATCTACTCCATCCACGACTATGGGTGGGTCACGGGGTAAAGCTTATGAGGCCTTGTAAAATGAATTTCCACCGTGGGAGATGGAGAAAAAGACCACTAGTTAAAAAATCTTCTACGTCTTAAATAAGAACATTCACTCTCTAAAGTTACTCACAATAATTTAAGAGCAGAATATTTTAGATGAACTCTTCTGTAGATCTCATTGGAATAGTCAGTACTGAACTTTGTTAATTTTATAAAATGTCATACTATTCTATTCTACGATTTAGCCAATATCGTATTGGTGTTAAGTTTGGATATCCAAGAACCAAAAACTATAATCTAGGTTCAAGTTTAAGCGTTAACGAGTGGTAAATGGAAATTGTATCTCAAAAAGTCCACACAGACAGAGTCGTGGGCATCAATTATTACATAATAGTAAATAAGAAAAAATAATAAGTAAAAATATGACTTTACCAATTTCAACTTAATAAATTCTACGTTTAATTTAATAAAAACTCAAATTACGTTATTATAAATATATTTTCTCTTTTGTTGTAAATAAAATATATATTTTTTAATATTAATTATCATAAGTTATTATTGATTACCTAAATTAATAGCACAAATGCTACGTGTGGCAGCCCCAAACAGCTGTCAAAGTATTATTTTGTCATTCTCAGGTGTTTACATGCCGATCGTATTATTTAGGTCAAAATTATAATTAAATTATTAGCAAATTATATATAACTAAATTTATTTAGCAATACATTTATTTACATTATATACGTTATAAGTTTTTTGTTGAAACGTTATTTGTGATGACTTCTTGTTGTGGCAACGAAATAGTTTTCAATTCGGCAATAAGTGAAGTAGTATCAAGTAATATAGAGTATTTAGTTAGTTTATTGTGTTCTGAAAATAAATTTACACTTGTTTCCTTATTTTTAATTGTAGTTAGTGTTATAATTGTCGTGTTAACTCGCAGTATCGGTGCTAAATATTCATTTTATCCTACGCCTATAAGAAAGTAAAAGTAATGAGAGTGTTAGCTTCACACCAGTGAGCTCCCGCTGAAAAAGGTTTGTATAATTATTTTTATCGATTTCTTTAATATGCTTTGACTTATTTTGTGTACCTATTATTTACTAGTTTGAAAAACAAGTAGCTATAGGTATAAGATGTAGGTATTTTATGACTTTATAATAAAAAGTCTTTTTAGAGCTGCATAATAATAATGAGGTTATTTATAAAATATTATAAATAATTCAAGAATAAATTGATATTTGTGTGTTTATTATATAATATTATTTTAAAAAGTGTGCAAGACATTTTTTTTTATTTTTTATATATTATATAAATTATAAAAATAACATTGGTTTCAATATTTAAAGTTAACTTTATAATGAAATATACATGTAAGTTGTTACTTACCAATATATTTTATAATAATTATCAAGATAATGCCTCAAAATATTACATAACATTATAAACAGTTTAATTCAGGTTTTGGTTACTTATTATCAAAGTTTTATTTTCTTAATAAAATATATTTCACATAGTAATTATTATATTTTGCCATTCATTTTTCTTTCCTTACTTTTTTCAATTTATTATATGTTATCTATCACAACTTCAATAAAAGGTATTTTATTCATATTGCTTGAGTTTTATCTTAGTTATCAATATTGCTGATATTATATATGTCATTTAAGATAATATAGGTCAAAGTTTTTGACTATATAGCATACATACATGTATGATAGATTAAATTATATAGTTATCATGCTAGTACATTTATGTGCGTTTTTATGTTTTTATTTATTTTGTTTTATTGATTCTAGGAAATATAATGAAAAATTGATAAAATCAATTCCAAAAGCCAATACTTCCTTACTTTAAACTAAATATATCTTAAACAAAATTTAACATATGTTTGACTTTGGTTATCTACACACTTCTAGTGTTTTGTTTAATAGATACACTAAAACAATGAAGAATGAATTATTCTTTCTAATCTATTTATTAAATAAATTCTTCATAGTATGTCAAATCGCTGTTAAACAGGTAAATTAACTTGTTAGATAAACTCAAACGAAAGTGAGTGGAGCTAGATGCATGAGCTAGCTTGGCCTCAGCGCCCACATTACCTCATTCCAGTATTTTCACTTTCTTAAGCAGAAAGCGTAAAGTATAAGTAAATCTACAGCTTTATCAATAATGGGTCCTGTAGAATATTGAAAGATTTTTTTGCTAAACTACTCTCCTGTGTATAGTAAAGAAAGTTAAGTGAACCTAGTGTTAAAACACTCCGTTTTCCATTTTTTGTCTATTTGAAGGCATTGCGCTTTGACTGGCGGAACTCAACGCCGCATTTTATCTTACTTAACGATATTAAGTTTAAAATGTATGCATATTTCGAACGTAAAAACTATTCGATTGATAATTTACTCAAGGACGATGTGATAAGCGATTACGAGTGCGTAGCGTGTTTGTTCATCAACAATGTTTGTTTGTGGCCTAATTTTTTAGACTTGCGATTAATTATAGAGGTTAATAGAAATTGTTGGTTTTAATACTATCTTTACATTAGGTATGTTACGGATCCGTAACCGGAATTAAAATCGATATAACATTCTTCTATATCGATTTACATTTTGGTTACGGATATAAAATTATTTCGGATATTCGATAGTTTCGATTACGGGTATAGAGCTTCCTAGCACTCCTCCTTTGTATATACAATGTCGATACATTGATGTATTCACAGAGAATCAACCTACATTTTGGTGTGAACATCCTAATATCAAGAGTTATTTCTTCTACCGATTTTTAACAAAATATAACCATTAACTACAAAGTATAATTTATTTATTTCGCATCGCATCATCATCTGGCTGTAAACGCAATGGTTATGGGTTCGATGTCGACTCGTCGGAATCCTTAAACTAAAAATATTTTTTTGTCTCTGCTTTGGTATGACAAAATGCGACGTTGATCTCCGTTTATCAATAAGCGAATTCCTTTAGCGGAAAGCGGATAAGATATTTCGATATTTTATTTTCTCTGCCTGCCTCGCTATGCGGGATAAAGCATGAAATATGTCTTTTCTGCTTACTTTAGTATGCGGGGTAAAGCGTGAAGAACCAGAAAATATTTTACATATCAACATTTTTTCCTCGTGTACAGCACAATTTTTTAAAATTGTATTTCCATTAGACTAATATGTATGTCATAGACGTGGAAACGATAAAATAGTAAAATGTTATCACGTTTTCACTAAATAGATAAATTTTGTAGACTATTTTTATGTCACTATAAATAGGTATTTTCATCCATATATATAAAAAAAAAAATGGAGTGTCTACAGAGACAATGGAGTGTCTTTTCCCCCGTGGGGGGACGGGTTAAGAATACAATTCCCCCCCGCCGCTGGGTAGCGTCCCGAAAAAGGCGGGTAACCCAGTAGCTTGGTGGTAGGAGATTCGTTCTCCGACTGGCTCGCGATCACTATCATGTCAAAGACGAACCGCCAAATATCTTATGATGTGTTCCGCTTCGATGGTATGTAAGCCAGCTCTCCCTATTCCCACCATTCCCCATCCTTCCTACCTCCTTCTGTCCTACATTCCCAAGGCTGGCAACGCATCCATAACTTGAATGTTGTGGATGTCTATGGGCGAAGGTAACCACTTAACACCAGGTGGGCCTTCAGCTCGTTTGCCTCCTTTATTCCATAAAAAAAAAAAGAAAAAAAAAAGACCTAACATATAAAAATAATCAATTTTTATTAAATGCATATGAATGTATAGACGGTATATATATATATAATATTTTTATATTTTTTGTGTCTGTCCACCTGTCTGTCTGTTTATTTCGGATAATCTCTGGAATGGCTGGATCGATTTTGACCGGACTTTCACTGGCTAAAGCTAATGTAATAAGGCAATAACTACACTTTAATCTTAGAATAGTTCAAAATAGCTAATAGCTGATGTAATAACTAACAATTAGGCTACTTTTATTTTAGAAATATAAAGGTTTTGTTAACTTTTACACAGACAAAGTCACGGGCACAGCTAGTTAAAGATTAAACTTTAAATTAGAGTACTATTTTGTGTTTAAATATTTTAACTTCTATTGTTTATAAAAAGTTCTTCTTTGTAGGCCCAAAAGAGAACTTTTAAAGAAAACTTGTTTGCGTATCCTTCTGATTCTTGGAAACGTTTCGTGTTTGACGTCATAGGCGAAATTTTATCTTAATATATTAACTCTATGGTTAGGACATCTATCGAAGAGAAAGTTTTTAAGTTTATTTATTGTATATATTATTTATTATTTTTACGCATAAGATGAAAGCATCTTTACTTTATTAATCTGGTGATGTCACAACATGACTGGATTACCTATATAATATTGTAGAATTGTAAATAGCTAGCAGTACTTTTAACGCGTGAAATAGAAATGTGTCTTTCACAAAAAGTATACCTATGTCAAACATATGGCAGTGTGTGTAGTTTTTATTTTATTCATTAAAGTATTTCTAATGTGGCAACATAAATGTATCCGTAAACGACTATTTCAATTCCCATTTGAGAAGTGAAAATATTTAATATTTCCATTTTCTTTGCTCTGGTGTAGAGGCAAAACGCGGCGTTAAGTTCTGCCACTTAACACGCAATGCTTCCAAAATTCAGCGGAAAGCGGGGAAACGGAGTGTCTTAACACTAGGTTTCTTCTGCTTACCCTGCTGTGTGCAGGATACAGCGTGACGCTAAAAATAATTACATTTCTTCACCAAATAAACCTAAAAAATGCCAAATTTCATACTCGTCAGCACAATAATTGTAAATAATAATCATGATAATAGTGGCATACAATACATTGTAATTATTTGCCTATAATTCAAGACTTTACAAAAGCTTGCTGTTTGTTTAGCGTCTAGATCTTCTAATCTGCAAACATAAGGTGAGGTGGTGATGTCATATGCGGAATTCCATTTGCAAACGCTTTATATGTAGGAACACTAGTTTTTAGTGTTCTCAAATAACCTAGGTATTTGAATAGGATCTACATCTTGTTTTTTCTGTCCAAGCTTTTTCTGTAACTAACAGATTATTCTTTTGATAGTATTTATTCACATTTTTTTAAAGATTTTGTAAACTAGATATTCAAACTTTGGAATAGATGTTGTTTTTTTAAACATTATACAATATTTTTTATCTGTATTTTACATTTTTCATATAACGCGGGAAATTAGACAATATAACGTGACATTTTCCGTCAATATAAACTTATATTGACGGAAAATGAATTGAACCCTTAGATGATTTTTTTTAAATGAGGCTAGTCGTGGCGCAGTGACACAAACGTGTGACTGTAAACGACTAGTTATGGGTGTGATTCAACCTCGAGGAGTGGAAATATTTAATATTTCCATTTTCTTCGCTCTGGTGTCGAAGCGGCGCGGCGTTAAGTTCTGCCACTTAACACGCAATGTCTCCCTTCCCTGTGCCTACCCTGCTGTTAGTGTGCTAGTTACAGAGTGAAGTAAAAAAAAAATACTGTATCCCTTTTAACATGCAATCTATTGTTGTGTAAATTATATCTTTTTTACCGATCAACCTCCTACGTCTACAAACTATGTCGTTCTTTATACAACGTGCTCGTGACGAAATTAAGAGTATTAAAATGAATTATTATAGAACTGATTTAAGTTTAACACTTACATATATATTATTATAAATATATATTATTGACATACTCCTATTTGTTTATATTATTAACTCCTAATTGCAACGTATGCACCTTAATTTAAAATATGACAAAAAGACCACGTACACCTAAAACTGTTGGGCTTTAAAAGCTGAAGTTAGAAGTGAGGGAAGAAGTGTTTAGGAGTGTTTCTAGTGCGTACATACTAATCGCTCACTCGCTTTCAAATTTCTACGGGAACGGTTAAAACGAGCTTTTGCGCATAAAAACTATTTCAGTATAAGACTCTTAAATATATAGTTCCCTTTATTTACCTACTTCTAATTATATTAAATGATATACGAGTATATTCTATTCTATACAATGAAGTTATAATCAGCATTGTTAAAGTTTTTTTTAAATATTTTTTTCATTCATCCGAAGTCGAGTTAAATATTTCGTGGAAATATAACAATTATATATTTTTTATCTGTTCGTTTTTATTAACATTAAACTGAACATTACTTTTTTGAGTCTGTTAATTAAACAACTTGTTATTTTACTATAAATCAACAAGTTTCCACCTTTTTCGCTGGTTAGGTAAATCTTAATTTATGAAGTTGGGCCAGTCGTGGCGCAATGGTACAAGTGTGTGACTGTGAACGACTGGTTGTGGGTTCGATTCCCACTGGAGGAGTGGAAATTAATATTTCCATTTTCTTCACTCTGGCGTCGTGGCAAAGCGCGGCGTTAAGTTCCGCCACTTAACACGCAATGCCTCCGAATTTGGCGGAAAATGAGGAACGGAGCGTCTTAACACTTGGTTCTCTCTGCCTATCCTGCTGTGTGCGGAATACATCGTGAAGCTGAAAAAAAAAAAAAAAATATTTATGAAGGTGCTTTACACCATCATTGGACATTGGAAGATTGCCTGTGTATATAGGCCATGGTAGTCAAGCGCGGGTTCAACGTAGTGGGCTCTATGGGCATGCCCAACTTAAATTACTCGAAACATTATATGTTTTGGTCTAGATCAATGATAGTTAAAGTAGTAGTTGCCAAAAAACGAGAGCTAAAATAGTTTAGTAAAAAAACATAAAAACTAGAGCCAATACTATAATTCTAGCCTTCTTTTGATTTTTTTTTGCTAGCCACTGGTCTAGACACAAGTTCACTGATTTGCGCCGGATTTCAGTGTCATCATCACCTCAAGGTGATTTAATTGTATCAATACAATGAAAAAAAAATTACTGACAGTTTCTCAATTGTAATTGTCTCCGTCCATACTCCGACTCTTGTATAGTCGATTTTAAAAGGTCGCTGTGCCCACAACCTTTTTTGAGGGCTATCCCGATATACCTTGCGTATGAGTGGTGTGAGTTTTATTGCCAAGCGATATAAAAACAGCATTAATGAAAATCCTCCATGTTTAAAGTGAGGAAGTTCTATATATTAAAAATAAGTAAAGGCACTGTCTACTGAGTAAAGTTCGGGTGTCTTATTTCAATAACTAACATAGAGTAAATATTATATTAAAAGTAGCGGAAGTAGGCACCAAACACAGGTGTAGATTTATGTATTTATTGTCCGTTCTCATTGACCGCGTGAGCGAAGCCGCGGGTAATCGCAGCTGGTACAGGAATGAGCGTGGCGCTGAATATTATTAAAGAATTAAAATAAAATAAAGTAAAGTAATTAAAGAGATAAGTAGGGGCCAGTCGTGGCGCAGTGGCACAAAGTGTGCCTGTAAAGCGACTGGTTGTGGGTTCGAAATATTTAATATTTCCCTTTTCTTCGCTCTGGTGTCGACTTGAAGCGCCGCGTTAAGTTCCGCCACTTAACATGCAATGCCTCCGAATTCGACGGAAAGTGGGAAATGGAGTCTCTTAACACTAGGTACCCTCTGCCAACCCTGCTGTGTGCGGGATACAGCGTGAAGCGAAAAAAAACATGAAAAGATAAAGTACCTCGTCGTTTTCCACCAGTAGACACACAGTGTTTCAAAACTGCTATGTGAGAATTGGAATGCCGTAATATTATATTTTATAGATTTTCAATATATTTTAAGTCGAAATATGCAAAAAAATAATTTATATAATTTTGACATTGAAATATATTTTATTTTTGCGTTTAAATTTTAAAGCGCATTTTCTGTCATACATAGTATGTATACATAGTATGTACTAGATAAGTAGTTCATACATTTTAATAGCGTCTGTATGATAATCGAATAAGACCAAATTACCATTCAATCGTTGCTTTAACAAAATAAAAAAAAACAAACTTTATTTTTATTTATAGATAAAAGATGTAAAAAGCGAAAATAAGGTATCTTTACGTCAATATGACATCATTTTTTTAACAACGGTATATAACAGTATTTGTTGTTATATAATATACATATAATATAGTATATTGAGTTGCAGCGCAGCTTAAATGTAAGCGTGATGGCTGTGGGTTCGATTCCCACTCGGGGGAATTTTGTAAATTAAGGTTATATAAGCTAAATAAGGGCGGCGGCAGACGCTGTCTTAATTTCGGGCGGAAAGTGGAGAACAGAGTGTGAATCTTGACACCAGATTCTCTCTGACTATTCTGCTATGCGAGAAAAAGCTTGAATTTGCTAAAAACATCGATATACATATATCAGTATATATTTTTTTTTAACTTCACGCTGTATCCCGCACACAGCAGGGTAGGCAGGAGGAAGCTAGTGTTAAGACACTCCGTTCCCCACTTTCCGCTGCATTCGGAGGGATTGCGTGTTAAGTGGCAGAATTTAACGCCGCGCTTTACCTCGGTACCAGAGCGAAGAAAATGGAAATATTCAATATTTCCGCTCCTTGAGTGGGAATCGAATCCACAACCAGTCGTTTACAGTCACACGTCTGTTCCACTGCCCCACGACTGGCCCCGATATACCTTGCGTACGAGTGGTTATCCTATACCTTACTTATCAGTATATAGCATAGTATATTAGTGAATATATAGTGGTTTGGGAAGATTGTTTTGGTTTGACGTTTGGGCGTTCTGTTTTTAATATTTTATCGGTTTTTTATTTGCTATCGGTGTTTTGAACATAGGCATTTCGTTGGCTTATAAATATAATTCTTCTTTTAATTCTTCTTATACGGCAATATTTCGTCTCAAAAGGTTAGCGTTAAAAATAGATGATTCCATAAAAAATAAATAAATTACACTACACTTTTATTTTTAAATAAAAAAAAAGCAAAACACATTATATTAATTAATAATAAATACATTTTTTATGAAGTTATTAAAAAATATAAGATGAGATAAACGCTTAAGCGACATTAAATAAACGCCTCGTGTCACGAGTCTTAATTAATTCCTTCAATCAAACTTGATTTAAAACATTTTTTTTCCATCGGGTTTTATTTTGTTCACAGTCAAATGACATGTAATTATGTGTAAATATGCGTATTCATTTTTATGTTTCATATTCATAATTGTAATTTCCACGATTCTCACGAGCGGTATGTTTTGTTTTTGTTTTTTACTCATTAAAAGCCCTTCACATTGTTTTCGTTCAGCATAATCTTTCTCTTAGTTATATTTAATTATAGGGTTGTAGTGAATTTGGGTTAAACAATTGTATAGGGCAGTTCTAGGTTCAAATTTTATTTGAGGCCTTTATATTTGATGGCGGTGTTGTCGTTCTTATCAGCTAGTGAGGCAGTAAGTTCCGTTACTTAATAGGCAGTTCTCGTTCTGCTTCCTCCTTAAACAAAACAGCTTCACGTTTTCTTCCGCGTAGCGGAGTTGTAGAGCAAACTAGTGTCAAAAGTCTCCGTTCTTCACTTTCCGCCAGAATTCGAGAGATTGCCTGTTGAGTGGCAGAACATAACGTCGCGCTTTGTCCCGTCAGAGTGGAAAAATGAATATCTCGAGATCCCTAGATCAGCAGACATAGATTCTCACATAAAGAAAATATTGATATTTACATAACGAAAAAAAAACTATGTCGGTATTTATTTTATCCCTTCAAAATCGTGAATCATCTGTACTATTTCACTATACCGCCAATCACGAAGGGATTACGCTTAGACCATGGCATGAGAGGCATGTTCCTTTCTCCTTTTCTCCAGGTCCAGGGGTTCCCGCACCCTAAATCCCGCAACATGCAGGATTGGAAAACGATGCGGGATTTCACAATACCCGCCCTCAATAATCCAAGATTGAGAGTCCTAGTACAAACCTTCATTGTTTTATATTTCCCCTTTTGCTGTTTAGAGACGGACAAAATGTAATGTTCATTCACTGTGGCCAAAACAAATAGATTTTTACGTCTAAAATATTTATGCCAAATGAAATGTAAATATCCGTTTGCTCATTTATTTTATTACTTCTGCGAATTTATTTGAATTCATTTTATTTTGTAACTCACCGACATAATATGTAAATTATGATAATCATTATATGCCTGAGATAAGATGTAATCACGCCTAAAACATAACGTGTAACATGAACTAATATACTAAGGCTTATGTGGTTTAGACGATCTATTATTGTTTGTGGGACAATTGACGTGGAAAACTATTTAATTCGACGGGAATAAATACTTTCTCACGTAAATTAATAATTGTGAATTTATTTCAAATATAGTGAGACATAATTCTGTTTTCTTTTATCTAAGAGGAAGAAAGATTAGGAGGAAGGAATTATATTATATTGGAGACAAGGCATGTTAGGTGACGGAAAAGAGTGTGGTTTTTTTTTCTTATCAGTCCTTGAAAACACCAATATTTTAAATTCCTCTCAAATATTTGACGAAAAATTCTGAGCTCAATTTTGGCCAAATTGAATTTTTGCGGGATGTCACCTTTATCCATACATGTTTTAGATTACATAGATGCGTACCGTTACAAATGTCTGAACTTTGCCATATTTTCTATGATATGTTATTTCTTGAATTCTTTCTTCAATTAATGATAAAGCGTCACGAAGCATAGTCGAAACCATTGGGTGCAAAAAGATATAATCTAGCGTACACATCCCCAGAGGAGTGTATTTCTTGAAATTACTACGAGAAAACTAAAAACTGGTTCTCAGTAAATTTAGAATATATCGCCTCTTTGCGGTGACAACGTGACATCTCGCTCAAATAGTTTTTTTTTCAATTCCCTTGATATTGAAACCATGGTGTTGGGTTTTGTCTTCTACAAAAACACTTTTCAACCGTTCCTTTAAAAAAATACCGGAAATTAGTTATAATTAGAAATTGAAACTCACCACCACAGTCTTAAATATCATATATTGAAGGGAAACGATTTTGAGATCATAATCGTCACGTTTTCATCGCAGAGGCGATATAAGTATATATAGGTATGCGTAGGTATAGGCCCCATGTACATGGGGCCAGTCGTGATGCAGTGGCACAAGCGTGTGACTGTACACGACTGGTTGTGGGTTCGATTCCCACTCGAGGAGTGGAGATATTTAATATTTCCATTTTCTTCGCTCTGGTGTCGAGGCAAAGCGCGGCGTTAAGTACCGCCACTTAACCCTCCATGCCTCCGATTTCGGCGGAAAGTGGGGAACGGAGTGTCTTAACACTAGGTTCCCTCTGCCTATCCTGCTGTGTGCGGGATACAGCGTGAAGCTAAAAGAAAAACAAAAAATAGGTATACATAACAGTGTATATTGATCATAATAATGACAATCGTATTCGAGAAGGTTGTATCACATTAACTTTGCTTCGTCCTCCCAAATTACCTAACAAAAAACCACTTACATCAATCAGTATCAATATGCCACAATACTTTTCCCGAAAGGACGGCATGATCAATTCGTCATTTACAATTTATATAATGTCAATCTGTTTCAATTACAAGTGTTTTCTTTGATGCATACATGTGGCTTTAATTAAGAAGTTTACATAACTTTTTTTTGTTATTATCGAATAGTTAAGATATGTTTCTGTTTGGTAGTTTTTTGAAATGGGTCAAATTTCACTTGGGATATTTTGTAGCTTTGCTTCGGTCTAGATAGACTAGCGTAGCGCTTGCAAAAGCTTTGTCAAAAGACATTGGATAAGTGGTCTGAAAATTATGAATGGAGTTATTTACAGTTAAGGTATCTTTGTTTATTCTGTTACGTGTGTGTTAAAATAAAAGTATATAGAAATTTTCTGCGTGCTCTACTTTTTTAGTAATAGTTTGTAGAAAAATAGTTTTAAAATTCTCCAGTTATGTACATTCAAAAGAAGGTGGAAGGTGCCCGTGTTTACTGTGTCATATTATCCGACACACTACAGCGATATTTATTATAATTATTAATTTTATTATTAAATTAAGTAAGTCAATAAAAAAAGGGGGCTTTAAGCCTCGCCAGTCAACAAAAAACACAAAAAAGATTGAAGTTGCCTTTTAATTAAAATTACATGTATGTATGTAGGTATGTACATATCTATTGAGCTCCAGTAGAACCTAGGCAAAAGTAACCTATATTATAAAACGATTATGTTTTGCCATTTTTTTATTTCATTACTGTCATCAACAACAATGTGGCGAAGTAAATACAATACTTGAACAATTAAGAGTGAAGCTAAATTATACGCGAATTCAACATACATCAATACTGATATTACGAAGTTTGTCTGGTTGTTGTGTTGTGTTTTTCTTTCACGCCTAATCTACTGGCACAATTTTGATGAAATTCGAAATGAAAATAGTTGAATATAAAGTCAAACCTAGCTTCTTTTTTTTTTTGGAAATTAACTCCTACAGGGTTGAAATAGAGGATAAAAGTTTATCTACTTCTCAGTAGATTTGACTTCCGAGCAGGTGGTAGCTTTATTGTTTCACTCGTCAATTCAAAGGTGTTGCTAGTCTATTTGAATAAAGATATTTTTCAGAAGGCACAAGTTTGCGCGTTGACCACTAAGAAGTTCACCTACCATCAAGTGACCCGAACGCTCGTTTGCCTTGTCCTTTTTATAAAAAAAAAAAAATCTAAACCACTTGACCGATTTCGATGAATTTTCTTAGGAACATAGTTGATAATCAATGCCTAAATTAGGCTGCCTGTTTTTTAAAAACTAACCCGTAACGGGCTAACATAGGAAATGAAAATTTGTATAAAAAATATTGTCAAAAGATCATTCTTAGTAAGTAAAATAAATTAAATTAAATAGCTTCACGCTGTATCCCGCACACAGCAGGGAGGCTTGCGTGTTAAGTGGCGGAACTTAACGCCGCGCTTTACCTCGACACCAGAGCGAAGAAAATGGAAATATAATTTCCACTCCTCGAGTGGGAATCGAACCCACAACCAGTCGTTTACAGTCACACTCTTGTGCCACTGGGCCACGATTGGCCAAAAGTAACCTCAGAATTTATCTCTTCTTTGCGGTGATAACGTGATCTCTCGTTCAAATCCTATCCTATTTTTTTCTTAATATTTGAGGCCCCGGTGTTGATTTTTGCTTTTTACAAAGACGCATTGAATTTTGAAACATAAGTTGTGTAGTTAACGCGTAAAGCCGCGATCGGGTTGCTAGCGAGTATAATATAATAAATGATCATTTCAATCCACCTTGCTCAATTGTTTTTTTTCTTACGTACGTGATGGGTCACCTGAGCTGGGCATATAATTAATTTAGGCTTGGATACATTATGCTCATTGCAATAACATTAACGAACCGCACATAATGAATGTTCAGGAGATGAAACTTGAAATATCAAGCAAAAACTACTTTGCTACTTATTACATTTGTTTATTTCTCAACGCTCTACAATAGTAGGTTATCAGTTTATTGTGAATTTTTAAGTATTGTTTTAAAGTTGTATGGAATTTGTAGGTTTTCAGTGTTATTTCTTGTATTGTTTTTAAGCATGTTTTAGTAAAGGGTTTAATTGTGCTTTTATATTTTATATGGAGCATTTTAACACCTTATTAATATGACCTTCTTATTAACTTAATATTTATCTATTTGTTTGTCAGATAATCTATGTAAGTAAAAGTTGTAGGGTTATTATGGCCTAACTCTTACATTACTGCTTGTTAGTGAAACTTGCACCTGCGTCCAGATTAATGAAAATGCTATTTTTTCATCGCCTTTCAATCTTGCCAGGATAACCAAAATATATTTCAGCTATATGTTTTATTTTCTTTTTTAAAATTATTTCTTATTATGCATGTAACACAGTAAAGTATCTATTTTAATCTGACTCCCCTAATATATATTACCCTGAGTGGGACCTAAACCCACAAATATCGAATAGTACAGTTAGACGAAAAAAAACTATATACTTTAATAGAATTTATATTTAGGAAAAAATATTTTATCGATAATCTCAAGATCAGATATCGTTCCATCTCCAAGATATGCTGATGGGCACTTCTTTATATTCAACATACATATTAACACTGCACACCGCGTCATTGCTTTATATTTGAATCGCAGAAATAGGTACACACTTTGAAATTCATGTACATTTTAAAATTTATAGTGTGCTTTGAAAATGTTACATTTGAATTAATTAGTTAAATGGGGATAGAGTGAGAGCTGCCTGCATGTATTTAGAGCAGGGCTGAGCAATGCGCGGCCTGCTTAGTAACTTTATGCGACCCCAAGCGTTTTTTTTTATATTACAGGTATTCTTCCATTAATTTTTAACACCAATTTTTTATAGGTACTTTACTACAATAACTTTTTTATCTAACCTCTTATTTAGAGGTTGGTATATTATGTAGTGGTTTTAGACTTGGATATGGTCTAGGTATTTGTTGTTAAGAATATATAACGTATTGACCGTTGGGCTTTCAATATGAAAGGGGTGGAAAAATGTATATTTATCACATTATGAGAAATATACATTTCGATTAGGTCGAGAGAGTCAGGTAAGACTCTACTTTTATATTTAGCTTTTAATTTTAGCTCAGTCTTGGGAGTTAGGCAACAATCCATTTAATTTCAATTAATATCATTTTATGAACAACTTTTTTTACAGAATACCACTTTCCTCTTAAACAACAAATGTAAACACTCTCCTCACTCTCCCAAAAGAGAATTGAAGCCAGTACCTTCATGTAACTTGCACTTGAGCCACGGTGACTTCAAACGTGTTTCTTATTCTATTCACTTTGCTATTGTATTAACATAAATTAAGATTTTTTACTAAGACGATCCTTTAGAACGTTGGCAATAAATAATTATATCTTTTGGCCCTGACATCTTTTCCTACAATATACCATGTTGTAGAAGTCATATATTGTTTGTGTTATATTCTGCTATTGACAAATCCCTAATGTGAATTCGATACGTTTGTATTAGAATATGTATGTCTGTTTTAAATTTCAAACTCGATGTTTTAAGTTCAAGGAGACTGAGGTGGTATCTTAAACACGGAATTTTACCAGGCTTCAATATTATACCGTTATTGTATAACGGAATGGTTTTTTTTGTTTGATTTTAAATGATTTAAAGGGTTTTTGTTATTTATTGGCTTTTAAATGTAAATGCCATGTGAATGGTACAGTAAGCTTTATTAATTTGTAAAGGTTATCTTAAGATGAATCATGATTACCAATTTTTAGATTACTACTAGAAATATTCTACCTTGTGCTTCTTACATTGACAGACTTTAGACACATGTGATTTTAGACATTAAGGGTGAGACTTATAAAACATTTTACAGTAGGCAGGTACTAATGTGTAGCTTAGTTTTTACTATTTAGCTTGTAAAGTATAATTTTAAAAAAAGACTAAGAAACTGCTTCAGCTCTCTCTCTTAATAGGATACTCAGAGAAAACTTAATTTTCTCTCTTTAGACACTTTTCAACTTTTTAGACGTTTTTAACTTTCCATTCCAAATCGAAACATTATGTGTTGAAGGGAGAAGTTCAAAGCCACATTTTGCGGTACTAGAGCGAATATTCGATCATAATCCTGAAAGGGAATCGAACCCATTGTGGATGATCCAATCCAATTGAATTTACGACGAGACTCTACCCCATTTCGCCACTACGGCCTTTAATTTAATATATGTAATTAATAATATTCTCTTTATACAGACGAAAAAAAGAAATAATAGAAGCATCTTGCCAACAATTTATATAAATATATTCTTTAAATGATTAATGCAACATAGATCAAAATTCATTCTACATTCAGAGCCAGTTTTAGAGCCATCAAGTCGAACACAAAAAGTGCTTATTCATGTTTAACCATAGATAACTTATTTATAATAGAATTTACACTTGAACCCGTCTAGAATTACTCCTCTATTATTTATTCCAATAGGTGAGGGCTTCTTAAACAATGGGTCGCAACCCCAAATGGGGTTGCGTAGCAAAATTCTGGGGTCGAGAGATTTTAATGTCAAATATTTATATATACAATTTTATAATATAATTAGAGTTGGCGTTTCAAAACGAATTCTAAAACGATATATTTTCATGTGTATATGTATATTGTTACCTAATAAATAAACCATCAAAAAATATTTTTTCTTTTATATTTGTACGGGGTCGTCAAGAAACTCGCAATCATAAATGGGGTCGTAATTGACGAAAGTTTAAGAAGCCCTGCAATAGATTTATAATTCTCTGAACTGGCTTTGACCAACTGTGTATGCGTTTTTACTTTTTATTTTTCATTCGCAATCAGTCCCACGGTAAACAAAAACGGTGACTCGAAGTGGCTCGAACAAAAAGTGGTATAGAGTAAGGCTAGATAACTCGTCTAATACGGCGGTTAGGTGGCAATAACTTTGAGTCGCTACTCTCGTAAATACTTGCAAGTAGCAAGTCCTTTTACATCGAACGATGGTTGGACACCTATTTGCACGTATTTTCAATTTTTTTCGCCACAGTTGCGTATATTATGCGCTTGTGGGTACATAACATAGCCGTCGTGGTACAGTGGGAGAACGTCTGACTGTAAACGCGATGGTTGTAGGTTCGATTTCCAGTCGAGGCAATGATTATATTCGTAGATTATTTTCATTTCTTCGCTTTGGTGTCTAAAACATAGCGCGGCGTTAAGTTCCATTACTTAACACGTAATGTCTCGATTTTGATGATTCTCCTTCTCTGTATTTATTTGGTTTTTTTATTTATTAGACTAACCAATGGTAATTACACTTTTTAAACATTTTTTAATCTATCTAAATGCATTACTTTCTTGTACGTGTTATGCGGGAAAGTACGTGAAGCTGCTTTTTTTAACATTCCGTCACAGTTCATAGTATGAGCTTGTGAGTACATAATACGGCAGTGCTATTTAAGTTGTATGATGTCACTTAAATTATCTATTTGTAAATGTCAGATTTATTGTTTATTTTTTTTTGTTCATTAGTTAAAGTTTTTTTTTATCTTCACGCAACTTCTCGTCAGTAAAAAATGGTTCCGTTCTCCAGTTTTGTTTGGCCATAATAGGGTTCTAATAGGATATTATAATGGTATATGGCGGATTGTCTTTACACTAGGTTATCTCTGACGTCTATGAACAAAAAACATAAAGATGTTTTTTTATTTCCGACGGTGTTCAACGCCACCCTTTGACTGATCGAACTATAGAAACTCAAACGATTATATTTCTTATATAAATTTGAATCCTCGAAGTAGGTGAATTCATTTAGACTTGTCACAATTGCGAAGTTAAATAGCTTAGAGCTTAAGAAAAACACCAGTCTCGTGACAATCTTCTTCATACTAAAGATAACTGCACTTTATATAGACAGTATTACCTCATAAAAAATATGGCCAGTAGGTTTATTGTACATAGCAATATTATTAAAAAAAATCATATATTTTATTTATATCATTCCTTCATATATATGGTTGTGTCTAAAAATTCAAAATGAACAGGAAGTAAACAGGAATGTATATTAGTAGATATGCTGTCTAAATGTTAGTAAATAATTTTGACTAACTTGCATACAAAACCCAAAGACAAATAATTAGTCAAATGGTATAAAAGTATTTAAAAGGTTGAAGCCAGTCGTGGCGCGGGGAAACAAAATGTGATTGTTAACGCGACTGGGTGTGGGTTCGATTCCCAATCGAGGAATTGGAATATTTAATACTTCATTTCCTTCGCTCCGGTGACGAAGAAAAACTGGCTTCGAGTTCCGTCACTTAACCACTGTGCCTCCAGAATTCGACGAAAAAGCGGGGAACGGAGTGTCTTAACACTAGGTTTCATCTACCTACCTGTGACGCTAATAAAACTAAAGGACAAATAATTAGTCGCATAGTATAAAAGTATTTAAAAACTTATTTAGACGAGCTTATCGTGCCAAATAAAAATACCTAAATGGTTGTACTATAGCCCGTGATGAGTTCATTAAAAGTTTTTTACATAGTTTCCACTCGTCTTTGCACTTTGGTACTAAGATTTGTCCTTATAAGGCGAGATTGTGTGGGAATGTATGCAGTTGGACCGATGTCCTGAATAAAAGATACTACATAGGTAGTAGCAGGTGTTTTAACGACAAGAAGTATAGTTTTTCTGATTTTAAATGATTACTATCATCATTATCGTTAGCGTTTCATTTCTAGAAACATATGTTTGTATGAAATAAAGAATACTATTGTGTAGAAAGGAAAATATATTTTTTTTTGAGTTAGTAAGCATTAAGTTATAGATTTTTATATTAACTATAACTTACTTAATGTTTTGCTAAAATTGATAAATATGTTAGAACGAAATATCGGTAATATCGAGTATATTGTCAAAATATGTTTTCAAGGCAGTATTGTTTCGATGTTACACTAATTTTTTGGAATGGTACTTCCATATTGGTGTTTTGTTTTAACAGAAAACGACGAAAAATTGAGTTAAACGCCTAACTAAATGAGGATTTCAACTCAACTGAATTAAATTGACAAAATTAGATTTTTTTTTTTTAAATTAAAAAACCTTTCAAATTTTATTGGAAATCAGCAGCTACTCTTCAAACAAATAAATATTATTTTAGCAAACAGTATTTAAGAAACGCAAACGCACAACAGCTTTCGAATAAAAAACGGAACCTAATCGAAATCGATCTATTCGTTTGGAGGCTGCGCTGCTACAAACAGACGTACACACGAAGAGACGTCTTCTGCAACTTGAACCAAATCACTTATTGCGTCGTGAAATAAACATTAACATATTTTTAAAATTATTATAAAAAATGAAGGCGGTGAGATATAAATGCGCGCCTCTTATACTTAGCTTAGAGCGATCAGAGCACTTGGACGATTACTGACACCGCGGGTTCGAATCCCGCGTTCAAATTTTAATACGTTTTCTAAAAATACTTGTTGTTATGGTAAAGGATCTCACGCAAATTTAGTTATGAAATGTACATTTCGAGTCGATACTAGAAGCGTGTCACAATACTTCAATTATCCTATATTTGGTTCGACGTTATGTCAGATTTACGTCGACTGCGGTCACGAACAAACCTGCGGCGATGTGGCCCATTTAAGCATTTCAAATTCGTAGTATCTAAAATGCCGTTTATGTTTTCATTATAACATCTATATTTTAAATCGAGGTAAATCGCGGCGTTAAGTTCCGCCACTTAACACGCAATGCCTCCGAAATTCGGCAGAAAGTGAGGATATATACGGAGTGTCTTAACACTATATTTTAATGTTGTAGGTACATATTATATATTTTTTTTATTTTTTTTCATCTAGACTCTTTTCCCCGCAAAGGAGAGTAGTCAGGGCGGAATTAGTGTAGACACTTCGTTCTTCAATTACCTTCCGAGCTGGAGATATTACTTGTTAAGTGGCGGATACTTAATGTCGCGCTTTGTATTGTACCAGAGCGATGAAATTCCACCGAGTGGGGATTGAATCTACAAGCAATCACGCTTGCAGTTAGACGTTGCCCACGCCGCCACGATAGCCGCTAAATACATATTTTTTTATACTGGATCACGAAAGCTGAAATTTGGCATATAAATTTATTGAAGCATGTAAAAAAGGTTCTAAGGAAAAGTTACTAAAAATTGCTACGATAATATAAAAAGGTAAGAAATTACATTAGGTATAGAGTTCAGAACAATAATAAATATGAATAACTTCTTCTCTTTTTCTAAGGTCTGTGTTTTTTACATATTTTGAAATGAAAAATAAAACTGGCAGTCCACCTGTAAACACGGACTACAGTAAAGGGTTCGAAAATTCGGGTTTTTTTTATTTATTTATTTAGAACCATCAGTGATAATTACATTACACATGAAAAAGTGTTACACAGGTTAAAACTTAAAGCTAAATGCATTATCGTTGAAGATGGATACAGCATGCACTAGTATGGTTTTCTAAAATGTATTTTCGAATACCAAAATATGCGCCATTAATCCGGTTAAAATAGTTTCACTTCAAAATGGCAATGATTCTTCTGATAGTAAAGGCGGTAGAGCATATCTTACAAAAGTTGGGATATTTGCTTATCTTGAATTGGTTACTTTATCGCCTAATAGTTGTATCTAAGATGAAATTAAGAGAGACTAACCAAAGAGAGCATATATATGTGACTGTAAACGACTGGATGTGGGTTCGATTCCCACTCGAGGAGTGGAAATATTTTTTATTTCTTTTTCTACTTTCTAGTGTCGAGGCAAAGCGCGGCGTCGAGTTCCGCAATGCCTCCAAAATTCCTAGGAAAGGGGTGAGCAGAGGGTCCTAACACTAGGTTTCCTCTGCCTCCCCGCTGTGTGCGAGATACAGCGTGAAGCTAAAAATAAAAGTCATCAGTGAGTGTTGGTGCGAGTTTTAGAAAATAAAACTATGTATATCTTGATGCAAACAGACTAGAAAATTCCATTTCTAGTGTTATAAAGTTAGTAATGCTAATCATTAACCAAATATAACGCTCGTCTGGTCTTAGATTACATAAAAAATACAAGGCCAAGTAATTAGTCGTGTATAAGAAAAATATTTTAAAGACGTAATGTCTCCTGTAGATTGCAAAGTTGCTTGACATCTTACTGATGATAATTTTTGTATAGAGTACAAAGTGACATGATCTAGATTTTTATTAAATAAGTTTATGGGAACTTTAGAGGATAGGACGAATAAAGATACATTCTTTATTCGGGTATTAGTAGCAGGCTAGGCAGAAAGAAGTTAATGTTGACATTCTCCGTTTTTACTTGAGACATTCGTTGAGTGAGTGTCAACGCCAAGCTGTGTCACCAAAACGGAGAAATCACATAGAGCACAGAAACCACATGTGGCAGCGATGAAATCATGAGTATTAACAAATACCTATAGGTATTATCGCCATAATGTCTTGTTTTAGATTACTGGTTTCAAACCTTTAAGCTCTATTAATTGTTGCAAATACATAAAATAAGTTCTGCGGTTGTTACGATTTTAACCCGATTAATACTATAGCAGTGCCAGTCTACCTGTGAGCATGGATTACTGTAAAATTTTCGATAATTTATCAAAGTATGTACATATATGTGATTAATCTGATTAAAACAATTTCATTTATGAATGTTTTTCATTAGTTTTGCATATATATTTTATTTTAACTATTTTTTTTTATATTATGTAGTAAGGTAAGAGAGGCAGAGGGAGACCTCGGTTGACCTTCGAAAACACAGTATCGACGATACTGGAGAAAGGTCACGTAAAAAGCATGAGGACACCCCGGAGGGCGTGTATGAAGAGGTTGATGACAGTGGACGACGCTAAAGAAGTATGCAGGGAGCGTTTGGCGCTCCGTTATCTCTGACTACCCCGCAAGGGATATAGCGTGAAGCTGAAAAAAAATATTATGTAGTAAGGCCGAAATAAATAGATAGCCGCGCATGTTGGAAATATATACATACCTATATAATAAACTATCAGGTACAATATGTTCCCCCAAAAAAAACACTTTTTTTAAATGAACTAAACATTTGAAAATCGCATGGTGGTCTATACAGTTCACATAAAGTACTCGTAAGTAGAGATGATTTTTACTGCAGATGTTAAAGCAAGTCTTCATAGCTTAGTGTTACAAAGTTTCATTTTAATCCCTAGTAAATCTTTCAATATTTCTAGTTATTTTTTTACTCTACTTTATGCGTCTACTAAATGAAGTTATATTATATACAAGGTTTGCGAACTATTGATTGCGTGTTTTATAAATATTTAAATTTAATAAAAATACGTTTGAATTAATACAATCGAATGTTATTTGCATATTAAAAATTATTACAACTTTAAAATCTTTTAAAAAATTGTCTATAGTCGGAAACAACTCGGAAAATTATAACAATCATCTAAAAAAGTCATTTTTAACGTTAAAATATGACTGTTTTTTGGTTGAATAAAGAATGTATATTAGATAGATCGACAGTAGAACTTGGACGTACAATTCTATATGCCGAATAATATGAGTTCAAGTGCCTACTTTTATTTTTGTAGGAAACTTTAAACATTTTTGTATTTCATATTTTTTAATTTTTATATATATATTACAGAAGTATTTCTACTGTTACGGCTACTGTAGAGTAATAATTATTAACATAAAGATATCATGTATATCTATTTATTAATACGAAAAGCAAAAACTATACAACTCCTTTTACGAAAATTACGCGAACGAAGGAGTAAGAAATTTGGAACAATTATAGATCATAGAAGAGATATAGAAAAGTTTAATAGAATTAATGCTAATATTTTTAAAAATAATATATAAAAAAATAATAAAATAAATATTTTTACAATACACAATGAGTTTGACATACTTTTCTATAAAATAACATAAAAGTTGCTAAGGTGACGCATATTTTACGCATCATCGGGGACACTAGCGAAATTGAATGTACCAATAAAATGAACATAAGCGATTTTGTAGGTACATGTATACATAAAAACATTAAAAACAATCTCCTATATGCTAGATACAGGCATTAAATGCGCACTGTTGTGTATGCCACACGCGTAATCGTATCCAATATTAGTTATTATGTGTTTAAGGACGACGTGTTTAAAAGTAGGTTGGGCAAGTGGCAATTATTTTAACTCGTTAACGGCTACATTTTATTTCTAAATGCGCATTTACGTTTTTCGCGCAGGTACCTCTACTAAGAAATTTTACTGAGGCTTTTTCTTTCGTCGATTTATATATAAAAAAATATGATTTTTTAAGTAAACCGGATTCACAGGTAGAAGGAAAATTGTCCGTGAATAAATTTAGGACAAAAAATGAGCGAGTTTTTGTACGTAACCTAATAATATAATTTGATCCTGTTCCCTAATGAGAAGATAATAGCTCGGTGTGATCGGTTTTTAATATTACTTATGTTGGATTTTTAGTTTGTTTTGTGAGCATTAAGCTGATCTTTTTTATTTATCTTGTGTTTTATTTTTGTTTTTTGTTTTTGATTTATCCTTATTCATCTTCCATATATGCAGGGATAGACGCTAGGAGTCTTTTTATAAGAAGTCCATTTTCCTTTTTTTTCCACTGGAGACATTGCATGCATGTTACAATCAGGTTAGTTAGTTATTATTAATAGTTATTACTGATTTGTTATAACTAGAAGCCTCCTTGACCCTTTATACTACTTACTATATCAAACATATAATAGTGAATGTAATATATATATTTTCGTATATTTTTTATATGCATTATAAAAAATTTCTACTTGCTACTGCTTTCTACTCTGTATAAACTATAACTATTCTAAATTCCATATCTGTTCGTTCGCATAATGTTCATAAAAAGGTGTACAAAGATTTTCTCATCAGAAATTAACATAACAATAATTAAAAATAACTTAAATTCCGACAATTCCATCTTAAAATGACCCAAAAAAGCGCATAAACTACAATTCGGAGATAGACCGTAGATATTTTACGTATAGTCAGTGTCAGTGACGTAAGTGAGCGGTGTGATTCGACCAGGCTTTTTGCCGGGCCCCCCACCAGCTATTTGTTTACAAGAGTCGTCGCCGCACGCCGGCACTCCGCTCTGAGCTCGCGAGTAAGCACCAGCCGTATTGTGACATCGAACTAAGTGTTTACAAGACAGTGCTTGGGAGGAACTCATCGTAGTTTACTTACTAATTCACTTCCACTGTCCGTCTGTTATGTACATCGTGGTACGCACGTGTTGAGTGTCGAGGATCTAGTTTTGAATATCGTAAGTTGTTTAGTTTGTTACTTTTTAGATTTAGTGTTGAATTTTGGCGTGATTTTTTGTTGTATTATAATGTGTAAATTGGTTGGATGAGTTATATTTGGAAATTAAATTTATATATTTTTTTCTTTTATCATTACTTTTTTTGTTTTATTAATGAATAACTTTTATTTGTTTTGCCATATAAAATAGAGTATGCAGCAAAAAAATAAACAATATATTTTTAATTAACATTAGGTGACTTTTGTCTATACTAAACAGTCTTTGATGACATTCCGATGAATTAAACACCAGTTTATACGTGAAGGTCGTAATTTTTATGTCACTTGCGTTCCATTTCGAAACTGAACCGGTTGGGATCTTTAAAGTTTCTGTAATAAAATTAACATATCAGTAGCTGGGATCGAAGTGGGCACGAAAAATTTTGGGGGCGGATACACGCCGAGGACTGTAGGAGCAAGTCAATGCCTTAAAGTCAAATAATCATTATCTGTATCATTATTTATTCAGCAATGCATTTTGATTACATTCGCTGATTTCGCCGTCATGTCAACAGATAAGAGATAAGAGTAACTGTAATGTACCTATTTAATACCTTATAATATGTGGGTTGATCACGAGATGCTTACTTAACTCTTAGTGTGAATAAATATACATTTTAAATACTTATTTTTATTACTTTGTCCTCCGAGCGAATGGTTTACAGTATGCGGTGATAATGTAGCATTAGAAATTTATTAAGCCTCGAAGACTTTGAAGTTCTACCCATCAAGTTCTTCTTACTACCCTAGCTCTCTGTTCTTAAGGATCAAATTCAAATAGCTAGATAAATTATTTCTTCGATCACCATTTTATGTACTTTAAATAACTTTTAAAGTGTACAAAGGGAAGGAATGAGTATAGTCGACATTTTGGCTGGCGCGACCGTCTCGAGCCTATTTCTGTTTATAAAAACTTTAGCCGTATGCTATGCACTGCTGCACGTCGGGAATAACAAAAAACATTCATGTGTGGTCTTTTTCATATGTAAATTAATGAATAGATTAGTCGTAGGGAGAAAATAGTTAAAAAAAATGTTTTGTATTTTTATTAATATTCTTTAATATATATTTTTTTATGTTACCTACTAATTTTGACGTGGTTTGCAACAAGATTTGTCGGTATTTAAGTAACCACCACCATACTAAGGCCTACAGTTAATAGGAATTGAAAATATGGATAAAACACTTATATTTCATTGACTTATTATGGCCCAATATATGTTTTTGTTTAGAAATGCAATTCAATATTAAACATATTTTTAAAATGTCATTATTAAAGTAGATATTATTTCAATTGCTTTCACAATTATTTCCGTTGTTTCCCAGTCTGCCCTTTTCCTTGACCTCCAGACAGTCGACCTTCTCGCCTCCTGGACTTAATCATACTATTGTTTGCACTTGTAATAAACATGCCTGTATACCAACCAGTCAAAATTTTATATAAAAACTCATATTATTGTTATATTTTTACGCTTTTAATCTAGTGTCAGGGCACTCCGTTTTTCGCCTTTCGCTTTATATTGAGACATTGCATGCTTCGTGGCGGAACTCAACGTCGCTCTTCGTCTTGTCGACCGATAGTCAATCTGTTATTAATTGTTGTTGTATTTAGATATACACTCAATAAAATATTTCTTTATTAATAACATTTATGTTATTAAAAATATATATAATTATTTTATTTTCAAATAAAATTATTATGTTTAACTATTCAAATATAAGTGATAAGTAAACAAAAACCACGCCAATTTGTTGAGCCAATTCAGGATAATCGAGTGTTATTTTAGGTCACTGTATTTTTTACAATCATGTTGGTTGTTTGACACAGTTTCTGAATAACCATTGACTAATCTACTACTGTGTTTTCCTTCTTTACTAATTTTACATATATCAGCTACTATGCATAGATTATTTTAAATTCTGTTTATTTCTATTAAATTCAACGCCCTTGTAGTGTAGTAAAGATGTGTCTTAATGGTCGTAAGTTGAAATCCTGCTTAGATGTATAATACATGTTTTTTATAAATTTTATTTTAAATATTTATAAAGTGCTTTTCTTAGACTATCGGGATATAAAAAAACATTAAGTTTACTAATTTCAACGTACCGGGGCTCGAACCCATGTCTCTTGGTAAACGTCCAATCGCTATACATTTATATGTGTAAAGCAACTGTTGAGTTTCTGGCCGGCTCTTCTCAGCAGAACTGCCTTCCGAGTCGGTGGTAGCTTTATGTACATTTGACGATTCAAAAGTGCTTACAAAAGTCTATTTGAATAAAGATATTTTGAATTTGAATTTGTAATACAGTAATTATGTTAGCCTAGATGAGTTCAGCTATCCTTCATGGAATTGTTCCATTTATCACGAAGTACGAGTTGTAAAAATAATAATTATCATACATTGAATGTAAAATTGTGATTATCTATATCCATAGGTAAATATAACACTTGCTTTACTGATCAAGTGATAATTAACATATACTTTTAAACATTTTTAGTGTTATTCCACACTTAGGAAAATTGAAAAAGACATTTAAATAAAACGTATATTTTTTTTTTAAATGTAACTACTGGTCGAAAGAAACTGAAATACGATATGTAGCAGATGAAAACCTAAAATTCTAAGTGTCGGGAAGCCCTAAGGGCTTAACTAAACTTTAGAAAATTCCTTCGAGAACGTTTAGAAAAGTAAAGACTTTACATTTTGTAGTCGACGTAAACGAAGTAACGGGAGTCTCGTAGTATTAAATAGTTAATATAGATATAAAATACATAACAATATCGTATAGGTTCCAAGTTATCATTTTTATATAGTAAGTAAGTAAACTTCTTGTGCTCCGTATCGTAGCAGATAACTCCCACGACTGTGTTATCGGATATTGACCGCAGTTCACACGCGACTAGTTAGTTTGTAACCAAGAAAAAAAAAAACATTAAATTACATTATTTGTTTAAATTATTGCTTTAAATTTCATGCATTTATCATAATTTTGGTTTGAACAATGAAAATGTTTTTGAAATGAAACTATTTTTGACCGGATTAATCGCGTATATTATTGGTTTCGAACACTTTACAGTAGTCCGTGGTCACAGGTAGACTCTCTAAAAATGTATTTTCGAATACCAATAATATACGCGATTAATCCGGACAAAAATAGTTTCATTTCAAAATGTGTAGTAACCGCGAAAACAAAAGATCAGAAAATGTTTTTTTTTTAATTATTAAGGTTACAGTAATGTGCCTAAGTTTGCTGTTGAAAATGGCTTATTTGTTATACATGAATCTGATATAATTGAGAAAGTGTCAAAATGTCAAACTCTATAATGGTTGTAGGTTTGATTCCCACCGGTGTAAATATCTATTTACATGCGTTTATCAGTGTCATATGTGTATACCACATAGTAGTTCCGCCACTTAACATACAATGCCTCCGAATTCGGCGGAAAGTGGGGAACGGAGTGTCTTAACACTAGGTTCCCTGCCTACCCTGCTGTGTGCGGGAAACAGCGTGAAGCTAAAAAAAAGAATGTGTATACCGGTTCAACAATTTAATACTTACGATCTGAATAGTTTGAAAATTTGCTCACGTGACCGAATCGGATGAAAATACAATAATTACATGACATATATCAGATATCTATCTATCTGGTGCGTTGGTCATCTTAGCAAGATGACCAACGCACCAATAATAACTTTAAGGAGTGCTTCATTTATTAAAATGTCTTTAATTTGTGATCAAAATGCGGAAATGTATATAATTTTACAGTTCCCGAAAATTTTAAAGCATTTAATATATATTTGTTTTGACACAAAATTCTCACAGTTTATATACCGCATTTTATATTTTGCCATTTCCTTTTAAATGTTATATAATAGACTAAAGATTCGCTACGGATTTGAAATCGAAAATCGTCTCGAAACGTGACCAAAGCTATTATAAAATTTCATAGCATTCGCGCAACTAATAGGCGCGAGGTATCAGAGCGAAATCTCTCTATAATCTAATAAAAGATCTTGACCTGTCCATAACTATCATTCATTCTAGCCGTTTCTAGCCCGTATTTCGAAGGCAGCATTAGTAGAATCCCTTCAAATCTCGTTAGGTAGAGAGAGGAGTTTGGACAGTGGAAGCGAGTGTTAACGAGCAGAAATTTAAGCGAGAATTTAAGCGATGTAAAACGAGCAGTTTTAAATGGGTCTCTTTAGCCTACACTTGGGTCGCAAGTCCCAGGCACTGCCTTGAGCTTCTTTTTCTACAGCGTGATGGGCTCTCACATGGTTAATCCATGGAATGCTAAATAGCTTTTCTCTTGTTCTATATATTGTTTTATATATTCTCTCGTGTTCTATATATTCTCGTGTTCTATATAAAGTTAAATCAAATTATTATATTCCTGATCATTTTACAGCTTCTCGCGTGTAAAAACGCATTCCCCATATAGCAAAAAGTTGTATTAAGAATTTTGACACTACGTTCTCCATATTCGATCCAATGGTTATATTATGTAATACTTATAAATTCATATTAATCCGTGTCGCAAAATTGCCAGTTGTAATTGAAAGAATTTTAATAAAATTATTAAATTTAATGAATATTTATTATAATATAATATACTTGGCATTCGTATTTAGACGTAAACATTTTATTAGTGTGTAAAGTCAAGCAAATAGATACCGACTAATAATATTTTGAATAAAAAAAAACTTGACTAGAAAGTAGATTTTGATATTAAAAATAAGTATTATGTATACATATGTATTTGTCTTATATTATATAATAACTGTAAACTTTTTTATACAAACTCAAATCATTCTCTACTTTTTTGGCATAAATGGGACCAAATCTTACGGGCTTAATAATACGTATAATAAAAAGCAAACATGTAGTTTCATGCCATTTCCAACCGTATCAGGGTACTCAAAGAGAACCTAGTGTCAAGACACTGTACCTTTACTTGTTGTTGGGTGGAACTCAACCCCGCAATATACCTATACAGCAATAAATATAATAAATGAGATCGTCGTTAAGCTTAAGCTGTTGGTTCGATTCCCAATGATTAATTGTGTATTTTAATTTCTTGGCTCTAATGGACAAAGTGCGGCGTTGAATTCCGCCACTGAACACGCAGTATTTCGATTTCGGGTAAAGTGAAGGAAGGAGTGTCTTAACATTACGTCCCCTCTGCCTACCCTGCTGTGTGCGGGATACATCGCGAAACTAAAAAAAAATATAGTGTTACTAATCTGTAACACATTTCATACATTATTGTTCATCTCTGTAAGGCCTTAACATATTTAAAATCGATGTTACAGCCATACCAAAGTACCTAATTTGTACTTAAACCCATTGTATAGCATAAGAAAGTTCCCATTTCCGTCGTAGCTGTCAACTCATTTGACTTCTGGTCCGAGGTTGCGAAGAAAGTAATTAGAGAGGTTTCGCTTTCGTACGACCAGTTCTCGTGGCTTCTTGTTCTGACATAAATTTAACTATTAATGTTGTTACTATGCGATATAAATTGATATTACGAATTTATTTATTATTTATGACGTCTGCTCTTTGATAATGTAGGTTAAGGTAATTTTTTAAATGTCTGGCTTTCTTTAAATATGATTTTTTGATTTGATTAGCTAAGTATTGCTTATATATTGTTTAAGTATGGATATCAGGCCGAAAGTGGAGGGCGGAGTGTCTTAACACTTAGTTTTCTCTGATATGCGGAAAAAAGACTTGAAGTTCTTTATATTATATATATATTATTATTAGGAAATCATTAATTTGCACTATTTTCGCGAACAATCCATCCAACTAAAGTATCTGGTTCAAATATGGTGTATTGCAAGAAAACCTGTTGTTTATGTTCTTTAATATTTTCATATAAAAGCTTGATGTGGAGCTATTGTCCCCTGCATAGTACGTTACCCTTATACGATGAAACAACGTTTAAAATATCATTTATCAAGGGTTTTAAATATGAGCAGGTGCTCGTTTTATTTACTTTATTCTATTTTAATCATGTTAATCTCTTAGATTTTTGGTCAGCCGTACGACCTACGGCTAGATTAGATAGTCTGCATATGACTACTGCTCTAAAATGCAATATGAAATATACCAATTCCTTAAGTTGAAACTCCCAACTAGTCTCGAAAAGTCACATATTTTGTCCCTGCGCCACGATTAACTACAAAGATATTCCGTTCCCCACTTTCCGCCGAATTCGGAGGCATTGCGTTTTAAGTGGCGGAACTTAACGCCGCGCTTTACCTCGGCACCAGAGCGAAGAAAGTGGAAATATTAAATATTTCCACTCCTCGAGTGGGAGTCGAACCCACAACCAGTCGTTTACGCTTGTGCCATTGGGCCACGACTGGCCACAAAGATATTATACGTCTAATATTTTTATTATTACTCATAATTATAATTAAGTGAAACCTGAGATGATTATCGGTAATATTGAAGGCACTGTGTCTGATTTATAGACTGGTTGGCAACCCTAGTTTATAGTATCAAGTTGATACAGGTTGGTCAGTTTAGCGTCGACATCTCAGGTACGGTTTACGCACTTGGAAAACGTTGTATGGCAAAAAATACAACGTTTACATACAACGTTTTAAATAATGTTACTATTGCTCAAAATTTATTAATTCAGATATTATAATTTTCTTATAAAACAAATATAGATTTGGTCAACATTTACTGACTTTTAAAGTTACATTTAAAAAGTTAACTAATAAAATAGGTGTTTTCAGTCAACAAAATGAAACATGCTTAGAAACTCTTAAAATAATGTTTTAGAATATATTTATAGTCCAATATTTTTAAGAAGCCCTTTTAAGGGCCTTTTTTTAAATACAATTCGCGGCAAAGGCATTCTGTTTGGCAAGTATATGCTTCAGTTTCAGTTATCATTTGGTCAAGAAAACAAATATTTATACAGATACAAGTATTTAACGCAGGATATCGTGATAGCCACCCAACTTTTATAGATAACGCGAAGGTAATGTTGTGTAAATAGAAAAAAAACATCGTGCTTTGAATGAATAAAATAAAGTTTATTGCAACATTTAATCCGATTTAATGTATTTTGTTTATTTATATAATATTTTATTACCTTTAAGGTTATGGATGTGAATGAGAGTGTCTGGCTGTATGCGTGATAGTTGTGGGTTTGATTCTGTGATAATAGTAGTATAGTATTAAAGTAGTATAGTAGTAAAATACTATATATAGTAAGTAATAATATAGTAATAAAATACTATATAGTAATAAAATACTATAGTATTTTCATACTCCTTTTATAGTAAGACAAATTACGGCATTAAATTCCGTTACCGAATACAGAATTCTTTTAAAAAAAGAGTAGATAACTAAGAAAGGGGTATTTCAAAATTAGAGTCTTTCAGGCAACTATGGAATATAATGTTTTAGTGCGGTTTTAATGCTACATCCTGCAGTTGTAGTACTATATTCTTCCCAATGATTTATATCAGCGGAAACACGTAACATATGTATTAATTATGATTTTAATATCAGAATTCCACAAATACTACTTTGAAAGTAAAAGTTCACTTTCGGCATCTCGAATGAATGAAAGTAAACCATTCTACTAGTTCGTATTAGTTTCGCTCTCGGTTGCTTTGACTTGTTCCTCGGATAGCTGCCTCTGGACTTGAAATTATGCGTGCTATCTATTTTTCCTTATATTATATACTATATCTAACGAGTTGCCTGCAACTTTGTTTCCAATCGTTTCCATTGGGTTTTTCCTCAGTTTCACGTCTTTACCCTTTTTCACGCCTACTAGTGTTAAAAAGAGCTTAGTTTCAAGACACTCCGTTCTCCACTTGCCGCCTGAAATTGCGACATTGCGTGTTGAGTGACGGAATTCAACGTTGCTTGTTGGCTTAGGTACCAGAGCGGGGAATGATTCCATTTTAATGATTATTTTCCTCAATTTCGAATGTAAAACGGAAAATCCAGTTTTTCCTGTTCCCGAAGAAATATCCGGAAATCCTGTTTGAGTGTTCCTCGACACTTTCCCAGAAACCTTATATATGTACGTTATACATACCAAATTTCAGCTTACCTGTTTTCATGGCGCGTAGTTTCGGCTGTGCGTCGTCGTTAGTAACGAATGAGCTTTATGTATATTATGCCTATTGATTGATCATCATTGGTAAGTTAGCATAAGATTATGGGTTCGTTTCTCAGACATTAATTTAATTTAATTATTTATCTTAAACATAATACTTTACCATTCAAAATTTCCTATAATGATCGACGTACTTAAACATTAAAATTCGTAAAAAAAATAAGCAGCGTCACGTTTTTTCAATGTAGCGGAGTAATCAGTCAGTCAGTCAGAGAACCTAGTGTCAAGACACTCCGTAAATTAAAATATAATCTCTCCCCCATAGTTGGAATCGTACCCACAAACAATCGCGTTTATAGACAGACCAGTAGGACCGTGGTCCTACTGCGCAACGATATAAACAAAAAAATACAAAAACAAATATCAGATACATCCTAAGAGATACATGTTCACGGTTTATTTAAATTTAATTTGTAAAATTCCCTTTTTGACAATCATTTGCCAAAGTGTCTTTCATTTTATTCAAATTCAGGTTATTTCAATCAGGTAGAAGTACCGTTAATGGGCTAAAAAGAAAATTTAAAATTAATAGCCTTATTTAAAGATAATAATAATTTTCGACCAAAAAAAAATTGGAATGTCGCACGTGAACTGCTTTAAAATTTATTTATATTCGCGAAATAAACTGTAAATTGGAACAGGTATCATATACTCTCTTATTCTAAATGTATGTTCAGATATATGTAAGTGTAAAAGTTATAGTCAAAAAATATCTTATCACATTTGTATTGTTTTATATGCGATGTTTTTCCTCAAATATATTGTTTCATCAGCTTCATGGTTGCAAAGCACAGTAGGCAAAGAGAGCCTAGTGTCATGACACTCCTTACTCCGGGCTTCGCCTGCATTTGGCACATACATTGTTGACGTTAGAGCAGAGAAATGAAAATTCATACTTATATTATAAATGCGAAAGTCTGTGTGTTTGTCTGTCACGCTTTCACGGCTAATCTACCGGTCCGATTTTGATGAAATTTAGAATGAAAGTAGTAAAAGCTACTGGGTCTAACATAAGCTACTTATTTTTTCAAAAATTAACCGCAAGGGTTGAAATATGGGATACTACACTTTGATCATAGCCAAAAGGCCGAGAAGCGAAAAAAAATGGGATGGGGACCGATTGTAATGAATTTTGGAATAAATATAGTTGATAATTGAAGATCAAACATACGGTACTTTATTTTTCAAAAATCTACCCCCGAGGATTGCAACATAACGAAATAATTAGGCAGTCCTCGCGGCGAAGCCGTGGGCCGCTAGCAATGTAATATAAATATACCTCATAAAAATATTTTTTAAATATAAATCGGGAATAAACCACATAATCTAAATATAGTGTTTGAGTTATAGTGGTACGTAGTTCATTTATTTTTTACATTTATTAGATAACTTTGGCTAAATATATTAATCGATTGTAAGTAAATAAAATAAAATGAAAAATAAAGACTAGACGGGGCCAGGTCGTGGCGCCGAGGCTAGTTGTGAGTTCGATTCCTACTCGAGGAGTGGAAATATTTAATATTTCCATTTTCTTCGCTCTGGTGTCGAGGAAAAGCGCGGCGATAAGTTCCACCACTTAATACGCAATGCCTCCGAATTCGGCGAATTGTGGGGAACGGAGTGTCTGAACACTAGGTTCCCTCTGCCTACCCTGCTGTGTGCGGGATACAGCGTGAAGCTAAAAAGAAAAATAAAAAAAAACACGCAATAAATCAGTGATTCGCTTTCACTCATTCGTACACTTGACTGGAACTCCAAAAGAAATAAAATATTTATTGACAGGTAGTTTTTGGTTAACCGCGTAAGTACTTAAGTCGGTGTACTCGTATGCGAGTTTCTATGTACTTATGATGATTGCTGTATGTTGTTTATATTATTAATATGTTTGTTTTTATCTTCATTTTTTTATCGTATTTGCGTCTTGTATATGATATATTGTGTAATATTTAATTGAAAATTATTTTTCAGTTGCTCTAGTTAGGTAATTATTTACAAAGCAATGATAATGGTAGTTTTTGTTATGTTATTTATTTTAATCTGGCATCTCTAGAGCTTAAAAAAGAAGAAAATTCAAAATTCAAATAAAACCTAGGCAAACAAATCTATTATTTTACTAAAAATAAATTATTTTGACAAAAATATAGCTACGAAAGCTTTTACACTTATTACTTTAATATTAACTTAAAACTTAAAAAGCTTTTAAACAAATTCTGAAACATAACAAACTTATGAAGCAAAACCGTTAAAAGTTTTCTCAGGATTTCATAAAAGAACCGTCTGAATCGATACACTTACCTACTTACAAAATAAACAGTTAAGCTTAACGTGGGCAGCGACTCCATAGGCCCACTTTAATATTGAGACCACTACAGTAACTAAAAGTTATTGAAAGAGAAATTGGTGTCATCACCAAAACTGTAGTCAAAGTAAAAGTGTTCCGAAATATGTGAGTCGCAAAATTACATTGCGATTTCGTTATAACGAGGTTAGCGATGTGGGTCGAGTAACAGCTACCAGATACTCTTTTTTTTTGTCGGGCAACATCGTTTCACGGTCAATGAAGTTTCGGCTGTCGACTGTCAATGGCTTTTTATTTTACCTCAGTGTTGCCAGATTTTGGGAAATATTTGAGTTAATTCATCTGTGGTGTGTGTATTATAATTTTTTTGTGGTTAATGTCATATAAAATAGATTATTATAATCTGTATTTTTAATTTCAGCCTAGATAGAGCACGCGTAATCATTAAAATTATTTATTCAGTAATAATATAAACTTTATGATTTATAAAGAAAGAAAATAAAAAGCTCTATATTTAATTACAGTTTTTAAATTTTATAAATTATATAAATATTTTTATATTATCTTATTAAATTATAAATTGTTTACATCAAAAATAATAATTGTATCAATAAATCCTTTACGAAATTTAATTTAATTGTAGTTATTTTAATTGATTCTTATGTTTAAATTGGTAATAAATAAACTATACATAACCTTTACAGCAGATACATGTACAAAATAAAGCAAAGTAAATTCAGTAATTTCTTGTCATCGTAAATTCAGTCAAGTACAAGAGTTAAAATAGCTTCCGTGCCCTTTAATACATACATATATCAATGGTTTGTTATGTATGTACATGAAATACATCAATTTTATCTTAACATAATCGTCCAATTTATAGCAGATGCGTTGCACACTGTGTTTCTTGTTCCTTTTTCTTCTTTTTATGAAAAAATATAGACCAGGAGGTATAAAATTTTAACCAGTTCACTCGATTATTAAATGTTTTACATATTTCTTGTTAAATTTATTCTTAGCGGCTAAACGAATATGATGAGCTTTTTCATAAAAAATCGTGTACTTTTTAGTAATATTTATATAACAGTTACTTTATCGTAGGTTATAATTTAGCAATTCCCAAAATTTTTCCGTATGGCAGGTCAGAGAGAACAATAATAATTGTTACCATCAATGGAACATCGTGGCCAGTCGTGGCCCAGTGGCATAAGAGTGTGACTGTAAACGACTGGTTGTGGGTTCGATTCCCACTCGAGGAGTGGAAATTATATTTCCATTTTCTTCGCTCTGGTGTCGAGGTAAAAGCGCGGCGTTAAGTTCCGCCACTTAACACGCAAGCCTCCGAATTCGGCGGAAAGTGGGGAACGGAGTGTCTTAACACTAGGTTCCCTCTGCCTACCCTGCTGTATGCGGGATATAGCGTGAAGCTATTTTTTTTTTTTATCAATGGAACGGATGGTCCGTTCTCCACTTTCCGTACGAAATTGAAACACTGACACAAACGAGGCGTTGAGTGGCGGAAAGTTCTTAATATATTATCATTTTATTTAGATTTCTAATAATTATTGCTAGCGTAACTGTATCCGGCTAGGCTTATTATGTCATTGATACGTCATTCCACTTTTCACACCTTAAGATGGCGTCGTAGACGTCATAGATATTATATTTTATAAAAAAAGGTAAAATATATATATTTTTGGACTTTGCGGCCAGTCGTGGCGCAGTCGCACGAACGTGTGACTGTAAACGACTGGTTGTGGGTTCGGTTCCTACTAGAGGAGTGGAAATATGTAATATTTCCATTTCCTTCGCTCTGGTAGCAGAGGTAAAGCGCGGCGTGAGGTTCCGCCACTTAGCACGCAATGCCTTCGAATTCGACAGAAAGTGGGGAACGGAGTGTCTTAACACTTGGTTCTATCTGCCTACCCTGCTGTGTGCAGGATAGAGCGTGCTACGTACAAAGAAGCTACATATATTTTTTTCAATATAAACTTTCTGCTTGATTTGAACATGTAACCATTGCCAGCTATCATCAAGTCGTTCCAAAACCACGGTAGCCTCATCTTAATAAAAATAAACATACTTTCATTTACCTGTAAACATTTTGTTAAATCTATAAATGTAAGATATGCGTATTTACTCGTTATCTCTGTTTTTACTACAGCTACTTACTTATTAATGAAAGTTTGCTTTGTGAATTAATTAAACTAGTGCTTTTCCTTTAGCCATATTTTTAAATTATTATGAATATAAATGAGATACGAGAGCTGTTTCAATGTTATATAAATGACATTTAGAATGTATGCGGTCATATGATGTTTATTGATATTTGAATAATAAAACAGATAGTTGAGATCATTGTAGCGTGTGTCTCTAAACTATTGTTAGGAGTTCGATTTCCACTCAAAGATTTTTTTTAATTTTGTTTTTTTTCTTCTCTGCTCTAGTGAAAAACGTAAAGCACGGCGTTGAGTTCCGCTACTCAACAATACACACGTGTTGAATCCGCACGAAAAGCGTATGAAGCATAAAATTGAAAAAAATGACAATATAACTTTTTTAAAATTGGGATTAGGATTACTTTTTTTTTTAGCTTCACGCTGTATCCCGCACACAGCAGGGTAGGCAGAGGGAACCTAGTGTTAACACTCCGTTCCCCACAATTTGGATTATTATAATCAGATATAAAAAGATTACTATAATATATTTTTAATATATTATTTAATTAACTAAAGAAATCCAGGTCATTTATGTGTGGTTGTTTAAATAGTTTATACTATGTGTGCCTTATCATGATTACAGAGAATATTAACAAATTTCAAAGAATACAGGTTTACGAATGCCCGGTTAAATTCTGCCACAAAACACTGCTAATATTTTTTCGCTTATATACAAATATATACATTTCCAGTACTTTTTCAGTAATATACAAATATATACTTGGCCAGTCGTGGCCCAGTGGCACAAGAGTGTGACTTTAAACGACTGGTTGTGGGTTCGATTCCCACTCGAGGAGTGGAAATTATATTTCCATTTTCTTCGCTCTGGTGTCGAGGTAAAGTGCGGCGTTAAGTTCCGCCACTTAACACGCAAGCCTCCGAATTCGGCGGAAAGTGGGGAACGGAGTGTCTTAACACTAGGTTCCCTCTGCCTACCCTGCTGTGTGCGGGATATAGCGTGAAGCTATATTAATATATATATTAAAAACTTATAATTATTATAATAGCAGGCAGCTCAACCAGATGCTCGAGCCTGTCTATTTCACACTTCCACGAGCTTATAGTCGTGACTAGATAGTGAAAACTACTTTAAATCTGCCCGTCATTGATAAACTTTGACCTAAAGACTTGAACTTGACATCGGCGGCCATGATTTCTCTAAGTTGTCGATTGTTTCAACGATTATTGTGTACTGTTTAAAAGAAATTAAAAATATAGTTTCGATTTATTTTCTTAGACTAAATTATGTATACGTTTATCGTAATGTTGTCAAGTGTTGCCTATTTCAAAATAGTTGTCATTTAAAATAATAAACTAATATTTTAAATAATTAAATAACAGGATAAGCAGAGAGAACGTAGTGTCAAAACACTTCTCAACTTTCCATCTGAATTCGAGATGTTGCTATTTTAATAATTATTTTTTTTAAATTAAGTTACAACAGTTCTTAAATTGATTAAAAAAATTCATGTTATTAAAAAAGGAATGACAAAGTACAAAACGCTAATAGGGTTTTTATCTTATTACACTAATTTTAGACTGGAATTTAGATGTTTATAAATATTCCTTGTTGTTATACTAATTTATTGTAATCTAACAAGATTTTCTTGGTATTTTTAATTAAATTATTTTAACCCAGATAGTCACGTTTATTTTGGCATTTTAAATTACTATTTGGGGCGCAGAGACACAATAGTGTAACTGTAAAGCGACTGGTTGTGGGTTCGAATCCCACTCGAGGAGTGGAAATAATTTATATTTCCATTATCTTCGCTCTGGTGTCGAGGAAAAGCGCGGCGTTAAGTTCCGCCACTTAATACGCAATGCCTCCGACTTCGGCGGAAAGTGGGGAACGGAATGTCTTAACACCAGATTCCCTCTGGTTACCCTGCTGTGTGCGGGATATAGACTGAAGCTAAAAAAGATACTATTTAGAAAACCCAAGCTGTCTGTCTACCTGTGACCACAGATTACTATAAAGTGTTCAAAGCGTAAAGTTAAAGCCATTAATCAGGCCAAAGTAGTTTTAGAATAAGTTTAATGTTAGATTATTACGCCTTTAAGATTACGTCACGAAATTCAGTAAAAAAGGTACATATATTAATTATATCCTATCGGCTTAGGCACAATATATTATGATGCTACAAATAGATGGTTAAGATAATTTGTAAAAAAATGATTGTTTACGTTTTTGCCAGAACTCTACATCATATTTTTTTTAATAGCTGATTTATTACTTTAAATATTAATCAATGTATATACTTAATATGTTTATGTAGTAATTGAGATCTTCACGGAGTAGTAAGACTGTAAATGCGATTACTTGTGGGGTCAATTTCTACTCAGGACAATATATATTTTTTATGCTTCACGCTGCAGCAGGGTTGACAGAAAGACACTCCGTTCCCCATATTCCGCCGAATTCGAAGGCATTGCGTATTAAGTGGCGGAACTCAACGACGCGCTTTACCCCTGATACCAGAGCGAAGGAAATGGAAATATTAAATATTTCGACTACTCGAAGGGGATCGAACCCACAACTAGTCGTGGCCACACTTTGTGCCGCTGCACCGCGGCTGGCCATATAAAATGATGACTATGACAATAAATATATTTTTATTATTATGATGACACTGTGTCTTCTCTGACTAACTCGTTATGCGGGAAGTATAGATAGTTTGAAATTGTTTTTTTTTAAAATATAGCACTTTAGCAAGACTTAGTGCGGCGTTGTGTTCCAATTAACAAGCACTCACTCTTGACACTAGCTATCTTTTTCCATCTTGCTATACAGTACAGCTGTTAATGAAAAAAAGAAACGATAATAATGATTTAAATATTTAATATATAAAATTAAAATCTTAAAATTTAATGTTAAACAAAACATGAATGTAAAAACCAGTTATCATTTAATAAACACGTGCACAGAGAATAGTGTTTAAAAAAACTAACTTTGAATCATTAAAGGAGTATTCTATACATATAACAAAAATGTAACTGAGCTGTCTGTATATGAACGATATATTAGCAAAACTTTTATGGGGGCATTTATTATTACTATAGAAGCCAAAACAATGATTTCTAAAGTTAATTTTTGTTTGTCTGTGCGTTTGTGCACTCTAAACGGCTTAATGGATTTAAATTCAGTTTTTTTTACTTAAATACTTAAACACTACAGACACCCGGTCTCATGTCCTTTTTAAAAATTTAGTTTTGACTATTTTATTTTGATTGACTTTCCTTAACATTTAGTGTTTCTTATATTTCAATCGGTTCACAAATAAAAACGTTACAACAATTTAGATTATAAATTTGGGCTGGCAAAAGAGACGATATAGCTTAGGTAGTTAGTGGTGTTAAGTTCTGCCACTTAACACGCAATGCCTCCGAAGTCGGCGGAAAGTGGGGAACGGAGTGTCTTAACACTAGGTTCCCTCTGCCTACCCTGCTGTGTGCGGGATGCAGCGTGAAGCTAAAAAAGTTAGTGGTGTAGTTTACGCAGGCGAAGCCGCGGGCGGGTCGCTAGTCCTGTATAAAGGTGAGCTAAGGTTGTTTATCTTTACACTCGCTGCGGTCCATTAGCTACGTGTTGAGTGGACTTCAAAGTAGTTTCCTTTTTATTTAACGTTTTGTGTCGGAAGTTTGAGAAAGTTGTTTATAATCTTTTATTAATGTACGGCTGTAGGTATATAGCCCATTGTTTGTTATTAGATGTTTTAAAAGGGTCGTGTCTCTACACGAGGCTCTCCTCTAAGTATTTTAGTCTACAGTCCTTAAAAAGGTCACCATTAAATAATAATATTTTATCTTTATTATTTGGAAGCGACTTTTCTTTTATAAAGAAATATGTACATATATGTTGAGACCACGCTGGCTCAGTGGGACAGCGTCTTACTGCAATCGCGATCGTCTGTGGTTCGATTTCCAGTAGGAGGAATAGTCATAATTTTTTTTTATTTCTTTGCTGGTGTGCAAGGCAATGCTCGGTGTTTAGGTCTAGAACACGCAATTTCTTGAACACGATAACGTAAAGAACGACGTGTTTTGACATTAGGTTTTCCCAACTATCATTCTTTAAGGGGCAAAAAGGGGAAACTGAAAAAAAAAGAAATAAGAGAAACACAAGTTAGTGACCAAACACTCTCTCTTTATACATATATAAAGATTATAACCTATTTCATCGATTAATAATATTAGTGTCCTTGTTGACGAGCAATAACGTATTGTATAAGTAACGTTTGTCACTCTATGTATATTAAACTGTATATATCTCTTGGCAGTGTGTATTACATTTATTTTATTAATTAAATCTATTCTTACGCAGTATTTAAAAATAATAAATAAACATTTTGCACTCCTTCCCTATGTAAACTATAGCTGTACCAAATGTCATACTCCTTCGTCCGCGTTTTTTTTTGTAAAAAATTGTACAAAGTATTACCTTTGTATATTAATATATATATATATATATATATACTTATTAATCCGGCTAAAATATGAGTAAAAATAATAGTTTTATTCAAAATATATAAAATGTTTTCCTAACAAGTTAGTTGAAGATCAGTTTTCAATGAGGTTCTTACCATTGGCCCTCACCCACTTCATTCAGCCCGCGCGTGTTTTGCTTATTAATTAACCGTCTTCTACGCTTTTTGCTGCCTCATTTTATAATATAACTCTAATTAGCACCATTAATTATAATCGATTCTAATGTTAGTAAAAAAAATAATGATTTAAATATATGTTTGCGTATATCGTATATCAGTTTTATAGCAATTAAGGGCGTGACCACAGAATATATTACAGTATCAATAATCTCATCGGTTTAGAGCATAATTTACAATACGACGTAGTACCACAATTTAATAATATCACGACAAGTACCAGTTATCGATTCACTCGGTCTCCGCATCAGTACGTTGACCCTAAAATATTGAGTTTGCTTAAATGGAAAATGGACACAGCTTTGAGCACACAATGCTTGTAGTATTAAAAAGTTGTGCGTCGAGATTTCTCCACGTGAATTCAGGCGAACGTTGTATGCAAATCCTAAGAGGCACGGAGGCGGTCGAATGACATTATTAACCGCCCCTATCTGCCGAATTTCATGACCGGCTGATATCACTTTCACCGACGTGACGCTCATTTCGAACAATTTAACTGAATACGGCTGATAAAATGTAATTTGCTGCGTAATTTTCGATATATGTTTGAGTTTGTTTTGGCATGCTATTTGGCTGAAATTGGGAAATTTGTTTTGATTATTCGTCGTATTAGATATACGAAATCATTGGAAATGGAAGATATATGAGAATATATTATTTTTTATTTGTACTTGAGTTTGCCTTAGTTACCTTTATACTTTTATACGTCTTCCACACTTCAAAGGTAGGAAAAAAGAAGCCTTTTGAGTCACGCCATTTTGTATTTTGATTTAATTTTAGACTGTGTTGATAAGCCAGAAGGAAACCTTATGTATAATATAAACTAATCAATACAATAATCTCTATAATGAGATCCAAAGTTCTATCTAACTATCATATTCAGTTGAACACATAACCACATTATAATGGCTTTTTAGCGATTAAATATTACACACTCACAGTACTTATTTAACTACGAAAAATATTATGCAAAAGCCCTCAAAAACTTAAGTTAAATTTGACGCGCAAACCAATACATTAATGAATATTACCTTCAGATATGACATCTATTTCATCACCACCCATGCCGTTAAACGGTTGCGGGCAAGCGTATCGTTTCTTCATTTACACGTTCCACTTTGTCCAATAAGCAGAGGTGAGTAGTGTCAAATTGGCAGAGCCAGTGATTTGTTCGGCGACCTTGCTCGGGTTATTTCGGCGTAATTTTCCGTTATTGAATTGTTACTTGTAGATGGGGCAGGTTATATTTAGGTTTTATGTCAGATTTACTTTTGGGATTATCTTATTTTTAATCGCAAGGTTAAAATCGCAGTTTGGTTTGATAATCGCTTAAGGTTCTCGATATTGCCTGCCTAGCAGGATAGGACAGAAGGTAGTGTCAAGAATTCCGTTCTCCACTTTTCGTCTGACTTCAAGACATTACATGTTCAATGTTAAACTCAGCGCCGAATTTTATCGTACCAGAACAGACAAATGGAAATAATTTAAATATAATTACTTGTTGTGGGAATAGAACCCACGACCAATCGCTTTTATAATCAGATGCTGTTCTACCGTACCATTATGGCGCTACCAGTTAAACAATGCTACATTGTGAGAACATTAGCGTCGTCCCTGCGATACCACCAACAGCTTTGGCACGCGTTAAACGTATGAATCCAACAATGTCAAGGCTTGGATATGTCACGTTGCGTAAAACAATTTGTCTAAGGAAAATTTGCTCAATTAGAGGTACAATTACACATTATTCTTATTATAAGCATGATTTTCTAACATTTTGCTAGGTACATAGATTAAAAAGTAGACATTTGTCACTACCTTCTTCATTTTCGACCCTTTTATCGGCATTGCATGTTAATCCGAAGTTGCTTTGTTTGTTCTCATGTTACTCACTAAAGAATCTGACATATAAACGAGCCCCTATTTTATATTTGAAGTCCCGAATATAATAGTCTAAACGTCAATCTCCTCTCCTCACAACAAAACAGTTTACAAATCATTTTTGTAACCTTATCTAAGATACTTAAATATTTAATTATAAAATAAAACAATTATTTACATTAACTTGGAAATTTATATAAACAGTTTCAATGTCACCTTCACTCCTAAATCTTAACTAAAGTGTACATAATATCTTTATCAGTATATAACACCGCAGGGTGTCCGCTGTCAAGACATGCTTTATGTACGCAAGTACGAGGGATTGGTTTCACGCGAACCTCTCTTGGACCTGAATTATTCGTGTTGAATTTCTTTTTATTCATTTTCTTTTATTTCTTTATTCCTTTATTTTATTTTACCCTTATTAACTTTGGATCCTGATTTGTTGTATGTTTTGTTGTAATGGCGATCGTTATTTTGTTGAGTTCAATTTATATGGATAGGTCTTGTGGATGCATGCATGTTTTTGTTTTTCTTTGATTATTTATTATTTTTTTATTGCAGCTTTACGTCTTTTCTCGCTTAGCAAGATAGGCGGAGAGAATTTAACGTCAAGACACTCCGTTCTACACTTTTTGCCCGAAATCGAGACGTTGCGTGTTGAGTGACAGAATTGTTTTGTACCATCTCTCTATTTATGAACTTATGACAATGAAATTTAACTTTATAAAACAATTTGGTTTTTTTAGCTCTCAGTTTTAATTTCATATAATATTCAGAACTGTCCTTTTAAAGGATATATTTACTTTATGTAAAACTTAAACTCGCACCCATCACCTGACTATAAAATAAATATATAAATAAATATAAAATAGTATTTTATAGTACATACTGCACTATAAAATAAAGTTAATTTTCATTTCAACTTTACGTTTTTCCTTTAGCAAATTAGGAGAATTAGTGTCAAAATACTCCACTTTTTGCTCAAATTAGAGATCAACCCCGCACTTTATCTTACCAGAACGGTGAAATGGCATTACATATTTCAAAATTTTGACACTCTACATGACATTCAAACTCACAATCGCGTTCACAATCACCCGCTGTTTCATTGCGCCACGGCGGCCTCAATTAATTATTTCTATTATATAAGTAAACGTAGAATAGTGTTAATACCAATGATTGATATTGTTATCAATCGAATCTGGTATTACGTATTAATAATGCCAGAGCTACTATCTACTATCGTTAATGCAAATTGCAGATAAATTAATTTTGTAAAGTGTATTTTAAGTGGACTGTTCGGTTGTACAACCGCAACCTGCATTTATAACTACTTGCTTAGATTATTCGCTAACTAAAGGCAATCACGTAATTTTAAATTTAAATGTTACTTGCTAGCTAATTTGCCTATGAATCGAAAAGGAAGGGAAATATAAGGAAATTTTAAAATATATTATATGTAATAAAAATGCAACTAATCGCTGTCTCTAAATAGAAGATATAAGAAAGAAAATATTATTGAAGCCATTTATCAATGTAATAGAACCCAAATCAATGATTTTTAAATTTCTTTTCTGTTTGTGTGTGCGATGGTAAGCAGGCTAATCTCTGAAAAGACTTAACTGATTTAAATGGAGTTTACTATTGCATTTTGGTAATCTTTTCTTAACTATTAGTATTTATTTTAATTTAACAACTTAAATTTTGTCAAAAATAATTTAAATTAAAATAAAGTAACCTTTTCTTTATATTAGCTTCACGCTCTATCCCGCACACAGCATAATAGGCAGAGGGAACCTAGTTTTAAGATACTCCGTTCCCCACTTTCCGCCGAATTTGGAGGCATTACATGTTTAGTGGCGGAACTTAACGCCGCGCTTTATTAGTTTAGTCAATATTTAACTGTTTTTAAAAATTGACTAAAATTTTAATTGATGCAAGCAAAGCCGCGCGCACGTCGCTAGTTTCTAAATATAAATATATTAAAGAGGGACTTCCCCTGTATGTTTTTACCATTTCGTTTCGAACTAGTAGTTTGAATTCGGGTTTTAAATTGACAGTCATTGTTGCTGTTTTTTGAATGGCCTATTCTTAACTGATAATCTTTTCTGTTACAAAAAACTGAGCTGATCTAAATATTTTTTTTGTTATATCGATCGAAAATAATTAAATAATTGCAGCCATATGAAGTGTATTTAATTTTATTTATATTATTACCTTAAAGGATAAACTTTAGCTACTTTTAAGTGCAAATTTATTTAAATAATTATTGTTTAAACAATTATGTATATTTATTTAATATTTACTTAACACATAGTACTTGCCTCCTAATAAGTAACTATATAGGCATTTGATATTTTTAGTAAAATTGGTTTTATTTATACATGTATTATATATGCTAAGTGTTATTTATATGCAGAGAACTATTAATATCAGTTAACCACTCACAGAGGTAAATTAATATTTAAATGACATTATATTTTGTACTGCTTAATATATTTCAAAAGCTTTAAGCTTTCAAGCGATTTTAGGCCCATTTTACTTAGAAAGCTTATAATTAAGCTTTTAAGTAAAACTAGGGCCATTTGATTTAGAAGATCATTTGAAAATTAATTGGTTATTGACTAGTATAGTCTTGATTTAATACGTAATTTATATCTACTATAACCTTTTATGTACTCTGAAATTATTAAATTTGAACTGTTATATTACCAGTTACTTCTTCTAGTAGCATTACCCTATGATATATTGTGTTTAATATTCAATTTACATATTATTAACCGAAAAGCTTTCTACACTCCTTAACAATTTATTTTTTAATAATGTCTAATTTAATATTCGTCTGCCCTCTTTATTGTCTTAAAAATTAGTCCAAAGGTTCTTCGCGTTTGAGCAAAATGATTTGTCAATCTCCATTTCGTATGCAGCCTAAATTATATAGTTATTTTAACTAGCCATTGAATAAATGTGTCAATGTGCCTTATTGTCGCCCTGTGTCCTTGTCATACATTACAGAATCTGTGTCGGTTGGGATGACAACTAATGAAATATTGAGACAGCAATCGATGTGTTCGTGCCACGAGTTTAAAGTGAAGTTAACTTAAGGTTATAATAATAACTCGCGTAAAATACTTGTTGCCTTAGCAACCCACATGCTAAATACTCGGGAGCGTATGTGTTTTAACTTAAATTTATAATAATAAGTAGTAGTTGCGTAAATGCGTAAATTAAGCGTCACTTAGCAACCTAGCAACGTGCTTGTCACTTTTGAGGAAAGTGCATGTCAAATATATAGTTGTTTATTTTATTCATTTAATATATTTGTATATTATATGCTTTTTTGACCTCTTCTACGTATAAATTTTGTATGTTTTCTTTTTATATTATTTGCAAATCTATATTAAATCTGATCTATCATGCATCTGAATTGGTGGTTATAAAAATAAAGAAAATATTTTAGTAGGTATTTATTTGCACGCAGTTTATTCTAAAATTATCTAAAAGTTATATAACTTGCTCAATTCAAGTCGATTTCAATTTGTTTACGTCACGACTCTAATCTAAGATTTGGTCTAGTTTTTTTTTATTGTTTAGATTAATTAATGAAATTATGTCATTTAATAAAAATAGATTCAAAGATATTATCGATAGAAAGTTAGCGTTTGATACATAAGTTGCACTTTGATTGTTGTAGAAACTCGTTTCTATAATCCGATTCCGATCCGATCCGACCTCTAAATGCAAATTTTAATTGCTAATTTTTCCTTGTAATATTTTTTAATTACTTTCTATTTCTCTCCTTTACTGATAGAGTAAACGCGGCGTTAAGTTCCGCTACTCTACACGTAACTTAGACTAGGGCTGAGGGTAAAAAATTAAGTGTCTCTACACTAGGTTCACTCCGGACAAAAAACCAAAATTGAAAAGAATTCCCCCCTAATTAAAAAATCGCGCCAGTTAATTAAACTTTAAAGCTTTAAAAAATTGCGCATGCATTTTATTGAATACTGAACATGCTCTCAATACTCTTTTTCCAGGATATTATAATCATTTATTTTTATATTATCTGTGCACATTTTTTATCTGTCATTTTTGTGAACCGCCAAAATACCGCCAAAAGTTTCTTGGAATTTGTGTGTAAACGGAAAACATGGTCCAAAAGCTGATATAACTTTCTATATATTGTTGTATACTGTTTAATATTTATTATAAAATTTGGAACCATCGTGACGCAGTTTAATAGGTTCTAAATATAAACGCGATCGATTTTAGGTTCGATTCTCATTGAATGAAATTATAATTTTTTAACTGACTACCCTGCTATGTGTTAAAAAGGTGAATATTTGAAGTTGTTATTTTTTAAAATTTTAGTTGTGTGGACCAAAGTTGCAAAATTATTTACAATTATTAGGGATTATTATCAACCAAGATGTGGCCAGTCGTGGCCCAGTGGTACAAGCGTGTGACTGTAAACGACTGGTTGTGGGTTCGATTCCCACTCGAGGAGTGGAAATTATATTTCCATTTTCCTCGCTCTGGTGCCGAGGTAAAGCGCGGCGTTAAGTTCCGCCACTTAACACGCAAGCCTCCGAATTCGGCGGAAAGTGGGGAACGGAGTGTCTTAACACTAGGTTCCCTCTGCCTATCCTGCTGTTTGCGAGATACAGCGTGAAGCTAAAAAAAAAAATCAACCAAGATTGATATAAGCACAATTGTTTTTTATTCGTTTTGTCATCGTTTATATTTACAGTGCATTCACCTAAGATATGATCGATTTAATTAAATATTGCTCAAAACATATTTTTAAAGACATGAGGAAAACGTTTTGGCATTAATGGATTGCTTAAAGTAAGATTTTTATTAGTGAGTTAAGAGTAAAGGTATAGATTATAAAGACATTTGATAAAGTTACTTTAAATATTAATGTTTGTCTGTAATTAGACCATACGTAGATGCAGTGGTTGGTGTTTCAATATCCATTCGAGGAAATGGTTATATTTAATTTTTTTTTTACTTTCGCTCTTGTAGGATGATTTACTTTTGCTCTGGTAGGACGCGATGTTGAGTTCCGCAATACAAAACGCAATGTCAAGTAATTAGGCGGAAAGAACAAAATGCTGTATCCCGCACACATCAGGGTAGGCAGAAGGAACCTAGTGTTAAGACACTCTGTTCCCCACTTTTCGCCGAATTCGGATTCATTGCGTGTTAAGTGGCGGAACTTAACGCTGCGCTTTGCTTTGACACCAGAGCGAAGAAAATGGAAATATTAAATATTTCCACTCCTCTTGGGATCGAATCCATCACCAGCCGTTTACAGCCACACGTTCGCGCCACTGCGCCACGACTGGCCCCATTAATTAAAAATATATAATTTATAAAACACAATGTCGATCTCGATACAAACTATTATTTAACTCATTTCGTTCAAAGCCCTAACAAGTTGCTATTCCCAAGCGTGTTACACAAATATTATTATTGTACCAAAGCATACACTACTGACCGAGAATTTACAATAATCGGCAAGATATAGATCGCGGCCCAGTTTAAATTTAAAACTACGCTCCAATTGTAGATAATGTCGCGTCCTTAGATTCAAAGTGGCCTAACTTAAAAATTTCAAATAAATTAAATAGAATCTTAATATAAGCTTTTTATGGTAGTTTTTAGTATAACGGCAAGTTTTGACTTAGGTCAGTTTAATTCTGAGGGTGCGACGTGTGCGATACATAGTGTATAGTGTACTCGTATCGTAAAAAATGATTGCCAAGGTTGCGATCATCATGATTTGCACTTGCCGAAAAATGTACTGCGAAAAATTAAACGTTTAAACAACATAATGACGTAACCAAAAGCCGTGTAGATAAAATTTTATACTATTGGGTATTGTATATACAGCAGGTGGTAACGGGTTCAATCTCGTAATTAGGACTCGACGATCTTTTTTAGGACTCGTATGCCAAATTACATTATTAATTTCTGTTATTTGAAAGTCTTTTAAATTAGCAGAGTGTGACGTAGTGACTTATAACTTTTTTATTTAGGTCATTAAGAACGCAAAATCTGCAACTTGTGCGGTCTGTTGCATAATAATTATGATTTTAAGTTACTTGAAGCTTTCCCATCTTAAAAGACAAGGTTTTTTAATATTTTAGTTGTGTATTTAAAGTAACTTAAATAAATAGAAAATCTACTATATTATTATTGTAGTATATTATATTGTAAAACTATTTAGTTTGGTCCAAACAATACATATCTGTTCCGTTCATCAGTAAAGTTTTGAATATTGGTATAGTTTAAAATACTATATACAACGATATGATGCTTTCTGTCGATTTCTGTTGGATACGTGTAATTTTCCGATCGTTCGCTTCTCTTAATATTTTTTTTAATTATTCAAGTTGTAGCTTACAATTTATTGTTCTTAATCTTTAAAAGTCAGGGTGTTTTTACCCTGGAGTAAGGGATTTTGAGAAATTATTTCTTAGGTTCTTTTCCCTTTAAGTGATCTATATGTCAAATTACAGCTTTCTAAGTTAATAATGTATATTTATTATAGAAATATTAATATTATTAATGTAAATTAAACCTGCACTCCGCGTAATAATACATACAACTACGAAATTAATGATAAAATATAAATTACTTTTATATAGCTTCACGCCCGCATACCATATAACCTCAAAGACCAAATACATATTGCCAAAACATTCCGCTGTCCATCCGAATTCGAGACATTGCGGTTGAGTCGCGGAGCTCAACGCCGCGCTTTGCCCTACCAAATCTAAACTAATATACCATAGTAAATATTATTCCGTTTACGTACAGAATATAAAACAAAAAATAAAATTAAGCGAATTTCGAAACCATATCACAACCGCGGCCAATGATCGTAAAAAACAAAGTAGCTCCCGGAGTCTTTATTAGTTTTTATTGTGTCGGAATGCAATTGAAGTTTATTGCTTGCATGCTCATTAATGTAACGGCCGGAATAATGGTATATCGTTATCAATGGATTTTATCGGATTTAATGCGACAATTATAATATGTTGAGTATCTTTTACCTCTCTCCCGCTAATAAGAACGGTATCGAATTGATTGACATATTTTAGTACAATTTAAATTTTAAATTAATTGGTTATATTAACTTGAGGACTTGTTTAATTTGACATGTTGAGTAGGTTAGGTAAGAAAAAATAATAATCTTAACTAAATTAGAGACCACTGTGGCGCAGTGGGTTCGATTCCCATTTGGGAACGTTTTCGAATTTTAATTGTTTTTATCTCTCCGCTCTACTATTAAATTATAGCGCAGCGTTGAGTTCATTATCAATGAATTTTATCGGATTTCGGATTTAATGCGACAATTATAATATGTTGAGTATCTTTTACCTCTCTCCCGGTAATAAGAACGGTATCGCATTGATTGACATATTTTAGTACAATTTTTAAATTTAAATTAATTGGTTATATTAACTTGAGGACCTGTTTAATTTGACATGTTGAGTAGGTTAGGTAAAAAAAATGAATCTTATGTTAACTAAATTTGAAACCACTGTGGCGCAGTGGGTTCGATTCCCATTTGGGAATATTTTAAAATTTTAATTGTTTTTATTTCTTCGCTCTAGTAACAAAATATAGGGCAGCGTTTAGCTCCGCCACTTAACACGAAATGTCGGATATTCAGATTGAATGTATGTATGGTGTTTGGACACTTAAGTTTTCTCTGTCCTGCCTCTTCCCTGTCCCCCAGTTTTATGCTCTTCAATTTAGGAAATCGCGTGCTGTTTTTGTCCTACTTAACTAAAAATTGTAAATCTTAAGAATGCTAATTACCCCACTTACACAGTATCTGTAACAAATATTGAATAACAATCTACAGGCAAGCTATTAGCTGGCTAGGATAAGAAACCATTATTGTTAATACGTAATAGTAACGTTATCTAAAGAAAACATTCCTTTTTTTTAAGCTTTAATATTTTTTTTAGTAGGGTAGTCAAAGAGACCATAGTGTCAACACTCTCCGTTTTCCGTTTTCGTGGTCAATGACATGTTGAGTGGTGGACAGTGCGAGATTTAGAGGCCATCGTGGCGCAATGGGTCAACGTCTGATTGCAAGCGCAATTGGCTGTGAGTTTGCTTCCCATTCGGAAAATGATTATATTTAAATTATTTACATTTCTCCGCTCTGGTGACTAAACAAAGCAGGGTGTTGAGTTCTGCCACTCAACACGCAATACCTCAAATTCGGGTGGAAAGCGTGAAGTTGAATAAATGGAAGCTTTATTATACAGATCGATTCAAGTGAAGCTAAGAAAAGCAAATTAAAATTTAAGAAATTAGCTGACTAATCTTAGAGAGTTCTCTAACGAAATTACCCACTGATTAGGTTTTAATAATTGCTTATCTTTATCACACTTATAATTTGATAGAACAGGCTAAGTGGATCACAGGTTCAAAAAGGTATATTCAAAGGCCACAGTACCATCGTAGTGCTGCTCGCTTACCTTGACCGCTCTGTCCTCTCACTTAGACAAGTTGAACTGTGTTATAATAATATCAATACAATATAATAGTGACATTCATGTCGATTTGCAAATTAAAGGCAAAAGTTACACGGCAATTTTTCATAGATTGAACTTTTCTGGTTAACCACTATGATATGTAGTCAAAGGGAATATGTTAAGACACTCCGTTCTCCATTTTCCGCCGAACTCTGGAGGCATTGCGCGTCAAGTGGCTGCACGTAACGCCTCGATTTGCCTCGACGCAATGAAATATTAAATATTTCAGGATCGAACCCAAAACCAGTGGCGTTTTATTTTAAATACTGTTTACATTTGCTAGATGTTTAAAAATATATTTTTAGAAAACAAAAATAAATTATAGTATCTATTTGATAGTAGTCAAAGTGCTCTAGACACTAAGTCATATGCCCCAGTTCTTAATGGTTCTAGTAAAAAATCCCGAACAATGTTTTGATGTGATCATAAATTCCTATTCTTCTAATATATTTACTTATAGCAGATTACGCATACTTCACTTTTGACCACAATAGATTTTTTTTAGTGTTAAGACACTCCGTTCCCCACTTTGCACCGAATATTGGAGGCATTGCGTGTTAAGTGGTGGAACTTAACGCCGCTCTTTGCCTCTGATGCCAGAGCGAAGGAAATGGAAATATTAAATATTTCCACTCCTCGAGTGGGAATCGAACACACAACCAGCCGTTTACAGTCACACGTTCGTGCCACTGCGTTACGATTGGCCCCATAATTGCATTGCAAATAATAAAAATTAGCCAAATATTAGTTATTATCCAAATATGGATGTGACACGCCAAGTTAGATTGTTTCTTAGAACTTAATTTAAAAGCAGTTATGTTGTTTTATTCCATCTTTGTGTATGGTTAAATAAAGCCAAGACTCATTAAAAAGTTTTTGTTAGTCCTTTTGTATCCCTTACTTCGAAACATGCTACTTTTTAGAATTTAATTTGTTTTAGGTACAACTTTGTATAATTTAAAACTTAATTACTAGTTAGAGTCTTAAGTCAAAGGAAATAATTTTCCTCTTATAGAAGAATAGTATAAAAACACACTTCAAAATTTATTATTTCATGTTTAAGACTTAAAGATACAGTTTCACATTTCTTTAAGCTTAGCAGGGTCAGAGAGAATATAGAGTAGAGACACTCTGTTCTCCACTTTTCGTCCGAAAATCGAGACATTTCGTGTTTATTTCGTTGAGTCTAAGTTTAACGCCGCGCTTTGCAACTTAAAGATGCAGCAATAAATATTGATTTTGTCCAGTCTAATATCAACCGTTAGTTTTATTCAAAACACTGTTTAGGTCACAGCGAGTTGCGGATTGATTTATTATCCATTTGTCCTGACTTTTAAAAGTATTATGACGCTTGCGGCGTTCGATCTGAATTTAAAAACAGTTACATACATGTTCATACATACTTTTTTAATATTTTAAACTGGTATTCACACATTTAGGAAATAGAAAAATACATTTTTAGAAAGGTATAAAAATTTGTGGCCAGTCGTGGTGCAGTGGCACAAGCGTGTGACTGTAAACGACTGGTTGTGGGTTCGATTCCCACTCGAGGAGTGGAAATATTTAATATTTCCATTTTCTTCGCTCTAGTGCCGAGGTAGAGCGCGGCGTTAAGTTCCGCCACTTAACACGCAATGCCTCCGAATTCGGCGGAAAGTAGGGAACGCAGTGTCTTAACACTAGGTTCCCTCTGCCTACCCTGCTGTGTGCGGGATACAGCGTGAAGCTAAAAAAAAAAAGAAGTATAAAAATGTTTAACGCAGCAAGATTCGAACCTGCACGTCTAGGACGGTTTCTGTGTATACATTTGTTTTAAATACGACGAGGCTTATTTGCCTCCAAACTGTATCTTTTTGTTTTCCATTCAAATGCACTAAAGACGAATATGATGTGGGTTGACGTTGAAGATATTCTTGATCGTTCGATCGTTGTTCCTGTTCCTTTTGGAATCAGTGAATTGTAATTGAAAGCATAGACTTAGCACCTCGTGTGATGCCTCGTGTATAAATTGTTATCCAATTTTGTCTATGCGTCCATTTTATTTATATTAATCATCTTTTTATAGGTGTTTTGTTGAAAGGTAGTTTATTCAATCACGCCAATAGACTCGGCGTTCGTAACGACATATGATTCATTGCCTCTCAATCGCAATATAAGATTTAAATAGAATAAATCGTAATAGACCGTGATGGTATTGTAGTTAGGGATGCTAAAATCGATTCCGACTCTACCTGAGAATTGAAGCTGTAGTCAACACACTAATATTTAAACTCGATTCTCAGTTACCAGAACTCGACTAAGAATCGATTTTCGCTTCCATAAATCGATTCTTTATGATCTACTACTAACATACTAACATTCCACTGCGCCATGATGGCTCGTAGCTTATTATAATATAGATAAATTCATATTTGTTATTTCTTTTTAGTTTTACGTTGTATCCCGCACACAATAGGGTAGGAGGGAATCTAGTGTTAAGACAATTCGTTCCCCATTTTCTATTGAATTTTGGAGGCATTTTATGACGCAGTTCGGTGGCGGATCTTAACGCCGCGTTTTGCCTCGATATCAGAGCGAAGAAAATAGAACTATTACATATTTCCATACCTCGAGTGGGAATTGAGCTCATAACCACCGAGTACGGTTTTCCACGTTTGAGACGTCTATTCGTTTTTAAGAATAGATTCTTTAGAATTTAGATGGATAAATTGATATCGAGAATCGAAATTTATAAAAATGTATGTTTCCATCCCTATATTGTAGTTACAAGTACTGACTGCAGTCACCGTCTGCCTGACTTTCATATACCATTGGCCAATTAAAGTGTGTCTGGTCGCGCTGCGCCCGCGCCGCACGGAACACGGCTCCGCTTCGACTCGCGATCAAATTGATTACCCCGGACACCGGTTTTCTTTTTATTGTCGTCTGATATACAATTACCATTTATGTTTACGTTGAAAGCTTAAAGCTTTGTTAAATTTTATTTTTATGTGGGCTTTTTACGGGCATAGCAGGCATAGTCAGAGAGAAACCAGTGTTAAGATACTCTGTTCTCCAATTTCCATCTGGTGGAACTCAACGCCGCGCTTTGTCTTCTCATTATTAAATATTTTATTCATTACGCATATTTTGCACAATTTTGTCTACAAACAAATAGTTTCACTGTAGGGAATTCGTAACCTGAAGGAGAAAGTTAATTAAAACAAGATATTATGCAAATTCAAAACACCATTCATCATTTTACTTTCCAAGTGTTCTACCACATTTTTATGACTGAATAAATATAAAATTTAAATTTGGCAGACGATCAAAATTTTCCTTTTAAAAAATCAACGTGCTTCTTAGTATACTGAAACAGTTTTTAATATAGGTGTCTACTGTTACTATCGCTTATGATAAATAGGGCGTTCTCTTAAAGGTTGTTAGGCCAGTGACCCACATAGCTAGTGGTCGGTCTATATACTCTGTTATCGACGTTCAGATAGGGATTTGACTATAGTCCGAACATTGTACAAGTTATTTTCTTATCTCGGAATGCAGTCGCCAGTGCTGATATATCAGCAGTCGTGAAAAAGACTCATCTTCCCATAATATTCGTATTCACTTTACTTAATTATGGACAATTAGTGTTATCGTTATATAGTTCGTTTTTGGAAATATGTCAAGTGACTGCTGTACCTACGTCTGTCAGTCAGTGTTACTAGTGGTCATCGGCCTCATTGGTGAGGTCTTCGAGTGCAGTTAGCAGTATAAATTCTCATTAATATTCCAATCTTGTTATATTGCGAACTTGTGCACACGTTCTCCGTATGTATCAGTTTAATGATATTGTTTTATTCAATAATTTCACTAAAAAGTATCCGTTCGTCATTGTTGACAAATGAATAAATTATAAGTTGTTTATAAAAACGTAATTTTTATCATCATTCATTGTAAGTTAATATATACACCGATGAACCTTAATATCGTCTATACTTAAACACGTTCCGGCACGAGTAGTAATAACGTGCGGAGGGCGGCGTGCGGGCAGCTTTCGTTGTGTATAGCTGTACAAAAAATCGGATAGACGACCAATACAATTTTGGGAACAAGCTGAGGGGCGGGTGTAGCGGGTGCAGAGTGTTGCACTGCGTCGCGTATAATTGCACGCTGCAGTCTCTCTGTGCCGGACTGGGTGCGCGCACGCAACCTTAACTACCTTAAAACTTTACATTGCTATCTCCTCAAGTCTATGCACGCATACTTCTGTTGTCGGAGTGTCTTTTTTGTAGTTTTTCAACATTAAATCAGCTTTAAGTTTGTTTGTTTTTTCCAAGCGCTCGTCGCGATATAGTGCATAGTCCTAGGAATAAGTTACGTTTGAAAAAACATGACGTGAGTTAAAACGATGCAGTCGTCGGTTAGTATCTATAAGGGTATAGTTTTTAAGATGTTTTTTTATTGCCACAGGGCACCCGGTGTCGCAACTGTCACTGCGGGCGGGGAGGCGGGTCCCACAGGCCCGGTGTCCCAGGACGGCGACATGAAAGGAGTCGAAGCCACGCCAGAAGAACAGGAAAGATTAGCTACAGGAAATAACAATGGCTCGCTTGACTGTAAAATACCCGCACCTGAAGGCTCAGGACCACGGACAGTGTTCCACTCCACGCGAGTTTTCATGCTGGTATTTCTATCGGGATGGGTTTTACAAGGCATGTTCCTCACTTACTTCGTGAGTGTTACGACGACAGTGGAAAAGCTGTTTAAAGTAGAATCGAAGACGACGGGGACATTGATGGCTGCGACTGAGATCGGACAAATTTGTACGGCGTTATTTTTGACATATTTAGCGGGTCGCGGCCACCGACCGAGATGGATAGCTTGCATGATGCTCGTTCTCGCGGTTGGAGTCATTGGCTGTGTGGTTCCACACATACTATATGGAACACGGTTGATGGATGTGCATTTAGACGCGCATAGAGCAGGTGCCGCGCCGGTCTGCTCTGCTGACGGCAACTCGTCTATGATAGCGTGCGACGATGCTCACGCTAAAAGCACGGCCGCGAGGTCCTCCATCACCGCCGTGGTGATACCGTGGCTGTTTATCTGCCTCCTGGTCGTTGGCGTGGGACAGACCGGTATTGCGACGCTCGGCATACCGTACGTCGACGACAACGTGGGCAGCAGACAATCGCCATTGTATATGGGTGAGTCTCATTATCTGTTTTACAAACATTAAACAAATAATTAGATCTTAAATTAGTAAATGTTTAGTACAAGTATATAAAATGTTCTTTAAAGTTTTTCTGATATACGTAGAATAATCGTTAATCTTTGTATCAGTGTTGTTACCCACGTACTCAAGTAGAAAATAAGCTTATCGTATACGAGCCGGCTTAATAGAAGCAATTGTCGTCACAGGAATAAGCTCATTACTTTTACTTTAGTGATATCCTCAATACTGAGATATTATCGATTCATTCGTCGCGTTTCGGCCCTTATTGTGTAATAAAAAAAGCGACAAAGGCATATCAATATTCTTTTTAGATATTCTGATCATAAATGTGGTCTTAAATATCATTTTTTGATCTTAAATTTACTTAATAACTAATGTATTTAATAAAGAATAAGTAAATAAAACCATTTTTCATATGAATATAAATAAAATAAGGACGATATATTATTTAAACTAGTTTAAATTATCCCGTGAGACGATTACACAGGAAATGGTTGTCGTGCCGTAAATAAACATTTTTTTTAATATTGTTTCTAATTGATTGCTAATAGATACTTATAACTAATTTTATTTAAAAGTTTAATGCAGCTTTAAGCTGTCAAGTATCACTTTACATTACATGTTATAATGTTTATTTCTACATAAGTGAATATTTATAAAAGTTTTATCAAATTTGTTGCATATTTTTCATTTTAAAATAATGTAATAAACATAGAAAATTTTATCTTTTTAGAACTTGAACAAAAATATAATGTTTTGTAGATCGACAATATGTGTTACATTATATGAACATATGTATAAGAAATTAGTATTATTAATAGAAATTATTCTCATTTTTTCATTAAGTAATTATGTTAGAATTCCGAACAGCTAATACTTGAAAACAATGAAATTATATTCCTCCGAGTGGGAATCGATGTATGAGTTAGCTTAATAACGAGTTCTATTTATTCACACCTATATTTATAAATACTATGCACATATATCAATAGCTTTTAGTTTTTATTTATTTATTTAGAACCATCAGTGACAATTACATTACACATGAACAAGTGTTACACAGGTTAAAACTTAAAGCTAAATGCATTATCGTTAAAGATGGATACAGTATGCACTAGTATACAATTAATTAAATTAATGATTTATTCACAAAAAGGAACAAAAACAATGTCAATTAATGATACGAACTAATTTAAAAATTGATCATAAACAATCACGTAACAGAAATATTCTTCATCATAATATTATAATACATGTTATTTATATTTATTTCATTAAATTATTACATTATTACATTCTATTTTCATTCAATTTTTCATTAATTTTTTATAAAAAAAAATTAAATTCATAAATTTTTACGCTATATCCTACACACAGCAGGGTAGGCAGAGGGTAACCTAGTGTTAAGACACTTTGTTCCCCACAGCCCTGGATTACTTTAATATCGTAGTTATGAGTTTTTCGTGTACAATCTATATATCGATGAATTTATAAGCGGAAAAACGCATTCACAATGTAAAAATTTCCCCAGACTGGTCAAACTTGTTTCATGTAGAGACGACGGATGATAATGGAATTATTTCACGGGTATTGGATCCAGTTGTCAAAAAATATTACTTTTTACTCTATACGAAATCTTAGTACTTAGTTAACTTTTATTGTAGTTTCCCGAATATAGTACATATGTTTTTTGTACAAATTTATAAAGTTAAATATATTATTGCAATTACGCTACGCTTATTTCACGGTAATGCACTATTCTAAACTAGTAAATGCCCGCAACTTGGTTTGCGTGGACATAAGGACCCTTTTCAACAAAGTACCCATTATGCAGAACAGTATAATCGCAATTTACTTATAGCTGATCTATTATGGCTGTACATCATGTATTCCGCTCGTCAAAATCTATTATAACCTAATTCCTACCTACTTAAAAGATAATATTAATAACTAAAATCCGTCTGAAAGTTCTGAAGATGTGAGCGTATAACAATTCTATTTTACTGTAAGTGCATAGATTCTAAATAACTTGTGAGATTAGCCACAAAGACTTAAAAAAAATTATACGTAGTTCTTCTAGTATAAAATGTATTCTTGAATACATACCCAGGTCTTGCATGCCACAAACTTTATACGCTTTTAATTTGTTTTTATTCCTCAGTCTCGAGACTAACTTATTATAAGTTTTATTTAAAAAAAAAACAAGCAAACATTTATAATTTTAAGAATTGCAGCCACATGCAATGTAATAATTCATCAAGTAGACGTCTTATGTAGAGACACGGTCGTTTTTTATTATTTGAATGCACGTGAAGTTCTAATCCCCCTTCTGCTTAGTAAATTAATAAAGGAAGAATAAAAAAGGTTATGCATTTATTGCTTTGGTATATGTATAAGTAAATTAACGATTATTGTTATTAGTATGGTTGTGGGTTTGATTGTCACTCGAGGAAATGATTATATATTATTTTCACTTTTGCGCTCTGATAGCAGAGACAAAGCGTGGTGTTTAGTCCCGTCACTTAACACGAAATGCACCCAAACTCGCTAAAGTAAATTAAAAAAAATATCAAGAACTCGAGTCTGTGGCGTTTAAAAAAAATAAAGAGAAAAAAAAGAAAAATATCGCAATGCCTCCATTTCGACTGAAATTGGAGAACGGAGTGTCTTGACACTATGTCCTCACTGACTTGTGGGAGAAGCTGCTTTTTAATTATTATTATGATAGCATCGTAATCATTTATTTATTATTCAAGTAGTGCAAAGAAAATCTAATGTCACATGCCTCTCTCCGTTCTCTATTTCTGTTATAAACGCCTAGGAAATAATAAATATTGTTTATTTGACGTTTTACTTTTGGCGATGATATCAGGGAAAGTACCTAGAGTACGATCTAAAACCCACAAGCATCGCATGTAGTTAGACAGAGTCACGAAACCGCTATTAAAATCATATTAATACATGCAGCTATATAAAAATTCCATTTATTGTATTGACTTTCCGTGTATTCGTACAATGGCCCAAAAAACGCCTATTGTTAAATATTTTCGCACTAAATTGTTATTTACAATCAATAATGACGAATTTGACCTTATAACTTGGCCTGGTTCCTTATCGCGCCCTCATACTGCAGTGTATCAACAAATTGCAATGTACATAGGGCTATATAGCTTCACATTTTTTTCCACATAGCAGGGAACGAAAAGTCACAGAGAACGTAATGTCAAGACACTCCGTTCTCCACTATCCCAAAGCGGGACGTTACGTGTTGAATAGCGAAACTAAACGCTGCGTATTGCCTTTACCTCTTAGGTCCCAGGGCATAGAAATGAAAATAATGTATTCCCCTAAGTGAGTTCAAATTCACAACCATAGTATTTTACAGTCAGACGCTATCCCACTGAGTTATTGCATAGGGTTATACCTCACTAGTGAGCTTTGCCTGCGTAACTACGCAACTTTTCATACAAACTTTCATGCCCTATTTCAGCCCTTCGAGGCTGATATTTGAAAAAAGTAGTATACGTTTGATCCTAGGTCTCCAACTATTTTCATATTGAATTTCATTCAAATCGGGCCGATAAATTTGCGGTGAAAGCATAACAGACAGACAGAGACACAAACAGACATACAGACAGACACAGGTTTTACATACATGATATTAATATGTACGAGTATGTTACATAGGGTTATACAATGAATTAATTATTACGGAAAAAAAACGTGGCATTTATATGATTTATAGGATGTTGCAGAATAAATGCATAATACACAAGCTTTATCGTCTTATACTTTTTTCTATTTAATATGGCGACTCTACTTTGCAGTGCATTGACCTTCGTTTTTATGTTCTAATGTTTAATGATATCCGCAATATATTTTCTGTTAATATTCTGTATCTAATATATTTTTGTATGTATTTCACTTGTAATATTTGTATCATATTCTTAAGAAGTAGAAGTCTCTTTTGTGTATAAATTACGTTTTAACTTATCAACGTTTATGTCACTTTATAAAATAGTATACATATGTCTAACATATGGTTATGTGAGTTATATTTATTTTATTAATTTAATGTTTCTAATAATAACTCATTTATATATTTACTTTGTGCATGCCAAATTACATACTGTTCGTTCTTTAAATTGTCATAGGCAAGGGGTCTAAAGGTTTTCTATCACATATATTTATATGAGACTAGCGGGCTGCTCGCGGCTTCACCGCGTTATCTACATAGCTGTTTCGGTATATTGCAACCCTCGGTAGTGGATTTTTGAAAAATAAATTAGCGTAAGTTTAACTTTGGATTACAACTATATATATGCCAAAATCCGTTACAATCGGTCAAGCGGTGTAGATTTTTCATATAAACTTTCATCCCCTATGTCAACCCGTTTAGAGGTTGATTTTTGAAAAACTGAGTAGCCTATGTTAGACCCAGTCATTTTTACTACTTTCATTCAAATCAGACCAGTAGATTAGCCGTGAAAGCGTGACAAACACACAGACATTCGCATTTATAATATAAGTATGGATGAAAAACCTTTTGAACCCATTACCAATACAATATAATTAGCTGAATCAGCTCCTCCAATAACAAGCCATTGAAATGGATCTTACATTTTATGGATTCTGATATTAACGCGCTTGTAGTATTAGACTTATTCTATTTGTTATGTATGTTGTTATGATATACAAGATAACTTATAGGTTATCAATATCCGTTCTTGTTTACTATTTACACTGTGTATTTTTTTTTTTGTTTGTTGAATAGCTGGAAATCAATGAATTAAATAGTTTTTTTTTTGGTTTAATCAAAAAAAGTTTAATCATTCACATGGCTGTCGTGGCGTCGACTGAATAAACGATGAATTTAGGTTCGTTCCCCACTCAGGGTAGGAATAGATCAATATATAAATAATATAAGAAAACTAAACTGAATCAAAAATTTATTGAAGGCAGTCGCAGGGGGCGCAGGGGGATAAAATTTGAGTGTTAACGCGGCTGGTTATGAGTTCGATTCCCACTCGAGGAGTATTGGCAAGCCGAAGCGCGGCGTTAAACTCCGCTACTTAACACGCAATTCCTCTACAATTCTTTCACTCTATCTCACCAAATAGAAGAATAAATAATTTAAACCTAATTATGTCGTCTTATAGGGATTAAACTCACTACCATCGCATCTAAAATAACATAAATGCCAACTGAGCCACGATGCATTCACTATAAAATCCATACATTTTTTCTTAATTACTATTCTACTCGTAATAAACTTAAATATAGTACAATGTGCTCGTGTCTCGCTACTGTGTGTCAATTGCGTTTGATAATTGCTAGAGATAGTCAATCTGATGGCACTGAAGCCACAATTTTATGGCCAAACTGTGTTTTGGCCTTGTACTCTATTTCATAATACGTGTTTGACGTCATCAGCTCTTGGGATTAACACAATAAATATTTTGGTTAAGGGTTCAAATACTGCTAAATAAAATAATATTTATTAGTAGAAACGCAGCAGTAAAAACAACTTTTTATTAAATGTTACATAACTTTTAGTAATCACCCCTATCTATTTATATATTAATTTTAATTCGCCAAAGCGTAAGTAAATGAAATAAATACGAAATAAAAATAAAAGAAATATATTCTAAAATATTATAAGAATTGTGTAACATCAATATATTGTTAAATATAGATAATTTATGGCCTCTAACACTTCATCACTTAATATGTAATATTTTGTCACAATGCTTTTCATAGTAAACTCTTATTTATTATTCAAGTTCACTGCATTGAAGGAATATTAGAGAGAACCTAAAGGCACTCCGTTCTTCACTTTCCTTCCGAATTGCCAAAACAGTGCATGTTCAATGGCGGAACTTAACGCCGCGCTTCGTTTTGTTCCCTAGAATGAAGTAATAAAAATAATTATTGTAAATTATTATCAATTTAATGAGTGGGAATAGAACCTACAACCATTTACGATTACAAACAGACACTGTCTCTTATTTATTTGTTGTTGCAAGGAATTTATAAAGATGGGAGGAAAATACAAGTATAAAATTCTGTTGATAACAGACGTCTCGTCCCGTTTCTCGTTCCCGATAGTGATATCTTAATGAGTTCTTAAAACTATTCTACTAGATATTTCGAGGTTTTCGTAAAAAAACATCCTTAAATAATATATGTCTTAGTAAACTAACAATAAATAAATATATATATATATGAGAAAGAATAACTTTTGCCTTCTTTTTACGAAAAGTATGCAGATATACTCCCCATAGAAACTACATTGCAAAATTAGTTTTTAGCGTGTAAGAACATCGACGTAAACGAACGTAACTCATTGCTTAGCTTTCCGTCATGTGGTACCCCCACATTTTTTTGTATATAATATATCTAAATAAATAAATGTTTTTCATATCTTAAGTGATTCATATTCTTCATGGAACTTATAACACTTTATATATGATACAAAACACTTAAATATTTTTAAAAATATAAGATTTTTTTTTATTTTTCTTTGGTTTATGTTGTATATCTGTCAGTCACTGTAACAGATTTTTTTACATATCGTTGACAAAAAGGCCACAAATAAAAAAAACATGTTTTATTTATAAATGTAGCCTAAATATTGATTGATTGATTGGGGCCAGTCGTGGCGCAGTAGCACGAACGTGTGACTGTAAACGACTGGTGTAGGTTCAATTTCCACTCGAGGAGTGGAAATATTGAATATTTTCATTCCCTTCGCTCTGGTAACAAAGGTAAAGCGCGGCGTTAAGTTCCGCCACTTAACACGGAATGCCTCCGAATTCGGCGGAAAGTGGGGAACGGAGTGTCTTAACACTAGGTTCCCTCTGCCTACCCTGCTGTGTGCGGGATACAGCGTGAAGCTAAATAATAAATAAATTAACTATTTATTTGCTAAGTACTAGACTAGAAAGCGAAAACAAAAGATTTTGTAACTAAGTGTTTATAATTCAAGACAGATTAAGTTACAGCGCGGCGCGGCGCGGCGCGTGCGTCTGCGTTTACGAAACGTGTCAGATGCGTTGTGTGCATGCGTGCACTATTTCTGTACTTTAGGGGTGTCTAAATATATTTTTTACATAAAAAATTGAGATCCTTTCGTTTTATCTTTATTTGGATAGCTTTGTAAGCTAATGAGCCGTACTTTTAAAATGTTAATTTGTTTTGTCAACTTCATGATTTTTGTTTTAGGATAGTTTTGGGTAGTAAGAGAGAATCTAGTGTCAAGACACTACGTTCCCTACGTTTTATTTATCTCAAAATTAAAAGTTCAAATTATTAATTAGTTGTTAAAAGCAGAAACTTCAGTTTTATGCGTAAAAGGACGAATGCTAAGTAAAAATTTTTAATCCTTTATATGTTTAGTTTCGTATGAAAATTATTAATAAAGCGTAACCGTAAATTATGCGGTAGTTATCAGATATAGTTGATAATATGTAATATTTCTAATTTTAACATCGATATCACGTTATCTAATAATTAATTTTGTTTTATAACTTTTTTGTTGCTCATAGAGTAAAGTGTTAACTATTACTTTATCGCCTGACGGGCATTTTTTTATAGTATTAATAGTAATGAAGAACTTATTTTTAATAACGGAGGACGGAGTGTCTTGACACTACTGATTACACTGCTATGCGGGAAAGAGCATGAAGCTACTAATATTGTAAACGCTTGTCAGTTTGAGGAATTTTTAAAGCTTGCAGTGATAAGTTTAACTTTGATAAAGAAGCCATTAATTTTTTGTCATATCTTAATTGTTAAGTAGTTTTTGAATAGTGGAATTTTAAGTTTATTTACTATATGGTCTTAGTGTGTGAATTATATTTTTAATGTTTATGAAATCATAAAAAAAATCACGATTTCTCTTACAGAGCAAGTAATACGAATAAAGAATTTAGTGTTAAAACACTCCGATTCGAACCTACAACCACCGTTTCACATTCGGCTTCTGTCTCACCACTTCTAAAATAAAATATATAGAATATAATACATATTCTAAAAGCTTTTTATGGAGACATTTTATCTTTATATATAATTAAAGGAGAAATTTGTGTACTTTTGCTGTTATACAAAATGAACCAACTTAATCAATAGCAGTCCAGTATAATTCAGTTCGATAATTTCAATAGCTAATTTATAAACCCGCATCACTTAAAATTGAAATGCAATACGTTCTATTATGGTCCACTTAAGAACAACTTTTTAAGTCTAATAGATTTACAATTAAAGTAACAATATGTTGAGAATTCTGATTTTATCTTGGTATTGTAATCTTATAAGGGAGATTACTATCTAAATATTTTGTTATTAAGCCATGTTTTCTCTATACACATGTATTGTGTCATAATGGGTATGCAGGATGTCTTTGCTTTTCGCATTTCGTCTAATTTAGAGTTATTTTTTCCTACAGCGCTAAACGCTGCACTTCATAATTAAACCCAAAATACTTCATGTACTATAACCATTTTCTGAGTTCGTCACAATGGCTTCAGTCGGTTCTCAACCCTTACTCTCACTTTCTACTTGAAACCGAGACATTGTGTATTAAGTTGCGGAACTTAACGCCATGCTTTGTCAAGTACCAAAGGAATTATCCTTTATATAATCCTTTATATCGGGATATATATAAACGTTTCCCTGAGAGGCAATCGAAGTCATAATTAATCGCGTACAGTAGGTAAGCCTCAAGAGGAATCGATATTCTTCATGGAACTTATAACGTTATTAATAATAATAGTAATAATTGATTGAATATTATTTGTGACATCCCTAAGGGAGCGCGAATTCGTGTCAGTAGGCCGGGACGACGGGATGCGACCATTCCAACGCATGTTGTCCATTTTATTAGTATTTTAACATCGAGAAGTTTCTTACGACCACTTGTTAATATCTCTCCAGTCAGTTTAATAACTCAACTTTATATACTGACTATAAATGTTGGAAAGTGGTCTCACTGTAAACGCAATTAGTTGTGGATTCGATTCTAACTTGTAGGAGTGATAATAATGTAATTGTTTCCCAATGTCTTGAATTAGGGCGGAAAGTGAGGTACGGAGTCACTAAGTTCTCTTTGACCAACCTTCTAACCGAAAAAGGTTCATCCTGGAGATAACCTCAGATTCACGTAAATATTATCGTAACTCAATATATAACACGGGGGCAAATTTTAGCAAATTTCTTATAATTAAAATTTATAGATCTTAATTTTAAGAAGTTAAAGTTATTTTTGTTTCAGTCTTCCGTACTTTTGATTTATAAACACAATACACCATAGGGAATGTATTCCCACAGGAACCACATATATATGCAATCCAAGGTTTCTACGCTCGGTAGTTTAGGGAGTGCTTTGTTACAGTATTTCCTGCAATTCCTCAAAAGAAACGATATTTTAAAGCAGCGTTTCTTTTTAACCCAATTGTAAAATTAAAATAAGAAAAAAACAAGGCTCATAACTTTGTTGTTCTGTAAAGTAAATAAAGTTGTAGATGATAACTAGTTATCTATAATGCTATGTTAGCTTATTCAGAATTAGTATTATTAGAAATTCGTTAGTCATAGGAATATTTTTCAACTCTATTATTTCGCAAGTAGGTTAGGCGGAAAAAGCGCACCACAAATTCTGAGAACTGTCGATTGCACCTTATCTCTTAATCTTACAACCGATGAAGTTTTGTTTGCGATTAAAATTTAAATGAAATCTTGATTTTGTTAGATTTGAATGTTTTTTCGAGTTTCACGCTTTGTTCTCGTATGATAGTTTAGGCAAAGGAAACATAGTGTTAAGACGCTTTTCGCTGGAATTGGTGGTGTATTTTCTCTGTTCTGGTTAGATAAACTCCATGAGTTGACAGAGGACAGATAACCTTGATCAGATCGTCGATCCATCTAGTAGGGAGGCAGCCCACTGAGCACCATCCGGTTTGTGGTCGCCACTTGAGAACCTTTCCGCGTGAACGCCCAGCACTCCTCTGTTCAAACAATTCTTCATAATCCTAGGGGAATTAAACCTACAACCTATACGGCCTGTCGGTAACTTGTCAACTGCACCTATATGGTTTTGAGCTATAAATATGATCAGACGGATCTCACAGTATTCGGGGCGACATTATTAAATAATTAACTGTTTCTAAACAGTTATAGCTTACGAAATCGACCGTTACATGGACGCCGTCTGTCTAAGCGATTTGTTTTGGATTCATTTCTCTGCATATAGTAAAATAGATAGAGAGAAAGTAGTGTCAAGATTCTCCGTTCTACACTTTCTGTCTTAATTTCGAGACACTCCGTGTTATGTGTTGCCACTCGCCAACGCCGGGGTTTGTCTTGTCACTAGAACGTATAACTGAAAATTATTTAAATATAGTCAATTTTCCTACTGGGAATCAAACAAGTAATCATGGCTTACCAAACCAGGGAAATAAAATAAAAAAAATTAAGTATAATTATTTGACCGGAAGAATCGAACTTACAACAGTCATATTTACAATCAGACTTTGCCCCACTATGCTACATTGGTATTACATTAATCCTTTGCAATGCACTTGTGCAAACTTTATCATGTTACATTTTTGCGGTGTGTGGCGTAGGTCAGTTTCTCACTCTAGATTAGATTACGATAGATAACATTTAATAGTGAGTATTGTGAAATTTTTACTAGCTTTTATAATTTTATGATATTTAACTCACATATTTGCTATATTAAGACTAAACGCAGTGTTTAGTTCCGGTTTCCGGTAGGTCAACTCGCGATTACGTTACTGGGCGAAGCCTATGATAGCAATTCTTAAAACTACCCACATTCCCATTTTTAGAACGATGTTTTTACAAAAAAAATCAAAATAATTCATTACAAAAGAGTTTTTTAATCGCTAATACAATGTTATAATAAGCTACTTAAACAAACACCTTGTTTACGTTTAGAGGCGCCTTATTAGCCTGATAAATTATAATTTTAATTAATGATAACAAACTTCTTTAATTAATTTTTAAGTTGTATTTGTAATTTTTTTTTTTTTCAATTTTTTAGTTATTTAAAAATAAAACAGTGTTTAGTTCCGCCACTTATAAATAATGTCTAAATTCGACGAACCATCTTGACACTAGGTTTTTTTTCCCTCTTTACCTTGCTTTCCGGAAAAGCGCGCGAAATTCCAAACTATGTATGTACTAATGGCGTAAATTTTATTTAAGAGAACTCACGGTTATGAGGATAAATCTTGGCATGTGATAGAAAACACCAAAAACAAGAGAATATAAGGATATTCTCAGTTATTTACTGATTATTTCTTCCTTGAGAAATAATCAGTAAATAACTGAGTAAAAGCTTTTTGTCAACTTGCTTTATTTAAATATGTAAGTAAATTTTAGTAGGAATTACATTTTCCTTGAATAACATCTGAATAACATTAATGCATTAGATTGGAAAAAAATCCTTAGAAATTTAGGACTAGATTGTATTTTTCCTATTATTAACTTCAAAAATATTAAAAAATGTCCAAAATTATTTATTATCTTCTATTCTACATTAATTATTTATTCTTCTATATTAATTATTTATTCTTTTTTAAATAAGCTACCTTATTATTAAAAAAGCATTCAACTGTTTGATTATTGTGTGCATCGTGATCAGTATACAATTAAAATGGCGTATAAAATTAATTTGTTAGTTCAGTTGGCTCCAGATGTCCATATTTATTCATACTTTACGTTACGTAGTAAGGTGGAATTCGTCATCGTTCCCAAAACTATTTCTCTAAAGTGCAATGACCGCGACATCATAATGTCCGGCGAAAATTTTATTGTTTTAGCGTTTAGTTTATATGTAGATGCTAAAATTTAAATTTATTATTTGATGTCATCGTAACACAGTGAAAAATGATGGTTATAGGTTCTATTCCCGCTCGAGGATATGATTATGTATATTACTAGCTATGCGCGCGACTTTCTACGCTTGGAATTTATGAAAGATGTTATAACTCTGAAATAAAATTAGCGTAAGTTATTCCTAATTATATTAGCTATCTGCCAGTGAAAGTCCCATCAAAATCAGGCCAGCCGTTCTAAAAATTAACTGAAACAAACAGACTCGCAGTTTACCTGTCTATCTGTTTAGTCATACATACATACATATGCATTTAGTACAAAGCGGCTATTTTATTATCGCAAAAGACACTCCAAATTTATTTATTTGTATAGATATGTATGTATGTAAAATATCTTCATTTCTCTGCTCTCGTAACAAGACAAAGTATCGTTAAGTTCCGTCATTTAACACCCAAAATCACGAACAGAAGCAGAAAGTGGAGAACGGAGTGTCTTCACACTAGATTCTTTCTGTCTACCTTACTATAAAGGAAAAAAACAAGAATCTACAGCAGTGATTCACAACCACTTTTGTGTGCCGCCAAATTTCAAAAGTGTGCCGCCAAATATTGCAAATATATAATAATGTTAATATTATTAAATTATATCATTTAATGTCTTTTTCTTTGTGTGCCGCCAAATTTTGAAATCGTTAAATATCTACAGTAATCATTTCTAGTAGAAAGATATTTCTCGATATTTACGTCAACCTATTTTCAGAGTTGCGTCCTTTGAAACACAACTTTGCGTTTTTTGTTCACCAGATCGAAACAAACATTTATTTAGCCAACACAAACATTTGCCTAGTGCGGTTTTTTAACCTGCATCTGTCGAGTTCAGTAAGCAGCTAGAGTTACTAGCATATGTGTTGTAGGTATATATTGTGTATATGTATTTTATGTTTTTTTAAATTTAACTTTTTTTTCTATTTAAAAGAATAGTCGAGGTAAAACGTAGTGTTAAGATTTTCTACTCTCTGCTTTTTACTCAAATTCGTTATACTGAGTGGCTAATGGGTATACCATGCAACTAAAATGGCTAACATTCTATATCTGTTATATAACCATCTCGGTGGAATCATGTCTCACTGTATACTGTCCGTTCGACTCCCGTTCAGGGAAATAATATTTAAATTGTTTTCATTCTCCTGCTTTTGTAAGTGATACTTTGAATTCACTCTACACACTAGAATTTCGCTTCCAACATTTAAGTATACGTGTTTAATTTTTAACCTTTGGCATTTTTCACATATTATAAGAAATGCTAATTCAGACACAGAGAACATAGAGTTAAGACTCTCTCTCTGTTCTCCACTTTATATAAAAATATACATTTTGGACAATTGTGTCTTTATCTTACCAGAGCAGGCACGCTTAACTGACGGAAATAAATTTTGCCCTTGTCATAATAAAATTAAAACCTTCATGGGCTGTTAATTTAACTATAACCTTATGAGACTAATGAAATCAAATGATTAACATGTTAAAGTACATGTAGTACTGTAAGGTCAGTAGGGACCGGAAGTTCGTCTATTTAAAGAATCAAAACAAAACTATTTTTATTTACTAATAAATCTTTATTTCCTATATCTGTATGAAATGTCGAGGATAATTCTATGTAAATAGAGTTTTTATATTGTTTTTTTTTTATAGCTTCACGCCTTTTTTCGCACAGCAGGGTAGGCAATGAGAATCTAGTATTAAGGCACACTGTTGTCGAGTTCTTGTCTAAATTCCAGACATTGACTGTTAAGTGGCCGACCCAAACACAGAGCTTTGTCGTTTTCACCAAAGCGGAAAAATTAACATAATTTAAACAGAATCATTTCTCCGTTTGGGAGTCGAAGCAAACTCGACCTTTTCAATAGGTGTTTCATTATTGTACAGTAATCCGAAAAAGTTTATAGCAGTAGTAGGAATGGTTACAGGTAGAGCGTCAGTTCAATACTAAAAATATATTAATCCTTGAAAATCGTTAAAACAAGAGATCCCATAATAGGCTAAAAATACCAGAAAAATATCTACGTGATATTTATATAGAAATTAACAGTTTAATTATAGTTAATAGTAATAAAAAAATCGTTACACACTACGAGGCCACAAAATATAGCCAGGGATGTAGTGATCCGTGAAACACGCACGTCTAACATATGGCCGGCCATGTTTAACGTTGAGTTGTTGTATAAATTTATTTTATTTATTATGGACACATGCTCTGTAAATATTGTTAATAATTACATTTTTTTTTAATTAAATTTTGTATTTTTTTATATCGATGTTACTTTGAACTAGATTTATACTTAAACAGCTTTTATGTTTCTTAAAATGCCTTAAAGAGATTATCGATACTTATGTAAATTAAAACTATATTAATAATTAATTATTCTCTTCTGTTATGGCCATTAATAATTTGTTATTGAAATATCGAAACAATATTCTATGGATTGGAAAATTAAGGTGTGGTACGCATTACCGCTATGCAGGAAGACATAATCATTTTAAAGTGTAAAGTATAATATAAAACATCGTTCTTTTCCGTTTGCGAAAATTCTTAATTATGAGAAATACTCTTTCACTGCCTCCTTACGCTTCCTAAGAAACGTTTTATATCCGTCAGACAACCCTAGTTATATGGCATGCAATAAAAAATTGCATGAATTTAATTATAATCAGTCTACTTTTGGCATAAAATCATTTTTTTTTTCAATATACGTATTAGTTTTAATAGTGTATCTACGCATATATGGGGTTCTTTATAATCGCTTGTCTTTAATTTTAGTGTAAGGACACTTCTTCCTTTCCTTTTGTTTTTTTTTTAATGTACAACATATTATTTGCGTGTTGTAGTTACGTAACTCAACGCCGCACTAAGCGTAACCAAGCTGAAAAGCATAACTATTTTTGAAACTAATATTTTTAGTACGCAAGCGGGAATCGAACCCATAATCATAGTCTACGATATAACGATTTAAACAGTTATAAATTGCAAATGCTTGTGGCATGTGTTAGTTAAATACGAGTTACGAACATTTGTTAGATATGTGAAGTTGAAATATTGATATGTTTTTTATTATGAATCATTTCAACATTCTGTGTGATTTCATTTGAGATATTTACGACTTAAGTCTCGTTTTTTTTTTTATATTTTAACGCGTGTTATTGTTTTGATTATTAAGAGCGACTGCAATGAGATCGCCATTTTACAGTATGTAACTTTTTCTTTATTTTTTGTAGATTAAATTAGCATTATGACATGTGTTTTATTTATCTGTGCACATCTCGCATTTTTAAGTGACAGGCGAGTGAAATTAGCAATAAATAATTTTTTTTTTTAACACCTGTTAGACACATTAGACTTGCTTGAAAATCTAACGTATCGCGGAACTTAACGCCGCGTGGTCTATATAGGGAAAGCAAAAATCTTTTAGATATAAATACAGGCACAAATTACGTTCGAGGCTTCATGATACTCCGTTTTCAGAGCTCAGTGACGCACTCCATTTTCCACTTTCCACCTGAGATCGAGAAATTGCGTGTTCAACGGTAGATATTAACGCAGCGTCTTTATTTAAGATGTCAAGAGTATGGACATGAAAGTAGCTAAAATACAAACACTCTTGCGAAAAGGGAATCAAACTCACAACCATTGCTTTAATAGTTAAACGCTGTACCACAAGTCAACGACAATCTCAGCCTTAAAATTAAAGTGAAATAACAATTAATGGCTTCCATTTTTACTTCCTTCGAAGCTCAAATAAACAAAGTAAGACAATTATTTAGCAATTCAGTTTTTCTTATCCAATTCACCGCCAATTGAAACGCAGAAGCTCATGAATGCGTTTAATAATGTACCTGAACCGGTAAAATCATCCGCACAAGTCACTAGTACTATAGCCGTAAAAAAACAACAAACTTAAAAAGGTTACAATTTTAATCTTTAATTAAATTCTCAGATTATTACGGCTCTGAATCGTTTCGTTGATGTAATTTCAGATATTGTGACATGTATTTACGGACGATTATCATTAAGAACAGCAGAAATGTACGCTGAGCGATTACTCTGTACTTTGCTATATATTTACGTTGTCGTGCCGCAAATTGCAAGTATTTTATTGTATAGGCATTGGTCGTGAATTCAGTCTTTATTTGGGGGTATGTGCATATTTAAAAAATATCTTTTAAATATAAACTAAGTGGAAAACGGAGTGTTGCAGTACTAAAAATGTTCTTGCCTTACAGTAAAAAAAGGGGCCGATGCAGATTAAAAAAATATAACTTATCACTGTGGGCTGGCTGCATTTTATAATTTATGATACTCCGGTCGAATACGCTTACTTGCTTACGGTAAGCTTATATGTAGGTACGTTTAATTCGATTTTTGGCAAGCGAAGACGTCGATTTCTCCGAAAGATTACATTTGGGACCTAAGTACTCGATTGTTTCTCGGTCACTCACCCTTGGCGGCTGTTCGTAATATTTTATTTTAACTTTCAATTTAACACAAAAACTGGGACACCTTTTTATTCAGTCATTCACCCTGTTAACATGTCTTATTATTTATCACATTCAGAATAAGGAACTTACGCCTGATTGATTGAAATGCTAGAAGCATTTCGCCGTGAATTACTCCTTATTGTTTAAAAGATAACTGCAACTTTAAGTTTTGCTATCTACATAATAAAAACATTGCGTCACTGAGTGACTGACTGATGGACAATGCATAGCCAAAATTACTAGACGTAGAAAATTGATTTTTTTATATATATTTTTCTTGGGGAAAGTAGAGGAGCATTAAGCGAGAATTTCCCAAATGTCTGGCCATTCTATTGCCTTTCGGCTGTTCTATTATCATATACGCATAAATGGCACGAAAGATAGTAGAATTTTACGTTTTTTTCCCAAAAAATGGGAAAATAGAATAAAAACACACACTAAATTGCGACTGACTACTCGTCTAAATAGAAAAAAAGGACGTGCAATTAATATTTGGACAATCATACTTATATTGTTCGTTACCCAAAAGCGGAACGGTTTCTACGTAGTTCTATTTATTGCTAACTAGACGCCTAGACAGTTCCTGGTAAGACCGTTTGAGACATTGTGCCGCTGAATATTCCACAATTAGGCTGCTTATAAGTGCGTCTAATGAAATACTTTATGACTTTACCTATTTTCTTTGGACTTATTTCTGATATTTCATTTTTTTGAGATTTGGGATAGTAGTTTACTTAATAATTTTTTTTTTTATTTTTTTTAGCTAGGGCACCTAGCGTTAAGACACTCCGTTCCCCACTTTCCGCTGAATTCGGAGGCATTGCATGTTAAGTAGCGGAACTTAACGCCGAGCTTTGCCTCGGATACTAGAGCGAAATTGAAATATTAAATATTTCCACTCCTCGAGTGGGAATCGAACCCACAACCAGTCGTTTACAGCCACACGTTCATGCCACTGCGCCACGACTGGCCTTTTTAGTAAATGATAAACATATAAAACTTTTGTAAATTAATTTATTGAGTTATATGTCTTTTAGAAACTTTCAATATCTATACTATCTTGCGGAGCTTAACGCCGCCCTTTGACCAGAGCGGGGAAATGAAAATATTTCAAATACCAAAAGTGTTTATATTAGTGTAAATTCGTTTACCAAATCTATAAAATTTATGATATTTCGATTTATTTTTCTAATATAGAATTATGTAAACGTTGTAACGACTGAGATGGATGATGTTAAATTTCTCAAGCATTGCAAATCATTATTGGAATCTGAGTCACTTTTCTTCAACCAGATTTTAACTAGTAAAGCCTCATTATAATTATTTTTTTAAGTCGAACTCACAATATTGTATAGAACTCACAATAATTAATTGGGGCCAGTCGTGGCGCAGTGGCACAAGCGTGTGACTGTAGACGGCTGGTTGTGGGTTCGATTCCCACTCGAAGAGTAGAAATATTTAATATTTCCATATCTTCGCTCTGGTATCAGAGATAAAACGCGGCCTTAAGTTCCGCCACTTAACACGCAAACGCCTCCGAATTGGGCGGAAAGTGGGGAACAGAGTGTGTTAACACTAGGTTCCCTCTGCCTACCCTGCATACAGCGTGGGTGTGCGGCATACAGCGTGAAGCTGAAAAAAAAATTAAGTAATTTTTGTTTCCGCCAATATAAAATAACTGAATAATCATTTTGAAACTAAAGTATTTTAACTCGTCTAATTGCGTATATTTTGTTAAACGAAACTTTTGGAAAATCCTACCTTTCTAATACTTTACAGTCGTCGTCGTAGTCACAGGCAGAGTATCTAAAATATATTTAAATATATACGCTATTAATCCCGTACTTTCAGTTAAAAAAAAAAAGATTTTATTAATCTTATTAATTAAATAATAATTTTGTCAACAGCTATAACAATTGGTACAAGAGTGATCGGACCGGCGCTTGGTTTCCTCCTAGGTGCTTTGTGCACTAGAGTGTTCGTGGACCCGCTGGTGGACCCCGGTTATAAATACAGTGATCCAAGATGGGTGGGCGCTTGGTGGCTTGGTAAGTTATCGTTATTGTTACCTTATTTTAAATGTGTTTTAGATGTATAGGCTACAAGCCTATTAGTCTATTGCCTACTTTGCGTCTAACTATTTTTCTGGTCGGAAAGCGTATTTGAATATGCTTATATATTTAAACGAATAAGAGAGCTTTTTTAATTAGGTATTTATTGCTTGCTATCCACAACTTTTATGCAAAGCGTACAGTGTTATTGATTTTCTTTTTTTTAATTTTTTTTTTAGGTTCACTCTGTATCCCGCACACAGCAGGGTAGGCAGAGGGAACCTAGTGTTAAGACACTCCGTTCCCCACTTTCCGCCGAATTCAAAGGCATTGCGTTTTAAGTGGCGGAACTTAACGCCGCGCTTTACCTCGACACCAGAGCGAAGAAAACGGAAATATTAAATATTTCCATTCCTCGAGTGGGAATCGAACCCACAACCAGTCGTTTACACCCACACGCTTGTGCCTCTGGGTCACGACTGGCCCCTATGTTATTGATCTTTATCTGATAGAGTATCTTCCTCCATATGGCTAAGAAATTTTAATTGTTTGTTTATATATTGTTAAAATTATTACAAGCACAACATCGTGTAAGTCATTATGTACCTATTAAAAATAAACATAATTTATTTTTCTTTGTTTACGCTATTTTATTACTACATGCATGTTTTATTTTAAGTAAAGAATTTTCTCGCGATCGGTCATTGACTTGACAGTGTAATTTCTTCGTCTTGCCATGATTAAAAATAAATACATAGAAGGTATTTCATGACTTTTTAAATTATTGCCTTAACTTGGTCTGATGCAATTCAATTAAAAAGCATGTAACGTTCACTTAATGACGAAAATGGTTAGCATTTTTATATCATCTTATACATAATGTATGGAGTTATAGACCATACATAATGGCTATGGGAGATTTTTTGTCGGAATTAATCATGTTTTATGGTACCCGGCGGTACTACATAAGACTAATTATCGTCTGAAATTGTTGCTCCAACGCTAAAGTGCATTATACCTCACGCAAAGCCTTTTATTGTTCACACTTTGTGTGCAAAAAAGACTATGATATTCTAAATACAAGGCGATAAATTATGCCAACCATCACCACGTTTATTGACTCTAAAAATTTTATGTGCCAATATATTACGGAAAAGTACCTACTTCTGGTTTCTACATGCACATATGTAAGCCAGGCCAAGATGACATCTTAACTAGTCACCTCAACTACACTAATTGGACTCGTCCGAACTGTAAACGCATGACTTCCTGAATATTATAGCTTATTTGACGAACGAGTAAAATAGAAGAGACCGTGTAATGTTCCATTGTTGCGTACATTGAGTCCGGCCAAGGAGCTGGAATTCCTCCATACACACATCGCGGAACTGGCAGCTACCGTTACCCACGCATTGGCTCAGATTTGCGCGCAAAATCCACGAAGAAAGCATGCACGTGACTGAACTTTTAAACGAATGCGTGCATATCACCGTTGTGCTAAATTTGCAAGCCGCCTTACACAATCGAGTTCTTAATACCTCCAGGGCACGGTTCGGATTCCCTTAATATGTATTTTAGAATATGTTATGCCTCTAGAAAACTGCGTCAAGCGTGTCTCGACTGGCAATAAACTGAATTCGCAAATGCTCATTGAATGGTTTCCGCGTATTTCCTTATTGTTCGAGAGCTGTATGCTCATGAATGGAACCTGGAATTTAAATAACCTTTTTAATGATCACTATATTTTCCAGAGTGCCTCTTTGCCAACATTAAACAGAATATTTATCACGCATTATGTAACTACATAATTTACTCTACTACGCCGCTTTTTAGTCTCATACCGAGCAAACGTTGATATTTCATTTCCTGTGTTGTATCTTTATTTGCAATGCGGTGGACACGATTTGCCATAAGATAGTTTTTATAAAGATTTCTTATCTTTCTATTAATAATAATCTGTAATACATCCAACGACCAGGTGATATCGTAATTTCGATGTTCGTTGGTTTTCTTGTAGATAACGTTCGTACGATCGTGAGTAGGTGATAGGCACGTCGTTTGCGTGTGACTGGAAACGGCCAAAAATTTATTATACACGTGTTTGGGCCGCTCTTTGAATTTCCGCCGGTTCAAGGTTTATTTATATGGTCGTGGGCAGGTTTGCCGCTTGCTTGCTTACAATGTTGCGGCGGACTGGAGTATAGGATATGTGCACTGCAATTTTCACTTAGCTTTCGCTTTTTCTCGACTCGCACAACCGCCGCCGTCACGCTGCCGGCGCACGCTCTTCGTTATATAATGTATTACATCACGCCGCGTCACCAAGACTAAAATAAGCGCTCTATCCACACGGTCACGGCCAAGGCTGCGCGCCTTGTTGCCGACAATTATGCCATCGACGCCCGTAATGAGGATTTAGTGGGTGGACACGCGACCGCCGCCTTGCTCACTTTTACTTTTAAACCGGTTCCACGTTGACCTTCGTCTCCTCGCTCTATGTCAAGAAGTTGGGAGTTTGTTTTCATCAGGAACTGCTACGAAAACACTAACTTCTATCACTCATAACTTAGTTAAATCAAATTATTATATGAGCACCTTATTCTGATTTGCTTAACTTCTAAGGAACGATTCAGTAATCGATATAAGAATAATGTAAATAATTTAAATTGTATTCGTACTCATGTACCGCGTCTACCGAACGCCCTTGACTGATCGTCGACCGGGCGACCTTGTAACACGTAAATGTTTTCTGTTTAGATTTACGATCAGGATAAATGTTTTGAATTGCACTAGTGACTGACTAGTGGATTGAATTTTCTTTCAATAATTAATAATTTTATGTGTATTTTGAATATAATTAATCATAGTAATTACACATTAGTTGATTTTATAGTAGTCTATGTTGATTTTGTACACTTTTACCATTACAAAATGGTGTGGCCAGGCGTGGCGCAGTGGCACAAGCGTGTGACTGTAAACGACTGGTTATGGGCTCGATTCCCACTCGAGGAGTGGAAATATTTAATATTTCCATATTCCTCGCTCTGGTGTCTAGGTAAAGCGCGGCGTTAAGTTCTGCCACTTAACACGCAATGCCTCCGAATTCGGCGGAAAATGGGGAATGGAGTGTCTTAACACTAGGTTCCTTCTGCCTACCCTGCTGTGTGCGGGATACAGCGTGAAGCAAAAAACAAAATGGTAAATCACTTACAAGACATGGATATCAAGACACACATTACTCGATATCGGGCGGAAAGTGGAAAACGGAGTGTCTTAACTCTAGATTCTCTCTGACTACCCTATGCTCTGCGGGAAAAAGCGAGAATCTACAATAATAATAATACATTTCTTTAACGATTAACTAAAATATTGGTAAGAATAGTCTTCATATTTCGGTTAATTTGTACTTATTATCCTTGCAAAGTACCTAATTAAGTATTCTCGTGACGCTTCCACTACTGCGTAGTTTTAGTCTTTCGATTAGATGTTGAAGATATGAACGTGACACAACATTTAAGCAATGATGCCTTTAAATATACATACAATTGTGATTTTTTTAAAAAAATAGTTTCATGCTATATCACGCACACCACAGGGTAGGGCAGAGGGAACCTAGTGTTAAGACACTCCGTTCCCCACTTTCCGCCGAATTCGGAGGCATTGCGTGTTAAGTGGCGGAACTTAACGCCGCGCTTTACCTCGACACCAGAGCGAAGAAAATGGAAATATCATTTCCACTCCTCGAGTGGGAATCGAACCCACAACCAGTCGTTTACAGTTACACGCTTGCGCCACTGGGCACATTTTAATTTCAATATTTCCATCGATTATTAATATTTTTTTATTAATAATGCAACCTCCGTGCTCGATTACAGTGATTAAGGAAATTATGACTTGCTGTTTATTATTTGCAGGTATATATTCAAAATGATTGAAACCTATTTAACATTATGTTGCAAACTATCAATTCTAAGTTCATATTTATTAATACACTGAAGCTTATATAGAAATTGCTTACGAAAAATAGAATTGCTTGGTCTATGTTCGTGATTATATGTGAAACATTCTCAAAATGTTTACCACTATCGTTATTTTGTGTGTTTCATTTACTTTTATAGAGGAAAGTAAAAATATTACATCATAGCCCGTCATAATGTTTGACTGAAAACGGTTAGTTGCGGTTTTATTCCTACTTGGAAAAGAAGAAATGAGAAAAGATTTTCGTTTTCCCGCTCTGGTAAAACAAAAGGCAGTGTTGTGTTCCGCTATTAAACATGTAATGTCTAGAATTCGAATTCAAGTAAAAAGTAGTAGTAGTAATATATTAAATTAATAAAATGAAAGTTTACCTTTCATTTTATTAATCTAATGTATTACTGTAAGTATAACTTTTGTACACACTTTTACATAGGTAACACCGCCGTCAACGCGTATTAGATGCGTCGACGGGGTTTTAGTAACGTTCCCTGAACAAGCAACATATTATTTTTAAACCGCTTTTTAATAAAACATGCAAGTATTCCATTATTTTAATAAATTGTTCATCTTTTCAATTATTTATACACTACCTAATACCCAATTATACATGCTGGATTAATTTTCTCGGTATACCCGGCCAAAGAACTCGGTAGCCGTAATGGGTGTAATTAGAATCTTCCATATAAGTTTTATACTTTGTATAAACAGAATGAGTCGTTCTCGCTGCTTTATTTCTTACTAGTGGCTTGCTCGCGGCTTTGCCTGCGTGATTTTCCATACAAATTTTTGTCACCTATTTTATTTAACCCCATTGGAGTCGGATTTTAAAAAATATGTAGCCTATATTTGACCTTGGGTCATTAACTTTCTTGAGAAAATTGAAATTGAGCTAGAGGTTTCAATTTTTCATGTATTCTTTCTTTCACAACTTCCACCCTTTAGGAGTTGTTTTTGAAAACAACCTATGTTTGACCCTGGGTCTTTAATTATTTTTATTCTGAATTTCTTCCAAATCGGGCCAGTTGATAAGCCGTAAAAGTGTAACAGAACCACAGACAGACTTTCGCGTTTCTAATATTAGTATAGATTTAACATTTTTTGCATTGTCGATGATACAGTTTACTTAGCACGTTCGTGTTTGCAATAGTTATAAAACTTTGAATGTATTTATTCTATTAGTGATATTATTTCTTCAATAGAGATAGGATTGTAAAATTTATTAAGTGTAAGTACGATTCAATGTATTTTTTGTTAGCATGTGGTTTAATATGGTTATCACGAATGGTTGCGAATTCCAACACTTCTATGAGTGTCAATTTCTGTTTGGCAAAGGAAAATACCTATGGTGTAGGAACAGTTGACATGCGAAATTTTAATTGAGTTTCGCGTACAGTCGAAATTAATGATATACCCTAGGTTTCCCTTTTAACTTTATAATAGGTGGAAGAGAAAAATGTATATTTATAATATACATACTAACTAATACTTGTCCTTACCATTATTTCAACCTCTATTTTATGTCTAATATTAAGTCCGAGACGTCAAATCGTGTCTTTAAAGTGTCTGTAGGAATTTCTGAAAAAAAAAATCATTAGCCCTTCCTTACAATTCCTAAGGAAACTTTTTTTTTTTATTGAATAATGGAGGCAAACGAGCTGTAGGTCCACCTGGTGTTAAGTGGTTACCTTCGCCCATAGACATCCACAACATGCAAATTATGGATGCGTTGCCAGCCTTGGGAATGTAGGACAGAAGGAGGGAGGAAGGATGGGAATGGTGGGAATAGGGAGAGCTGGCTTACATGCCATCGAACCGGAACACATCATAACATGTTTGGCGGTTCGTCTTTGACATGATAGTGGTCGCGAGCCAGTCGGAGGACGAATCTTCTACCACCAGACTACTGGGTTACCCGCTTTTTACGGGACGCTACCCAGCGGCGGGGGGGAATTGTATTCTTAACCCGTCCCCTCACGGGAATTACAATTCCTAAGGAAACTAAGGAATACACAGTAGTTCGCAGTAATTGATTCAACGCCAGCCTATTTGATTTAGAAATTTTGCCTTACATCAGTTATCTAATAACTAGATTTGCAAATTGAATGCCGTATACAGCGCCAGGAAGTTTAATAAATGCTAATCTCGTAAACATACACATAAATTTGTACATACAAATTAGTTACACAATATTGTCGCTATGAAACATTTTTGCTAGCAAGTCAGTAGTTATTTTAATCGTATACTTTAAATTATTCCTAGGTTCGAATTCAGTCAGGGCAAATATTATTGAAAAAGTAAAAATATTGCAGGGTATAAAAATGTTATTGTCTACAGTAGAAAAGAAACGACAATATTTATTTATTAATTTGTTTGTGTTTGGCAAAATGTATACATAACTGAATTATATTTTGCTAAGTCAGCTATAAGAAAATATGAGACTACTATTAAACATATATGTACATTTTTGTACACCATATACACGAGTAACTATTACTTTTTCATGACAAAGTCTTTCTTTCGACTTCGAATAGAATGTGGAGAACGGAGTTTTTTGAAATTAGGTTCAAGGTTGCAAGGTGCTATTAAGGTACGAAGCTGCTAAAATGTACTTTTTTCAATTTTTTTTTCTTTTTATATATCTAATTTTGAAGATTGTTACACGTCATGCTAGACAATAAGTTATTTTATTTAGACATCTTTACGATCGGCTGAAAATGAAATTTACTCGTGCATCACGTTGACAGCGAAAGCACTTCATCACAGTCGTGTAGAACATTGTACAAGCGTTTCTTGTTGATTTAAGAACACACGGTATAAGCTCCGGCTCAACATGCCATAGATTGTCCATAAATTTTAGTGTTCTGTTTTGACGTAACATTGTTTTATTTAAACAAAAAAATGGGTATATTTTTAAGGGAATTACATATAGGTATAAGCTAGCTGCACTTGCTGTCTCAGTAACCTATGGTTGTGGGTTCAATTCCCAATTGAAGGAACTGTTATATTTAAATTGTTTTCATTTCTTCGCTCTGGTAAGGTGAATGAAACACGTCTTTAATTTAGTTTGTATATAAACTAGGTTTTCTTAGACACCGCTATTCGGGAAAAAAGGTGACACCAAAAAGAAATATAATTAAAGATGATTATTGTATAGTAGAGTTTCAGTACAGTTGTCTGTATAAAAAAAGCCTAGAACATATGTAACATGTATATATTATTATTTCCAGGTATGGTGTTCATAGCCGGATTCATCGTAATACTGTCCATTTTGATGTTCTTCTTCCCGAAGCAAATCAAGCAGAGCCCGATGCCACCGCCACCGAAGAAGATAAAGGAAAAAAGGGAGCCTTTCTTCAAAGGTAAATACTGCTTTTGTAATTTTGGTTTCGTTATATATAAGGTCATCATGGCGCACTGCAATGCCTGTTTGTACACGCGAAGTTGGTACACACGCTTGATTCTCAGTCGGAGGAATATTTGTACATTCTCTGCACAGACTACAACGACTAGTAGTATCGAAATCGAGTAGAATGAGGCGTTAAGCTGAAAAGGTTTTCAATTTTATTGCGTCCAATTACCCACAATAGTTACTTGTTAAAATCTCAATCGAGATAATACTCACATTTAAGATTAACCTTTTTAAACGGGCATGACGTTGACTCTCACTACTCGTCTAGTCAAGATACTGTCCTACATTTTCCGCCCGAAACCAAGACGTTGTGTGTTTAACGACGGAACTTAACGCCGCGATTTGTCTCAGCAGAGCGAAATAATAAAAATAATATAAAAATAATTATTCCCTAAGTATTGGGGAATACACAATCAATAGCTATTACAGTCAGACGCTGTTCCACTGCATCATGATGGCCTCATTATTGAAGTAATTTTAGATTAAACTTATGAAATAATGGCATACGTGATAACAGTTTCTACAATAAGTAATCGAGCTATGATAAAGTGCCCCACATTGGTGGAGTCACGACAACAATTTAATTGTACGAAAATATGTGACGTAATTTTTATATTATCAATATGTTACGACAAGACTTATCTGTTTTTAACCATTATTGTTGTTTTACGGCGTCAATATAATAGGAGCCAGTCGTGGCGCAGTGGCACAGACGTGTGACTTCAAACGACTGGTTGTGAGTTCAATTCCCACTCGAGGATTGGAAATATTTTATTTCCATTTTCTTTGCTCTGGTGTCGAGGCAAAGCGCGACGTTTAGTTCCGACACTTAACACGCAATGCCTCCGAATTAGTCGGTGCGTGGGGAACGGAGTGTCTTAAAACTAGGTTCCCTCTGCCTACCCTGCTGTGTGCGGGATACAGCGTGAAGCTAAAAAAAAATACGATGGTTGTGGGTTCGATTCCCATTCGTTGGATGTGAATGTAGAATTTGATTGTTGTCTTTTACACGCTCTGGAAAGATAATACGTGTAGTTGATTACCATCACTAAAACTCTAAGAGGCCAACGGAGTGCCTTGACATATCTCTCTTTCTATCCTGCTAGGTGGCAAAAAGTGAAATTGTTCGTTTTGATTCACTTATTTGAAAATTGTTATAAAATTTAATGTGTCAGTAAATAAGTTAAGATAACACAGCATACAACCGCCATATTATATATTTTACTTGGAGATTTGATATAATTAATTAAATACGGGATTTTTGATCTATATACGTAATTCTTTCTTTATTTATTAAAAGAAAATAGGGCAGTAGAATTATATTTGCCTCGACTCGAGTGCCTAAAAAATCTGAACGATCAATCAAACGAATGTGCTACAGATATTTTAAATATTTTAACAATATTACAACGTCATTTTAAAAGAGATTAATTATAAATATCTTGATGTTGTTGATATTATCATATTAATGTACGTATCATATAAGGAAATTCTTTAATATAAATCGTGTGTTATTTATATTAAAGAATGCGTTTTTTAATGTATCTAATTTTTAAAGATAGGGCTTAAAGATAGAGCTTTAGTGTATTAATTACCTAATTTCATGAGATTTATGTATTTCGGTATTCCTCTGCTAGTTTGTAGTATTCCCCTATATAGTTAAACCAATAACATTTTTAGAATTTTTAATTTCGTATAATAATTAACTTAAGTTTATAGAAGGCCTGAGTTAATTATAGGTATTAAAATAATTTTGACACCTTTAAAGTAAAAAAAGAATGATGAATGAATAATAAAATAATATTCCAGTTCTTGTGGCCAATTCCTCTTATATTATTGTAGCTGTGCTAGTGTAGCCTTGATTTTAAATATGTAAAATGTAAACATTTTAACTGTATCTAAGCTTTTTGCGAGTTTCACGTAGTTTATAGTCAGAGAGGACCTGGTAGATGGACGACGGAGTGTCAGAAAAGCAACGCCGAGCTTTGCCTTGTCACTACTCCGTCTAATCATTCCCCCGAGTGGCAATCGAACCCACAACCAGCACATTTTCAGTCAGGCGCTGTCCTACAGCACCACGATGGCGTCAATTATGACTATTTTCAAGTATAATGGAATAAGGAATGCAGAAACATTTTTGCGTAGCAAAATTGAAAACGGCTGCTTTTTAAGTTTCTTATAATATTTAGGTGAACAATATTTAAGGACTTATTAAAATATATGTATTCCTTTTCACAGATTTCTTCGCAACCATCAAACGACAGCTGACCAACGACATACTGATGTGGCGTACTGCATCCTCGGTTCTTCACTTGATGCCAATCAGCGGCGTTTACTCTTTCCTGCCCAAATACTTGGAGAAACAGTTCCGTTTGCCGACGCACGACGCTAACCTAGTCTCGGGTGAGGTACTAGCATTAAGTTTTATATTAGACTAGTTGTTGCCAGTGGCTTTGTTTGCGTGGAATTTGGTAAATATGTTTTAATTTTAAAATATAAGTAGCTTATTATATTCCTTATTATATAAGTTCTGTGTCAGTGAAAGTCCCGTCAAAATCGGTCTAGCCGTTCTAAAGATTAGGCCAATCAAACGTATAAACTGACAGAACGCCAGATAAGAAATATAAGAGGACTACTTAATAATTAAAAAAATATTCGAAACTATTTTATCTCTTTAAAATTATTTCTAATTGTAAAGATTTTTTTTGCATACAAGGTGTATGTCTGAAATAAGAATATATCTTGCCCTTATTTTGTAAAGTTATGTTTATTAGAAATATCGGCCGTCCTAGCGCAGTGCGACAGTGTCTGTCTGTAAAGCGACGGTTGGGGTTCAATTCCCACTCGAGGGAATGATTGTTTTAAATTTGTTCGTTCTGGTACCAAAGTCAACGGGCGTCGTTGAGTTCAAGCACTTGACACGCAATATCTCAATTTTCGGGAGGAACATGGAGGAAAAAGTATGAAGCTGAAAAACAAAATGGTTATATGGTTATATAATGGTTATACAGAAATAAATAACATATCTTTATATAAAAATAGAAACAGACATAGATAATACGCGATAGAAGTTACGAAACGCTATTTTTAACTTAAATAATAATTTAAAGACGAAAATGAAGAAAATGAGATGCTTAACATGAAGTCTAACTTTAAATTCACCACCGTAATACGTTATTATAAGCAATACATCGCCCATTAAAAATAGTAGAATTACTACATAACTTGGTTCAATACAGCTTATGGGAAATAATGGAAGAGCTAAATGGCGAGCAATGTTGCCTACTTAAAATGAAACGACTTATAATACCGACCTATAATAATTTGATTGGTTTTATTTTCTTTAGATAGCTTATTACTAGCCTTTATTTAGCTACTTTTTACTTTTTCATTGCAAAATAGACGCTTAAAATTAAAAAAAATGTTTAGGGTATGTTCGGTTTTACACTTAATACTCTGATAAATGTCTGACGGAACTCAACGCCACCTTTTGTTTTACTATAGCGGGAATTAAAATGGGAATAATTTAACATTTTGCGCGAGTGACTCGTCACTTCGCGTTGATTACCCCCATATATTTTTTTTCTGTTAGCTTCACGCTATATCCCGCAGTCAGCAGGATAGGCAGAGGGAACTTAGTGCCAAGACACTCCGTTACACACTTTCCGCAGAATTCGGAGGCACTGCGTGTTAAGTGGCGGAACTTAACGCTGCGCTTTGCTTCTGATACCAGAGCGAAGGAAATGGAAATATGAAATATTTCCACTCCTCGAGTGGGAATCGAACCCACAACCAGTCGTTTACAGTCACACGTTCGTACCACTGCGCCACGACTTTTAAATAAAAATATTTTAAATAAAAATATTTAAATACATACATTAATATTAATTATTTATTTATTATTTTTTGCAGGCTTGGGTGGTATTCTTGTAATGGGCTTGGGAATCATTACATCAGGTGTGGTTATTCTCAAGTTAGTACCTACAGCTCGTCAGGTCGCCGCTTGGACTGCTACCACCGCTGCTATATATAGTGCAGGTAAATATTGATAATATTTTTTTTTTTTTTTTTTTTTTTTTATTACTATCTAATATATCTGACAATATAGTTAACAAAAAGAGGACACTACAAAAAACCACTAAGGTTTGTCTAGAGTGCCGTATTCGTCTTATTTACTAGCTTATCTAATATTGTTTACTTAAATAATATTGTTTTAATTTATATTTATAGTTTTTGTCACAAATTTGCGACCTTATATTATTATCTAAGTCATTTATTAAGCGAGGAATTATGTAAGCCCTGGTGCGCTTGCCATCTAAGTCATTAGCTGGTATCTTTATTAAATGATTATTTGTCACACTGCGAGTCGTAATGTTATGTGAAACTTTATTGTAAACAACTAAATTATGATAATTTTCTTTTAATAATTGATATTTAATTTTGTCATAAATGGAAATAACGTTACAGTGTTTAAAAGTATACTTTCATTGGAATCCGCTTTCCGTCTGATATTTACTGGAACAATGTGTTTTAGTATTTTACTTTGCAACTGGTGTATATGACGCAAGTGCGTTTGGTCCGTCCTGCCGTAGCTACTAAGTCCATAAGATATAATTGAGTCAGCCAATGCGTTATATAGCATGAGTTTAGTTTTGTAAGTTATAGTGTTTTTTATGACAAAAATGGAGGCCAAGAACGCCCTTAATTTATTACACACATAATTAATATGTAGATGCCAGTTAAATTTATTATCAATTATTAATCCTAAATATTTATGAGTTAACACAACATCAATAACTGGACAATCACAGTGAGCACTAGGGTTGTGCAAACAGCTGTGAGTATGGGATGTAAGATTATATTTAATTTGGCTATTTAATTTTAAATTCGGAGAATGTATATGGATCATTTTCGTTTTGAGCGGATTTAATACTAAATTAGAATCATGACACCATTTGTTTAACGTATTAAAATCTTCTTGCAACAAAATTAATCCTTTATTCACATCTTTCGCTGCTACAGCAATACAAGTGTCATCAGCGTATTGGTAAACTGTGCAGTGATTAAATATTTTGCTCATATTGTTCATATAGGCTATGAAGTGCAGAGGCCCTAAGACCGATCCTTGAGCCGTGCCTTCCGTCACTTTCACGCTTGCGCTAAGACTATCCCCTACTTTCACGCAGTAACTTCTATCTTGCAGGTAATTCTCACACCACTTTAACAGTGGACCACGTATGCCAGTATTTTCTAATCTGTTTTTGAGTTCGCTGTGGTCCAATGTGTCAAATGCGCGAGAGAAATCAATGAATAACGCCAAGACATGAAGTTTCTGATCTAGCCATGAATTTATTTCATCTGTGAAGTTTGACAACAACATGGTGGTATTTTTACCTGGTCGAAATCCATATTGCGTATCGTTTAAGATATTATTTTTTTCATAAAAGGAGTGAATTTGATTGCAGATAAATTTTTCAGTAATTTTATTTAACGCAGAAGTTAGTGTTATCGGCCTATAATTATTAACATCATCCTGTTTTCCTTTTTTATGAATGGGTCTTACACACCCAGTTTTTAGTTCATCCGGGTATGTTCCCGTTTCAACACTAGTATTAATGAGCTTGGCAAGCGGCTTACAGATTTGTTTCGCGATTACCTTAATTTCGGATCCTCTAATACCATCACTACCTGGGGCTTTGTCAGGATTTAAGTTATTAATTAATTTTAGAATGTCATTCCCAGATGCTTTTTTAAATTTCATACTACATATAGCTGAGTTACTTTTATTATCTTTACAATTCAATACGTTAAGTTTGCAGTTTGGTATAATATTTTTTACCGCTTGAGAAAACCCGTGTGCAAAATTTCTGCAATTTTTTTCGGTGACATATTATTAGAGCTAAACGCCGATAAAACGACTTCGTCCACTGATTTACATATTCTGCCAGAGATTTTATTTAGAATATTCCAAAGTTTTTTAGTATTTTTATAATTTATATTTATTTTATTTTTATAATATAGATTTTTATAATATTCAATAACTTTATGTACTTTGTTTCTCGTTTTATTGTATTGTAGTCTTAAAAGAGCATTATTTGGGTCACGTCTCCATTTATTAAATAGTCGATCTCTTTTTTTAGACAAATTCATAATTTTTTTATTAATCCAGGGGGCTACACGACAGTTATTTTTAGTTTTAGGTATATGTTTTTTAGATTTAGAATAGGCAGTTTGAAAAATTTGTTTAATATAGGTATAGATTTCTAACGGTGTGCGTAAACTTTCAACGCGCTTCCAGTCCGCACTAAATAATTCCTCTCTTAATATTACAGAATCAAACAAATATATTTTTCCAATAGTATGACAGTTATGTGCCGGTGATTCATAAACATTGCACAGTGCAACGACGACTAGCCGATGGTCCGCTAGTACAGTGTCGACTGCCGCGGTGCACGGACTGGTTGAGCGTGACCTTACAAAGATATGATCTAAGCATGTTTTTGTAATTGTATTTAACCTTCGTTCTATACGCGTATAATCTGTAATGCCACACAACAGTCCGTGCTCCGCCATTAAATTCAAATACATAGCTCCAATATTAGATGATACTTTTAGGTCAATATTTATATCACCTGCTATAATAATATCTAATGTTGGTTGTAAGTTTTTTAGAAAAAGTGAAAGTTCTCTTACAAAAAGTTGCTTATTGTACGAGGGGGGTCTGTAAATAGCACATATCGTGACAACTTGACTAGATGGGGTTTTAATCGTACCTATTATTGATTCAAACATACATGTATTATAGTTATATGTAGTGAACTTTAGATAGTCTTTTATATACACAATTATACCACCACCTTTCCTATTTTCTCGCAGATTCATTTGCATTTTATATCCAGGAATGTTAAACAAATTGCTGATTTCTCCCGTGATCCCTACCTCCGTTAGAATTATAATATCAATAGGATGTAATGTTGTATCTAGTACTTGTAACAGTTTGGAAAAATTTTTAATTATTGATCGAATATTTATGTGAATACATAATAGATTTATATGACATTTAGGTATCTTTTTTATAAAGCTATTGCAATTTATACAATTATTTAGTTCTACTTTTCCTGATAAGTTATTACTACTATTCATTTTAAATTAAATTCTTATTGAAATATACTAAAACTGCAAAATATACACAAGGGACAAGATTATTTATTCTATTATTATTTTGAAATAGCTTCAATATCTGCTAAGCTTCTTATAAGATGTATTTTACTTACTTTTGTTTTCCTTGCGTATATTCTGCCGTTCTTGCACCACACAAATTCAAACGCACTACTGAGGTGTTTTTTACTATTATATAATAACATTTTGTTATAAGGCGTTAAGGCTTCACGAATAAAAACAGGATTGTTCTCAAGTTCGCGCGGCATATTCTGCACTATATCACCAAAAGTAGACCGGATCTGCTTCGAAGCCGTTAGCCATTGATCTCTGACATCTTGGGTCTTCATTTCCACAATAAGAGATCCAGAGCGTTCCTTACGTGGTTGTATGACACGTGTACCCTTAACGTCCCCGTCGTCCATTTTTAATTTGACAGCTAGAGATTTTATGAGCTGTTGGGGTTTTTGTAGTGCTGTTTCAGGTACTCCTGATATCTCCACAGAACTCCCTAGGGATTTTTGTTCCATTTCATGAAGTTTAAATTCAGCAGCGGCAACACGAAGTTCTAGGTTTTTGTGATTATTTTGAAGGTCTATGTTCTTATTTTCAAGTATTTTTATTTTATTTTCCTGTTTCTTGAAAGACTCCTCAATATGCGAAATTTGATCGCTTAAGAAATTAAGGGAAACTTCGAATTCTTTCTTTAGTGTTTCAAATTCCTTTTTTATTATTTTCTTCATTTCTGTAGTTATGTCGCGAATTAATTTAGTTCCAGCTTTGTTGTTCGATATGAGTTCATCTTCCTCTTCGTCTTCAGAGTCATCTCCTTGTACTAATATGGATGACCTATGTGAGCCGTCACACAAACATTCTTCACAGCTCCATTCCAATCCGGGGGCGTTACGAAGCGTTGCTAATTGCTTGTTAGAAAGTTTAGCACAAGAAGAAGTAGCATGAACACTTTTCTCACAACGGCTGCATGTTATAGCGAGTCCTTTCTTTGTTATATTTTTGTTGCACGTATAACATTTTAATGTTGGCATTTTGCGGGTAGAAAGCGCACGATTTCAAACGTTGTGTGGATGGTTCGCAATTCGTGCGACGAATTCCCCTACTACAACGGTGTCGCAAACCTCAGTTCGAGTCTCAACTGAGGTGCCCTAGCCACGCCGTCGTCGTCATTTGATGGCTTCCTCACAAGCGAGGATTCCAAGCCAAGGTCAGAGTTCGGCCTCCCCCAAAGCCTGGTGACGCTGTCAATGCCACTCTGGCCAAGAGCATACTGCACAATCGAAAAAAAAATGTTAATTAAATAGGATTGATTGTGGGTTCGATTCCCATTCAAAGTAATGATTATATTTAAATTATTTACATCTCTCTGCTCTTCAACTCAACCTGTAATGTTTCAATTTTTACTATAAAGTGAAGAGCACAGTGCCTTGACAATAGGTTCTCGCTGACTATTTTATGCGGGAAAACGCGCGTAGCTGATTTTTTTGTTTAGTTATTGTATCTTTTTAAGCGACTTCCAAAAGGATTAGGTTATTTAATGTAAAATTTAAACTTGGTAGCTTTAGTATCCTCGTATATATTAAGATATATTCTAGGTAAGTAGGTGGTAGAACGTAAATGAAATTAATTTTACATTTTGTACAGAAGGCAGATAATATTCTCTTAATTAGAATGTCATGGCTGCACCTAATACTGTGTCTTGAAATATCATACAATTACAATTTGGACCAATACTTGCAACTTTTCAATATAATAAAAATATACCTCAATTATAAACATAATTTTCTATCATTTATTACTATTTATTTCCAGGTATGGTAGTCCTGATGTTTGTCAGTTGCCCTGAAGAGAATTTCAAGGCTCTCACTGTAGCGGATGTAGCCAACTTGTCGTGTAGTAACAGCTGTCATTGTGACGGAGCTCCTTATTCGCCGGTTTGTGGACAGGTAAGCTATTTTAATTTTTATAATTATTATTCGCATACTAAGGATATTTTTTTTTAACAAAAATGTATTATAATTTGAACGTAGTGGGACTCGAACCTACGCCTCTTGGAGACGGTTTAAGCGCTCCAACCGCTAAGCTATGCGTTCTTATATCAGTGTATTATTATTACTTTTTTTATCTTCTTAGTAAGGGATAACTTAAGTGTCAAGATTCTCCACTTATTGACTATTGATATTGGCATACAGACAGGCGCTACAATTAATCGATATCTAATACATATAATAAAAAAGTTTTAAAATACGTTTTATAATAATAATTTTATTGTTTCTTCAAGGATTCCTTCACGTATCAGTCGCCGTGCCAAGCGGGTTGTTTAAACAGTGAGCAGTTGGACAATAGTACATATTTGTACTATAACTGTTCTTGCGTGGCCGGCGCTTTCCCTATCGGCGATAAGGCTTTTAAAACGTAAGTTATACATATTATAATTTTCTTTTTTTTAAGCTTCACGCTGTATCTCGCACACAGCAGACTAGGCAGAGGGAACCTAGTGTTACCATACTTTGTGCCTCTGCGCCACGACTGGTTCCTCTCCTTTTCTCTCATTAAAATAAATATTACGTTATAATTTTTTTTATATATATATATAGCTTCACGCTGTATCCCGCACACAGCAGGGTAGGCAGAGGGAACCTAGTATTAAGACACTTCGTTCCCCACTTTCCGCCGAATTCGGAAGCATTGCGTGTTAAGTGGCGGAACTTAACGCCGCGCTTTGCCTCGACACCAGAGCGAAGGAAATGGAAATAATAAATATTTTCACTCCCCGAGTGGGAATCGAACCCACAACCATGGCTGGTTACCTACCTTACAGGCACACTCTGTGCCTCTGCGCCACGACTGGCCCCTATATTTAAATATTTAGACTACGTATAAAGTATTCGGCTGCGGTTTTCGATACCGCGCCTATTGGAAACCGTCCAAGCGCTCTTACCGCTAAGCCATCCATTCTACATACAATCTTTTATACCTTTTCTACTACTTTAATAGCTTATTATTGCCCTCCCACAGCATAGAACGCTACGACACGGAGTTCAAGGCGCGCGACTACGCGGCGTTGGGTTACGCGGTGAGCGGCGAGTGCGGCGGCGCCTGCAACCAGATATACGCGTTCATAGCCATCTTCGCGGCCGTCATGTTTGTGCACGCGACGGGCGAGGTCGGCGCTGTGCTGCTTATTATACGGTGTACGGATAAAAATGGTGAGTTATGTTTGTTTTTTTGTTTGTTAATTTGTTGATAGTTTTGATATTTTAAACTGTTTTTTTATTAAGGAAACGTATAAAAATTTTAATTGAGTGGGATTCGAACCCGCGCCTCCTGGAAACCGTCCAGGCGCTCTGACCGCGTGCGCCATGCGTTCTACTACTAGCTGCATCAAAATTTTTATACACTTTATTATAACTATTTTTTGTTATTAGTATCACTGTAGATAAATTTGTAATTCTACTATCCAAAGATTACTCTACGAACAGTCGTTTGGCAAGAGATAATGCTAATTATTAAATATTTTTAAACATTTTTAAAGTGTTATTTCATACTTAGGAAATTCAAAACAACATTTAGAAGACGTATAAATAAAATATACGTTTTCTAAATGTCCTTTTCAGCTTGTTCTGTTTACTAAGCATTTTCTCGTAAATCGCAGACAAAGCGATGGCAATGGGCGTGATCCAGTTCGCGATCGGCGTGTTCGGCAACGTGCCCTGCCCCATCGTGTTCGGCGCCGCCGTCGACGCGGCGTGCCGTCTGCGCGACGCCGCCTGCGGCCTGCTCGGCGCCTGCGCCTCCTACGACAACGATAGCTTGAGGCATTTCTATTTGGGTGAGCTTGTGGTTTTGTTTTAATTTTAAGGCTTTTATGGCACTGTCAGATATCCCAAATTAAAAAGCTAATTGAAAATTTCGCATATGGATGACAGAAAATGACAGCTGTCAATAACAGATTATCATTTCAGGTGAATTAATTTTGTACAAACAAAATTAATTCAGGTGAATTAATTTTGTACAAACAAAATTAATTCACCTAAAATGATAATAACATAAAAAGTTAGAGTTAGGCATCTGGGATAAAAGTAATACATAAAAAAGATAAAATTGTTAGATTAATGTCCGTTATTCATTTTGGCTGTTTAGTTACTTAAGCATTTGCAATTATTTTTATAGTAAATAGAAAAAATATATAGTAGATTACATGGCATTTTAATTAGGATTTAATTACGTTATAAATTATTGTTCTCGTTTGTATGTGTAAAGTCTCTTAAGTATATTAAAATATTCTCGAATTATGTAAAACATTATAGAAATACAATTAGCATATATTAAAAACAATTAAAATTGTTCCTAAAACAAACTTCACACAAATAACCCATTTAAAAAAAAAAAAAACAAAACACTAACATTACTTATTAATTCCAGGTCTATCAGCCAGTCTCATGTTCCTCGCGTTCGTAATGGACATGCTGGTATGGAGTCGTGCGGGACGCATCGACATGAACCCCGCGGACCGTCCCCCCGACCGCGAACCCTTGCCCTCCGACACACCCCTCTGATATCCACCCCCTGACCCTCCCCATTCTCCACCCTCCCATTCACCCTCTATATCTCCCGCTAAAAAACTAAATACATCACAAATTTCAATACGTCTGAGTTCTATGGAATGCGTCTCGAAACTGTCATCGCCTAATAGGTACGCTCCTCTACAATAATCATTTATATCGATTTGCTGAATAATCGATTTTTATTTATAATTAAATTTTTGATCGAAATAATCGATTTTATATATTATATTTTGATTCAATTAATGAATAATCGAATGGATTTTTTTAATAAAATCAGTTACATATTGTTGCTTTATATTATAATAATTAATCATTGTACAATTGTTACACGACTTTAAATTAATTTGTAATGGACTCGATGTTTTACGAAATATATATATTATTATTTTTATTATTAGGTCTACATATTAAATTAGTGATTTTTGAATGTTTGCTTTAAGATTATTAAGCGAATTAATATTAGGCAAATTTTAAACTACATTAATAATAAATAATTAGTATATTTAAACAAATTTGTTAATATAAAAATGGATAATTCGCACGCTTTTTAAAATCAATTTTTAAATGCACTTTGCAATTTTTACATACAAATGACTGAATTTCGTTATTGAGCATTTTACACAAGTTTCTTTTTAAACTGTGCTCAATTTTTTTTATGCATAATATTTTTAAATATGGCGCTATATTCCTTTTTTTTCTTTTCAAACGTAAATAGTACAATATATTGGAGGTAATATAAATAGGAGGGAAATATGGTCTGTTCTGAACCACGAAGTCCCGAAGTATAGATGTATTTGTAGTTATAATTACGTAAACCTACGTAGGAATCACATTACTGGGACTGAGTTATTATTAAGTTTGGTGTTCACTGCCTGGAAATGTTTTATTTAAATGAAAAAAATATATATATTTTGATGAAAGTGGGGAACGGAGTGTCTTAACACTAGGTTCCCTTTGCCTACCCTGCCGTGTGCGGGATATAGCGTGAAGCTAAAAAAAAAGAAATAGCCTTTTCAAATTTACTTCTAATAATTTACTAATAAAATATAAATTAATCATTAATATATTTGAAGTGATATTTAAATATGAATGACATATTTTTCATCTCAAACATTATAAGTACAGATGAAATAACATTATTAATTATATTTTGAATATTTTATTTTTAATTTTCAATATCTGTGTCGAGCAAAATTAAAAGGCAGTGGATACCAAGCTATACATTTTTTCGATTAATGCGAATTACATGGCTAGTGATTAGATATTTATTAGTTTAGTTTGTTTTATAAATTACTTTTAGATGTAAATATTAAATGAATTCAAATAAACACGAACTTATAGCGTGATCTAGGCATCTATTGTTATTATAGGACTTTTTATAATTTATACATAATAATATGTATCTCTTTATTACGGAAATTTACCCAAATTTTTGTTAACATCACAATGAAATATGGTATGAATAAACAATTTTTTTTATAAGTTAGTCTAATAAAATGATCAAAACGTGAGTTTAGGTCATTATATGAATAAACCACTGTCAAATGTCATTTGTTTTTTTTTAATTTTGTTCTAATAATATATTTGAAAGTTTAATTTCTTTTTGTTATTAATGAAACCATATTAAAAAAAACTGTGGCCTGTAGCATGAAATAAATTATTGTATCGTTATAAAACAATGAATTATGTTATTCTTATATTATATATAGTTCTTCTTAAATTGTAGATGACTTTCGTTATTAATGTATTTTTTTTTATTTTTTATAAAACTTAATCAAAATGGCAGTCTATAGTTCCGATTTGCAATATTATTTTTACTATACAATTTACTCTCAACAATGAGAGTTAAAAAGGCTGGGTCGTGTGTAAAATACTTAGTCGTATTAAGTTTTTATTAAAATAATAATTCAATAGATTTAGCATTTCGTTCAACTTTTTTTATTATCTGTGATTGTTAATATCACAAATATTGTTAGTATACAAATTGTTTAGTTACTTTTTGTACTATTAAAGTTGGCTTCTCAATGTCTCGTGGAAATATATCTCTTTCTTAATAAATTAATAAATTGAAATGGCAACTTTAATGTTATCGTTGTAGCGTCTTTAATCTACCTATAAGCATATATATTATTTTAGTGCAAATTACTATAAAAATAAGATAACTAAAATAATATAAGTATACATTTTCCAGTGCAATAAAATTTTACACAGATAATAAAACTCAAATAATTGTTAATATTTAACAATATATAACGTTCAACTGTCACTGCCAGGTACAATACAGATAAAATATATTAAATAATAATAATAGTTTTACAACACAAATGAACACTTTCTATTAATAAAAATGAATTTACACGAATATTTTCCTATTGTATTTCTTGTGCAATCTCTTTATACCTATATATGTAAATGTAAATACAAATTTTTAAATCAATTTTTTTAACTTAAAATGCGTAATATAATTAAAGTAATCGATTTTGTTGTCAACTTTTTTAGCTATTGTTGCATTTTAGTAATGAATTTATATGAAGGTTAAAACTTAGTATGAAATATTTCGCTTTTATGCGTCAATTGTGCGTCTTTAATTTTTTTATCATAAATTGTTGTACTATAAAATTAGGCATTTTGTATTGTAATCTTAGACCAATAATGAAATATAACATTAAAAAAACGCATTGACGTTGAAAATCTAGAGAAATCCATACAAAATGTAGCTTTAGAAAGTGTTTATGTGCAATCGCTATATTGATAGCTTAAATTTAATTATATTAATTATTTTGCCATTTATACCTATAATATATTTAGAAAAATGTTCTACTAATTATCTATACTATATTGGTATGTATAAGTAGTTTTAATTGTTGTTTGTTTGTAGCTTATATCGATATTTCTTCATAATAATGCATTAACTAGTCTTAACTACTTTTAGTGTTAACATCTGATACCTCGATACCGATGAAACTGTTAAATTGACGCCAATTACTGTACATTTTGAAATTTATTGGTTTTTTAATATATTAGATAGGTCAGTTCGTAATAAAAGATGTTATTCATAAGTATGTAATTAATTGTGTGAGTGTATTAGAATATTTATGTCAAAGCAACAGATTTTTGGCGGGAAAGAAATTGCAATTAGGTTTGTGCAAATATTTAACTGAATTTATTTTAGCAATTGTTAATTAATATTTTTTATATAAAATTAAATATTTATATATTTACCAAGGTTATTAATTAAATTCAATTCAAATTATTATCAAATTTAAAATAAAGGTAATAAATTGTATTTAGAAATGTCAAATGCCATGTATATGTAAAACCTCTTGTTTTGAGGCTGTCGTGGCACAGTGAGAGAGCGTATGGAGGTGAAAACATGTTTTTGAGATCTGCATTTAACACACAATGTATCGAATTTGGGCAGAAAGCAGAGAATAGTGTCTCAATATTATGTTCTCTTTGGCCACCGTGCTACGCTGGAAAAATGAAAGCTAAACCTTCTATTATTGTTTTCTTTACGCTCACACAAGTTAAGTTAGATTAATGACTAGTAATAAAAATGTACCAAAATATCACAAAGAAATATTAGATGGAATACAATTTACGTAGAATATGTACATCTGTACACAATATTTTTGGATAGTTTAAGTTATGAAATGGTTATAATAATTATTCCTTTTTTCTTTATAGTAAAATGAACTCTGGTCACGATTCTGGTACAGCTTTTGTAAGTTTCGATGTATTTGTAGATTTGTTACAGTGGCCTTAGTCACGTATTTTTTTTTTAATTATTTGTAAATAAAAACTTTATTGAGATATGTTTTTGTTTTATTTTATTATTATTTTTTGTTTTCTGTTTACATTTACAGCGTACAATAAACGGAATTGTGTTTAACTTGGTAAAAGACGCATAATAGGTACAATCAAGATTTATATGAAATTCACTATGAGTGTGAACGTAGATGAAGATTATTTAAAAATATGTATGTACATTTTAATAGTTAGTAATTTAACTTTGGTTAATTGATAATTTTAGTTCTTAAGTATTCACATAAAAATAAAACGTATTTTACACAATTTAAATGAACATTTTATTTAAAAATATTAAAATTACAAAATCGCTTGAAGTTATAAAATTTTATCTTATAGTACTAACAAAATTACAATGTTCAGCCGTTATTCAATGAAGAAGGAGCAATGTTGGATTCATCTATAAATATTACTATTTATTAAAATTTCTGTTCTTCACATTTGGACTTGCGTTACTGTCACTGCACCTGTTTTATGTAAATTTTAAGAATATTACAATAAAAGCAATAGCTACTACTTATTTATACCAGTTTCACACTTTTACCAGCACAGCAAAGAGAACTTAGTGTCAAGACACTCCGTTCACCATTTTCAAGACAAAATAAATATATGTAATTTTAACATAAACATTTCTAAAATAAGTATCGAACCCATAACGATTGCTTTTACAATCAGACGTTGTGACACTGCACCAGTGTCTCTTATTACTGTTTAGTTTTGTAACTAAGGTAAAAAAAAAAAAAAACCATTTTTTTTAAATCTATATTGTGTTCTTTGTCACTTAATATTCAATACACAAATAAGTTACACACAATAATTAATATAAAATCATTTTATGTTATTCAAATATTTCTTAAAATTACCTGTTGTTATTCATTAAGTCGCAATCCTTACTTTCACTAGAGCTGGAGTCACTATCACTGCTATCACTGCTGCTGTCGCTGTTTCTAATTATTAATATCTGACCATCCTTAGAATCTTTGTCAAGAGAACGCCTTGTATGTTCTGGAACAAATAATACATATTCGGATTAAAAAAAGATTTAGGCCATTTTTTAAATAAAAATTCTATATGTCACAGATATTGAATTATTTTTTACGTCTCGAGCGTTTGCACGAGTGTCCAAAAGTCAGGGGCTTGAATTTTGTGTGTAAAATCTTTTTAATAATTTCTTAAATTAAATTAAATTAATATAGTCGGTGTTAAATACAAATTATTCTAAGCTTATCTTACTAGGTATCGCAAGGGCACTGCTTACTAAAACCACAAGTAACACTAAAGTAACTATTTGCGCCATGGTATACTATTAACCGAGTAGGATTAGTATCTTCTTATATATTGCTTTCATGTGACCGTACTCACGTCAAATTAACTCTTCGGTCGCGAAGGTCGTGAAATTAATGGTTTTTTGGGTAATTCAGTGTGACAGACAGGTTGTTTAGTTTAAATTGCACAAAAAATAGTTGCTGTTGTGATTGATATAAAAATTGGTCCAAAATATTTTAAAATAAGAAGAAAATATCAAATAATATACATGTTCTATAATAACTATAAGCTTCTTTCAAGCTTCGCCCAAAAAATTAAATATTGATAAATGAACTATTGGGGCCAGTCGTTCGATACCCACTCGAGGAGTGGAAATATTATATATTTCCCTTTTTTTTTCGCTCTGGTGTCAAGACAAAGCGCGGCGGTAAGCTCCACCGAAAAGTGAAAAACGGAGTGTCTTAACACTAGGTTCCGTCTGACTAGCTTGCTGTGTGCGGGATTCAGAGTGAAGCAAAAAAAAAAGAACATGAATTATTAATTTATCAATAAAATTTTATAAATTCGAATTCCTACAGTTTCCAATAATCGATTTTTTGGATTTGAGAGCTTAATTCTAAAACTAGGGCATAAACACACTACTGTCACATTTGTTTTAATTCCCTTCAGTAATTAATCGGTAAATATTGCTTATTATTTAAAGAGTGTTAAGAACAAACGTTTTGTACTTGCCAAGTATTTTGTTATTCAAAAAACAAAAGTGATTGTACGTATCGTTTTGCTTCAAAGACGCCCTTCATTCACTATCCGTCAGTTTGAACTTATATATTATGTACTAAATAAAAAAGTAAACAGCCCATACACAGTATGATATGTATTAATAAAGATAGGAATATAAAATATTTGTATTGAATATAATTTAATTTTATAATAGAAAAAGAATACTATTTTATTAAATAGTTTTAAACAAATAAAAAAAAACAAAATATAATTAATATTTTTAGAAAATGCAACGCTGGCTGATTTTAGTTCACGATATTTAAAATTTAAAAAAAAAGAAAGAGAACTTGGCGGGAGCGTGGCGTGGGTAGAAGTGACACTTAGAAACCTATTGATATTAAATTACAAATACTATAAAGTTAAGTTAATAAAGGGAAGTAGATATTTAATTAGTAAATTTAATATTTTAAATGCAAATAAATAGAAATATAATAGTTTTGTTATACCTACTCAAGTGCGCATATTTGTGAATTATGAAGAATTTCTTGGTGCGTTTGTATTCCATTAGTAATAAAAATAATATAAATTGAATATATAAATGAATATAAAATGTAAAAACTAAATAATATAATGTTAAAGGCAATAAATAAATAGAATATTATTTATATGTATAAGCAACAGGCGTACCGAGCCGCCATTTTTGAATAGTATATGAACACTAGTTAGTATTTTTCTGAATATTATAAAATTGATAAAATTGATGTATATTGCAAGTGTAAATAGTATTAATAAAGTATTATTATACGATGCAACCTATTAAATATTTTATGGCAATCAATGGCACGGTCTCATCACGAATGCTTATTATATGAATTTGATATATTATAAGATAAAAATTCTTTATTTTCACACTAGATACTAAATACAATTTGTAGAACTTAAGACTAAACATATAATGGAAAAAAGGCGGCCTTATCACTATAAGTGATTTCTTCCAGGCAACCAACTTAATAAGATCAGAAGACTAGAACGGGCATAGTGCATTTAAATAACAACATATATATTAATAAACCTACACATACATTATCTCAAAAATTACATAAAATACACATACATAATAAATAAATACACATATGTAAAACACACTATATAACACACACTACATTGTCAGATAGAAGTTTTTGACTCTATTTCTAAACACGCTCAAAGATTTGGACTGCCGTATAGTATAGTATAGTATAGTATAGTATTAATTTAATTGCCGTATAGTATAGTATTAATTTAATATATTATAGGTAAACTTTCTCAATACTGGTACCTCTCAAAAAGAGCAAGCGGAGTAAAGAATACCTTGAGCATTGGTTCTTTTTGTTAGATAGATAGAGTGAAAAGCGTGAAGTTTTAATAAATATATATTTTGTGTAAAAATATACGCAGGGGACCCGTACCCTAGATGATGAACTCTGATGTAATTGAACTACGAGATTGAAAACATGACTTTCTAATAAAATTGTAATTTTTGACTACATATGCGCGGGTACAAGATGTAAAATTCCGTTTTTTCCCAAACTCGTTGGAATTTCGTAAAATTCGCTCTTAATGTTCCTTAACACATCCTAAGGAACTTTAATTATTTAGCGTTCCATCCTGAATACTTTTTGTTGTTAGTTATTATATATATTCTTTATTGTATTTAAAAAATACGTAGAGATAGTAGGTAAATTTGTTTGTTAGAAATGGTGGACTTATCTCTAGAAGAGATCTCTTCCAGTCAACCCGTGGAAGTGGATGAGTTACAGGTTGCGGGATAAGATTGCATTAAAAATAGAATCGGAGAGAAAAACCAAAAAGTACACAAATACGAGATTTATATAAAATATATTTCAATAGTATGTATATATAATATATTTATATGTATATATAAATATATTATATATACATACTATTGAAATATATATCTATAAGACAAGAAACCTCTTAATATTCCTCGTGCGTGTATCCATCGCTTTGCTGAAAGATGATTTGTGACAGAAGTGTAGGTCCCTTAAAATACATTAGCATCTGTCTCTTCGATCCGCACTCATCTCGCCACCACCCCATTTTAATTTCTTATATAGTTTCAACTGCAGAACTTCACAAATTAGCGCTTATTCATTTTTATCGTTTTCATAGGAAGAACTAGAATTTTTCTCTTAGTGCTTCCCGACACTTCCTAAGGATTACACATTATTTTAGACATTTACGCCCAATAATTTCGGTTGTGCGTTTGTCCGTCAGTTGGTAACGGAACTGTTTTACATACACACTATAAAAATGGATAGGTAGATATAGACTTCTGATTAAACTATATGCAATTAGATATTACTTTGTATGTTAATCTGACATCTTAACAACCCACTTAGTGGTAACAGGTAATAGCAATAAATCATTTATGTACGTATATATTTCTATAATATACAATTGATTTCCAGGTCACTCTGTGATACAATTTTAATTTTATAAGGAAAATCTTGCGGATTTCCCCCCATTTTGAATACATGGAAGAGCATTTTGTATAAAATAAGTTAAGATCATTGAATAAAATTGGTCGTGGGTTTAATTCCTGGTTGAGAGAATAATTACATGTAATTTTTTAAACATTTTTAAAGTGTTATTCCACACTTAAGAAAATTGAAAAGGCATTTAGAAAATGTATAAAAATTTGAACTCAGCGGGATTCGAACCCGCGCCTTCTGAATACCGTCTACCGCGCTCTCACCACTGAGCTATGCGTCCTACCAGCTGCGTCGTAATTTTTATACGTTTTCTAAATGTCTTTTTCAATTACATGTAAATTATTTTCATTTTTCCGCTTGATAAGGCAAAGGGTGGCGTTGGGTTCCGTCACTCGTCGCGCAATGTTTCGAATTCGGACGTAAAGTGGAAAAGCGTGTATCCTTTTTCTAGACTCAATGTGTCTTTCTACACATTAAAAAGATACATTGAATAAAAAATTATACACCATTGCTACACGGCTCGAAAGCTCATTAGCTGATAGCTTTAGCTTGTAAATTATAGAATTAAGATTGTGATTTTCAGTGATAGTGATTTTTAAATTCAAATTTTATACATTTTTATATATACTTTTATACATACATGACTAAAATATATTTATCCTATAGCGTTACGATAATTAGCCCTAGTTATGACACATAAGTACTAAATAAGACTTTGACCGATTGGTGTTTTTGTCCGAACTATCGGTTTAATAACGAACTTAAAATACTTATAAAATCTATTTTATTAGTTTCTAACTCGTTTTTACCTTGACCATGGGGGATGAGAGGAAAATGAAAAGGGGTAAGTTTTGGTAAAATACTGATATATTCATAAAAAAGCATAATATTAAAAATATTATGTTGGCATTATATCTATATCACATTGAGCTTGTTAAATTTAGAAGAAGTTTGAAGTCGGACTAAGGGTGCTGCGTGACTTAGCGCCTGAAACAAAAAGAAAAACAATGTTATATAAGATATTTAGGTAAATGTATTTATTATTGTTCCACGATTTGTTTGATTGAGAATATGTACAAATAACAAAATACTTTTGTACTTAATGAGTAAATATGAGTTTATATTTACTTTCGCCTTATTTTTAAATTGTATCGGGACTTTATCAAATGTTTAGATTACATTTTAAATACAATAATATCGAACAGTCTATTTTAAATTTCGTTAATAATCATATCTGTATGGAAAAAAATATAATTTTAAATAGTTAACAAATGCTTATACCGTACGCATACATTGTTTTGTAAGTCTAACTTAGATAATTAACAATTAAACCAAGAAAACTAGTAGATTTTTAATATTAGGAACAATTCAAAACTTACCCATATCCGCCTTTATGGCCTCCGTATCCGCCGGCACCGGCACTAGCACTAGCACTAGCACCTGCACCAGCTCCGCCATAACCGCCGCTACCACCGTGACCTCCGTGACCGCCAGGTCCGCCTCCAAGACTTCCGCCTCCATGGCCTCCGTGACCACTGCCAAGACCACCACCGCCGCCTCCAAGGCCACCGCCGCCTCCAAGGCCACCACCGCCTCCGTGGCCACCACCAGCTCCGCCACCGCCTCCCTTGCCAAATCCACCGCCGCCGCCGAAGCCCCCTCCGCCGAGACCGCCGCCGCCACCGCCTCCTTTGCCAAAGCCGCCGCCGCCGCCGAATCCTCCGCCACCGCCACCTCCTAGACCTCCTCCGCCCCCAAAGCCACCTCCGCCTCCACCGCCTCCACCTCCACCACCGCCGCCGCCGAATCCACCGCTTTTACCGCCATAACCTTGTAGGAAAGACAATAACAATGGAAAAATGAATAACAATGACAACTAGGCCTCAAATATTAAAAATATTTCATACAGGTTTTCTAATGTGATTATGTACCGACGCCATATCATTATATTGCACATCATCATATTACAAGGAAGTAACATTGTATTAAATATACGTTTAAGATGTAAGTTCGTCGATTGTTGAACAATAGATCAAAATAAGTGATATTTAATTTAGTTTTTACTGCACACTGCTCAGAGAACCTAGTCATACTCCATTCTTTCCTTCGTTTTAATTTAATATTGAGTAGGATATTTTAACACCACGTTTTGTCTTTTAACCACACCAAATGCGGTGTTGAGATCAGGTAAATAACAATTATTTACTTTATTTTTTTTTTATTTTGAGATCGAACCCACAATCATCGCGTTACAGCCAGACTATGGTCTACTGCATCACGATGGCTTCATAATGATAAATTTTATTATTAATTACGATTAAAAAAAATGAAATCAGATTGATTTTCATAATAAAATTTAGATAATATAGGTTACCTGGCGCTGCGTGAACACAAGCTAAGACCCCAAGGGCCACACAAGCTACTGCGAACTTTGCCATCTCAGGACTGTGCCCGTTCTCGTCCTGCGCCACCTTTTATACCAACCTGATTATGTCATTGTTCAACAAGTGTTTGTACTCTTCAGTTTTTGCTGTAGTTTTTTTTTTGCGTTAATTTCGTTTGGTGGGTCCAGTCAATAGTTAGAGGAAAATGACCTCATATATTTTGGTTACAGCTCATAGTAACTACTTTTATTGTGTACTCAATACTTATTTAATGTGGTAGCGATAATTTTACTTTTGTAAATATTTGACTACATCTATAAAGTAAATGTTTTGGTATATTTAGACAGGTACATTAGGTTTATATGTGAAGAGGAGTCTATGAAGTGTATTTTTAATATTAAATTGTGTCTATTATTTTATTTATTGAAATGACAAGAAAACGATAGTTTACGGTGATTTTAATGTCTGTTGATATTGTTTGAAATCCTTGTAATAGCACCTAGTTTCACATTATTCCGTTTTTTCATATTTTTAAGGAAATATGTACATATTTCCTAGTTTTAAACATAACCAAATCCCTCGAGTGATATTTTAACCCATTATTATAACTCAAGCCTACGTTCTAACTGCTTTTTATATTTAAAGGAAATAAATAATTTATAATACATGTTGTATTATAAATTATTTAATACAATGCCAACTATATCCAGAATTTTTTCGTACCAAAGTAAAAAATAATTTAAAATTTTGCGTACTATTTATTTGATTGTGGTGCAGTGGGATGACTCTGAGTCTATCACGATTGGTTGCGAATTCGTTTCCCACTCGAAGTTTGAATATTGAGTTATAATTACACTAATTATACTTTAATATTGGAAATAGAATAATAAAGTATTGCCCTAAATGGTTTGACTAGAAAAAAATAAAAATAATGTTATCCAAATGTGTCAAAACTATTAAATATGTTTAAAAATAAATAAAAATTTTTTAACATTTAAAATGTAAGTAAATATATTTAGTTTTAAAATGTAAGTAAATATATTTTAAGTATGCAAAAACTAGTATTGTCTTACAAGTAGTTCTGTGCTTAGCGAACCCAACGGGGGATTCCAACTTCCAATTGACTGCTATTGTAGTGTACACATTTCATTTTTTGCCTTATCTTGAAAATTGATTTAGATTTTAGCCTAGTAATGCATTTTATGTACTTTTTGTAAAGTTAGCTAACGACTTAACGTTTGCCAAAATCGTGATCTTTTTAGGACTGAAAATTTGTACATGGATGAAACAATTCTACTAAGTAGGTATATCAGTTATAATACTATTTTCACTTTCCACCTGAATCTTTATGAGATTTCGTGTTAAGTAGCAAAATAATGCCGGAAAGGCTTCGATTTTGTTCACCAAAATAGTCAAATGAAAATAATGTCATCGTCGTCATCAATCATTGCGGGAATTGAACCCACGATCATCGTGTGTCAGACACTGTTACGATCTAAAATTCTATTATATCCGTTGTTTCGCTCTTTTTCGTCTTAATTAAATGTGTAAAGAAAAGCCAGGAATAGACAGCTATATTAAGTTAACAAAACCATTTGCTGATTTATTTTTCTTTCTTTCTTTACGGACATGACGTTATTTCGAAGGAATGGAGATGAATACATAGTTTTATATCTGTCCTTTTTAGTAATGTCTACTTATTATCATATTCATGTAAATTGTGATCCATTTTCCTCTAAGATATTGTATTCAAGATGTACCTTATAATATTACACGTGTATAGCAGTGATGAACAGATTTCAGCTTAATTTTTGTTATCTCAATGCTCCGAGCTTTGTTCTACGCGGAGTAATGAAAATAAATTAAACATAAATAAATTTTACGTATTAAATATAGTGGGGGACGAACCTACGTACATTCATGTTAACACTGAAACGATGTTCTCTTATACTTAAATATTTTGTTACAGTTTACCGCTTTTACTTACATAGTCGGGTAGTCAAAGAGAATATAGAGTCTAGACATGCTGTTCTCCGATTTATGTCTGAAATTGTATCATTACGTGTTGAGTGGCGGAACTCAACGCCACGCTTTGCCTTAGGCATTGCACCTCGATGTCTCGCTATGCGTAATCTGTTACAATGGTTCAAGGTATTTTTTTTAGCTTCACGCTGTATCCCGCACACAGCAGGGTAGGCAGAGGGAACCTAGTGTTAAGACCCTCCGTGGTTCAAGTGAGCTCTTTACTCATTAAATTGCATTTACAATAGACAAACGCATAAAGATTTTAGTTAAAATTGTACGAACAAAATGCTTCCGTGTGTTGTTATTCGTAATAAAACAAATATAATTGGAAACACACGTTAAGCACTTAAGTTTTTTTGTATTTCTTATTTATAATATAATCTTCATGTTATAATCAGTGGGCAATCTCGACCTTATTATGTTTTACATCGACTTCTGATTACAAAGTACCTCCTAGTATATTAATAGACTAGCTGTGCCAGCGACTTGTTTCGCGTGGAATTTAACATAATATTTATAATTATATAATAACACTAGCCTATATTACTTCTTCTTATGTCAGCTATCTGCCAGTGAAAGTCCCGTGAAAATGGGTCTAGCCGTTTCAGAGATTAGCCGGAATAAACAGACAATCAGTTATTTTTGTATGCATGCAGACGCAATTAGTAATAAGCGGTTATTTTTATATTGCAAACAGTGTAAAATATAAAGTTTTGTATTCGTGTTAGGTGATTTTTATACGAGTTTTAGCCTGCGACTTCCTTTGGATGGACTGTAAGCTGAATGTTAATACTTTTTTTCATTTATTAAAGGGGGCATGACGAGCAGGAGTACCACCTGATGTTAAGTAGTTACCTTCATCCATGAACATTTACAGTATTAGAGGAGTTGTGAATGCGAAGCTGATATTGCATTACCTTAGCAACGTGTATGTCACTCTATACAACAATGTATGTATGTCACACACATAATAGTTTGTGTCATAGTTATTAAATTACTAGCGACCTGCTGTGATTTTTCACATAAATTTTCATTTCCTTTTTAAACCCCTTGGGGGTTGGTTCTATCAAAAATAGCCTATGTTTAAATTCCTGAAAAAAAAACATCAAAATCGGTCAAACGGTCTAGGTTTTTCATACAATCGTTCATTCCCTATTTCAAGCGTTTAGGGGCAGATTTCTAAAAAAAATAGCCTAAGTTTGACTCCGTCTCTTTAACTATTTTTATTCCAAATTTCGTCTAAATCGGTTCAGTAGATTACCGGTGTAAGTGTGACATGCAGACAGAGAGACAGACTTTTGCATTTACAATATTAATGTGGATTGTTGTATGTATTGTTAATAAGAACATCGATTTTTTGCACTTCTCTATACAAACTTTGACGATGTCAAATTTCATACGTCAGTATGATTTTCGCGACAGCTGTTTATAAATCTGTTCACATTTTTTTCCCCTTTTATGGTTATTCCCCTAAGATTCAATTAGATGCACGTTTATTTACATTTTGGTTAGTAATTGACTAGTAACTACAGGTATTCTAAAAAGATACAATGCACATTTGCCTTAACCGGAAAGGTTTTTGTCTAGGTCATTTCTAGAACTAATACTGTTGCCTAAAGTGAAATTGATATTTGTAGTCTGTATGACGGTAGCTGCGTTAATTAAAAACATTATACGAGTATATCAATATCTTTCAACCATACGCTTTTTCCCGCATAAGGATTGCACGACACATTTTGTTGTTTACTTTTCATCCGAATCGGAGATATGTGCGTTGAAGCGTAACTTAACACCGCGTTTTGTATTGTCCCTGGTGAGAAAAAAAAGAATTAAAATATTATTTATTTTTAATATTAAAAAAATAATTGAGTCCTCTCGAGTTGGTATCGCACCCACACCCTTCGCGTACACAGTCGGACGCTGTTCTACTGCGCCAATATAGCCTTTAAGCTAGATGTCTCATTCTCGTGAACGATAAATTAATTTCCACCTTGTATATTATTATAAATTCATTTGGATTCATTTTATAATTGTATCGTACAACATCCGCTTTTGTTATATTGTTTATATCTTTAACTATTGCAAAATGATATAATTAAAGACGATATAGAGGTACAGTTACAAATATAGCTTCATTTTACACACATTGGTTGCTAGCTCAATACTAATTGCGGGATGATTTTATTTACTTTACTTTAGCTTTACGCTGTATCCCGCACACAGCAGGGTAGGCACAGGGAACCTAGTATTAAGACACTCCGTTTCCCAATTTCCGCAGAATTTTCGAGGCATTGCGTGTAAGTGGCGGAACTTAACTCCGCGCCTTGCCTCGGTATTTTTCACTGTGAACTGAAGGTTTTTCCCGCATAGTAAGGTAGACAGAACCTAGTGTGAAGACACTCAGTTCTCTACTTTTTATCCAAATTACACGAGGAGTATCGGAACTCAACTCAGCGAGGGTGCAAATTTATATATTATTAATGCTCCCAAGTGAGATTTAAGTCTGCCAGCGAAGAATTTACAGTAGACACTATGCTACTATGGCCTCAGGGGATGTTTATTTTTCAAATGTTTTCCAGTGGGTCAGGATATCCAAAAAGAAGTACATAATGGGTGATAAATTGAAAAATCTTTTTGAACCTAAGTAATAAACATATAATTGAAGATATGGATGGGATGATGTTGACATGTCACTAGTTTAGAATATCGAGAAAATTAATTTTAAAATGTTTTAGTCAAAGTTTATCAAGGAGTTGTATACAACCAACTTTTGAGTATTACGATACAACATTTTTTTTATTTATCAAAAAAAGTGAAACATGATTTCTTGAAGTTTTTTCTTTGAAATGAGAAAGTTAAAATAAAAAAGAAAATTTCAATAACAAATTTTCATAATAAAATAGCAAACATGCAAATTGTAAACTTTATATTTTTTTATATGCATTAAACATCTTCATCAAATGTATAAAGTGCAAAAAATTTAAAATGAGACATATTATTTATACATATGTCCCAAAAAAAAAATTGAATTGTTTAACAGATAAATTACATTTCAACACTTTTTTTAATGATTTATTAGACTGTTATGGCAAATATTGTAAAACAATTTTTCTCTATTCGGTATTAGTCATTCTAAAATTTAAAAGTTAGTAAGAACTTAGTAGTGTTTTATTCATTGAAAGGCTAATGTCGCCACTCTAATCGCCACTTTCGTCTATATCATTTTTTTTTTCAAATAACAATTTAATAAATAAAACAAAAATCGAATTATAAACAATTTTTATGAACAATTCACAAATGAATGACTTTATATCGAACTAATAATATGAAGGATTTCGACATAACCAATCACCAAAGTAACTTTTAACTTACAAACAATGAAAATCTTAGTACTAGCTTTGTACTGACGCCTGTGTTTTTATTTACACTTTGAGCGTCGTGCGTCGATGCTATTTTTTACTATTGATCTTATTGATAACTAACTTGTACGTAGTCAATACTCGGAAATGAATCAATCTGTTATTATTAATAGTTAACGAAGCTACATAACGAGGCTGCTTATATATATTTTTTTGTTTGTTGTATACAATCTAAAGGTAGTACTGCTACAATAAAGAATACAATTTTAGTATCGTTAGTCTTACTTAAGGTGATTTTTATGTCTCTCATTTAATAGTAATCGAATTAACACAACATTACAATGTGCTCTCTTTGTCTTTAGTGAAAAAAGAAGAAAAAGTAAGAAATATGGAATCGTAGGTATTTTCTTGTGGCCAGTCGTGTTCCCTAGTAGTAAATAGTAAAATATGAATGTAAGTTATCTTGTAAACTCCCGTAGCGGACCCCGTCAGTTTAGTTTCGGGAACAATTTCATAACAACTCCTTTTTAAATTGAATTTTGATTTTACATTTTTACTTTAAATTTCTAAATTAGATTTTTTTTTTAGCTTCACGCTGTATCCCGCACACAGCAGGGTAGGCAGAGGGAACCTAGTGTTAAGATACTCCGTTCTCCACTTTCCGCCGAATTCGGAGGCATTGCGTGTTAAGTGGCGGAACTTAACGCCGCGCTTTACCTCGGTACCAGAGCGAAGAAAATGGAAATATTAAATATTTCAAAACACCTCGAGTGGGAATCGAACCCACAACCAGTCACACGCTTGTGCCACTGGGCCACGACTGGCCACTAAATTTGATTATCATTTTACATTTTAATTTATTTTCATTTCTTTGTTGGTACCTAACACAGCAAAGCTTTGGATTTCGACTCTCAACACACAAGGTTTCGTTTTCAGCCGAACAGTGCAGGACGGAATGTGTTGACTGTACTCTAATTTCTTTAAGTAGAGTACTGTGTGGGAGAAGTTTGTAGGTTAAAAATATCTCTATGTCTCTCTCTCTCTCTATTTAACCATTTGTTGCGATACTCAACAATTAGACCACACTCGCTACACGAGTAGAATTAGCAACTATGTTTATTCCTTACTATTTTCCTCATATACTTCACAAATCAGAGTCACATTACAACGAATTCGGTAATGCTTGTATACATATATTTATGCATTGTCAAGGGCATTTCAAATGTTCTTTAACAGTTAACGCTTTGTCGTGCACTTGCGTGTTTAACACCTTTTTATTATTAGATGCAATTGTCAATACTAAAAAATCTTGCAACGCTGTATTTATCCACTTGCCCTCGAATCTGCACACCTGTCCGGATCCAATGATTAATATTTTCTTATGATCTTTGCCTTTGCTTTCGGATGACCAAGATAATATATATAAATACTTATTAACATGTTGTTTCAGTTTTTTTAAACAATTTTTATTTGTGCCTATCTTCATATTTTTGATCCTGTCCTAGCCTATCTTCAATTGTGGCGCAGAGACACAAAGAATGTAAAGCGTTTGTAGGTTTGATTTCCACTCGAAGAATAATAAGGAAATGTTTAATAACACGCAAAGCCTCCGGAATTCGGTGGAAAACGGGAAACGGTACGAAAAGTGTTTTAACACTAGGTTCCCTCTGCCTACTCCGTTGCGTGCAGATTACAGCGTGAAGCTAAGAAAAAGGTACAAAGGTTTGTTTTCATGTATTATTTAATACGGGATTCTTTACAGCCATGCATATTGTGGCTTCAAGTATCATATTACAAAACATATGAAGTGATACTTTTATAATTCCTTGTTATTTAGTATAGATTACGACTTGCTAACCACCAGGGTTGATTGCATTTATTTTTTAAATTTTTATATTAATTTCTAATTAAAACCACTGTTATAATATTTATTAATGTAATTAAAACATGAAAATATTACGTTTACAGAGTTTTGGGAAAAAAGAAACTAGTTTCATGATACTCTGCTCTCCATTTTCCGCCCGAATGCAATATTTGCCTGTTGACTTTTTTTTGCTCGCAAATGGCTTTTACGCGGACCAACCGTTCGCAAGGCAGGCAGAACTGCCCTGCGAACGGATGATACTGTGGGACTCACCAATGAGCTCGATATTGCCCATTAAAACTCAACGGAAGCCCTCTCCAACATCGTGAGAAGTCGCAGGCTCGCTTGCGCATTCTTCTACGACGTCTCGGTGGACACCAACAACTAGTGCCGGCCAACGTCGTCTTCAGGATGCTCTGGGGTTTCTTCCAGAGCACCCGCAGCCTCGATGACTTGCCGGATACTCACCCCGTCCCTCCCACAGTACCGCCTTCTTCTACTCCCTGGCCTCGGACGGCGGAGCGGGTTTAAAATGACGCTGATCTCAGGCACCCGCTCCGCGGCCTCTTTCAATATAATGACTGATTTGCAAAAGGAGACCATCGCAGACCAGTTCCTCTCACTCTCCAGCATAGCCTCCACAACACTAGAAAAAGAGAGGTCCCTACCCACTATAGACATGAAGGCGTGGCATTGTGGGGCCTAAGCGGGGCATTCGGCCAGATTGTGATACGCTGCATCAATAGGTGCATTACACTCATGGCACGCCAGTGACATCTCCCGATGTGCAATCTGGTGCAGGTAGTTGCCGAAGCAACCATGCCCCGTTAGCACCCGAAAGTCCTCTTGGCCCAGCGCTCTAGGTGAATTTGCTTGTTGACTGGCTCAACATTGTGCTTTGTCTTGTTTACCAGAGCGGCGAAATAAAAATAATTAAATTATGGCATTCCACTAAGTGGGAATCGAAACCATAACCACTTGTGTTTACAGTCAGACGTTGGGTGGCTGCACCACAATGGTTACATCATTTACAAGTTTTTATGCCTTACTCAATGTATACAGTCATATGTTTTTAATACAAATTTGCTATAATTTATAAAAATTTGCTTTTTGTACCAAAACTTAAAAGAAAGTTATTGTGGTTAGAATTTTTATAATCACTTTTTAAATTTTTTCTATAATATTCTTATAAGATTTATAAATATAAGATTTTATTGATTGATGTATTGATTTTTGTACGTTGTGAGACCATTTCAAATTAACATTCGATATAATTATTTATAGTAAGATTAGCATTTTTTGTAACGTGAATAAAAAATGATAAACTTAATTAATACTTTTACTGGCTCACTTACCAAAGTTACCTTCACTTGTTAATTTAAAAACCAGGAAGCGTTTCGTGTCATAGCTAACTGAAACACTCCGAATGCTAAGAAAACGATTAACAGTTAATTAGATAGTAATCTTGAAAGCTCTTTGTTGCATTATTTTTATCCCAATGTTCTTGATTTTAAAAAATGTTTAAGAAAAAAACAAATGTAAACTTGGAGGTCATTGTGCCGCAGTAGGAAGGCGTCTGACTGTGAACGCAATAATTATGGGATCGATTCCCACTCCGGTAATGATTATAGTTTATTTACTTTCATTCGCTGTGGAACCGAATATAGAGCGCAGCGTTGAGTTACGCCACTCAACACACAATTCCTTATTTGTGAAAAAATATCTGGATCGGCTGGACCGATTTTGACGAGGCAGATAGCTGATGTAATAAAAAGTAACTAAGGCCACTTTTATTTTAGAATTATTTATTTTTTTAACTCCACGCGGATGAAGCCGCGAGTATGGCTTGTATTTATTTTATTTATTTATTTCTTTATTTGTACACCACATTAAAAGGAAACATACACAAGAATATAATACATTTAAAAAAAAAAAGAAATGTACAAAAGGTGGCCTTATGGCTAAGTAGCCATCTCTTCCAGACAACCTTTTCGCCGAAAAGGAGCATAATAATGAAAACGAGGTAAGGTGGTGGTCATATTACATAAATCCATGACATTAGTCAATAATATACATATACATTGGTTTACAAGTAAAAAAATACAAAACTATATATTTAGATACTTATATAATAACAAGCGTTCTTAGATATATAGATACATACATAGATACATACATTCATATATACATACATACATACATACACACATATATATACATACATAAATACATACATACATACAGATATAAATACATACGAGTACATACATGAATATACTATACTACATAATTAAAACATATAAATCGTTATGTTGTCGTCTTTTCAAGTAAGTGTTGTTTCACGGCTTTTTTGAATGATAGTAATGATTTCGCCAAGCGAATATTTAAAGGTAAGTTGTTCCATAATATTATCGCTTGCACTGTGAAAGACTTTTCAAAATATTTTGTATTGTGTACAGGAATTTGTAACGTTAAGTTGCGTGAAGATCTTACTACATTTCCCGGCCTCCCAACGAACTTAAATTTATCCTTCAAGTAGGAAGGAGCAGTATTGCTAAATAATACGCAGTACAAGAAAGTAAGTAGACGCAGGTTCCGGCGATGACGTATTGGAAGCCACTTGAGCTTGGCACGATAATGAGACACGCGATCATATTTACGGAGGCCGAATATGAACCGGACTGCCAGATTTTGAATTCGCTCAAGTTTACCCATTTGTTCCTCGGATACATTAACAAAACTTGCATCTGCATAATCAATAATTGGTAATAGCAGAGAATTTGCTAACATAGTTTTGGTGGTTATGGGAAGAAATGATCGTAATCGACGCAATGACTTCAGTGCTAAGAAAGTTTTTTTACTAATGTAATTAATATGAGCCGACCAAGACAATGTTTGGTCAAAATACATGCCAAGATTCCTTACTGTGTTGCAATAAGGTATACAAATACCATCATACACCACAGCTGGTAGATTTTTCCAATCGATCCTACGAATTATACCTGGACTGCCAATAATAATTACTTGAGACTTCGCAGGGTTAACATTAATGCCATAAGACCGACTCCATTTCAAAATTGCATCAAGGTCAATAATGACATCATTAATTGCACTTGACAGATCTTCGAGGTTAGATTGACGATAAATTTGGATGTCGTCTGCATACATATGATAGAGAGAAGAAATGTTTTGCGTGATCGAATTAATAAAAATTGAAAATAATAAAGGGGACAGCACGCCGCCTTGAGGTACCCCTGCGACAACATCACACCATGAAGAGAATTTCTCATCCAAACGAATGCGCTGCTGTCGCCCTTTGAGGTAACTTCGAAGCCATTCTATCACAGATGGAGATATGTTAAAAGAATGTAGAAGTTTTAAAAGTAAATCATGGTCAACATTATTGTATATAGCACAAAGCTACGTTTGCTTGTATATAGCATAAAGCTACGTTTCTATTTAAAAGAATAGAGAAAAATAAAATGTACTATTTTTGATGTGTTAAATACCCATTGCCTTAGTAACATTTTATAGAAAGAATGTATAATAATATAATTATAGAAGTGTTGTAGGTACACATTTTATTAATTAAAAAATATAGGCCCACTGCACTCCTTCTTCATATAAACTTATAGTAGGTCAAATTTTGTACTTCTCCGTCCCAATATTTAAGAGATTGAGAGAAGTTGAAGGACCATAGAACCGATTTTCCGTCCATACTAGATACTGTTGGTTAGGAGGCGGAATTCAACGCTGCACTTGACCTACCTCGCAAATGCAATCGGTGGGCTTATTCAAAAAAGAATCCATAACAAAACTTTTTCAGTTGCGTACATTCTTAGAAACATTGTGATATAATGTTGATGTGTTTCTTGGTGATTTAAATAAGCTTTTCGGTGAATAATCTAATTCATATAATTTAATAAAATAAATAGAAAGTCGTTTATAAAACTTGAGTTTCAAAGTTTAAATTAAAATATAGCTGAAAAAAAGAAATAAATGTGTTATAAACTAGTAAATTATCCCACACACTACGTTCTTTCTTTGAGGGTAAAAGAAATAAAAAATTGAGGCCATCATAACGTAGTGGGACAGCATCTAACTGTGAACGCTCGGTTGTGAGCTTGGTATTCAAGCTCACAACCAAGGCAAGTTGAGGCAATGTTTATATTTCAATTATTTTTATTGCCTTACCCGATTAAGACAACGCGCGGCATTGATTTCAGCCATTTAGTACGTGTTCTTCCAAATTCAGACAAAAAGAGGAGAAAGGAGTGTTTTGACAATAGATTTTCTTTGTCTATCCTCATCTACGCGGGGAAAAACGTAAAACTACAAAAAGCAACTTAGTTAACAAAGTAGCATATAAATATATAATTGTAGTAATTATAACATATAAAGCTAAACATAATCGATTACAACTAAACACAATTGCGGTCGTGATCATAGGAAGACGATAAATAGTGATTGCATAAACGACAGTTCACTAGAACCTTCGACATTCGTATAAAATGATGCTTGAATATACGTAATTTATGATTTATTTGATATTTCTATTCTATAAGTCAAGGTAGCAAGTATGTTTGACATCGACAACGGATGTGTACAATTTGTTAAAAAGTTAGTGCTGTCTGTGTTTTTTTGTTTATTTTTTTATTGTTTAAGTAAACGTATTGTTAATATAACGATTTATTTGAATAGTACTTATACATATAGGCATATAAAATTATGAAACATTTTTTAGGCAATTTCTGATACTTTGTTTTTAGACCATACTCCACCAAAATTACGAATCTGCCTGACGCCTGTTCTTGTTTAATAAGGTAGTTAGAGTGTCACGACACTCCGGTCTACGTTTTCCGCCCGACATCAAAATATTGTATATTCAGTAGTGTAGTTTAGTAGGGAAATTAAATTAAATATACAATTGCTTATTACCTCTATTTTGTGACTAAGTGCGTTGTTGGGCCTAAAAGGTAATATTTAAATAAAAAAATGTAAGTGATTTTATTAGGTAGCTACGCAAAAATAGTGGAATTAATCATATTTTATATAGCATTTCAAAAATAGGGCCAGTCGTGGCGCAAAGTCACAAAGTGTGACTGTGAAACGAACCAGTCGTTTCAATCGTCATCGTTTGGCTGCAAGCCACTGGTTGTGTGCTCGTTTCCAACTCGAGAAGTGAAAATATTTCATATTTCCATTTTCTTCACTCTAGTGCGGCGTTAAGTTCCGCCACTTAACACGCAATGCCTCCGAAATTCGGCAGAAAATGAGAAACGAAGTGCCTTAACACTACGTTCTCTCTGCCTACCTTGCCGTGTGCCAGGTACAGCGTGAAGGTAAAAAAAAATAATAAAAAAATGGAGAAAAATATCCTTTCCATTCCATGAATTCAAAATGGGACTTGCGACCCATGCATTCTAAGGTAATGCTAAGGAGAGATTCCAGATGATTATACACGAAGAAGAGAATCACTATAGCTTATTTTGCAAAAATAAATATTTAATATTTTACGCGAACTACAAATTATTAATTCGCTTACTAAGAAATAAATTACATTAAAAACTGTAACAAAAAACTTGATTTTTTTGTTCAACATTCAGCCAAGTGCCTCGGTTTTTTTGGGCCAATAACGATTATTACAAAGCGTGGTGCTTTTAATATGTATCCTTTGTTCACTTGCGGCGGATCCAATCAATTGATAATAATATTTATTAACTTAAAGCAAAATACTAGAGGCCATCGTGATTTGACTGTGTTTTCGAACCTTATTTAACTAAATAAAAATGTTTATATTATATTATTTTAATTTCACAATAAAGTTCTGAAGTTTAGGGTGCTCCAAAAACAAAAGGCAATGCATTGTTTGACAATTCCTTTCATACCATAATAAGGATTAATTCAAGAAAATCTTTTTTTTTTTTGACTAATAATGAAAAGGGTTTGAGTCCCGACTTAGTAACCATATAAATAATGTCTCTAATACACGTTCACCTGGTGTCAGTTACCAGCATAATATAAACAAATGTCATCTATGCAAATGCAAATACTATGTAATTGCACTTGAATTATTTAAAACCGTCGTGGTGCAGAGGAACAGCGTCTGACTGAAACGCGATGATCGTGGATTCGATTCCAATTCGAGGGGATGATTAAATTTAATTGTTTATTTTTCGCTTTGGCATGTCAAAACTTGACGTTGAGTTCTGCCACTCAACAAGCAATGTGTCGATTTCGGGTGGAAAGAGGTAGACCCTCTAACTAACCCCATTATGCGTTAAGCGGGAAGCTGCTTTTACAATTGTACTACTGTAAGAAGTCAGAATAAGAAGTCGGCTATTAAACATAAGATGTCAATAAAAAATATGGAAAAATGACTTGATATAAACAAGGAAACTAATAATAAATTTATATTTTCATCATTTCCATATTAACAAGCAAAATAAACACATATTTAATTTAAATATGTCTATTTATAATACGACATAATTATTGTCATAGCGACGCGATATTTTATTTAAATTTAAACAAATTTGTTTTTCTTGATGTAATTTCCCTGAGATACATAGTATGTTTCTGTAATAAAAAAATGAAAATAGCGTTTTTCAATAATTTACGTTCTCTACTCACTTCCTCTATATTTAGGTGTTAGACAGCAGAACCTTATGCATGTCCTGATCGAATCAGGTCTGAGAAAAGTAAATTATTTTACATAAATACTTTTTTAAATTTAATCAACTTTATATGTTTTGCATAAATAAATCATGAATAAAGTCATATAAAATTTGTATTATTTTTACCCTTATAAGCTCAGCTAACCCTCAGAACGATTTTCGTGTAAAAAGTATAAAAAATAAATAAATTACAGTCAGCAAAATTATTGCTTTTTTTATGTACAGTAATTATTTTTTAATGTTAATTATATCTTTATAAACTATTATTTATGTGGGTGAATAATAGGATTTTCCGTCTTATTGAATAATTTATCGTCCTCTTTGATCTATTATACAACGTTGAGTGTAATCTTGGTTACGGTAGTTCTGTTTGTGTTGGATATTTATATTCATACTAGCGGCCCGCTCGCGGCTTCGCCGCGTGAACTCTTTCGTGCAACCCTTTTATTACAACCCTCGGGGGCGCATTTTTAAACAAAAAAGTAGCCTATGTTTAAGCTTAGATTATCAACTATATTTATGCCAAAATTCATTACAATCGGTCAAGCGGTGTAGATTTTTCATATAAACTTTCATCCCCTATTTCAACCCTTTAGAGGTTGATTTTTGAAAAAATAAAAGAAGTAGCCTATGTTAGACCCAGTCATGTTTACTACTTTCATTCTAAATTTTGTCCAAATCGGACCGGTAGATTAGCCGTGAAAGCGTGACCGACAAACACACAGACTTTCGCATTTATAATATAAGTATGGATTAAAACACTAATATTATAAATGCAAAAATTTATCTGTCTGTGACACTTTCTCGGCTAACCTAACGGCCGATTTGGTTAGAATTCGGAATAATAATAGTGGAAAGCACTGGGCGAAAAATAGGCTACAACAAAAAATCAATGTCTATCGTTGGAGTAAGGGATGAACAATCTGGGCCCCTTGACCAATTAGGAAAAATTTTATGACATACGATCAAACAAATGCTACGTATTTTTTCAAAACCAACCGTTGAAGGGGCTGAAACAGAAAATGAAATTAAAAATATTTTCATTATTTTTATTTTCTCGCTCTAGTTAGATAAAGCGCAGCGTTGAACTCCACCAGGGTGAATATGTGTAATTCATTCAGGCGGGAAGTTTTGAACGGCGTGTTTTTATATTAGGTTCCCTTTGCCTACCCCACTAACTCCTGTCTGCATGGAAAAGTGTGAAGCTAATTATAATAATTATTTATAGCTTCATGTTTTTTCCCGTAAAGCGGGGTAGGGAGGACATTGCGTGTTGAGTGGCGGAATCCAGTTAGTGCTTAAATTGTCTTAGATAATAAAGTAAAGAAATGAAAATATAAACATTCCGCTTGTGGAAATCGAACCCACAACAATCACGTTACAGCCAGATACTCCCATTGTGCCATGACGGTCTCTTATGTTAATTATGTTGATACTAATTATATTTTTTTAATAAATAAATTAGGCAATTTTTATGTGTATATTTTATATATTTTTTCTGTTTTTAATTAACCTATTAAAATAAAAATATATATTATAATGTAACAAAATATAAAAACTTGATTTTATTACAAGTATTATTTTTATTTTTTTTATTTTAACCAGTATCTATGTCGTAAATATCGGTTTCGTAATTTGTTTTTTATCTGTAGAATTTTCCCGCGTTTTCTTTGCTTCTTTACGCTGTAGTGTACACAAATATTCGTTCGGTCAATTGCACAATATCACTTTTTTTATCAAATTCTGGCCTTTTTAAGTTTGTTTACATTATAATTTTGTGTGTATTTTTGTGTGTGTTTGTGTGTAAGATAGGATAATTATATTAATCTGCCAAATCTTAACTGGTACACACCTACCTACATGTATCTTATCAACTTGTGCTTAATACGTGTGAACTGTATAGTATTTAAAAGCCTAAACTTTGCTTGATAATCGACACTTTAGCCTAAAAATCTATTTTGATTTAAATAAACTTCCATTATTTAAACGAAAAAGAGATATAAGATTTATTGGACGTTTAAGTTTAGACGTTTAAGAGAGCATATAGATATTTTCTAAAATTACGATGCTTAAAGAACGAAATTCTTAATCTCGGAAAATATTACTATTCTTAGATAATTCCTAAACCCGTGAACGTCAGAAATTTCCATTTATATGGTATAGTAACGGATCCACACAAAGTTGTAAGCGACAACTGGTTAAAAATTAATGTATATGCCAAAACAACAACAACAACAACTTAAACCAGAATAAGGCATATTGGTCAAGGTTAAAAATTAGTATACTAATTATGTCAACATTTTAAATCAAATTTAATATTACTGTACGTATATGTATTAAAAATATAACCTGTAATTTTGTTACGGGTCTTCCTAAAAACAACTCACGTGCGTCACGTGTACTAATTTTGGTTAAAGTTTAGAATTAGTTTACAACAAAAAACAAAATCTTTTTATGTTATTATGAGGAGATAAGATAATTTACTTGTGGCTATTATGATGCAGTACGGCAGTGTGTGACTGTTAAGGCGATGAATGTGGGTTCGATCGTTACTTGGATTAATTGAAATATTAAATATTTCCACTCCTCGAGTGGGAATCGAACCCACAACCAGTCGCTTACGGTCACTCGTTTGTGCCACTGCACCACGACTGGCTGGCAATAACAATGATATAATTCTCTGGTAAGTTAAAGTGCGGCGTTAAATTTACGCCACTCAACGGAACTCGGAAAGCGGAGGATGGAGTGACATGACACATTATATTATCTTCTTATAAATATCCTAAACTTCTGTTACACAGTATAAAGTAAACAGTTGAAAAAAAAGTAGCAAGAATAATAGTTTATTTATCATTTTAACGTGTTATTTATACACACACTTAGAATATCAAAAAAGATTATTTAAGATTTTTTAGAAAATATTTTAAAAAAATATAAAAAAATTGCACAAAGTGGCACTTAAACCCGCGCCTCTTGTAAACTGTCCAAGCGCTCTGTCCGCTAAGCCATAGGTTCTACTACCATATGCGGAATCCTAAGCTTTCTACAAATCCTACTAAGTTAAAAACTATAGTTTCTATTCGATTCGCTAATTTATGTTTACGTAATACTTTATTTATATACTTATGTTTATTATTTTCAAGATCAATTAATGACAAGCAATTTATTGATATGGTTTTTGTATCTAACAGTTGTACTTGATTGAAACTATTGACCTTTTGGTAGTAAACAACCATGTAGGGTTATCATAATTAATTAATGCAATATTAATATAAATATTTTTTCATAATAATTAAATTTAACATACTTGTTTTACTTTAAAATGTTTTTCAACCGTTTTGAATTATTTATAATTTTGTCAATTTTTTTTACATTTTTTAAAACATCTGTATATCTCTCCTCATCTCTATGACTACCTGTGAGCTAATATATGATAGTCAGGAAGTACGAAACTTCTTATTTTGCGTATCGCGTTTTTATTACTTGCTGTCAAGCTACGACTCGTAGTATACGCCACTGTATTTTGGTAAATAACTAAGGAAAACATATTTCAAATATTCATTTTCCTTACTGTATTTGAATCTAATACAATAGCGTTTAATCAAGCACGCAACTGCGCCGTAATGGCGACTTTGTGTTTTGTATGTTCTTTATAATTTATATAAAAATGTTACAACCTTGTAGGATTCTGTATATTACAAGTAAGTGTTGATTCCTTTTGTGTTTTGGCCATATTATTAACAGTTAGTATAATACTACTATTAGGAAGACAAACTCGTTTTGAAAATTCTTAAAAAATCGTTTTTTGCCGAAAGAAATATATTACTGCACAAGTATTATTTAATTTAGCGTCTAGGGTAATAAATATTATGATGGTTATTAAATATTGCATAACATAATAAATAAATAAAAGATAAAATGCACTTGAGTAACTTATATTTATTTTATACTATAATTAAGAAAATATGAAATAATCACAGTGTCCCTTTGACTTCAATTTTTTTTACGTTAACAATTGTAATCTCAATGAATCATTTATATCTTCATTGTTCTACGATGGCATAAAAAAATGTCTGCTTACATACATTATAATCGCACTGACATCATATTATGTTAATATGGAAGATATTTTTATGTCATACTTAACTTAAATGGCTTATAATCGAGCATTTATTAAGTATTTTATAATAACTTTAGAAGTCCAGGCATGGATTATTTGCCGTAGCTGCCAGCGGATGCTGAGGCAGATGCTTTAGCTGATGCGTATGCTCCGCCGTGACCACCACATGATCCACAGCCACCTCCGCTTGAACCTCCATAGCTACCAGAGCTTCCACCGTGGCCTCCAAGTCCACCTCCAAGTCCACCTCCTAGTCCTCCACCCAGGCCACTAGAACCACCGTATCCTTTAGATCCACCAAGTCCGAAGCCGCCTCCTAGGCCTGCTGAAAATCCACCTCCTCCAGAACTTCCAAATCCACCTGATCCACCATGACCGCCGCCTAATCCACCTCCCAGTCCAGCCCCACCTCCTCCAGAACCTCCAAAGCTACCTGATCCGCCGTGTCCTCCTCCAAGTCCACTGTGTCCACCACTTCCACCTCCGAATCCACCGCCACCGCCAGCTCCACCACCAGCTCCACCGCCTAGACCACCTCCAATTCCTCCGGAGCCTCCGAAACCTCCTGATCCACTGTGTCCACCTCCAAGTCCGCCATGTCCACCACTTCCACCTCCGAGCCCACCGCCAGCTCCACCGCCGAGGCCAGCGCCGCCTCCATTACCACCTCCAAGCCCTCCGGAGCTACCATGGCTACCGTGCCCCCCTCCAAGCCCACCATGTCCACCACTTCCGCCTCCAAGTCCACCGCCTGCTCCACCACCAGCTCCACCGCCTAGACCACCTCCGAATCCTCCGGAACCTCCATAGCCTCCTGATCCACTGTGTCCACCTCCAAGACCACCATGTCCACCACTTCCACCTCCGAGTCCACCGCCAGCCCCACTTCCAGCTCCACCGCCTAGACCACCTCCGAATCCTCCAGAGCCTCCGAAGCCTCCTGATCCACTGTGTCCACCTCCAAGCCCACTATGTCCACCACTTCCACCTCCAAGTCCACCGCCAGCTCCACCACCAGCTCCACCACCGGCTCCACCGCCAAGACCACCTCCGAGTCCTCCAGAACCTCCGAAGCCTCCTGATCCGCCGTGTCCTCCTCCAAGGCCACCGTGTCCACCACTTCCACCGCCAGCACCACCGCCGAGGCCAGCGCCCCCGCCAATACCGCCTCCAAGTCCTCCAGAGCCACCGTGGCCGCCGCCTACGCCACCACCGGCACCACTACCACTGCCAACTCCACCAGCACCACCTCCATAGCCGCTACCACTTCCTCCGCTGCTGTAACCGCCGCCGCCACCGTATCCGCCGCTACCTGTCGTTCCGGTGAAGGCGAAACCGCCAGATTTTCCGTCATCAGATTTGGTGTAGATAACTTTCTCGTTTCCACCTCCTAATCCACCACCGTTTCCACCTCCTAGGCCAGCGCCTCCTCCAACGCCTCCCCCTAGGCCACCGCCTCCGGCAGCGCCTCCACCAGCTCCACCTCCCAGGCCAGCGCCTCCACCAGCGCCTCCACCAGCGCCTACGCCGAATCCGCCTCCAGCACCGATATGGCTTAATCCACTGTGAACTTTGCCTAGAATTCCACTCACGCCCTCGTGGATTGCACCCAATCCTGCGCCAAATCCTGCGCCGAGGCCTCCACCAGTGCCAGCCCCAGCGCCGCCTCCGCCTCCGCCTCCTCCTCCACCTCCGCCTCCAAATCCAAATCCGCCGCCGCCTCCAAAGCCGAAGCCACCACCGCCGCCTCCGCCTCCTCCTGCTCCATAGCCCCTACGGACTCTCTCTGAAATTATATACAGAATATTGTTATCTTAATGAAAATCGTTTGTCCATAGTAAATATTTTATTAAAATTTTCAAGCTTTTCCCCGCATAGCATAGGCTAGTTTTAGAGATTCCTTAGTGTCGAGACACTCCAATTAGTGCTTTCCGCTTAAATTGCAGACATTGTGTGTTGATTAGCGGAACACTATGATAATTGCAGCCAATAAGATAAACTAATAAATAACAACACAAACAATAAAAAACTAAAAACATCACTCAACACTGAATACACTCACAAAATTTACAATTGGCGGAAAATCATAATTTGCAGTTAAATTTCTTGAACTAATTATTTACTTTTATAGAGTAAACGTCTTTCTTGTTACACAAATATGATTTTATTTCACTCAATATGGAAAAAATAAAAAATTAAAAAATCTTTAAAGTCCTTACAATACAGAAAAATATGAAAGTTAGAAATATGTACATTACACATATATTACACATCTTCCCATATAAAACGACCAAATTATTGACAAGCGTGTTGGGTAACGAAACTCAAATAAAATTAAAGCCATCCATATCGTAATATGGAGTCCAAAACATTTTGAATATTAAAAAATGATAACTTCTTTATAAATTTTTAATATAATTTCTTTAAATTTACTTACCCGAAGCATGTGCGGAGACCAACAAAATGGCAAATACTAAACAGGACGGTCGCCTCATGGCTATGGACACATACTACCTACGATTTGACTCTATCACCCTTTTATACATCTTCACTTATCATAATCAACGCGATCTAAGCCAGTTCAGAGAATAATGTAACAACGATGTACTGGGAAATACTATGGGTTGTATTTACACACGCGTTTGTATTCGTTCACGATTTTAAAACTTAAGCTGTTCGCAATTGGAGCTATTTGGTGAATTATTTTTGTCTTAATATGTTTTTATTATGCATGCATATAGTAATTCTTAATTAATTAATTAAATTGTGGAATTTTTGGCTTATTCATAGCTCGTATAAATAAATAGAATAAAATTTTAAAGTGTAAAGGTTGATACATTTTAAATTTATATGCTCATTTGTATGCATTTTTTTATTATATGCACTATAATTGTATGACCATAAGTGCAAATTTATGAACGTTTTTTAACTTAGAGTTTAACATTTTCTAATTAGCTGTTGACCGCGACTTCATTGAACATGAAACTTGTAACTCCTTTATCCAGCCCACTTGCAAAATCCGATCCTAGTGTACATTACCCCAATTACTGTAAAAACTTTACCACCTGGTAATTTCAGTTTTGTCCGTCAAGCGATTTTTGTATATTTCGTGATGAATATGTATGCATTTGTATACCTATGGAAAATAATAAGTAAAATAAAAAATAATACTACAAATATTTAATCGAAACAACAATCTATCCGTCTGTATTATTGATAGTTGTGGGTTTGACTCGAGGGGATATTTTTTATTTAAAATATTTAGTGTTTTTTTTACTATAGTGCAATGGCTCTAACACACATAGAGTACATGAAGATAAAAATATAATAATTTTCCACGTTTCATACATACATTTAATAAATATTTTCACATTTTTCAAGTATTATATACAATAATATATATTGTATGTAAAAATATTTCTAGAAAACCTGTAGAGAATTGAATGCAGCAGGATTCGAACCCGTCTCTTTTGAAAACTATCGAAGCACTACCGTCTACGTTCGGCTACATCGTGAATTTTTCTACGTTTTCTTAAAATACATTTAATCATTTCTTTTAAAACTTATGACCAATTCCTATTATTTCAAAGGATTCATAGTATTTCAGAATTTATGGACAGATTGACAAACATACATATATATGTATAGCCATTAACCACAATTATTGTAAAGACCGTGTTTATTTACTTAATATAACTAAAGGTCAATCTTATTTTTCAAAAGTTCGCTCTCGTACACATGTCCTGCAATAATCTTGGTTACACGACTAATATTTTTTGCGATGCACACATTAGACGAGTCGGCAGATAAAATCGTGTTTGTAAGAGGTATTTCCAAGGCTGAAGGTCAAACCTGCTTGGTTAAATAGTACTTTTAGGGATTATCATAAAATTTAATATGTATCAAGAAATTGTCGTATTGCTATAGATTTTTTGTGAAATTAAACTTTTTTGTAATTAAAGTTGAGGCCGTGGTGTCGCAGTTTGGCTGCGTCTCACTTTAAACGCGGTGGTACGATTTTCATTCGGGGGAATGATTAGATATTATGTTCATTTCTTTGCTCTGATATTTAAGATAAAGGGCGGCGTTAAGTTCCGTTACATAAAGTAGAACAAATTGTTTTACTAGGTTGTCTAACACTAGGTTACTTGGTGGTAGGAGATTCATTCTCCGACTGGCTCGCGACCACTATCATGTCAAAGACGAACCGCCAAATGTCTTATGATGTGTTCCGGTTCGATGGCATGTAAGCCAGCTCTTCCTATTCCCACCATTCCCATCCTTCCTCCCTCCTTCTGTCCTACATTCCCAAGGCTGGCAACGCATCCGTAACTTTATTGTTGTGGATGTCTATGGGCGAAGGTAAACACTTAACACCAGGTGGGCCTTCAGCTCGTTTGCCTCCTTTATTCCATAAAAAAAAAGGTTGTCTCTGACTAACCTGCTATGCCGGTAAGGTTAAAGTATTTGGAAATGATAGAAAATATTAGAGACGAGATAATGTTAGTTTTCCAGCTTTACGCTGTTTTCGCATAGACAGAAACTAGTGTTAAGACTACGACTGAAATCTGTATATCTCGACATTGCGTGTTGAGTAGGGCTTTCGAATACCGGATTTTTTCAATACCGGTATTAATACCGTTCTTTTTTTTTTCAATACCGGGATTCCGGGATCCCGGTTTTAAAAAAGAATTTAATACTTTATTTACTAAAACGCAGTAAATTCTATATTTGTTGATGGAAACGACATAATAAAAACACCTTTAGCGAATATTTATAAAAAACATCTAAACAAAAATCAGTTCACCTACTGTTTCTAATTAAATAAAATTGTGCGTACAAAATATGACAAAACTTGACAAGTTAAATACCTACATGCTTTTATTTTTAAAAACGTCTACTTACGTACAAATAAATCAGTCAGTGTCGAAATCGTATTGTACGAGTAAATAATACAAAATATGGCAAAACTTAACAAATGAAATACTTAATTACTTTTATTTTGAAAAACCAAAAATAAGTTCAGTGTCTTATGTCTTAGCATGGAAAATAAACCAAATAAATATCTACTTTTATATAAGTACAAAAGAAACATATCGATAATAATCATAACTTATAGAAAATTAGTTTAACCTTAAATTAATGAGTTTATACTTCTAGTCTTTGTGATTAATTGCCAAGTATATCTAATACCGGTATCCCGGTATTAGACATTTCAATACCGGTATTGAAAAAAGGCGGAAAAAATCCGGGATCCCGGTATTAGTCAATACCGGGATACCGGTATTGGAAGCCCTAGTTTTCACTGATTTGTTTAATAGTAATTGTACAATATTTAATTATAAACAGATAAACAATGAAATTAGATCGTGTCTAATGGCCTCAGAGATTTTTTTCAACTCTCACTTGTCTTTGACACTTAATAAGTCTCATTGTCTGTTTTCCTCTCCTAATAAAGGCCTATTAAAGGCATTGTTATAAGTGTTTGTAGCCGCCTTACCAGAGTAGTCAGAGATAATCTAGTGTCGAGATACAAAGTGCTTTGCTTTCCGTCCCAAATGGCATGTACATTACATATATGTACATACATTGTATATAGATTGCATGCATAGGTTAATTAAAATAAAATTGTCAGCAAAAAAAGGAATAATCTCTACATTTGCACTTTTCAAGTATAATTCACTTCAATAAATAGTTTTCTTATAGTTTTCTTGGACAGAATAATATACTTTCAATTTTTTTTTTTCAATTTTGGACAGAGTAATATAATTTCAAAAAAAACTTTTGGCAAATCCGAAATTGTAAAACTTAACAGTTTCACGATTTTTCCTGTATTTAGAAAGTTCTTTAGTCAGAGAGAACCTAGTGTCAAAACACTCTGTTGTCCACTTTTCGCCTGAAGTCAAGATATTGTGAGTTAAGTGGCGAAACTTAACGTCGGGAACTTATAAAGCTTATAACAAAGTAGGCTGCATTGCCTATTGTTAATAGACGTGTTATTATATTGTCTTTACGTAAATAAGTAAACAGCCTGTTATCATATAATTGTATTAAATTGTCAATTCTCTTGAAAGAATAATATTTTATTTTTATACTATCTAATACTTCGAACAAAATTTACCATAGTAATAAAAATAAAAAGAATTGAAAAGATCTAAATGAAATCATACATAAACAAAATTGTTCACGCAAAGCGCCGGTGCAAATTATACAACTAATATTTATTTTAATTATGTGTCTACCCGACATTATAGTAATAAAAAACTTTCTATATAGTAACAGCATCAAGCACACGTATTTTAATTTTAACATTCAAAATACTACTAAAATCCTACATATGGTCCTTCGAGCCGGATGTGTGGAATACAGTTTTCGTTATTGTAATAAATAAAGGATTTAACAATAAAAGTCGTTGGACGTCAAGAATTATATAACCGGAACTCAATGTTCATTTTTGCTACATCATTCGCAAGATTAAAGAACGAGAAGATTCTGTAGTCTGGACATTGGGATTATTATAACTGGTACAATAATAACTTGATGATTAGTTTTCCCAACACTCTTAAGGTAGTATTTAAAATTGAATAGATTGTTAAAGGTTAGTATCAAACATTTTTGTTAATTTTACTTATAACTAAGCGTTTATACAATAATATAATTGTAATTTATGTAATTTCACTAGCATTAAATATATTTGAAGTTTACATTTATTAATAAGCTATAATTTTAAAGCTTTATAAATACAACATGTGTATATGTGTTTAGTATTAAATTAGTAACTTCAATTGCAAAGTTATTTACATAACCGCTTAAGATTGTATTCTAACAAATATTATAGTGTATTTAACTATTTAATATTGATACTAATTTTGTTAATTTATAAAAAATACGTGTTAAATTAAAGGAATTAGTTTTAATAATTTACACTCATAATATAACTTACCTTTAATTGTTAAAATATAAATTAAATTTACATAATTAATAACAATACAAAACAATTGTTATTAAGGATAATTTTGTATACATTCCAGGTTGTCTGTACTAGTCTACGCAATGCCAGAGGATAAGGAACTTATAAGGAAACGGGCTAGTTTTAAGGGAAGAGTAACTGTTTTTTTCCAATTATTTAAATTCTTTAGAACATTTAACTTTAAGCCCTTCTGAAGTAAATGAATTACAATTGCGTTTGAGTAGACTCGAGGTAATGTACGAGCAATATGATGAAGTGCAGTTATCATTGGAGTGTAGTACTGATAATATGGAAAGTCAATTATCAGAACGTAATGAGTTTGAATCTCTTTATTATAAATCATTATCTTTAGCTTCAAAAATTCTTGCTGATTACAAGAAAAGAGAACAAGATAGTGAGGTGAGTTTACATTCAAATAATAAATGTGTAAAGCTGCCGACTATTCAACTTCCTAAATTTAGTGGCTCGTATACAAACTGGTTAGAGTTTCATGATACATTTTTGAGTTTAATCCATTGTAATGATGATATGAATGATATCAATAAATTTCATTACTTAAGATCCTCGCTTGAAGGGTCCGCTGCTGTGGTAGTTAACTCGATTCAGTTTTCGGCTGCTAATTATTCGGTAGCATGGAAGCTTCTTTGTGATCGTTTTGATAACAAACATTTGTTAATACAACATCATGTTTCAACATTATTTAATATAGATTCAATTCGCAAAGAATCGTCAGTTATTTTAAAGAACTTAATTGATCAGATTAATAAAAATTTGAGCGCATTGGAATCGTTAGGTGAACCGGTTAATCAATGGGACACTCTTCTTATTTATATTATAACACATAAGCTAGACAGTAAAACGTTCCGTGAATGGGAGGAATATAAAAGCCGTCTTGATAAAAATTCTAAAATATTATTTTCGACATTTTTTAATTTTATTAGAGAGCGTGCTGATTTAATAGAAACCTTAGAACTTTCAAATTCTATCGTGGTAATACAAGCGTTAAAAATCTTAAAGTAAAGACAATGGTATTGCAGGATAACAATATTAAAAGTAATATTAATGAAATTAATACTCAGTCTAATTCTGCTTTAATTAAATTTAAGTTATGTCAAAAATGTAACGGCGAGCATAAATTAAGCGTTTGTCCTCAGTTTTTAGCCCTGACTAGTGAAGCACGTTTGCAAGTGTTACCGAGTTACAAAGTATGTTTTAATTGTTTATGTTCAGGCCATTACGCGAATAAGTGTAAAAAGGCAGGCTGTAAAATATGCCATCGTAAACACCACACGCTTGTTCATATTACAGATCATTTAAAGTCTAAGACTACTTCAGCTCTTCAAGCCGCTGTGAGCAATGCTGATAATATCAGTTGCAAGAGTGCAGGCGATAATTTAGCACACGGTGCGAGTTTATCGATGTCTGCAAATATTAAGCAAGGTGACATTTTACTTTCAACCGCATTAATAAAAGTAGTAGGAGAGAATAATATGTTACACACAGCTCGTGCTCTCCTGGACAGTGGTAGTACATCATGTCTTATGACCGAGGATTTGTATAGACGAATAGGTTTATCTGCTTCTGCTGTAAGCAATACTTTATTGGGAATTAATAATTCAATGTCTTGTATTAATAAATTAGCAGCTGTATCTATAGCTTCAATGAATAGTGACTTTAAGGCAAATATTAACTGTTTTATTATAAATTCGATAACAGATAACGTTCCTAGTAGATATATAGATTTGTTAAGCCTTAATATTCCTTCTGAAATATATTTGGCTGATCCTAATTTTAATACACCCGCTGCTATAGATATACTACTAGGTGCTGATATTTTTTGGGACTTGTTAGGATCTCAAGTAATAAAACTAGGACCTGGACAACCTGTTCTTTATGAGACTAAGCTTGGCTGGCTTGTCTCTGGTCCCACAAGCGTTACTATAAATTTAGCATCTACTAAGACTAAATGCAATGTTTCCAAAGTTATTTCAGGTAGTAATAATGATGAGTTAAATAACAATATAGAACATTTACTTACACGGTTTTGGCAATTAGAAGATGTCAGTTCTGCGTCACATTTTTCTTCAGAGGAAAAACAGTGTGAAGAACATTATGTAAAAAATACGACACGTTTAAAAAATGGTCAGTTTTGTGTAAGACTTCCTTTAAAGTGTTCTTCTGAATTGCTTGGGGATTCTTTACCACGTGCTAAACACTGCTTTTCGTCTTTAGAACGTAGATTTAAAGCCAATGAAAAATTTAGTAAAATGTATAAACATTTTATGCTAGAATATGAACAGTTAGGTCACATGTCGAAGTGCGACACTGCAATTAAATATGGTCATTATATTCCGCATCACGGAGTCTTGCGTGAAAGTAGCACCACAACAAAATTAAGAGTGGTTTTCAACGCCAGTAGCGTAACAACAACTGGCATTTCCTTGAATAACATACAAATGATAGGTCCTGTAATTCAAGATGATCTCTTATCTATTTTATTACGATTCAGGCAGCATAAGTATATACTAGCCGGAGACATTGAGAAAATGTATCGAACTATAGTTGTTCATCCCGACGACAGACATCTTCAACAGATTGTCTGGCGTGATAGTCCTTCACATCCTTTACATGCTTATCAACTCAATACTGTTACTTACGGCACAGCTAGCGCCCCGTTCTTAGCAACGAGATGTATTCATCAATTAGGCTTAGAGTGCGCCGATAAGAACGCTTCTGAAGTCATTTTACATGATTTTTATGTTGATGACCTCCTCACAGGAGGAGCTAATCTTAAAGAAGTTAAGGAGTTACGTCATGTAATAACTTCCACTCTCGCTTCAGCTAACATGAATCTGAGAAAATGGAAATCAAATGATGTGCAGTTATTGATTGACTCCGATATTCCCCAATCTTCAATAGATTTGAATGTTGGAGGATATGAGTCAACTAAGACGTTAGGGCTAGGTTGGCAGGCAATTCCTGATCAGTTGTGCTTTCCTATTAGTGAACAAGTGGTTGTAGATAGTAAGCGTGAGATGCTCTCTGTAATTTCACAGATCTTTGACCCTTTAGGGCTTTTAGGTCCTTGTGTCATGGTATTAAAAATTCTACTTCAAAAATTATGGTTGCACAAATTATCCTGGGATGAAAGGTTACCGCAGGACATTATTAAGATATGGTCAGATATAGTTATTAAATTACCGGAAATAAATAAAATTAGGATTCCACGTTGTGTTATCGTTGATTCATATAAATCTATAGAATTCCATATCTTTTGCGATGCGTCGGAGCAAGCATATGGTGCTTGTCTTTATGTACGCAGTATTAGTGACAAGGGTGAAGTATTAGTACATTTATTGTTAGCTAAAGGTCGTGTTGCTCCACTTAAAACGACAACTATTCCGAGACTTGAGCTCTGTAGTGCGTTGGTAGGTGTTCGTATTTATGAAAAAGTTAAATCTTCATTAAGAGTTAAACCGAATCGCGTTTTCTTTTGGAGTGATTCCACAATCGTTTTAGGTTGGTTGAAGATGCAGCCTAATAAAAATAAACTTCAACTTTTTGTTCGCAAGAGAGTTGCAGAAATATTAGATAAAACAGGAGATTGTGAATGGAGACACGTCCCCACTGAACAAAATCCAGCAGATTATATTTCGCGTGGTGTAGATATAACATTAATAGGTTCTTTAGCTGAATGGTGGTTCGGACCGAGTTTTTTAAGAAATCATGTTTCATCGTGGCCGTCTAAGTTGCCGCAATTAGACGAAGACACACTGCCTGAAATTAAATCGAATGTATCTACGTTAATTAATTCTAATTGTAATAGTAAATGTAACGGATTTATTGATTTTAACGCTTTCTCTAACTTTTTAAGGCTTCAACGTACTTTAGGTTTCGTGTTACGGTTTATTGACTGGAAATGCAGAAAAATAGTAAATACTGGTGTTTTAAGTGTTAATGAATTGAAAAGAGCTTTGAATGTGATAATTCGTACCTCTCAGAGTGAATCATTTGATGAATACAAATTGTTACTTAATAATGAAGAGTTACCTAAGAAAAGTCAGCTTAGTAAATTTAAAGTATTCTTAGATGATCAAAATATTATGCGTATTGGAGGTCGGCTCCAAAATTCTAATTTTCACTATGATAAGAAGCATCCCATTCTTCTTAATTCTAGTCACCGATTTACTGTACTATTATTTGAATATGAACACAGAAGACTATTTCATGCCGGTCCTCAATTGCTATTATCATCTATCAGAGATACATATTGGCCTATCCGTGGCAGAAATTTAGCTAGGAAGTGTTACCTTAAGTGTATACGTTGTAGTCGAATGAAGGGACAAACTGTCACTCCTACTATGGGCTATTTACCACCGCAGCGGCTCTTAGCGAGTTTTCCTTTTGAAAATTTAGCATTGGATTATGCTGGTCCGATTCAATCTGTTGTGCGTTCGGGCAGAGGTGCTAAATTAGTTAAAGTTTATATTGCGATTTTCGTGTGTTTTTCAACAAAATCAATTCACTTAGAACTAGTTGGTGATTTATCTAGCAATAGTTTTATTTTAGCACTAAGAAGATTCATTGCTCGTAGAGGTAAACCTATCAACATTTACTCCGATAACGGCACTTCGTTTTTTGGTGCGTACAATGATATCTCGAGATTTCTTAGATCATGTGGTGATTCAGTTACTGAAGAAATGGCAAAGGAAGGTGTTAACTTCCATTTCATTCCGCCGCACTCTCCTCATTTTGCTGGCCTTGCGGAGGCTGGGGTCAAGTCAACCAAACATCATTTAGTCAGAGTGTTGGGCCTTTGTAATCTTACTTATAAAGAATTGTATATCATATTAGTGCAAATTGAAGCGATTTTAAGCTCCAGACCACTGACACCGATTTCATCCAATCCGGAAGATTGGATGCCATTAACGCCTGGACATTTTTTAATTGGACGTCCCAGGACTTCGTTACCATCACCTAATTATCTTGACTACTCCATAAATTCCTTAACTCGTTTCCAACGCATTGAGCAATTAAGACAACATTTTTGGGCAAGGTGGAGTAAGGAATATATCTCAGAATTGCAGGTGAGAACTAAGTGGAGATCTTGCAAGGGTGCACTGAAGATAAATTCACTGGTACTTTTAACGGAAGATAATTTACCCCCTTTGAAGTGGAAGATGGGTCGAATCATTGCTGTACATCCTGGTCCAGATGGGATCGTTAGAGTTGCTGATGTCAAAACGTCTAATGGTATTCTTCGCAGATCATTCAGTAAAATTTGCCCGATACCTGTCTACTCTGAGGAATCTGGTTGAAAGAGAGGCTTTCAACGCCTGGGGATATGTTCACGCAAAGCGCCGGTGCAAATTATACAACTAATATTTATTTTAATTATGTGTCTACCCGACATTATAGTAATAAAAAACTTTCTATATAGTAACAGCATCAAGCACACGTATTTTAATTTTAACATTCAAAATACTACTAAAATCCTACAAAATATAGTTTGATAACGGAGTGTCTTAACACTAGGTTCCCTTTGCTTACCCTGCTGCGTGCGGGATACAGCGTGAAGCTAAAAAAAAAACCTTGATGACTGCTTTTGATATTTATGTGTACCGATTAATAGTAGAGTAAGTAAAAGTAACCTATCGATTTCTTATTTGTTTATTACTCATTCGATAAAAATTTTTGAGAAAATATTTAAAAAAATGAACAAAGCCGGGCTCGAAACTGCGCCTCTTGGAAGGCATTCAAGTTTTCTAAAAATGTTTTTCATATCCTAAATGTATGTAATAACACTAAAAAGACCAAATTAAAAAATATGTGTCAAATGTTTTAAAGAATGAGTTTAGTATTAAATAGTTTTGAAAGGAAACTTTTCGACTAAATATATAATTGAATATCGCATTTGTTTTTCCGAAAGGTGAAATGGAAGAATGCCCTAGTTTGTGTTACTTTATACATGTAAATGTATATAAAAATAATATTTATATACTAATAGAGATTATGTCTGTGATACTTAAAATTACCGTTAATAAATATATTCCTAACCTAAGAATTTTATTTGTATTTGAGAATGCAAGAACAATGCGAATATGTGGAATTAAATGCAATTAATTCACACGCGGGAAAGCCAATGATTGTTGTAAACATATGTAAAATTATAATTTTATAGAGCAATGCTGGGTTTTTCGTCGGCTTTTCATAGAAATTGTGTTAATATTTAAAAGGAACGCGTTATAGTAAAGGTAATATTTTGTTGACTGTGTCACTATAGATAGCTTTTAGTGCATGTTAGTTCTACAAGTAGAATGAAAAACATCTAATTGATACTAACTTAAAATACATAATTTGCTTTATTGTAGATCTGTCGGTTAAATGATACCATATGTACTGAGCCTTTTGTCTTCGTAGGTCTTAAGCTTATACTCGTATTTAGTTTTCTATTTATTTCTTTCATGTTAAATTATTGATCAATTCCCCTCATATAACCAATGGACCTTGTAAAATGACGTCCTATGGGGGAGATCCTATCAAGGAACAGTTTGAATTTTTTATAAATTTTTGGGTACATAACAGTGTTTAATTGCGATTAACGGTTCGTTATTTGTTTGTAGGGAAATAATTTCAAGAATCACAATTAGGTTTCATTTCATAAATCACAATTAATTACTTCTTAATTTTACACTACAGTAAAAAATGAGTTAATTGTCAATTGTGATTTTTGCACAAATATATGATCAATTATTAATATTTAATTATTAATTGCAATTAAATATTGCCAAACACTAGTACGGGTAAAATGATTTCTTAAGTTAATTAATAGGGGCCAGTCGTTGCGCTGTGGCACCAACGTGTGACTGTAAACGACTGATTGAGGGTTAGATTCCCGAAAAAAAAAATAAGATATATTTTGAAAGTTAATTAATCTATATTTTACAAGGAATAGTAAGCTATTTCATCACATTGTTTCTAATAGGTGGAGACTGGCAAACTATTATACTTTACTAAAATATTTTAAAATTTATGTCAAAATGTGCACGAAATAGTTATTAAAAATAAAGATTAAAAAATGATGATTAAGATTGTTTTGGCGTACATTTCTACTTTATTTTATTTTTATTTATGTATTACCAAATAATTTTATTATTTCAGGTACAAAGCGGAGATTGGAGCATCTTAGCACCAGGTAAGTTGCTGCAATAATGTATTAATAAATAAAAACATTTGTATCATATTCAATTTATTAATTATGTAATAAATTATTAATCAAAGGTTACTACAAAGTAGGTAAACAGTCACGTGGAGTTAGGTAGTTATAAAATACTTGTTAAAAAAGTGTGGTTTTAGTATGAAAATCATAAAAACATTTTAGTGTAGGTACTTCATAAGAAATTCAAGTTTTTACATTCTGGTTTTTGTTTCATGCTACTAAAACATAACACTCGCTATCTTGTGATTTTAATATTTAGGTTTTATATTACATAATTAAATATCTTTCTCATATAGGAATATTTTTAAAATGTTTTAGATTTTTACACTTTTTATCAGCTTCAATTAATTAACTATCAATTTAAAAAAAAAACAGCATCACGCTTTTTCACGTATAGCAGTAAAGTCAGCGAGAAATTAATGTCATTACACTCCGCTCTCTACTTTCCCCGAAATATTACTTGTTGAGCAAGTTGGGCAACTTTTGTTCAGGCGGAACTCAACGTCACGCTTTGTTTAAGATATCAGAGGAAATGAAAATAATTTAAATATAATCTTTCTCCGAGTGGAAATTGAACCCACAACCACCGTGGTTATAGATAGACGCTGTCGCAGCCACTTCAAGTATTTTTTATGTATCCTGCACACACAGCAGTCAGAAGGAACCTTGTGTTTAGACACTACGTTTCCTATTTTCCGCCGAATTCTGGAGGCATTGCGGGTTGTGAAGAGGCAAAACTTAACACTTTGCATTGACACCATAGGGAAGAAAGTAGAAATATTATCTCCATTTCTCGAGTAGGAATCGAACCCACAACCTGTCGCGTTTACAATCACGCTTTGTGTCTTTGTGTCTCCTGAATACATTATTTAAATAAAAAGGACGGCTAACATAACTAGTAGATAATTTGAGGGTTGTTTCGTTTACTTTTAAAGTAATATGATTATTATTATAAATTGTAAAACGTAATATTTTTTTTTTCCTTTATATATTTTCTATTTACCTTTTTTACTTCGGTGTTTACTTGATTACAATACAATGCCATACTGCGTCTAATCAGATCAGGAAAAACCGATATTTGAAATATAAAAATCCTTTGTGTTGGCAGTGTTTACATTCAAAATCATCGCTTATAATGTTATAATTTTATAATTTTAAAAAAGACTATAATAATAAGAAATACAATTACATTTTTATATATTTTCTGCATAGGCACAAAGAAATTTACGCAAGACTATTCGATTTTTCCGCTGCTTTGAGTCATAGCGTAAACAGAGGCGCATTTCAAATTCAAATATTCACATATTGTCTTATCAGAGTGAGGTAATTGAAATGATTTAAATATATTTCCTTACATTGAGAATCGTATCCATAACCATCATAATTACAAATACTGGCGACGATGTGTTTAAAAAATAATGAAATAAAGGGCAAGTTATTTCAATTTTCGTTTTCGAAACTCAACGCCGTATATTGTCTTGTCAGGATATTTTTTTATACATAATTACATCGCACTTTGTCTTATATATGAGAGGAAATGAAAATAATTTAAATATAATCATTCTTGTGGCCAGTCGTGGCCCAGTGGCACAAGCGTGTGACTGTAAAGCGTGTGACTGGTTGAAGGTTCGATTCCCGCTCGAGGAGTGGAAATTATATTTCCATTTTCTTCGCTCTGGTGACGAGGTAAAGCGCGGCGTTAAGTTCCGCCACTTAACACGCAAGCCTCCGAATTCGGCGGAAAGTAAGGAACGGAGTGTCTTAACACTAGGTTCCCTCTGTGTGCGGGATACAGCGTGAAGCTAAAAAAAAATCATTCTCCGAGGGGAATTCGAACCCACGACCTTCGCATTTACAAACACTGGCGACAATAACCTCTAAAAATAAATTAAATTATATAGCACTCTATTATATGATAATAAAATTATTATAGGTTTTATAGAATTGCCTATACGCGTTACCGTCGGGTCGTGTCACGATACCTCTAAGTGCATCTCACGTAAAAAACACCACATCCGTGAACATTTATTAGCTATTGTGATGTCATTTGGATTTTATTGAATTAAGTAGAGAGGAAATATTCCAAATATTGATTAATGGGATCGCGTCGTAATTTTATACTTTGCTATATATTATAATATTAAAAATATTGTTTTTTTTTTATTATTAATTTCAATTTATTTGTCAAACTTTTTGGTTTACGTGTTTCCGGTATGTCGCAGGAACAACAGTGACTATCTAGGGTCAAATTATTCAATCCTTAACTTTCCATCGTAGCCAACGTTAAAATATTAACTTCATGTATGCGAGGTACAACATTAAATGCAATTTATAGTTGCCCTCCAATTTACTTTATATGTTAACATTTAGAAATATTTTGATTAATTATCAACGATAACGTTTAAGGCTTCTCTGTACGATCCATCTATTTCAAGACATTGTGTGTTGCGTGACAGAGTCCGATTTCTTGTCTTGTATTACCAGACTAGGGAAAAAAATATTAAAAGTTGACTTGGAGTGAGGATTGACCATACAACTATCAGATCACGTCAGCGTCATAGCGTCACAACAATCTTAAGGTCTTAAGGATATTCGTATTTAGAGATGTATATTCATTTGCGTTGTATAGAAAATGTATTTAATCCACGTATTCCGTATTCCTATGCTAAATATTTATATTTAATAGTAATTTGTAATTCCCAAAACCGCAGAAACATCTTTGCTCTGAATTTAAAAAAGTTACCGATGATTTCATATTATGATGATCCATTTGGATAAATTTTGGATGAATAATTATATACGAGTATACTTTTTTCTTCCTCCAGTGCGCAAATACGATGATAGTCTTCTAACTGCGTCTTGCATTTTTATAATTTTTTCTCTTGTTTTTGCATTGCACAGAGCACATCGCAAGGAATCCATAACAAGATATCAATAACAGGATAGTCAGTGAGTCAAGACACTCCGTTCTCCATTTTGAATATAATTATTTGTTTGACCCAGTCAAATCGAGCCCACAATTGCTCACGTTTGCTAAGACAAGCCACGATAGTTTCGTTCATACGTTTTAATAAATATTTGATTAAATATTATAATTTAGAATTTTTACAGTTGGTTCTTATTATTTAATATGCTATGCGTGAAAACACGCAATGCTTTTGAGTAAATTAAAAATTTTGAAGAAACCCACGACGGTTTAATTGTAATTGAAAAAGGATAAAATAACTAGAAATCCCCCGCCTAAAAGAATATATGTAACGAGATGATGGGGACAACTTCGTCGGAGCTGCCATTACTTTAAGTTTGCTAACTTCTCCTAGGTTTTCATGCTGTTAAAACAGGTTTAGGAAAAAATTAAAATATTAATATGAATTTACAGTTTTGATAACTGGTATTCCTTTTAAAAACTTTAAGAACGAAATCTATACTGTTAGCTACTATATTTAAAATAGAGGTTGCAACTGGCAGCCCCCGACGAAGTTGTCCCCATCATCTCGTTACATATATTCTTTTAGGCGGGGGATTTCTAGTTATTTTATCCTTTTTCAATTACAATTAAACCGTCGCGGGTTTTTTCAAAATTTTTAATTTTGTTTTTTATTTTAAACTTTTTAAAGTGAATAGATACACATTATGTATTATTACATAATTTCGAAATACTTTATAATTAATCTTCATGCAAATCCAAAAGAAATTATAAGCTCAATGCTTTCTGGTTATCAAATACTTATTGCAGCGCCTGGCAGATTGTCACCGTAACATTTTCAGGAAATTTAAGTCTAACCAAATCAGTGAAAATCACAAAACCCACTAGTAGTTTTGATTTTGAACAAACTAATTTATACTGGAGCTCCCCGTGGTAGTTTGTGATATGGCATATAAAAACACGCAACAATTAAACCTGAACCTATCACAGAAAACCGCATCTAAATAGGTTTCACACAAAAATACAAGCAAATGCTTACTACAGCGCCCCCTGGTGATGTGTCACCACGACACATATACGAGAACACGCGCTAATTGAGCCTGATTCTATCGTTGAAAACTGCATCAAATTCAGACTCGTAGTTTTAACTTTACACCATCAAATGTTTAATGCAGCGCCCCCTGGTGAGTTCTTAACGTAAAAAAAACTAAAAACATACACCAAGTAAAGGTAAATCTAATACTGAAAACTCTGTCCAATCGAACTAGTAGTTGTGGTTTTACATTAAATATTACAAACAAATGTTTACTGCAGCGCCCCCTGGTGAGTTAACACGATAAAGCATATCCAAGAACATGCACTAATTAAACTTGAGCTTATCACTGAAACTGCATCCAAATCGAATTCGTCATTTTAGCTTTGCACAAACAATATTTTACTGCAGCGCCCCCTGGTGACTTGTCACCGTAATATAAATTTAAAAACATGTACTAAGCAAAGCGGAATCTAATACTGAAAACTCTTTCCAATCGTACTAGTCGTTTTTGTTATACACAAAAAATGGAAGCAGCTACTTACTGCAGCGCCCCCTAGAGAGTTGACACATACTTGAAAATATGCACTAAGTAAACATACATGACACGTATATGAAAATATGCACTAAGTAAACTTGAATCTATCATTGAAAACTGCATTCAAATCGGACTCGTAGTTTTAGTTTTGCACAAACAAATGTACTTACTGCAGCGCCCCCTGGTGAGTGATCACCGTAACACATATATGAAAAGATGCACCAATTAAACCTGAACCTATCCTTGAAAGTTTCATCTAAATCGGACTAGTAGTTTTTACTCTACATAAACAAATGTTTACTGCAGCGCCCCCTGGTGAATTTTCACCGTAACGAAAAAACAAAAATCTTAAAATATGCACAAAGCAAAGCTTAATCTAGTAAAACTCTAGCCAATCGGATAAGTAATTTCGGTTTTAGACAAATAAATACAAGAAAAATTTTAGTTTTACACAAAAAAATACAAACAAATGCTTACTACAACGCCCCCTGATGAGTGGTCACCATAACACATTATATGAAAAGATGCACCAATTAAACTTGAACCCATCCTTGAAAGTTTCATCTAAATTGGACTAGTAGTTTTTGCTCTGCATAAACAAATGTTTAGTGCAGCGCCCCCTGGTGAGTTTTCCCCGTAACAAAAAAAGAAAAATCTTAAAATATGCACCAAACAAAGATAAATCTTTTTATGAAAACTCTTTTTAATCGGAGCAGTAGTTTCGGTTTTAGACAAATAAATACAAAAAAAGTACAAACAAATGCTTACTGCAGCGCCCCCTGGTGGCTTGACACGATAAAGCATATCTAAGAACATTCACCAATTAAACCTGAATCTATCACTGAAAATCTATCGAAATCAGACTACTATTTTTTGAGATAATTGAAAACATTCGTTTTCTCGTAAAATGCTTATTGCAGCGCCCCCTGGTGAGTTAAGGCAATAAGACATATCTAAGAACATACGCCGATCGAACCTAAACCTATCATAGAAAACCGTATCAAAATCGGACTTATAGTTTTGGAAATAATTGACATAGTAATTTGCACAAACACACAAACAAACAAACAAACAAACAAACAACCTCTCACCCCAAACACATATACAGTCGCCGTTCCGTCGCGGGTAAAAAATGAAAATTTATATTAAAAAAAAAACAAAGGTTAAGGAAAATAGTAGCCAGACGTGGCGCAGAGGTACACAGTGTGCCTGTTAAGCGACTGGTTGTGGGTTCGATTCCCACTCGAGGAGTGGAAATATTTCATATTTCCATTTTATTCGCTCTGGTGTCGACGCGAAAGCGCGGCGTAAAATTCCGCCACTTAACACGCAATGCCTCCGAATTCGTTAGAAAGTGAGGATCGCAGTGTCATAGGTTGTGGGTACTAGGTTCCCTCTGCCTACCCTGCTAAAAAAACAGGAGTGAAATATATTGATAATATTTCAAGTAAATCTGTATTTCATGCATATAGTAGTTTCTTTGTTCCCATATCTTACAATATACGCAGGAGAAAATCTAGCGATAAGTAATTAAAAAAAAAAATGTCTGTAAATTGAATAGTATAGGGAATGTAACTTTACGCCGCTGTTTGTTTATTACTGTAAATACATCGTTATTTGAAAAGAAAATATATGAGTGGGAGAAGTTACTGCTACAATTTTCCTGTTATTCACCCTTTACCATTTTCCTAATGTGTTGTTGTCAAAATAATCTAGACCTTCTGGTCTAGATATACCTAATAAGGTCAATTCTAATTCTTGTTATTTATCACAACGTATTCTAAGAACACTAAGAATCTAAAAACAAAACACGATTAATATCACACTTTCCTCTTAAATTCTTGTAACTGACCGCAATAATAGATTTATTTGTTTGTTTGAATGGGAAAATATTTTATTTTTCATCTTTACACGATTTCCCGCATAGTGGTTAGCGAGAATCTAGTGATAGTGGCACTCTGTTCTTTACTTTTCATCCGAAATCGAGACATTGCTTTGTGAGTGGTGGTGCTCAACGCGGCTTTGTCTTAGGTATTTTTTTTCTTTTTTTTTCAGTTTCACGCTGTAGCCAGCCCACAGCAGGGTAGGCAGAGGGAATCTAGTGTAAAGACACTCCGTTCTCTACTTTCCGCCGAATTCCGAGGCATTGCGTGTTAAGTGGCGAAACTTAATGCAGCGCTTTGCCTCGACACCAGAGCGAAGAAAATGGAAACATTAAATATTTCCACTCCTCGAGTGGGAATCGAACCCACAACCATTTGTTTACAGTGGCACACTTGTGCCACTGCGCCCCGACTGACGCCTAACTGGTCTGGACTGGCCTTAGGTAATATTGCAGAGAAATAAAATTAATATAAATCGAAAAATATTATGATGCTTTAGCGTCAGACATCTCTTACATATAGTACGCTTGTTAGTGAGAACCTAGTGTTGCGTTCTCAACTTACTGACCGATGTCAAATATCATGTTTTGAGTAGCGTAACTTAACACCGTGTTTTGTCTTACCAATCAGAGAAATTGAGGCTTATGAATATATACTCATTGCCTCGAGTAGGAATCGAATTCACGACCATTGCTTTTAAAGTCTTCTATACCTACTACCACGTTACGATGGCGACATACGGATTTTGTTATTTCATATTTATCTAAGTGGCTTTTCCCAAATATTTCAAAATAAGAGATTCAAGTACTCTCTTAAGATGAAAATTTTATCGTACGTATAATTTATCGACATGTTGACGATTAATTTCCTAAGCGTCACACATTTTCCTGGTGATAAGAGGGCACTAACTCTTCAAGAGCTTAGGTCGAGTTTGTAAGTAAATAAACTATGATTACGGAAGTATTTAATAAATAATTAATATATACATATAGTTATTTGACTATTTATTAACTTATGTACTAATATATCATATGGTATCATCATCATATTTATATACATGTTGCGATTTTTCCGTGTTAACTAAGCTTTATTCCTGGAAATATGAAAATGGAATTTAATTTAAAAAGAGTTTCATGAAACTCTTTTTAAATTAAAGTAAAAATTTAATTGAAATAAAAATGCAAATAGAGCTCCCCTCTAATATTTAACTCTCTCACTCTCTGCCTACGTATAATTTACATAATATACTTTATAAGTCAATGTGTTAAGATATATAAGGCCATCGTGATGCAGTAGGACCGCGTCCGACTGTAAATGCGATTAGTTGTGGGTTCTATTCCTTCTATCGTATCTGAGACAAAACGCGGCGTCGAGTTCCGCCATGTAACACCCAATAGCTCGATAACGGAATATCGGACTACCGAAACGGAGTCTTTTGACAGAACCTAGACTCTGTCTACTCTGCTGGGAGAAAAAGCTGTAAAAAAAGAAAAAAAAAACAATTATAAATATAGTCGTCGTCGACTGAATATGATATATATCCTCTGGACACCTTGTACAGGCTAATTCAATGACACTTAAAATATAAATGCATATAACAACATATAGGCTTTTTACATAATAAATTTTAGCTAAAACATATTTTGTATTTGATGATGCCATTGTGGTGTAGTGGGACAGTGTCTGATTGTAATTGTGGTTTGTGTGTGCGACTCCCAATGAATTGCAATTCATCCACCTTTCATAATTTCAGATTCAGATCATCCTATCTGTATCTAAAATATTTCAACGTACAATGATTTTTTTAGCTTTACTTTTTAAAATGTGGTGTTAAGACACTCTATTCCTCGTTTTCTACTCTAATTCGAGACATTGCATGTTAAGTGGGGGAAATCAATTCAATTCAATTTGTCTATATAGGTAAATAATCATTCTCCGAACTGGGAATTGAATCTGCAAACATCGCGCTTATAATCGTTGTCCACTGCGCCAAGGTGGTTTTAACAATATTAGTTAAGAAAAACTAAGTTGCAATGAGCCTGTTCAGATCATGTTTTTAAGAAAAAAGTTATTTTATAATTATAGAGACTTCCTATTAGAGAATACAAAAACTAATATGACGTACATGTGTATTAATTTGAAACGAAAAATTAATAATCTAGTTTGTTCTTATGTAAGTTAGCTTTTTACTTAACATCGAGTTTGTTAATCAAATTCGTTTGAAATTAAATCGTTTTTTAATTGAATATAAAAATAATAAAATCACATCTACGTATATATAATTTACATAATGACATCCTTTTCGCGTTTACTTAAAAATTAGTAAAAATGTTTATAAAAACCTTAATCTTATCTATAGATTTTTTATAGACCGTCGTGGCGCCGTGGAATAGAGACTTACTGTAAGCACATTTGGATGTGGGCTCGATTCCTATTCAGAGAAATGATCATATTTAACTTTATTTTGATTTTTCCGCTCTGACAGGTAAGATAAAGCGCGGCGTTAAGTTCCGCCACATAATACGCAATGTCTCGATAACGGAATATCAGATCGATAACTACCGAAACGGAGTGTGTTGACAGAACGTAGGTTTCTCTAACTACCCTATTAAAAAGAGAGAAAAAGTTGTAAAAAAAAGAAAAAAACCATTATAAATAAAGTCATCGTGGTATGAATATGATATAACCTCGGAACGCCATGTACAGGCTAATTTATCGATACATTGAGTTCCGCCACTTAATACACAATGTTACAATATCGGTTAGAAAATAAACAATGGAATGCCTTGACTTTAGGTCACTTTGACTATTTTATTATATGGGAAAACCAGTGAAGCTGTAAAAAAAGTTAAATAAATAAAACGTACGTAGGTCTTATACATTTCAAGATTTATATTTTGGTTTTACAGTGGGAATACCAGCTAATATTTTGTTTGCGCTGCGTGAATACTAAAAACAAAGATTTCAATCTAAGTACAATGTAAAGAATTAAAAGATTTAGCTTGGATTAGTATAATATGGTCATTTCTTTTTATTTTTATGTATCTCGTATTGAAACGTTTCGTTCGCCACTTTCCAGCTGCTTTAGAGATCTGAGCTTTATGCAGCTTAACTCAATACCGCACTGTGTCTTAGTAAATGTAAATCGAGACGGAATAATATTTCAAATATTATTATATAATATTTTCTACTGAGTTACCTTATTTGTAATTTTTGTTTTCTTAACGTCACGCACACTGCAGGGTAGGACGAGGGAACCTAATGTTAATATTCATTTTTATAGAAATTTAATTTGCTTTTTTTATCTACTACTATATACCCTATAACTGTGTTTTCTTGAACTTAATTATGTTTCCTACCAAAATAGTCCGTAATATTGTAAGGAGCAATTTCCTTATAATTTGTAGTATAGGTTTTCTTCCTTTATTATGATTTTACGTTTTTATAAATTTTTATGTCAACGAAAATGCTCATCATTCTCGAAAACTCTTCTTTGGGTATCTCTTCTTTAGGTAGATAAAACAGTGGTGGTTTATTATAAAGTAGATGTCTTTATTTTATCTTAGCTTAGCTTAAAATATTTTTATTATGATATTAAATAGTCATTAAATACCCCCGAGTGCGGAGTGTCATACCATAATCATCGTCTGTATCTCCTATTTCAGAGATTCTTAGGCCCAGACACTCGTCTTGTGTGGGACACAAGGTATAATTAATTATATACAGTTCATTATAGTGTTCGGTATAGATAACTGAAATCTAATGGTTGTCAGTTGACATCACAAGAAAACTTTTTTTCAATTATACTTGTCTACGTCGTCACAAGATACAAAAACTCTATTTCATGTGTTTAAAATGAACGTATTTATTGTTACCGACATACATATGTAGGTGTAGTATGTTGGTAACAAAAAAATACGTTTTCGCAGCACTTAATCAAAACATAACATCATGTATGTTGCTGATGAAGCTATATTATGTCGCTAAATTTTTAATTTATAATTAAGTTTAAATTTCTGGGTCAAAACTTAAACCGTCAAAACTTTTTTTTAATAATGATAATTCATAATTTAATGTATTTTCTACATTCTTTCTTTTTTCCCGCACACAGCAGGGTAGGCTGAGGGCACCACTTTCCGCCAAATTCGGCGGCATTGTGAGTTAAACGGCGGAACTTAACGTCGCGCTTTTTTACCTCTGATACGAGAGCGAAGGAAATGGAAATATTAAATATTTCCACTCCTCGATTGGGAATCGAACCCACAACCAGTCGTTTACAGTCACGTTCGTGCCACTGCGCCACGGCTAGCTCCATTCTATGACAATATAATTTATATTGAAAATACATTAAATTAATTTTTTCCTTTCTACTTTTTGTCTAATATAAACTATTACGCCGTAATTTTGTGTAAAAACGTGTTCAACGGTTTTCCATCACGCATTAACTTTGTATGTTCCCAGCAATATGTAAAAATTTATAATGAAATAATCTTAGTCACTCGATATAGGCTAGAATAAGGTTATTATCACATTGATAAACCACCATCCTTATGATGTTTCCTTATTGCGTTAAATTATTATTTTGAAAAGGAAATTAAGTTGATTTTTTGTGCAATAAACGTAATCACGTATATCATTAGAAATATAATAATTTTATAAAATAAATATTATATGGTCATGTTTAAAGTACAAGTTTATATAAAGTAACATACACGTTGCTCAAGCAACGCGTGTTTAAGGTGTCAAAGGGGGTTCTAAGAGTAATTAAATAACTAATGTATAATAAAAAAACTTGTATCTGCTTATTTTTAAACATTTTTGTTAGAAAATAAACTATATAAAGTCTCTTGTCTTGTCAAGTCAAGTGATCTTGGTCGTTCCGAATAGGTAATCGTTTCAAGTAGATTTTCTGGTTACCTTTTGTTATATATTTTTGAATTATTACCTTTTTACTGTTATTTTATAATGATTGCTATAAATTGACATTTTCCCTAAATATGCTTCTGTGCGTTGTTTGGTTTAAATTCATTGTTAAGCATATCCAGTATCATTGTGGCCAGTATTTAATATTTCCATTTTCTTCGCTCTGGTGTCGAGGTAAAGCGCGGCGTTAAGTTCCGCCACTTAACACGCAATGCCTCCGAATTCAGAGGAAAGTGGGGAACGGGGTGTCTTAACACTAGGTTCCCTCTGCCTACCCTGCTGTGTGCGAGATATAGCGTGATAATTTTTTTAGTTAAGCATATCAGGAAAGTAGAAATATAAATATTGGTTTTCAAAAGTAAGAATCAATTTTAAAATTATCGCATACAACATTTAATATACGGCTTACAAATAAAACACCTCTATAATAATTTTAATTTATTGTTTATAACAAAAACTGTATATAAAACATATTCCAATTACATTTGTATCACGAAATGTTGTTTAACAACTAATCTTATACATATATTAATAAAAAAACTTTATTATTGAGTATTACGCCATCTATCATAACTAAATGGAACTTATGGCAACAAATATTTGAACTTGACTCAAGTTAAGAACCACTAACTTAGATGTAGATAAAAGTTTATACGCCAGATGGCGTTAAGAACAAATTATTGTAAACTTATTAACATATTTCTGAGAATACGCATTTACAATTTAGAATCGGGTTTTGGGGGTCCGTATGCTGTCGCGTGGCTTGTAGCAACACCACCTCGGCCTGTGCTGAAAGCGTTAGCGATAGCTGTTGCCCCACCGCTGGGAGCTCCGTTACCTGACCGGCCTCCCCATCCGAAGAACATAGGGAAGTAAGCACCAGTTGGCATCCTTGGAGGCGCATAATCATCAATTTCCTCTTCATCTTCATCAACAGGCCTCTTCACCTGCTTCTTCTTGGTGACACGCTTTTTAGGTGCTGGCGCAGGTTTTGGCACCTCTTCAGATTCAGGTTCAGGTTCTGCCAGTTCAGGTACAGCAACTGATTTAATTGTAGAGGCGATTAATTCAGTTTTTTCAGTAGGTTCGGGAATGTCGGCTGGCTCAGTAACGACGGGTAGTTCTGGCAACGCTACCGGTTGTTCTGCAGCAACAGGCTGTTCAGGTACAATTGGTTGCTCGGGTAAAGGCTCAGATTGCTCAAGAACTTGGGGATAGAAGACCTCGTTCTGCTGTGGCTGGTAATTTAATTCAGGTTGAGCTTGACGCCTTCTGTCGGGTAAGTAATACTGGCTAGTTTGGGGACGATATTGGTCTTCTGGCTTGAACATGAACGCGGCCATGCCTGTACCGACGCCGCGTGGATAGTATGGATTGTAATACCGGCTTAAAGCCATGCCTCCACGGCTGCTGTCCACTGAACCGTAGGAAACTATAGGAAAAAAATAATCAGGATTATAAACTTAATCATTTTTTTGCGGAAATTCGAAGACTCCATGTGCAGATATATATTTTCATTGCCGTGTTCGACCTTAACAATCCATTGTGCATACGGGTTTATGGGTCTGTGATTTCTGTGGATGGATAGAAACGTCGCGAAAAAAATTTTTTTCCCATAAATATTCCCTATGTTTAGGTGTTTACCAGCTAAACATAGGGAACATTTAAAAGTACGACAAATCATAGCTCAATATTCGTAAGTTGTTTAAAAAAATAAAGATTAAGTCTCAAAAAAAATTCTGCTTAGGTGTTTGCCTACATCTTAGATCGAAAATGTCCAAGTCAAATGTGCTGAATTTTCAATTCTATAATAATTTCACAGTTATTAATTATGATATAAGAAATAATAATTTATGTAATTGAACTACTTATATTTTAAACTGTAAAAAGTTACGTGACAGATATGTAACATACATGTATGCAAATCTGACTAAGCGTTGATCAATAACTGCACAAAGCCTAATTTACAATTTCAGCGAAACTCACTTGAATCCACATTAGCTCCATAATAGGGATAAGCGTAGGGATATCCTTTGACTTCCCACAAGACACTTGCTAAGACGAGCACGCAAATAATCTTCATTTTTCACACTTGCACTTGTTCCCTTAATTTGAAGGGTGTTGAGTGGTCTAAGACTGTCGAGCTATTGTTGAAAGAAGGCAGACGACCACGTTATATAGTCCTGTCTGGTCTAACTAATTGGGATTCAGGGCATGAAGCCTGCGCCCGCGCATGCTATAGTCTTATTACTCGATTCGGCAGTGTTCTCCAACCGTTATGGGAACTGGACATCATAGAGACGGTGAATACTCAACACGTCTGTAGTGATTAATTTTGTTTCAATGTTTATTTGCCTATGACTCATTCCGTTTCGGACTTGTTAATAGTAAAATACGTTTAATTTTCTGATTTTTCATTGATTTAAATATGTAGTATATTTTCATATCACCTAGGATATTATCACGCATAGCTTTTTCTACAAGGAAGGTAGGAAGAGTTAGCCTAGAGATAAGCCACTTCGTTCTCCACGTTCCGCCAGGTTTTAATTTTATAATTGTTATATTTTCTCTATGTTTATTTCTGCGTTCGATACGTAAATTATATGGGAAATAGTAAATGCATAGCGCCAGTAACTTATGGAAGGGTGTCGCCAAGTGTCGAACTGTCAATTGCGCCTTCGTGTTGACTTGATAAAGAGCATTTATTTGATTGTAATACGTTATGTGTTTTGTATTATATTCAAATGTTGATAATTATGTATTAATAATACTAGATTAATATAAAAACTTTTACCTATTTTTTAGGAACAGGTTTTAAAATTATTCTTCTTTTACATTATCTCTGGCAAGATGCCTTTTTGCGTTGCAAAGCACAGCGTTGAATTCCGCCACTCAAAACGTAATGTCTCAATTTAAAGTAGAAAGTGCAAAACGAAGTTTTTTGTTATTGTACTTATATATTAAAAATAAAATAAGATCACAAATTTTATTTTTTAAGAAAGTCAGAAGGTAAAGACCATATTCAAATTTTGGTAACGTATCAAATTTATCTTTTTATTTTAAAATCAATTTAAGCCAAAAGGATTTTTCTCCGAAAAAGGATAAGACCATATCAATTTGAATTTTGGGTAAAACATTATTTAAATAAATAAATCACAGTTTAAATAAATATGTCCGAATGACGTGTTTATTTGAAACAAGTGTAAATCAGATGACATTGGCTTGAATGGGTGGGCCATCCGGGCGCCGGCGGGCTGTCTTCCTCTTTCACATAAACAAAGTTACTATAATTTATACATACCTATACTTTAGTGATTTTATCCTACAGGATAGAATGTAAAACGTTTAATGAATAAAAATATGCTATAAAACTCTAACAGATTCACACTGTATTTTGCATAGTAGCGTAGGCCGAGAGTGTTAAGACACTCCGTTCTCCACTTTCGTCCTTAGTTTATAGCCTGTAGGCTACCGCCCACTTTCCGACCAAGTTTGAGATATTGTATTAATAGGTAGCTCATAGCGTTATTAAGTAAGAATTACAATAATATTTTTTACAGAGGCCGGTCGTGGCGCATAGGGGCAAAGTGTGACTGTAAAGCGACTGGTTGTAGGTTTCATTCCCACTCGAAGAGTGAAAATATTTATTATTTCATTGATATCATGGCAAAGCGCAGCGTACATTCCGCCACTTAACACGCAATGCTACCGAATTCAATGGAACATGGGGAAGGAAGTATCTTAACGTTAGGTTCCTTCTTAGGTAGAAGGAACCTAACGTTAAAATAGCTTCACGCTATATCCCGCACACAGCAGGGTAGGCAGAGGGAACCTAGTGTTAAGACACTCCGTTCCCCACTTTCCGCCGAATTCGGAGGATTTGCGTGTTAAGTGGCGGAACTTAACGCCGCGCTTTGCCTCGGCACCAGAGCGAAGAAAATGGAAATATTCAATATTTCCACTCCTCGAGTGGGAATCGAACCCACAACCAGTCGTTTACAGTCACACGCTTGTGCCACTGGGCCACGACTGGCCACAGGTAGAAGGAACCTAACGTTAAAATACTTCCTGCTGTTTGCGGGAAACAGCGTGAAGCTAAAAAAAAATATTCACTCTCCCGAGTGCAAATCGAACCGACAATCATTGCGTATGTAGTAAGACGCTGTGACATTGTGCCAGGATAGCCTCAAGTTTTCCCTTCACGTATTTATATAATGATGATGATATGAAGTTAAACAGCTATAGTTGGCTTGTCAACTCATTCATAGAGATTTATCGCGCTAGCGCCGGCATTATGCCTTTCCTGGAAACTTTACGATAACGACTGTATAGAAATTGTAATGACTGAGGAAACTTTTACTGTATTTTATTTATTTTCGTTTGTATTTTTTCTGTTATTATGCATTTATGTTAATATGCAGGTTAATTAGAGTAAACTTAATTATTAACAAAAATATTATGTACTATATTCAACGCAAAACACGAAATGTCTTGACGCCAAGTTCTCTTTAGCAATTTCGTCCTGAATCCGAGATATTGCGCGTATGTATGTAAGTATGGCGGTACTTTGATTGATCACCAGAGCGGATTCGAACCCACATCCATCGGTTATACCGTCAGGTGCTGTCACAATGCGCCATAATTCGCCTTGAGATGGTTGATGAGTATCAGAAAACATGATATTATTATTTATTTATTTGGCAATATTACATAAAAATCAGACCCCAAACATTTTTTTTATTAATGAACAAGAAATTATATTCGTACAGGTTTTTTATAAATTAATTATTTTTTTTAGGTAATGTATGTAGTACGTACAAATAGTACGAATACCCGGCTACATATATACTTTTTTTATTATCTTCACGCTGTACCTCGCACACTGCAGGATATAGACACTCCGTTCCACATTTTTCGCCGAATTTTGGAGGAATTACGTGATAAATACCGGAACTTAACACCGCGCTTTTCCACGAGTACGAGTACCTACATATTCTTATTTTTATCCTACTCTTTATATAAATGTTTCCATTCCTCGAGTGGGAATCGAAACCATAAGCAGTCGCATTTACAGTCACACTTTGTGCCCCTGCACCACCACTGGACGCATTGGTTTTTTTTATAATTTATTAATAAAATTTTAAAATTCTTCTAAAAACAAAACCTTAGAGAAAACTACATATACATTAAAACTTACATACTTATCCTAAATATAATTTCGTTAAATCAACTCAAACAGTCCATTCAAACTGAATTCTAACAAATACAATTCACTTATAATTTCAATCACGACGCAGCTACCAAGCTTTTAAGCAACTCTTTCTTCCACCGCCAGATTTTATCAGAAGGCATAAAGTTTAACAGGTCTCTCATCATCTTCAAAATTCACGATTTTCCACGTACTTTTGATGTTACCGGAAACATTTATATGAGCACCTGGACATTTGCGTTTGCGTCGCTATTTGACCACCCGATCGTATCTCGCTACTTTATTGAGATCACGTAGGAGTTTGATTTATTGTAATGCGGTTTTATGCAGTCCTCTTAAGCGTGTACTTGTATTTCGCTATGATAGCTAGGTCTTTGCCCTTTATCCTTGCGTTGTGTTTAATATAGGTATGTTGTAGAGAATATTTTATTATTTATTGTTATTATAGACCAAAGCTCAGTGAGCTGGTTTGATTGTAAACGCAATGGTTGTGGGTTCGATTCTCAGTCGGTGGAATGATCATAAATTCATTATTGTCGTTGCCCCGCTTTGGTAAATGAGACAAAGCTAGGCGTTATAGCCCGCTACTCAAGATCCAGACAATGTCACGAATTCGGTCATAAAGTCAAGATTGAACTGTCTTGACTATAGGATTTCTCTGCTAACCGAGGAAAAGTATGAAAAAAATAGTATAGCTATGAAAGGAGTGTAAGTTTAATAGATGATTGATGATTAATGCTTTACACAATGGTTTTTTTTTATAATCTACTCCTTTATTCGTCCATGACGATGTTTCTGCAGCTGTCCGAAAATTAATAGGCAAAAAATAGGCTAGGGGTGGGTCGTGGCTTTAAAAAGTTAAGCTAAATGGAGCTTCCTATTATTCACCAAAAAAATTAATTATGAGACCAATATGAATACGTAATAGAGAAGTCAACCTCTGGCTTTATCCTATTAACGGGGGAAATGTCATAATTTCCACAAGTGGTATCGTACCTACTACCATTGCCTTTACAGGCAAACGCTGTCTGCATATGTTGCGTAATAGACTTCAAAATACTAAGCTTTGTGCATTGTGTGCAGTGTGAACTTATCATTATTCAGTAAAACAACCAGTATTGTAGTCTAGTTGTCTAGGGTTATTTGTTCATATACACGTTTTTATTGAATTATTCTTAAATACTATTCAACTTGGGCTTAAAGTTTATTGTAATTCTAGAATTATTAAATTAAAAATTGTGGCACTGTGACAGAGTCCCATTGTATACGTAAAGGTGAAAAAGTGGGTTCGAGTCTCATTTGGAGGAATGTTCGAATTTGCGCTATTTTCATTTCTGCGCTCTATATATGATATTTGAGATAAAGTTATCTCCGTGTATGAGATAAAGAGCGGCTATCAGCTGCACTACCCAACAAGCATCTTGAATTAAGACGGGAAGTGGAGAACGTAGTATTTTGCCACTAGCTTCTATTTCATTCATTTACTAAAAAAATGTTATTTAATAGCATCTGTAACTTAAGTTTAAATTAGAGTAGTTAGCCTTTTAATGTAAACTATAAAAAACTTGTTTTAACCATTTCTTTTAATTTACGGTAATAAATTTAGCTTTTAAAAAATTATAAAAAGTACTAAATATTGGAAACGATTGAATTATAACATTGATATTCTAAGAAGTTACAAGTCGATCGTCAACAATAGGAAACAAAGAGCATAATAGGGATACACTTATAGAGGGCAAAGAAGTCGCTAGGCCATTGTACGATTTGTAATGCATTATTTTGCAATCGTACTATGAATTTGGTTTTTTATATAACTACAGACTATTTGTTATGTATTTTATCCATTAGCTTCTATTTTTTTTGGATTAATTCAAAAAAAAGGTGAGCATTCCTAACTATTATATTTTTATAAAGCAAACAGCAAACATAATAAAAAAAAAATAACAAGTATAAAGTTTGTAAGTATTTTCTCGTTAATTTTTTCGACCTCGTGATGGCCAATTGGATCCGGACTCATATCCAAATTTTCAAGCCAGTTTGACGACTACAAATGGGTAACAACACATTGATTGTAAGTGTGTAAAATAGATGTAAATTGAGTCCATAGTGGCACCGTGTAATAGCGTGTAACAGTATTCACGATGTTTGTGGATTTGATTTCGATTCACGTTTTTGTTTTTAATTTTTTTTCTCCTGTTTTCCCACAGTGCTTTTTCCTGTCCTTTGGACACTAAGTTCTTTTTGGTTTTCATGACCTTTTGTATTTCACTTTCTGCCCGAAATGCATTTGCATGTTGGGGGCCGAACTGAGAATAAAGACATAAAAATAACTTAAATATAATCATTCCTTCGTCCAAATATAGACGTTCCCACGGCACCGCAAGTGCCACCACAATGGGTTCAGAAAATATATTGTTTTTTTTACATAAAAACAAAATACAGTACATGCACAAAACGGATAACGTACACAGTATGAAACAGTTCTATAAATCAGAGCATTTATTTATATTATCAAAGCTTTCCGAGAACTGTGTGCATACGCCTCGGTAGACATTCAGCCTGCGCCGCCGCTGTCACCGTGATACTATCAAGATAGTTTGATAACTAAAGAAGTGCAAGGACCTCCGTTAACCACCGTTATTTAGTGAGGCTAAAGACTACAGTCTATATAAATACACTTTAGCCTATTTACTATGTGCGATTTGATACTCATTGGTCTTATCTATACTGAGATTAGATCGGCACGTTTAGAAATTTGGCTGTTTAATGTATGGTGTATGTATGTCAATTGTCTTTTAGTCTGGTTACTTTTGACTGCTATATAGAGTGGATATTTATGAGAGTGATCATAATTGTTATTAGAAGTGTATTATTAATGTTTTATGATATGGAAAAAATGAGACTTCATTCCATTGTGGTGTAGTGGTCGTCTGACTGTAAATACGTTTACTTGCGAGTTTAAATCTAGCTCGGAGGAATAAATTGTGGAAATTTTCAAATTTCTTCGAACATTTAAATTATTTTCATTGCTCCACTCTGTAAAGAAGCTAAGGGGCGACCTAGAGTTCCAGGTCTCCAGATTCAATGACTAGGATTCGGGTGGACAGTGGAGAACTAAGTGTTTCGACACTAGGTTGTGTCTGCTACTTTGATATGTGTTACAGCGTGATGCTTTTTTTCTTCCTATATATTAGAAACCTAAATGTTGCTATATTAAAATACAAAAAAAAAAATATAAGTGGTTTACGTGACTATTTCAACGTATGTTCCTCTAATAGAACAAAATAAAGCTATTGTTAATATTCAGTTGGTTTTTCTAAGTAAATTACGTCAGGATAGTGTTCTTATTATAGTGGCGGTACAACAGAGGCTATTGAATGCTATTCAAAAATCCAAATGTGTAAGTATTCAATATTCAAAAGAAATTGACGTCAAAAGCTCACAGTAAAATAATGAGCTGCATTTCTGAGCAATTTATTGCAATAGAGTATTTATAGTGGGAAGTCTAAAATGTATGTATATTATTTTTCCACACTTTTCCAGACAGAACGTAGTGTCACTGGCGGAAGTTAACGCTGGGATTTGTCTTACCAGAGTGAAGAAATGAATCTAAATTAAATACAATCTATGCCCCTAGTGGGCACCTAATATAACCATAACATTTGCAGCGAGATGAGAAAGTAATATCGCCGAGTGTATATCGTAACTCATAACCGTTTGCGTTTGCATTCAGGCGTTGTTCTACTGGGCCACAATTGTAGTTTTGGTTGAAGTTTAGCTTAACGCTACAATCCCTGCATACTTCTTTCGCCTCGTCCACTGTCATCAACCTCTTCATACACGCGCTGCGGGGGGTCCTCATGCTTTTTACGTGACCTTCCTCCAGTATCGTCGATACTGTGTTTTTGAAGGTCAACCGAGGTCTCCCTCTGCCTGTCTTACCACTTATTTTCTTTTTGTTAATCACAGAAAATGCATTGAAGACAAGTATGCTAGTATTTTCGTAATCCCGATACACAATTTTCTAAAAGCAACGCAAAAAGAAGAAACCTCTTAACACTAGGGTCTTCCTGCCCATTAACTGAACGCTGGAGAACTTAAGTGCTAAAAAAATATATATTTAAGAACTTTTTAGTATTCAGTGTTGTTCTGCTCTTGTACCACGTGTCGAAGGTGGGTAAATCAGTTGTTTTCCTGTTCTTTGTACCTGATGTGTTTGTTGTCGTGTATATATTAACATGTACGATATAAGGAGACGTGCCTAAGGTTACGATCGATACAATCGATATTGCTATTATTTGCTTTTAGATCAATACGTGCATTGCGTTAAATAAATGTTAAAAATATATGGTTTTATAATATTATAATAATTGAACCATTGTTTTATAATATAATCAATGTTTTATGTTACTCACTAAATGAGAGGTAACGCACAGGCGCTGGTAGTATCAGATGCGCTCTGGGCGTAGTAAGCTGATATTTAACATTTAGGTTTCTTGTGATGTGTAGGTAAAACAAGAGCAGGCGTTAAGTTTCTATGTTACTCAACGTCTTCATCGAGAGCGAAAAGCAGAGAACGGAATGTCACTAGCACTTCTTTGTCAGAGATTTTTACAACTTTCTGTTACCCAAATATTATTCTACGAACGATCGTTTGGCAAGAGAGAATGCTATTTATGAAATACTTTTAAAGTGTTATATATAAGAGAGGCAGGGGGAGACCTCGGTTGACCTTCGAAAACACAGTATCGACGATACTGGAGGAAGGTCATGTAAAAAGCATGAGGACCCCCCGGAGGGCGTGTATGAAGAGGTTGATGACAGTGCATGAGGCGAAAGAAGTATGCAGGAACCGTGACGTTTGGCGCTCCGTTCTCTCTGACTACCCCACAAGGGATACAGCGTGAAGCTAAAAAAATAATAATAATAAAGTGTTATTCCACACTTAGTAAAATTGGAAACGCGTTCTACTACCAGCTGCGTCGAAATTGACTTTTTTTTATATGAAGCTTCACGCTATATTCTGCTAGGTGCGGAATACAGCGTGAAGCTAAAAAATAAATAAAATTGTATAAATAAAATAAATATAACTGACAAATTAAAGTGATAAATTCAATTCCATACTCGATCTGTAATTGAGATCCATCTAGTGACAAATTAAGAAACTGGATATCGATTTCACAGTTATTGAACGGGCCGTTGTGTATTTATTTCTATACACTCCTCTTCCGCGGTATTGCACGCGCAACGACGATTTGCTGATTCATACATAATCATGTAAATCATGTAATGCCAGCTCGTGACCGAGTGTAAGTTCACGAACAAACTTGTCAAAATCTTAGATCAAAACGTGGATCGCTTTATACATTAGGCCCTGAATATTGTATTCAATTTTTATCTCTTATCGTCCTCGTGTCATTTTTTGCTGATATCCCTAGTCGTATACATTACATTACAGTCTTTGTTACCTGACTTAAAACGTTATTGTTATAGAGATGGATCAAAATCTGCGAATCTGTTTTGATTACCAAGTAGATTACTAGACTGCATTCTAATTTGATTTTTGACGTTATTTAACACCTTTTTTTGTTCTTCTTAGGTCAAGTACTATATTATGATTTAGATCTAGTATAGAATACAACATAAACACAGAAAGTGTGGCCAGTCGTGGCCCAGTGGCACAAGCGTGTGACTGTAAACGACTGGTTGTGGGTTCGATTCCCACTCGAGGAGTGGAAATATTTAATATTTCCATTTTCTTCGCTCTGGTGCCGAGGTAAAGTGCGGCGTTAAGTTTCGCCACTTGACACGCAATGCCTCCGAATTCGGCGGAAAGTGGGGAACGGAGTATCTTAATACTAGGTTTCCTCTGCTTACCCTGCTGTGTGCGGGATACAGCGTGAATCTATAAAAAAAAACACAGAACATAATAACTAACTTGTACATATATTATTTACCATAAAAATGATTATCGGTCAAAAATTTCGTTAGCATTAGGATAGTACTATGCCCTTTCTCTTAATTCTGGGTAAGAAAATAAAAAAATCGTTACTAAGCGATTGAGATCGCGGGCGTTCTAGCGTTTTAGCTTAAATAGGTGCTTGGCTTGAATTTCTTTCATAGATTTCCTTTGAGGAATGTATGTAAGAGCTAAGAAAGATTTTTTTCGAATTTCTCCAGAAATGAGAGCAAACAGAATTTCATGTTTTACATTTCTATAATACCTTTAGAATATCAGTATATTATAAAGAAATATATGGAGATAGGTATCTAAAAGTATATAGATGTATTATGTCGTATATATTGTGTCGCGGCAAAACTGTACATTCATATATTTCGCAGTGGCGGATATCTTAAAGAGCACAGGTTCACATGTTAGGGAAATAAACTTTTTTAAAGACATTTTAATAGTAAACATATTAACGTTGAATCCGATATCAGTCAGAATTCAAAGCTACCTTTAAAGGAAGTAAAAAAAACCGACTGAAGAACGCAATCCACACTTAACATGTAATATGCAAAGAAGATAACTAAACCAAAATGACTTCTCTGAATTTAAATTTTCATACTACGTACGTATACGCATATATAGGAATCTACTTAGTATTCAAAACTATAAGTCGTAACTTATTGAAGCATGTCGATTTCGTATAACCTGTCGTAGGTCTAATACTGTAAGTCTTTTTAAATTTCATACAAATCTGTCACGTTTTAGTTCGATTAGCATATTGTGTGTGTATTTTCAGAATTATCTCGGTACTTTGCGTCGGTGCAGACAAAGTGCCTTTTTACTGTTCATTTTACTTTATACATTGTGTACACGTGATTGGAAATGTTAGCTCGTTAATTCTAAACTGTTGAAAGTAGTAGGTATACTTAAAAAGATTTTTTTTTGACAAATTTCACGAGGTCGAGAGTCCCATTACTTCGAAAAATGTTATGTAGTATGTATAATTTTTCAATCTTGTGATAAATCTTTTTTTCTATTTACATACATATACTCGTACATACTTATATTTGCTGTATAATGATCGTGACGATTTTTACATATTGGTTTGTATTTATTGCCATCGTCATATTATATTATCTGATTGTATTTAATCGATCATAACAATGCCAGACTCAAAATTTGTTTTCATACTAAGGCTTTTATTGCAAGTATGTTAAACTAGCAGAGCCGGAAATTTTATTTGCATAAACCTTGTCTCCTGCATTGCCATTTTCATTTACCACAAGTTCTCATCCAATATTAGGCTTAAACTGTTGCCACCGTCATATTTTTAGAGATCCCAGCTTATCTTATTTTAAGCATATTAATTATAAAACAAGAAAATGTATTGCATATGTATCAGTTTCGTATTACAACACTTTAACATTTTGAATGCCCCAATGGGAATCTTACATTTATTTATACTTACTACATATATTTAACTTATATACATATATTTGCGGCTAAGGTTAAAAATAATGATCAGCTACATTTGTCCAATAGCGATGCTATCGTTACTTTTACATTCAATGATTAAATACTCGTATATTATTAATTATTACAGTGTGGTCATCACATCAGTGTGGACATTACAGTGGGGTAATTTCTGAATGCAAATGCGATTTTGAGCAGAGAAATGCAGAACGAACGTTTCTCTGATGTCTCTGCTTTGCGGGAAATACTATAAAGCTAAAAAAAATTAAATATTGACATGGATAAGAAACAGCATTATTTAAAACAAAAACATTTATGAAATGTTTTTGTTTTAAATAATGACGCTGGCGGGGAACAAGCTGCCAGTTCCCCAGTAATATTCCTTTACAGTGTGCAGGTGTATACAAACTAGACTGTGGCTTATCTTACATTGGCCAAACAAAGAGAAGCATTTGGTACTAGGGTGAAGGAACACATCTCCGATATCAAGAATGGGCGTGCATCAAAGTCAGCTGTGTGTGAGCGTACTACGGATAAACCCAACCATTACATAAGGTTTGATAAACCACATATCCTCGCTAGAGAAAATCCCTAGAATGATCCGCGAGGCTATTGAAATACAAAAACATCCTAATTTCAATAGAGAAGACAATAGGTTGGAAACTTTCTACCACCTGGGACCCAATTCTAAAAACTTTGAAGTCTCAAAATCACCACACCAGAGGGCATGATACAGTCAGCTGATTCTGCAAGAATCCAGGGCAGTACGCGAGGCAACTAAGAAATCGTTGGCGGTAGTTTGATATAATAATGTATCAACTGACAGACGAATGCCACCTCAGTCTACCTGTGACCACGGACTACTGTAAAGCGTTCGAAACATCGGGTTTCTAAAAACGTATTTTCGAATACCAATAATATACGCGATTAATCCGGTTAAACATAGTTTAATTTCAAAATGAAAAAGCAGTGTTCAATACACAACTCCTGACAACATTAAGAGTATTTTTGGCGCTTACTAATTTTCCTCTGTCCGCACTGCTATGTAGGAAAAAAGGTGATGCTGCTTTTTTTACTACATCCATACTTATATTATAAATGCGAAAGTCTGTGTGTTTGTCTGTCACGCTTTCACGGCTAATCTACTGGTCCGATTTAGATGAAATTTAGAATGAAAGTAGTAAAAGTGACTGGGTCTAACATAGCCTACTTAATTTTTAAAAAATCAACCTCTAAAGGGTTAAAATAGGGGATTAAAGTTCATATGAAAAATCTAAACCGCTTTACCAATTGTAATGAATTTTGGCATAAATATAGTTGATAATCTAAGCTTAAACATAGGCTACTTTATTTTTTTAAAATATGCTCCCGAGGATTGCAATATAACGTTATAGGTCACGCGGCGAAGCCGCGAGCGGGCCGCTAGTATTAAATAAATATAAGTATTTTATAAGTCAGTTATCTTTATTGCTTAATATAATGGGCTTCTATGTTGTCTTGACTTGATTGAGTGGACCCATGCATGACGATACTCGGGCTGTGGCGCACATACGGGCGGCCAATTGTGTCGAGAAGTTTGCAAAGTTTTTATTATCGCGAGTGCTCTTCGAGGGCAGGATTCTTTGTTCTGAGTTCTACTATTCTGCTATCCAAAAACAATTAATACAATATTTTTGTTAACGTTCAAGGTGTACCAGCAGCATGGCGGTCTATGGTTTATAGATTCGTGTTAAATATATTACATCTAATTTCATCGGAGGTTAAAAATAATCAAATATAGTAACTAATACAGTCAGTATTAGTTACAGCTATAATCAGATATATGTAATCAATACGGATTCTATCGGTACTTGTAATCAATTTTAATATTAATCATTTTACTTCTAATATATAGATGTAACATTAATATCAAAATTAAACTGCTTCTACTTACATTCGTCTCTCCACAGCCCAGACAGCAGCAAAAGAAGCAAAAGCTGTATATAAAATGAAAACAATTATAAACAAGAAATTCCAAGTTCTTTGTGAAACGTTGACTTCAGTACAATATCTGCTAATATTCCGAGTATTTTTTGGCATTTACTATAAAATACATAAACAAAGATTGTTTGTATATCTAGTTAAGCTTTATTGTGTCACATATTGCGCCGTAAACAGCTATATCGTATTGACTGTTGCAACATCTGAAAATAAATTGTGGACTACTGTTTATGCTATATTAACAGTAATCGAAACTGTGGCCTTTTCCTTAACGGCTTTAATTACTGAGGAATGTTACTTTCTAAATTTTTGCAATAGGATTCAAATAATACACAGATTGCTGTCCCAAAAGCAAAGTCGATCAATAGCACCATCACTTTACTTGTTGTATTTTCAAATTGTATTCAAAACCATTCACAACTTTATTTGGATGTTATCAGAAACATCCATTAGTACGGCAGCCTTAGCCGTGTGCCTCGGTCTTTTAATCGTTTCATCTCATTTATACAATGCAACTGCAATACTAACCTTTGATTTATTTCATTCCACAATGAAAAATATTAGAAAGTCTTTAGAAACGAGACTTAACGCTTCAGATGTAGCGAACGATATGAAAGATGTAATTATACGAAAACATTTGGTTATTTACAAACATTTATTAGACAACATGCAAAATAATATCAAGGTGATCAAAATAAGCGTAAGTAGCACTTAAGCAGTCTACTTTGAATGTTTTACATGAAAAGATAGCCAGTCAATTTCATCAGTTTAAAAATATATATTGTTTGTTTTAGATGTTTTATGGAATTACAACAACTTGTTTAAAAAATATAGGTTTTGTCTCCCATGTACTCTTGAGTGATTTGGTAAGATTGTCAGCAAACGGTTTACCTTTAATAATTTATTGTATATCTACGTTTTTAATAACATAACACAATATTTTGAATTACGACTGACTTACTCCATATACCACAATTATATTAAAATTTTACCTTTTGCAGGTAAGTCCCTTAGATTTTATAACAATTATCATAGACGCCGTAATGGCAAGCTTCCATTTATTTATATGCGCTGCATTAGCTGAAATGGCTTTAATTGAAGTAGAAAAAATCAAAGTTATTTTGGTTAAACAGATTATGTTATGTAAAAATGGTAAGTTTTGTGATTGTCTAAATTCTAATGTAAAATATTCCTCTAATAAAATAAATTAATAATTTCGTTAATTGCTCATTCTTATTTCTTGGATTCAGTCATTATAAAATGAAGAGCATTTCTAATTTTATGACCAATTTATATATTCCATTATATATTTATTATATGAATATAAATGGACAAAAAATAATTAAATTCTAAAATATTTTTTTAATATTATTTTTAGATTCACATTTACGCCTTGTGATTTACGATACTTTGGACTATTTGGAGATAAGACCACCAAGATTTTCAGTTTTTCAAGTATTTCCAATCGACGCCAATTTCATCACCGGATTTATCGGAGTTTGTGTCACCTATATCATTGTTTTCTTGCAAATGTTAAAGTAAATAGAAATTTTTTTAAAACTAATGATGAACACCGAATATCAGAAATCGATCCTAATGTTACAATTGCAACCTTAGATTTATTTAGCAATCATTTCTTTAAGTAAATCAGTTTTTTGAATTGAATATGCAATTCTTTTTTTGGTTATTGGCCATAACTTTGTTTACAAAAGTCAATAACTTTACTCAAAAAATTGATTAGTCTAGGGTTTCCGTTTTTAGATTAGTATCGACTATTGATATGGGGCGTTAATGATTTTATTCTATATGTGGAGTTTGCTTCATCGCGTGGATAAGTTATATTGTAATATTTATAATACAATGTTTTCTCAATCAATAGTAATATGATATCTGTTCTTAAATTCAGAATTAGTCAAAGCATAGGCAACGCAATGTATAATAACAATGTCTATTTACTTTAAAACATTTTTAAAGTGTTATTCCACACTTAGGAAAATTGCACGCAGCAGGATTCGAATCCGCGCCTCCTGAAATACCGTTCAGGCGCTCTCACCACTGAGCATGCAATGTCTATTTATTTTATTATGTTTCTTGTAGGAGTCATTTTATTTTACTACAATAAAAGTTCTATTGAAGCTTTACTCGTGTTTATTAAATGTGCTAGTACATTATATCGTTCTTTATTTGTAATCTAATATTAAAAAAAAATTAAAAAATTAAATAGCTTCACGCTATATCCCGCACACTGCAGGGTAGGCAGAGGGAACCTAGTGTTAAGACACTCCGTTCCCCACTTTCCGCCGAATTCGGAGGCATTGCGTGTTAAGTGGCGGAACTTAACGCCGCGTTTTACCTCGACACCAGAGCGAAGAAAATGGAAATTTCCACTCCTCGAGTGGGAATCGAACCCACAACCAGTCGTTTACAGTCACACTCTTGTGCCACTGGGCCACGACTGGCCACTATCTTATATTATTTTATAAATATTTAGTCTAATTAGGAACTTAGGGACTAATATTATTTTTTATGTTCCCCCTGTTTTTCTTCGTCGCAGGCAAACACAATGTTGCTTTTCGTTAAGCCAGATTTATATACAGATATAAACCTGTCCTGTAAACGTATTTGACAATGTAAACAATGCTCTCTCGAAAATAATACATTGGTTCAGTGCTAATAATTTATTATTGAACAATAAAAAAACGAAATGTGTGATTTTTAGAACACCTAACACAAAAATTGTTCAAACCAATGTAATCCTGTCGATTCTACGGTATGTCTCGATATCACCATTGACTCCAAACTACAGTGGGGACCTCATATTGATGGATTGGCGAATAAACTTAGCTCAGCAGCATTCGCGGTTAAGAAAATTAGATTATTAACAGACGTAGACACGGCTCGCCTTGTTTATTTTAGCTACTTTCATAGTATTATGTCATATGGCATCTTATTTTGGGGTAATGCAGCCGCAATTAACTCGATCTTTATTCTGCAAAAGCGAGCTATTCGTGCAATCTATAACTTAGGCCCGAAAGATTCATTAAGAACAAAATTTAAAGAAATTAATATATTGACTGTTACTTCTCAATACATATTTGCTAATGTTATGTATGTTAAGAAAAATATTAAGCATTTTATAGAAATAAGCATAAACTGATTACACCTGTGACTCGATTGCATCGAGTCAATAATTCATTCATGGGACAGTGTATACGCTTTTGCAATAGGATCCCAGAAAACGTCCAAGATTTTTCTATATCACAATATAAAAAAGTTGTGAAGAGACGTTTGTGTGTTAAAGGTTATTACCAAATTCAAGATTTTATAAATGATAACACGCCTTGGGAATGAAATGCTCCCTCCAGGCTACTTCAAAAGTATCATTGTCTGCAATAAATCTGTATATAATAATCACTTTAAAAAAAAAAAAGAAGTCCCGCTGAGTTTCTTGCGCCGGTTCTTCTCAGGTCTGAGGCATTAAATTTAGTGAACCGGTGGTAAACTATTTGACGTTCAAAAAATGAAGCTTGTAACTTCTTATTTTGAATAAAATTATTTGACTTTGACTTTGACTTTGTATAATAGATTTAGGTAATACTTTCCTATATCACTGTATTAGTTTGTATGTTACATTCATACGTTTTCTAAGTACTACCACCTCAACGTCGCGGAGGTCTCAGCTTATAGTACAATTACGAAATAAGAGATCGCTCATTAGGCTTAACAACATTTTGACCACTCCATGTAGCCTTAAAAAACATATTAACATTATTTTTTAATCTGTTTTTAGTTAGAGACTTTAAAAAGTGTTTATAAAAGACTAGTACTATATATGTACTTGTTACAGGTTTAAAATAGATATTAACTCTATATATTTTTATGACTTAGCTAAGCTACTTATCACAATCATTTGCATCGGAGGTTAAAAATATTAGGATCACGCTGTATTCTATACACAGCAGGGTAGGCAGCGAACGTAGTCAGTCACTCAATTCCCCATACTCCGCCGTATTTCCGGAGGCATTGCGTGTTAAGTGGCGGAACTTAATGCTGCGCTTTGCCTCAACACTAGAGCGAAGATAATGGAAATATTAAATATTTTCATTCCCCGAATGGGAATCGAACCCACAACCAGTCGCGTTCACAGTTAAATTTTGTGCCTGCGCTATGACTAGCCTGAATACTGCTGACGAGGCCATCAAGCATTGACTACTCCAGGCCAGCTAACATTTGTTCTTCATTTTTCGCTTTGCTCAAAGAACACTGTTTTAATGGTCCGAATCAAATGTCACAAGATTTTATTGCATTAAGATAATAATCGTGAAAATTAATGAAACTAGATAATATTTAACTGGACTTATGGGACAGTTATCGATGGGGAAGATATGTACAAAGTGCATATAGATGTTTAATTGATTTGTTTGAAGAAAATTTTGAGAAATTAGTCACAAAGTTATATTAGCTTAACTAATCTAAACTATTTGCAAATTAAAATACATTATACAAATAAAATAAAATACAATATAGTTACTTACCAACACACATAAATCGTGTTCGACAACGAATAAATTCTTTATAAGAATATCTAAGGTTTATTAAAATGTACACATAGCAATTCTAGTTTTTAATTTATGTTCTCATTGATAACGCATAATTAACATGCGTGAAGCGTCAATAGATTTTTTATTGTCGTACAATAAAATAAATCCTAAAAGACCAGCTGCATTGATTTCCGAATATAAATCCTAAGCAAGGTCGTATCTAAATTCAAATTATAAAAGTAGTTATTTACTTATCATCCCATAAATTGTCAGTAGACAATGGGTCTGCTACTGGCAATTAGGTAATGAATATTTCATAGGTTTTTTTTAAATAATCTCGTTGAAACGCGCAGGTGTTTTAGCGTTTTTCGAGTAAATTTGAATTTATATCAATAATTATAAATAACTAAATCACGATGATAGTGCAATTGCAATACATTAAGCAGTTTAATGCATTTTCTGTTTATTTTGTACACGATTTTGTGTAACAAATGTAAATTATTTTGTAGAGATAATATATTTAAAATCGTAATTGTAATAGCTTAACATTATTTATTTTATAGTTTATATCACGGCGCAGTGGAATAGCTTCTGACTGTAAACGTGATTGTTTTTGGTTTGATTTTCACTAAGGGAAATGATTATATTTGAATTAAACCTTTTTACCGCTCTGATAAGATACTGCGCGGCGTTGAGTTTCACCACCCAATACTCTTTAATTCCAAAAGGTGAAATGTGGCACCATAGATAGCTTATTATGCTATTGGAGAAAAATGTAGCATGTTTTACTCTGTACAATTAGTTCAAATATATAAATTTTAAATATAAAAATCCATGCTGCCCTATATTCCTGAACTAGTAAAATCTCAGCGTTTTAACTTGATATTATGACGCAATGGGATGAGCATTACTATACGCAATGATTTTATTTTCATTATCACGGTATAAAAATATATGTGCTTACAATATTTATTGATCGATATCTTAAGAAAATTGTCACGTTGGCTTTTGCTATACAACAAACAATATTTTTAAGAAGGAGAAAAATTAAGATATGTATTATTTGCGATGGGGCTCACATTACTGGTAGACGTACCAGATTCGATAAAAAACATAACATTATCGCTCTATTAGATACGGAAATCTCCACACTTCCGCCTTGGTATTCCCGTAAGTCTAAAAGTTAAAAACAAAACCTTGCCGTTCGTACGAAAGGAAGTTATGAGTCGGCAATGATATAATCGATTACGTGCGTCATAGTTTACTAGACAATAGGAATGACTGTAACATAGAATACATACGTACTATAAGAACTTAATTAGATCAAAATTAAGGGTAGGTACTGTAAAAATTTAGTTTTAGCTTAATGTATCTTACATAGGAAGTTTGGTAATTCGGACCATTTTATTTAATTACCAATTTATTAAATATATTTTTGAGATTTTTATAAATAATTTGCTTTTTACTGCACCGAGGAAATTAGAATAATTTTAGATAATCATACCTCTGAGTGTTGATTGAGTCTAAGAAAACAGCCTTAAGAAAGTATATGCAACGTGATTACATTTATCCTTTATTTATAAGAAAATAAACGTCGCAATCATCTGATTAATGAACCTGCACGGAACCTATAGTTCAAGGGACCTTCGAGACACTAGGTAAAACCAATTGTTCAAGATAATTTCGATGTAATGGCAAATGGGGCAACATCTGACACACGCTTTGAAAAACTAGAACAATTCAAGCTTATAATTTAAAAAAAAAATTAAGGGAACAAAATAAATATGCATTATCATTATATATTTTTATTTTCATTAGGATTTATTTCTATTTTCTAAACAATTGGTGCCTTATTAATTTTCTTAAAAAGTTCTGATCATCATTATATATATACACCTAGTATTACAAATATAAATTGCATTGCATCTTAAATGTTAGTATGCTATACAGCGTGAAGCTACAATAAACAAAAACGTTAAAATGTACGGTCAGTTCTTGATTTACGACGGGGTTCGGTTCCACAACGTCAGTCAGTTGCTTTCTTCTCTCTCCTGCCCAGCGGGGGAGAGGGGACACGACATCAGGGCGAGGCCCTCTGGACGTGGTTTTCTTCGCCACCCACTAATATAGGTGGGTCCCTGGATTAGACCAATGGCCTGTTATAGGTAGAGGAACTGGAGTGTTCCGGTGGAATGAATGAGGGTCAGACGGGAAGAGCTACGAGCTGTCTGAGCGGTCCGCCCAGCCGGGTGAGACCCCTGATAACTCAGGGGAGGCCCAGCTTAGACGACCAGCTACCAAGACAGCAGCTCAAGAATCTGGGGAGGAAAGGAGGTCCCTTGGGAGACGACGTCGTTCCGGTGGTCTAGAATGCCACGGAGCGATGTCCCGGATATGAGGGTGATCCGAAGACTCCGCTCGGTGGAACATTCTTAAGGTCAAGTCCTGGATGTGAGCTTCCAGGCTCTCGATACGGAGGTCTCTATGCAGAGTGGCATTCCTCACGTACCAAGGAGCCTGAGCAGCACGTCTCAAGGCGATATTTTGTATCACCTGAAGTGAGTTCCTGAGGTTGGTGTTGGTCAGCGCATACCACGCTGGTGCTGCGTACGTCAGATGGGGTCTGACGTACGTTTTGTAGAGAGAAACCCTCGTGCGCAGCGGAATGCGGGATTTAAAGATTGGTTGAAGTAGGTGCATGGCGGTCTTCGCAGCTGCAGTAGCCTTTTGAATGTGGGGTTTCATGGAGAGTCTTCTATCTATGACCACACCTAGGTACGTGGCCTTCTTCAGCCAATCAATCCTCTGGCCCTGCATGATTAGCTGTGGAGGCATCTTACGGTAATCGCCCAAAACTATGGCTTGGGTCTTAGCCACATTTAAAGTAAGCCTCCAGTCTGCCAACCAGTCAGGTAGAAGGTCGAGGGCTCGCTGGAGCTTGCTGGCCGCATATATAGGGTTTAGAGAGGTGGTGATGAGCGCAATGTCATCTGCGAAAAGAGCTAACATTGCGTCCTGATGTACTGGGATGTCATCTGTGTATATTGAATATAGAACAGTCGAGTGTGTGCTACCCTGTGGCACGCCCGCACTAATTGGATGGCTGCAGGAGAGTGCACTGTCCACCCTCACGCGAAAAGTCCTACCCGAGAGGAAGGTGGCCAGAACCTTCACGAGTTGATGTGGAGTGCCTGCACGGATCGTCTTGTTCCACAACTTCGAACTTAAGTCGTAATGGTCGTAAGTTGAATTTAATATAAAAATAAATAAATTATATGATAGACATATATATGTATATGTCGTGGTCGAATCGTATTTCATGATATCGTCAACGATATCATGAAATCGTCAATTCTACGACATGCCCATGACATTTATATTACATAAGCAAATATAATCGATTTTATTTTTGATTTTTAATTGTTATTATTTAAGTTGGTTAATTATATAACTACATAAAAAAGGACACATTTTTTAGAAAAAAAATGATAAAGATTTTCGTCGTAAGTACCAATGGCTGTAAGTCAAGGTGGTCGTGGCTCGAGAACTGACTGTATAATATATCCAAACATACATCTAGTGCAAACCCGTGAACATTATTTTCATTTTAGTTTATCGTTTGCAACAAAATAACAATATAGGTGACACACACTCCTACAAATCCGGTGATGAGACTGACATCGATTGGAAATATTCGTAAAAGTGAAAATTTTGGTGGTCTGCTCTCCAAATAGTCCAAAGTGTCGTATGTAACAAGGCGTAAATGTAAATCTACAACACAAGGATATTTATTTTCGTTATATTTTGAAGAATATTTCACATCATGCTTCCATAGATAACGAAAAACTTACCATTTTTACATAAAATAAGCTGTTTTCCTAAGATTATTTTAATTTTCTCATATTCGACTAAAGCCATTTCAGCGAACGCAGCGCATATGAATATGTGTAAGTTTTCCATTATGCCGTCTATAATAAGTGTTAGCATACGAAATTGAGAGATCTGGAAATTTGAAAATTTTATTAATATTGTTGTTACAAAATCTATAATAAATATAGAGGCAGCAATTTGAAATAATTTGGAATAAAATAACAAGTAAGTTACTATTTATCAAAAAACTTACAGAACCATCCGTGATTGCATTGGAAACGAAACCTATATTTTTTAAGCAATTGGTCACAATTGCGTACAACATCTAAAAGAGAAAATATTTTTAAAATATTTTACTATGATACCTAAAGCCATACTTCAGCAACGCTTCTGCGTGACCTATCTAGTCTGATTTCACATTTTGCTATATTTTTTTACATATATATATTTTCATCGTCTTTATTTTTATACCAATAATATAATAACAGTAAAAACAATGCCTGTACGCGCACTTCTTCAGGACTAGTGAATGATTTAGATGACGAACTATAAGAATAAAGGAAATTGCGCCTTAATAAAAGAATACTGCCCCTACTTACAATAATTGTGATCGGCTTGATATTATTTTGCATGTTATCCAATAAATGTTTGTATATAAGCAAATATTTTCGTATAATTGTATCTTTCTCAGCGTTTGTGATATCTGAAGTGTGTAATCTGGTTTCTAAAGATTTTCTTATAGTCTTCATTGTAGAATGAAATAATTCAAATGTTACTATTGAAGTTTCATTATATAGATAATAGGAAACGTGTAGCAAACCCAAGCAAAGGGGCATGCCCGCCCTAATGATAGATGTATTTCGCCTGATGTAAAGTATGACTTGAAAAATTTTCACTACAATTTGCAAATACAATACATAAAGTGATTGTGCTTCTAACAAGCTTTGCGGTTGCGATAGCAATCTACGTATTACTTGAATGCTATTGCAGAACTTAAGAAAGAAACGTTCCTCAGTTATTAAAGCTCTTAATGAAAAGGCAAACACTTCTATTACAGTTAATGCAACATGAATAGTATTCCAAAGTTGATTCAAAGTTAGTACAAGAGTCACTACGACATAGGCGTTTACAACACAGTATATCAAACAATAAAGCTTAACTAAGCGTACAAATGATTTTTGTTTATTTATTTTATAGTAAATGCCAAAAACTGTTCTTAATATCAGTAGATATTTAACTGAAAGTAACTTTTCACGTAAAAGTCCGAATTTATATTTTATTAATGCTTTCATTTTAAATAATGCTGCAGTTAAACTGTTACGTTTTGAGCTATGGAATGACGAATGTATTTAGAATCGATTTTAATATTTAATATGTACTCGAATAATTAATTATGTATGAAAGTATTGATAGTATCTCAATGGGTTTAATGTTGTTGATTATTTGTAACCTTCGACGCAAACAGGATATTATAAGTATAATATGTATCTAAACATATATGTAACTTTGTTCTTTATTTTCTATTTATATTCTACGGCTGAACCAAGCCTTTGCCGTATTACACTGAGGAAATAAGAATAATCTAAATAAAAAAATAAATGATTGCTGCCAGTGTATTGAAAATAATTGGAAAAAGTCGATGCAGTTATGAAATTATGTATATATATAATTATAGAAATATATAGAACCCAAAGCCATGATTTTTAACTTTCTTTTGTTTCTTTTCTTATGTGTGCGTTTGCGCTCAATAAACTCTGACACGGCTTAACCGATTTTGACTTGATTGCATTTTTGTTATTGTATTTTGGTAAATAAAAATAGTTTTTATTTCATTATAATTAATAATTTTCAATTAGTACTCGTTTAATTCGATCAGTTCATAAATAAAAAAAATACAACAATTTAAATTATGCATTTATGCAAGCAAATTCGCAACAGTTAACAACGTTGTTTTCTATTTATTTTTTGTTTTAATTTTATTATTATAATTATATTTTTTATTATAATTTATATTTATTATATCGTTTTTTTTCTTATAAGTATACTTTCATAATCACGATTTATGAAAAACTAATATCTAGCGGAGCTGCGGTCACCTGATATTGTCACTCAAATAGCTGAAGGATAATAAACAAGGAAACGATATTACAAAAGCTTGTGCAGCCCGATAAGTATTTTTCTTGCATTTGTTGCAAAACATTTCTAATATCTTACTAATGAAGTTGCTGGTATGGAAGCAATAATTTAAGACACCTGCAACGCACTAGCAAATCAAATAGCAAAAATTGTTAGATACTTTAGCCGGGGCAGAACGTAGCAAATGGGCCAACATCTGCCCTACGCTTAAACGAACGAAAAAAATCATGTTTTCAAACCATAATAAGAGTGACAAGAAAATAAAACAAATATACATTATATTTATTTTTAACAGGTTTTATTTTTATTTATTACATATTTTTTTGACAAATTCTAAATGCATAATATAGATCATAGTGTTTTTATTTACAAAAAAAATGTATTGCAATTGTTGCTACAATTTCTATATCTAAACTTACGGATACGTATACGTATATTTATATGAGACATTAATTCACAAATACATAAAAAATATATTTATTTTAATTTATCGTTTGAAACAAAATAATGATATAGGTGACACACACTCCTACAAACCCGGTGATGAGACCGACGTCGATTGGAAATATTCGTAAAAGTGTAAAGTGTGGTGGTCTGCACTCCAGATAGTCCAAAGCGTCGTATGTCACAAGGCGTAAATGTAAATCTATAATATAATGATGTTTTTAGTTTAGATTTAAATTTGTGTAATAAAAAGTAGCGTTCATGTACGGTACGTTACTATATGCTGGACGAATGATGTTTAATAATTATTCCAAGAATTAAGAATAAACATTTAATCGATGAATAAATTTATTTTATAAAAAAATACGATTTTTTCTTGTATTTCTATGCTAACATTTAATTTTAAAGAATGTTATGCTTATCTTCTATGGATAATGGTAAAACTTACCATTTCTACTTAAAATGAGCTGTTTTCCTAGGACTACTTTAATTTTCTCAAATTCAACTAAAGCCATTTCAGCTAATGCAGCACAAATGAATAAATGTAAGCTTCCCATTATGGCATCAGCGATAATTGTTAAATTACGAAGTTGATTAACCTGAAAAGTTAATTTTTATTAACATTTTTGATTAAAAATATATAACTAAATATAGAGCAATATAAATATTTCTAAATATTTTGAGCTGTTATAATTTACAGTTCACCATAAAACTTACAGAACCGTCCATGATTGCATTTGAAATGAAACCTATATTTCTTAAGCAATTTGCCACTATTTCATAAAACATCTAAAACAGAAAATATTTTTTATACCACTGAGTGATCGATTTTATTTGCTGACATACTTTACGCTTTTGCGTGACTGGCTAAGTAGCTTCTTTTTCCACTTTGCTTTGTTTTTTTAATTGCTTTTCTCATCTTCAAATATATTATAGTTTAAAAGTATTAAATGCCATTGGAAAATTAAAAATAGATGGCGATACTTTAATAAAATTATTTTAACTTCTTCTTTGTGCTATAAAAATGGCGTAATTTTTGGTTTGATTTGAATAAAATAAAAGGTAATGTATCTTTCTCGTATCAGTTGTCCTAAACTTTTTGACTTAATCAGCAACATGTATCCTTAAGGTTAACATACAAAACTAAGGTTATAAGAGTTATATGCACATTGCACAATTTAAGTTAGTACATTTTAAACATTCATATTCTTCATCTACATCTACTTAACTACTACTTACGATAATTGCGATCGTCTTGATATTATTTTGCATGTTATCTAATAAATGTTTATATATAAACAAATGTCTTCGTATTATTACATCTTTCACATCGTTTGATACATCTGAAGCGAACAGTTTTGTTTCTAAACACTTTCTTATAGTCTTCATTGTAGAGTGAAATAAATCAAACGTTACTATTAAAGTTGCGTTATATAAATAATATGAAACGATTAAAGAACCAAATGAAAGGGATGAAGCCACCCTAAATGTGTCTGACCACACGAAAACTAACGTATGAACAATTTTAACTACAATTTGTAAATACAGTATATAAAGCGATGGTGCTTCCAAAGCACTTTTCTTTTGCGATAGCAATCTTCGTAAAACTTTAATTCTATTGCAAAAATTAAGAAAACAGCATTCCTCAGTAATTAAAGCGGTTAACGAAAGGACAAAAAATTCCATCACATTAAATGTAGCATATATTGTATTCCAGAGTTCATTTACAGATATTGCACCAGACAGCGTGACATAGGCGTTTACGGCGCAGTATAATAAACAATAAAGCTTAACTAAGCATACAAATGATTTTCTTTTATTTACTTTAAAGTAAATTCCAAAAAATGTTCTTAATATCAGCAGATTTTGTATTGAAAGTAGCTTTTGACGTAGAGCTTGGAAATTATATTTTATAATTGCTTTCATTTTAAATAATGTTGCTTTGCTACAATGTTACTTCTTTAGTTGTGGAGTAACGAATGTGTGTAGAATCGATTTTAATATTCAATATGTACCCTATTAATAAAAAATGTATTTATTCATTAAATGTAAAAGTACTGATAGTATCGCCATTGGTTAAATTATATAACTGATTAATTTTAACCTTCTAAGCAAATAGGATATTAAAGGTTTCTATATATCTATACATATGACCCAGATTTATATAAATTACTAGCGAACAGCTTGCGGCTTCACCTGCGTAAGTTACACGACAATAGCTAGATGGGCCAGAAAAAGAAATAATTATTGTCGTATAGCGAGCGTACGCAAGCCCTTTATTTCACCCTTTTTATATAAACTTTACTTAAATTTATAATAAATTTGAATTGTTGCAATTTTTTATTGTTTTCTGTTACGGTTTCACGGTTAATCTAAAGAGGATTTTGGATGGAATGAAAGTAGTTGTAGACTCAGGGTTGACCCTAGGCAACTTTTTTTAAAAGTGTTAAAAAAAACTATATGATAAATTATGTTCGGGTTCGGGGCCAATCGTGGCACAGTGGGACAAGCTTGTGACTGTAAACGACTGGTTGTGGGTTCGATTCCCACTCGAGGGGTGGAAATATTTAATATTTCCATTTCCTTCGCTCTGGTGTTCGCAAAGCGCGGCGTTAAGTCCGCCGCCGTTTTCCGAATTCCGCGGAAAGTGGGAAACGGAGTGTCTTAACACTAGGTTTCCTCTGCCTACCCAGCTGTGTGCGGGATACAGCGTGAAGCTAAATAAATAAAAAAAAAGAAAAAAACAGAAATATGTATTTACAGTGTTTTTTATGTAAGCGAAGCCGCGAGCGGTCGTTAGTTCTTACGTAAATGCAAAATCACGCACTTCAAATAACAGTACAAACAATTGAAGCATTAATATTGATATCTTAAATTAAAGGTAAAAATATATGTGCGTTTACGAAACGAATTTTGCATACAAATTTTAATTTGTTTTTGGGCCCCAAACGCAATAATTAATGTTACGGCTTAACTCCTAAATCTCGTCATCGCTGCTAATATTTTATTAGTGTCGTGTTTACGGAAACGTCGGAATTATTTATTTTGTCACTAGTTTTTGTAATTTATTTGTTTTTCCAACTTTTTAAGTGTTCGTCACGGATCCTTTGATGTCTAAATGTGTATTATCTTTTAGATATTTATATAAGGGGCCAATGTGTCTTAGTAGGACTGCGTGTGACTATAAACGTGACATGTTGTAGATTTGATTCCCACTCGGGAGAATGGTTATATTAAAAAACGGGAGACTACAAAATATATATCTTTTTCTTCTACTTGGTATTAATCTCAGCCTAACAAGGGCCTGGTTTCTGACTTTAACTCCTCCACTTTACACGGTTTGCATCATCCTCAGTGGTAAGTCTATTGGTTCTCATGCCCTGCTACACGACATCCAGCCATCGTTTCCTTGGGCATCCGAGAGGCCACAAAAAATTATATTCTTTTTAGGGAATTTCATACTGGCTAATATATGTATATTTTTTTATGTTACGATTACTTAAATTTAGATTTATAGTATATACTGACGGTCTTATTCATAAAAAGTTATGGAACAGTTAAAGTGTTCTATAAGCTCACTATAAGAGAAACGTCAAAAAATGGTATTCATAACAGCCTTTTAGCGCTAAACAGTACTATAAGCGTACTATAAAGTTATAGTAGACAATACCCTACTATAACGGTTCTATAAGTTAAAAAATGGCCGATTCTCAACAGCTGATCATTGAAAATGACATTTGACGTGAGTGACTCGTCAATGTTAGCTAATCGAATTTGCATAACTTATTAATCCAATCCACTAATAATTATTGCTTTGTGTCAATTTTCCACTTTTATATTTAAAATGAAAGCTTTACAAAGCATACATGCTTCGGAAACGATAGCAATAATGGAGAAGAGTTCGGAGCGAAGAAAAGTGTATAGAAGCAGGGGTTGACCCGTTTTCCTTATACGACGAAGAGTTTCAGAAGCGTTACCGCTTTCATAAATATACTGCTTTTATGATAAACCTTGTGCGTAGATTAACCATGGAGACATGCAATTAGACAATATTATTAATAAAGTGAAGTTTTAACTAGGAGAAATTTTAGTTAGAAAATTTTATAAAATAGTAAGTTTAACGCCGAGCTTTCCCTCAACGCCAGAGCAAAGAAATGAAAGTATAAATTGAAGTAAATATTTTATTGACTGGAGTGAGGATCGAACCCACAACTAATAGTCTTGTTACATGTTCACTTTGTGCCCGTGCACCATGACTGACCTCAATTTGTTAGATTTTGGTTAATAAAAGACAGTTTATTTCTATAAATTTTATTCTTTAGATGTGTAATACAATAATTTACGTTTGAGTAATTCTTCCTTTAATAGTGAATTATTTAATTTTTGTTCTAAAATTTTTAATTTTTGTCTTTCTACGGCCATCTGGATCTCAGGAAGCTCCTTTCTGTAAACATTTGCTGCTATTCTTGAGCTTACTGTCATGCTGTAACCAAAAATGTAATATATCTATTATTCTTTTTAATATGTTTTCCGAAGAAGTATGTATTATAAATTAATAAAACTTATTTTGTTGAAAGCTTAACACATTTTATTTATTTCAATTCAATTTAAGTTTGTTAATCCAAATTTAATATTGCTTGTAGATATAAGATAGTACTGAATGATTTTAGTGAATCTAACTTAGTAATATATTATAGTAATAAAAATAAAGATAAGTTCATTCAACATACACATTTCTTTAATCTACCAAGATTGTGTGCTAGTGCTAGTACTTGGATGCACCATCTAAAAAGAATAATCAGATTTCCTTGCTGAGCATTCTTTAGGTAGTATTAGCTATTTAATGTATTATAATGGAAAATAAATTTTGTCTCGCTTCCCATCAAATTATTTGTTGAAAATAAAATTGAACTAAATTGACTAAAATAATAAAATTGAAATGACTTTCTGGGTATTGTGGTATTATCGTTCATTTAATATTTCATGCACCACAATTAATTATACTTAACATGTCTTATTACTTATGAATATCATTTAAAATAAGATAGGTGACAGAGTGAGATTTGTGCGCTGCTGTTTATTTCATAATATTAATATATTACACATACTTTTTTCTTCTTTTATATTATTTTCTGTTCTATTCTTAAACAAGAATTGTTAATAATTACATAAATATTTCTTTATTCAAAATGAAACACTAATTGGCCAAATGTTCGTATTTTTATATGTACCTGGTTATCTGAGTAAAATTAATTTGAGTATACTGTGAACTCATGAGGGAGCCAAACTGAAATGTCATCACCAGTTGCTGGTTCTGTAGTAGGTGGTGAGCTACCAACTGTTTTTAGTATTTGTTTTTTTTTTTATAAATATCAGCTTCTTAGCTGACATTTTTATAATACCCTGAGCTTCTTAGCTGACATTTTTATAATACCCATTGAGCCTTAATTTGTTCTTCTTCAAGGGGTTTTTGCCATATTGTTAAAACTGAAACATTAAGTGCCGTGTTAATAAAATAACTACACAAATACTTTTCATCAGCAATTCTTTCAAGATCATCTATGGAATAGAAGCATAAGCATTGAAACATAACATGCGTATGAATGTTTACAAAACAAAACTTACGTGTTCGAATTAACTGTATCAGTAAAACCAACCTTATCCTCCTCCAAAAAATTCTCACTTCTCTGCCTTTTCTTGCTCTCTACAATTTTTGATTCCGATGCCATTTTATAAGTAATGGAGTAATATTTAAAATAAAATTAACACGTACGTACTACTAGTAAATAAATGTCAATAGCTTATCGCACCACAAACAACAAAATATGGTTTTTATCCTTAATAATGTCTATGATCAGTCGAATTTAGTAAAATTATACACATTATCTGTGGTCAATTTGCAAAGTTTGACAAACTTTCTTGCCAATTTCATCGTAGTGGCAACATTTTAGCTTATAAACAGTATATTAGTTATAGTAGGTTTATAGTACTGTTATGAATACGCATTTTTATGGAACGTTTCATAAGCTTATAGAGCATTTTAACTAATGAACGTTTTAAGCGTTCTATAAGCATTTTTTATGAATAAGGCCGTTAGTGTATCTATGTGAACTATAACTTTGTAATATTCAGGCTGATTATATTTCACACATTTAGTAGTTTCACGCTAGTCAAAGATAACCTAATATCAAAACTTCTAGAAATCTAGAATTATCTAGACACTGCCTTTTGAATTTCAAAACTTAATGTCACGCCTTTTTGGTTTACCATTACGAGATATAAAAATAATTAAATCAGGCTCACAACTAATAGCGTTTCGATATTCCTAGTAAAGTAACGATTGTTGTTACGAGCGTGAAGGTATTGATTGTCTATAGCAGTACCACACATTTCTCTTTCTGATCAGGCTAGGTTGGGCTAATCTGAAGACTACAGAGGAGATAGGAGAGGCACAGAGAATCTAGTGTCAAGACACAACGTTCTAAAGTAATTTTAAAGATAAACATAATTTTTCGAATAATATTAAAACATAACAATATTCATTCACTGTCCACTTAAAAACTTCAACGTACAGCGTAAATTTCACCGCATTCGTACGTGACTTTCGAACAAGTCATAAAATAGTTTATATTGCTTGATCATTTAAGGTATGGCTGGAAAAATCGGCATAACAACATATCAGTTACAAGTGTTGCATCAAAATTCGTGTAATAAGTTCCCCGAAGCTGTAACCGTATTCTAGGCATACTTACGAAGTAAGTAATCGTTGATGGTTCGCGCGCGCCTCTAACGGTGGTGATCCTTCCAGCTTGCCGACTGATTGTATTCAAATATAGTTTTATTATGATTATACAGTGGGTTTTATATATTTTTTCGCTGTTGCTTTATATATAAATCTAAAATTGCTTGCGTTACTTTACTGAAGGATTGGGAGACAGTGCATAACCGAAATTGCTAAGCGTAGAAAACATGTACGTTCAAGAGAACTAGAATTTATATTATAATCACGAGATACGGCTAGTTAGTTTATAATGCAGCGTGAAAACGTTAATTAACATTCCTTTCTATCCTTAATTATTATCAATTCATAGTTATTGCGTTTTTGAGAGCAAAATCGAATTTCTGTAAACGAGATTGGTTATAGTTTTCATTGCTCTCAAAGAAATTATTATATTTATTTATATTAATTTTGTTAGTATTTAATTGCAATAGTCGTTCACGTTAGTATCTAAATGAAATAAATTTTGTTATAAAATTCATCCCTGTATATCTAAATGTGAAAAAATTCGCAGCGCGTGCGCATCTCATTGTCGCGTCTGCGCGCGTTCCGCTCTATGAATACCATTAGCTATTGAATTTGTTACTTTTTTAATCCATCATAAATGCCGATGATATAAGCAAAAATTCTACAAAGTCTTTTTTAACAGCTTCAAGCTTTTTCCCGCATTTCATACTAATCGGAGAAGACCAAGTGTCTTGATACTACGTTCTCCACTTTCTATCCAAAATTGAGATGTCGGTCGGTGGGACATAAAGTCATTTTTCATCTTAAACACTGCAGCGGAGATATCAAAATAGTTTTAATATTAGATTCCCACTCAGAATGAATATTCTGAGTGGGAATCAAATCTATGTCGCACCACGATGACCTCAAATGACGATGATGTTTAACTTATAATATAAAAATAGAAAAATAAATACGCGTATGTCACTTCATATAAAAGTGAATGTCAAACACAGTGGAAGTAATCTTCCACTGTGTTTGACTAATATTTTTTTTATTAATTGTGTAAAATTTTTGTAATATTTTTTTTATTAATTGTGTGAAATATGGTTACATGAAAACAATATGAATATAACCATTCCTTTAACTGGGAATCGGTTTGACGACCATCGCGCCTACAGTGAAACCACCACAATCTCACTACGCTACGATAATTGCAAAGTTGGATGATTTTCATTTGATAATGAAAACTGCCTTCCAACCTTGTGCACAATTTACTTATTTCTTATTTTTATCTGTCATGATTTCTTATCGAATTTTCAAAATCTTTAACTATTATGTAGGTTAATGGAAAATATTCTTTGTTAAGGAGTACTTATTAATTTCCTACAATTTAGCTTGACTATTATGATTTTTTCATCAATCTTTTCGGAATTATTTTGGTATTTGTCATCGGAAAAACTCATAACGCTGAATAAATTTTATTGAGTTGGATTTTCTTTTATTTCTTGTATTTTAGCTTTTGGTTATGGTTCTTCATCAGTTGTTTCAATTTTCGAAATTAATTTTCCGTAAATGCTGCTCGATCTTCATAATGAAAAATTATCGTTGTATAGCTATACGAGTAAAACGAATATTTTTACTAAGGATCAGTCTTCCAAAGATGTACGTGCACAAACAAAGTTTAAAAAATCATGGATTAATTCCATTACCATTTTATATAATATAATTTAAGGACAAATTATTTTTTCATAAATATAATCAATCTACAGATTCAATTATTGTACTGTTACTATAGTGAATATAGATTAAATGGTCTCACATTCAAATTCAAAATAGAGTTTACATCATTACTATGTAACCTTTGCTATTCATAAAAAAAAACTTATATTTAAATTAAGTTTTTGTTTAAAAATACAAAACGTAGAAGCACAGGTGTTGAGTACAAGTGTCTTCTAGGTCGTACGTTTTTTTTTATTATTTAAATATATTATGATTAGATTCTTACATGCAAAGTGTCTTGTGATATAATATGGATCACGTACTTTAGGCACATTTTTTTAGCTTCCCGCTATATCTTGCACACAGCAGGGTACGCAGAGGGAAGCTAGTGTTAAGACACACTGTTTCCCACTTTTATGTTGGTTATGTTTTGTAATAGCACATTAAAAGAGAAATTTAAACTTAAGATTTACTTATGTGTAACAGTGTACTTGGAAACAATGTCTATTTTTTAGTTTGACTTTGTTTTACTTCTGATAATTAGTAGCAAAACCTTATTTCCTAGTATTGCCGAAGTATAAGTTAGAAAAAGATAATTATTAAAAAAATATTGAAAATGACATTTAGAAAATATATAAAAAAATTGAACGCGAAATCGAAACGCGAAAATATATAAAAAAAATGAATGAACCGCTAAACCATGCGTTCTACTACTTGCTGTGTCGATATTCTTAAATGCTTATTACAATTTGTTTTTGTTGTTAGCACCTCTGAAGAGAGATTTTTACAAATTTATTAAGCTTCAATATTTTCAAATGCTAATGACAAATTCCAAAGCGTGACATTGGCAAAGAATCAAGAGTCAACTTGCATTTCTTTCTAAAAACTAAGCTCTTTCAGCGTCTTCAAGGGCTTCAATAATATACAAAAAAAAATATATAATATATAGTCTAAATAAAATAATTAAAACTTTTACATTTCTACATACTCAATAGATTTATAAATATTTATAAAACGTTATTTTATAGGCAATAAAGTTATTTTATTATTCTAGTTTAATTAAAACGGGTTCGAGCGTTAGCACCATAACATCAAGCGACGAGTATTTTAGAATTTTCAAGATAATGTTTATTGTTTCACTATTTATTATCATTGTTTTTTACGTTTTGCGAATTTTACCGCTTAATAAGATAATTAGGGGGCCAGTCGTGGCGCAGAGGTATAGATTTTGCCTGTAAAGCGACTGGTTGTGGGTTCAATTCTCACTCGACGAGTTGAAAAATATAATATTTTCATTTTGTTCGCTCTGGTGTCGAGACAAAGAGCGGCGTTAAGTTCCACCTCTTAACAAGCAATGCCTCTAGAATTCGGCGAAAAGTGGGGAACGTGTGTGTGTGTCTTAACACTAGATTCCCTCTGCCTATCCTGCGGTATGAGGGATACAGCGGAAGCTAAAAGAAATTAAGATAATTAGAGAGAACCTAGTATCAAGACACTCATTCTCCAATTTCCACCCAAGATCGAACATTTAAAATTCGAAAAAAGTAATTTTAGTATATAATAATTTTAGTATAATAATAGTTTAGCCGAGTGAGAATCGAACTTATAACTAATCACGTTTGTACAGTCAGATGCTGTCCCACTGTGTTGTGATGACCTTTAGATCTTCTAATTAAAAATCCTCTATTAAGCAATACTAAAGTATTGCTTACTACAAATACATACTATTATGTGTAAGACCATAGTTACATTATAAAAAATCAGTTCAGTTGCACATTAATAATGTTTTTTTATTGATTTTATTAATAAGACTAGTTTACAGTTATTTCCAATACACAATATACACAACATATAACTAAACTAAATAACTAAATAAACATAATTAAAAAAGACTATCAATCGAATGCAAAGAACGATACTCATATCATCGTTGCATATCCAATACTGTGGAAGAGCATTTTGGAAATACAGCGTAACGTAATAAAAATAGTGTAAATATATATTTTTGTGTCTACAATTTTTTAGCACTGATTCTCATATGGGACTACTTTACACTTTTTGACTTAATAAGGCTCTAATATTTAAATAAAACAAATATCGTTGAATACTACTTGTGTTATAAATGATTAAAGGCTTACTTCTTGCTTCAAAAATGTAGAAGCGCGATATTTACTAACTGCTCTTCTATATGATTGTATTACATGATTTTGGTATTTATATAATTAATCTTATATTTTAAGACTTTAAAATAAGCTATTTTAAAGTAAAAAACTAAAAAGTCTTCGCTACAACTCGACTTCCGTCTTGCAAATTAGTTTGTGCGTTAGTCCTCGCCTGCCTGTTAGATGAAGGGCTCTTGACATGCAGGACCGACTCCACTACCACTTCTTCTATGAACTGCTTCCCATTGTTCTCTGAAATTATTTACAAAGTATATGATTAATACTATTAAAATAATAGATTTTTCCCCGTGAAACACAAAAGTGTTTTAGATTTTGTAGGATCGTAAATGGATATGGAAGTTATCACATTATTATAGCGGCATATCCTTTTTCTGCTTAGCAAGTAGTTAAGGAGAATTCAGTGTCAAAATATTCCACTCTCCGCTTTTGCATGTGAATGGTGGAATTCAATGCCGCCGGAGAAAGGAACTTAAAATAAATCCACAAAGTAGAACTGAACCGACCTCCAATCATGATTACACTAAGATGGCGTTCCACTGCGCCACAATGACGATCAAGTTATTACATAGAGTTTCCAAAAGACAAAAATATGTAAAAATTGTTAAAGTGCCATAAAGATAATAATATACCAAAATTTTATAATTATGATTTGATTTTATTTCAATTATATGCATTCTTATGTATGTAATATCAACGTATAGAATAGAGTGTATTGACACTAGCTTCTCTCTTACTATTCTGCTATATACAGGAAAAAGACAAATTTTCTTTATTCAATAACTTCATTTTTATAATATAATGTATATATGCCACATTCGCACTATTTTTATGCAACTTTACAATACTAGAGCAAGATAAATACTTTATTGTATTACTGTTCCATCTATCGACACTATTGGCGCCACCTATTTTTAGATCTAAGTTTGCATTCTTCTAGCGTCTGTCGTGTATTTGATTAAAAAACTAGATACAAAGTTGCATTCGATTTTAAGTAGAACTAGCTGTCACTTTTGTCTAGCTCGCGAAGCATACTGTAACAACGTTACGGACATAACAAAATAGAATTCCATATATGTATGTTCATAAATTATAAAAGCCATATTAAAACGATATCTTGAATTATATCACCTCCTTCAAGTTTGTTACACGTATTATTAATTTTCTATAAGAATTTATTTTAGGGGAACTATTAGCAAGGAATAAAAAGTGCCACCTTTAGTAAATACTATCAATACGAATTTATCTTCATGTGATTTGTCTTGTGGAAGACATTAAAGTTATACGTTGTTTAATGATTATTTTTGTAATTTTTATTAGGCCATCGTGGCGCAGTCATACTGAGGACAGCGTCTGACTGTATGCCCGATGGTCGTGATGTAGGTGTATGGTTGTTAGAACCCCACTAGGAGGAATTATTATTATATTTCATTTATTGTCATCTTTCCGCTTCAAGTGACAAAACACAGTGTTAAGTTTCATCACATAACACGTAATATCTCGATTTCGGGTGGGAACTTTAACACTATATAATCTCTGACGCCATCGTGCTGTATAACCCACAACTAGTCGTTTGAAGTCACACGTCTGTGCCACTGCGCCACTACTGGCCCCTGTATAATTTTATTTTAATAATGAGAAAGGCATTAAATTAATGAATATTATTATATCTCACACAATGAAGTGACATACCGGTTGTTAAGCAACGCATAATTTACGCGTGGACAATCGATTCTATGTCCAATGAACTGAGATGAAATGATAATGATAACGAGTGTTGCATCCATAAAGTATCAAACATAAAAGTGTCTTAAGAACCTTATCATTTAATTTTGTATGAGAATATTATGTAAATATTTATTATAATTATTATTTTAAATTAATTTAAAATCAAAATTTCTATATTTACATTTAAACAGCGTTGGATTTGATGTTAAAAACACTATTAAGGCATATTAAACATTTCAATTTTTACCCGCGACGGAACGGCGACTGTATATGTGTTTGGGGTGAGAGGTTGTTTGTTTGTTTGTTTGTTTGTTTGTTTGTTTGTTTGTTTGTTTGTTTGTTTGTTTGTTTGTTTGTTTGTTTGTTTGTTTGTTTGTTTGTTTGTGTGTTTGTGCAAATTACTATGTCAATTATTTCCAAAGCTATAAGTCCGATTTTGATACGGTTTTCTATGGTAGGTTTAGGTTCAATTGGCATATGTTCTTAGATATGTCTTATTACCCTAACTCACCAGGGGGCGCTGCGGTAAGCATTTTACGTGCAAACGAATGTTTTCAATTATCTCAAAAAATAATAGTCTGATTTCGATACGGTTTTCAGTGATAGATTCAGGTTTAATTGGTGGATGTTCTTGGATATGTTTTATCGTGTCAAGCCACCAGGTGGCGCTGCAGTAGGCATTTGTTTGTACTTTTTTTGTATTTATTTGTCTAAAACCGAAACTACTGATCCGATTGAAAAGAGTTTTAAGAAAAAGATTCAGCTTTGCTTGGTGCATATTTTAAGATTTTTATTTTTTTGTTACGGGGTAAATTCACCAGGGGGCGCTGCAGTAAACATTTGCATAAACAAATCAAAAACTACTAGTCCAATTTAGATGAAACTTTCAAGGATAGGTTCAGGCTTAATTGGTGCGTCTTTCCATATATGTGTTATGGTGACCACTCATCAGGGGGCGCTGTAGTAAGCATTTGTTTGAGATTTTTTGTGTAAAACCAAAATTTTTCTTGTATTTATCTGTCTAAAACCGAAATTACTAATCCGATTGGATAGAGTTTTCAGAACTAGATTCAGCTTTGCTTGATGCATATTTTAAGATTTTTGTTTTTTTGTTACGGTAAAAATTTACCAGGGCGCGCTGCAGTAAACATTTGTTTATACAGAGTAAAAACTACTACTCCGATTTAGATGAAACTTTCAACGGTAGATTCAGGTTTAATTGGTGCTTCTTTTCATGTATCTGTTACGGTGACCACTCACCAGGGGGCGCTGCAGTAAGTACATTTGTTTGTGCAAAACTAAAACTACGAGTCAGATTTGAATGCAGTTTTCAATGATAGATTCAAGTTTACTTAGTGCATATTTTCATATATGTGTCATGTATGTTTACTTAGTGCATATTTTCATGTATGTGTCAACTCTCTAGGGGGCGCTGCAGTAAGTAGCTGCTTCCATTTTTTGGGTAAAACCAAAATGACTAGTACGATTGGAAAGAGTTTTCAGTATTAGGATTCCGCTTTGCTTAGAGCATGTTTTTAAATTTATATTACGGTGACAAGTCACCAGGGGGCGCTGCAGTAAAATATTGTTTGTGCAAAGCTAAAATGACGAATTCGATTTGGATGCAGTTTCAGTGATAAGCTCAAGTTTAATTAGCGCGTGTTCTCGTATATGTTTTTTTCGTGTTAACTCACTAGGGGGCGCTGCAGTAAACATTTGTTTATAATATTTAAAACAAAACCACAACTACTAGTCCGATTGGGCAGAGTTTTTAGTATTAGATTTACTTTTACTTGGTGTAAGTTTTTAGGTTCGTTTTTTACGTTAAGAACTCACCAGGGGGCATTAAACATTTAATTATGCAAAGTTAAAACTATAAGTCCAATTTGTATGCAGTTATCAAAAATAGGATCAGGCTTAATTAGCGTGTGTTCTCTTATATGTGTCGTGGTGTGACACCTCACCAGGGGGCGCTGCAGTAAGCATTTGCTTGTATTTTTTGTGTGAAACCTATTTAGATGCGGTTTTCTGTGATAGGTTCAGGTTTAATTGTTGCGTGTTTCTATATGCCATATCACGAACTACCACGGGGCGCTCCAGTACAAATTAGTTTGTTCAAAATCAAAACTACTAGTGGGTTTTGTGATTTTTACTGATTTATTTAGACTTAAATTTCCTGAAAATGTTACGGTGCCAATCTGCCAGGCGCTGCGATAAGTATTTGATAACCAGAAAGTATTGGGTTTATAATTTCTTTTGGAGTTGCATGAAGATTAATAAAAGTATTTCGAAATTATGTAATAATATATAATGTGTATCTATTCACTTTAAAAGTTTCAAATAAAAAAACAAAATTAAAAATTTTGAAAAAACCCACGACGGTATAATTGTTTTTGAAAAAGGATAAAATAACTGTAAAGCCCCCGCCTAAATGAATATATGTAACGAGATGATGGGGACAACTTCGTCGGGGGCTGCCAGTTGCAACCTCTATTTTAAATATAGTAGCTAACAGTATAGATTTCGTTCTTAAAGTTTTTAAAAGGAATACCAGTTATCAAAACTGTAAATTCATATTAATATTTTAATTTTTTGCCAAACCTGTTTTAATAGCATGAAAACCTATGAGAAGGTTTGTGCAAACTTAAAGTAGTGACAGCCCCCGACGAAATCGTCCACATCATCTCGTTACATATATTCTTTTAGACGGGGGATTTCTAGTTATTTTATCCTTTTTCAATTACAATTATACCGTCGTGGGTTTTTTCAAAATTTTTAATTTTGCTTTTTTTTGAACGGTTTACGCAATAAAAATATCTGTTATGTGTATATAATACAAAATAGAGGCTATTTTGAAATGTTTTAGAGAAAAAGCAGTGCTTAAAAATATATAAATATTGTACTCAGTTTTACTTTTAAGTAAATACAACACGAGCTCTGTGTAAAAGATAACGAGATGTATTTTCTTTTAGCTTCACGCTTTTTCCCATATCGTAAGTAGAGTGAACCTAGTGTCAATATATTATGTTCTCTGCTCTTTGATTGAATTTAAGAATCTGCGTGTTGAGTTGTAAATCTCAACGCCATGCTTTGCCCTCCCAATAAATAAAAATAATTTCCCCATGTAGAATCGAACCCAAAAACATTACGTTTGATCGAACCTTAAACCATCAGGCATACTCAAACGCTATCCTACTGCACCGGTATGGTTTCTTAGTAAAGCTTGTTTTCACTCACGTTTATAAGAGTAAGCAGACTTATTTTTTATTGAAGAAAGGGGGAAAACGAGCAGAAGGACTACCTGATGATAACTAGTTACTTTCGTCCATGGACATCCACAACATTAGAAATGTTGTGGATGCGTTGCCGACCTTAAGGTGGGTGGAGGAAAGGAGGGAATAAGGATGGGGATGGTGGGAATATTGAGAGCTGGGTTACATGCCATCGAACCGGAACACATCATCAGATGTTTGGCGGTTCGTCTTTGACATGATAGTGGTCGCGAGCCAGTCGAAGAATGAATCTCCTACCACCAAACTACTGGGTTATCCGTCTTTTACGGGACGCTGCTCAGCGACGGAGGAGAATTGTATTCTAACTCGTCCCCCCCAGGGGCAAACGGGGCCGTCCCTCCACGGGGCAGAGCAGAGTGTCCCTTGAAATCGATCTGTGCTATGTATAGATCTGTCAGTCAGTCATTCAGTCAGTCTTCTATATACACAATAAACAATTTATTTACACAATATACATATAAATAAAAAGCAGCTTCACGCTTTTTCCTTCACAGCAGGGGTAATCCGGAAAAACCTAGTGTCAAGACACTCCGTCCACTTTTCACCCGTAATCGAGACATTGCGTGATAAGTGGCAGAACTCAACTTCGTACGTTATCTTGATTACCGGTTAGGTAATCACAATTTAAATATAATCACTCCCCTAAGTGGGAATCGAATCCACAACCATCATGTTAAGCTGTCCTACTGCGCCACGTCGTCCTAATTACATACATACATAATTTCTAATGTTTGTTGTTTTTACATTTTTATGGAATATTTTTATGCAAATTACAAACGGTTAAAAGAACGTACACGTGTTATAACTTATAGTGCGTCACCAAAGTGAACGCGATAAATAAATATGTAGAGATACTATTGTCCTGTTACGTGCCTATGATATGTTAGACGCTGTTATTGCTCCGTCGTCACATATTTTTAGATACTATGTTGGTCTAAAGCAATTTAAAGTTTTTTTTATATAGCATCACGTTGTATCCCGCACCCAGCAGGGTTAACATAGGGCACCTAATGTTAAGACGGTTATTTCGCCATTTTCCGCCGAATTCAGGAGACATTACGAGTTAAGTGGCAGAACTTAACGCCAGATTTTACCTCGATACCAGAGTGAAGAAAATGGAAATGTTGAATATCTATCCCTCGAGTGGAAATTGAACCCAAAACTAGTCGCGTTTACATTCATACTTCGTTCCCCACGCTAAGACTGACTTTTTAGATAAAATAATAATCCAGGAAAGCCGTCAAGCCAGTAAAACTACCGAGGCGTAGTGTACCAAGCGCATTTTGTTATGGATTCGTTTCCCACTCTGAAAAAAGATTATACCAATAATTACGTTTTCGCCATGGTAATATAAAGCGTCTTAATTGACGAAAAGTGTAGAGACGATTGTCTTGACGGTTGTTTCTCTTTGACTTCCCTGCTACGTCAAAAATTGTGTGAAGAGGTTAAAATACAACTGTGTGACTGTAAACAACTGGTTCGACTCCCACGAGGAGTGGAAATATTTAATATTTCCAATTTCTTCGCTCTGGAGTAGAGGCAAAAGCGCGGCGTTAAGTTCCGCCACTTAACACGCAATGTCTCCGAATTAACACTAGGTTCCCTCTGCCTACCCTGCTATGTGCGGGATACAGCTTAAAGATAAAAAAAGAATAAATGAACAAATTATATTGTTTTTTTATCCGCTCATATTTCTCACACTTTACCTGATTTGACCTTAGCTTAATTCTAACCTTTCCCACAGATATACGTATTGTCTTTTACTTGCCAATGTCAACTTTTAAGAGATCTGAGCTATTATACATTCTACGATGCTGAATTAATTGTTGTAAAATAGCACAGTCAATGTATTGTTTTCTTGAAATATTAATTATATTTTATAAGTTATGTGACCATTATGGCGCAGTAGGACAGCGTCTGACTGTAACGCAATTGATTGTAGGTTCAATCCCATTCAGTAGAATAATCATAACTTAATTATTTTATTTTTTCTGCTCTAGTAAACAAGACTAGGTGTGGCTAAGCAATATGTAATGTCTCTAATTTTGGCAGAAAGAAGGCAACTGTCGCATGTTTTAAAACTAATTTCTCGCTCCATAACCTGCTAGCGTGAATCTAAAGCGTGAAGTAGTATAAACTTTCAATTTTAAGGCTTTTTACTAATAAATAACTTTAATCTCTTTAGGCTTACAAGCATAATTTGTAATAAGCAACCTTTCTAGAAACAGTTGGTCTACATTACTAGTTGACGGTGAACTCTATATGTAGAAACCGGTATGAAATCTAAATACTTTTCGCAGTATGTGACGTAACTAAGGTAAAAGTTAAGAAGAAATAAAATAAGATTATTCATATAGCAACGGTAGTTTCAGGGAGCACTTTGAGTGTATGGCACACTCTATTTACCATTTTTCGTCCGAATTTGAAACATTGCTTGATGAAAAGCTTTTGGTTTGGGTACAAGAGCAAGCGAAATGAAAATGTTTTCTAATTTAATTACTCTCCTCATTGGCTCCGAACCCACGACCCACACACAACCTATTGCGTTCACTGTCAGATGACAGCTCACTGCGCCACAATGGCTAAAACAGCTTCCTTATTCAACTTTAACCCATTTGCAAGTCATAACGTGTTGGGTGGCTGAACTAAAAGTAGTCAAACCAATGTTTGAGCTATTTGAAAAGCGGAAAGATTTGTCACTTAGCCTAGATTCTCTCTGCATGTTCAAGAATTAAAGTAAACTTACCGCTATCACCAAATTGCAATTTCGATTGTGGCGCCGCCATTACAACGGAGAAGATAAAGAAAAGAAACACTATTAGAAAGCGCATTATGTATGTATGTACGTACTTATATAATAATAAAGTTCAAGCTAAATATGATATATGTAGTGACTGAATGGAGGACAGTAAACGAGTGTCAACATTACGCCTTGCGTACTATCTAGGACGAGCTGGGTTATTCTATTACTATGTCTACGTAAAGCACAACCTTTCTATATTTTTTTTACGAAAACTGCAAATGGGAAGTATAAAATTTCGCATACTTAAAGTTTAATTGGTAGAGGTATATATAAAATGAAAATCATTAGAAATAACAATTCATTAGAAATACACTTAATTTAAAAATATATTACACGTATTACTACGTGTGTGTCATACTCTTATTTATAAAGTAATTTCCACAAGAGAAAACGTAACAAAATGGATATGTCACTGTTTGATTGGATCCTATGCTATGTAGCGTATACAACATTCCATTTAATATATGCTTCATATAAATATTACTTCTAGTCACATTGGTGTTCACAACAATCGTTGTAATTAAACTATATTAGGTAAATAACATATAATATATCGAAATATGACCTGTGAAGGTAACTTTAATAAGTGCACCTTGATATTTATTTTAATATCAGTATTTAATATGCAAAATAATAATTTTATTGAGGATTTGATTGTTTTTATAATTTACTATTACAAATAATCAGAAAATCATGATATTTTTAACATTTAGTTTAAATTTATTTAAACATATTTCAATTTATAGTTTATTTCAAAAAAAAAATAAGTATACATAGATAGACACTACTGTACATGAATAACCCACACTATCGTTGCATAATGCTGTCATGGGTGAGAACTTGAGTGCAATCCACTGTGATATAGAGGTTAAAGTAACATTAAAATTGCGATAGGCGTAGCGATTTAATAAAAAATATATATGTTTATATTAATATATTATTCATATATTGATAATAATAAATATATTTTACTTTTTGTAATATTTTTATTGTCAACTTTGCCTATTATTTTGATGCTGTCTTTCGATATTTGTTTATATTTTGAAAAAAAGTCATGTAACGTTCTTTTTTCATTTCACTTCTAGATTTGCGGAAATAGTTCAAAATTTGTGCTGACAATACAATGTTTTTTAATTAAAGAAAATGATGTGATCATGATAGCCCGGGATAATAAGAAAATAAGTTTTAAGTGTGATTCCTTTAGTTTCATTGTTAAATTATTCAAAGTAATCAAAAAAAAAATGTATTTTTTAAATAAAAGAAGAATCTAAAGAAACAATTGATCTGACATAAAAAAAAATCATCCTGCATTTATTTACGTAACATCTATTAAGAAATGTCAGACTTTTTAATAAAAATACAACTTTTTTTATAGTAAAAAGGCAATAATAATAAAATGTATGAAAACATATTTTTTCTTATAATGTTAGAATATGACACTTAATCTCATCTGTGTATCAGTGAGTAAATCAAGAACTGCGAGGTTAACATGTTTCTATGTACTTTTTGACCTTCCTTAGATTTTTTGATGACTTTTTGAAAAATATTATATACATACTATTATAAAACATTTTTTTGTACTTGACTTATTCGTTAAAATATTTTTTTCGTATGTGTTTGTGAAGAACGGAGGGAGTTGACACTACCCACGTTCTCTTTGCCTATCAGCTTTCCGCCAAAAATTATAAAGGTTATTTTTGTATTCTTTAAGTAACAATAATTACAGTATAAATATATTGCTATTTGAGAGCTTGAATATATTTTTGGTTTGATTTTTCGTAAATAACATTAAAAAATATGCTAAAGGCTTTCAATATAATTTTATTTTTATTACAAAATAGACATTTTAAATTTTGATAATTTGTAAATGTAATAGAATGCTGCTTGTGAATTAGCATCTCTTTCTATGTCCGTTAATTTAACAACATTATTTAAAGTAAGAAAGTAAGAAAATAATACAAATATAAATAAAAAAAGTAATATAGACAGTAACATTTACAACTAGTACAACTTGACAACTCGATAGGTTTTTGTCAATACAATCGATTAGTTGTTTATAAAATGCAGATAAAAACTGGTTTATTGTGTTCGTTACAAAGGCTTTGTAGTCAACAAGAAATTGTAACTCAACCTGCGTGTTTACTATGAAGTAATTAACCTTAGTGCCAACGTACGTATAAATAGCTTCACGCTATATCCCGCACACAGCAGGGTAGGCAGAGGGAACGTACGTATAAGTTGTTACGAATAGAGCATTCTAATTATTTGATGTACCTATTCGTTTTATTTAGTTTTTAGCTTCACGCTTACAATCTCACACACTCTACCCTGCAAAGGTTGGCTAACTTGTGACAAGAGACTGTGTTCTCCGCTTTCTGCTAGATTTCGACACGTTAAGTGGAGAAATGACAGTTATTAAGATATAATTAAGAAATGTCTACCCTCCGACTATTTCCTCTCTTATATACGTTATAATTCTTTTTTTTTAGCTTAGCGCTGTATCCCGCACATAGTAGGGTAGGTAGAGGGAACCTAGTATTAAGACACTCCGTTCCCCAGTTTCCGCCGAATTCGGAGGCATTGCGTGTTAAGTGGCGGAACCTAACGCCGCGCTTTGCCTCGACACCAGAGCAAAGAAAATAGAAATATTAAATATTTCCACTCCTCGGGTGGGAATCGAACCCACAACTAGTCGCTTTACACTTTGTGCCTGTGCGCCATGACTCTGGGGGGACTCTGACTGAGGTTATTATTAATTTTAAAGATTGGGACATCTGAAGTAGAACTAGTAAACCAGCTATATTATAAGTGCATGATGGGTATTTTATATGGGAACGGTCGTTAATAAAACGCAAAAAAGTTGCGGCTACTAATTGTAAATAATTATTTGTGAGATGTTCCTTTGGTTTCGATACAATAGTTTAGTAGATTCGTTAACATTGTAAAAGAAATGATATTCACGATATTTTTTCCCTTATTGCGAGTTTTTATGTAAAAATATTTCTCGCTCAAATTAAAGCTTGATGTTCAACGCCAAACGGAAAACGGGACTTATGTCGCTTTTTTAGGTTAGGTTCTCCCTTGCTGCAAAGCACAAGATAAAGAGGTTTATTTCGAAATATCAAATTAAGAAAACTTGTTACGCGATTTTAACATGTTCGTTGCCGTTAAATTTGCACATCTGATTCCTAAAAATTTGCACATCTGATTCCGAAGACAATACAACATTTATCGCATAAACCTGATATTCATGCCATTACAAGTTAATAATTAAATGCAGGCTAATAATTAAATATTTGTAATTTACAAAAAAAAAGAATATTAAAATTAGAATGTTTGAATGAAAATAACACTGTATCAAACTAGAACATAAAATAATTGTCGTTGATTAACTAACGGGTTAGAAGTAATAAAACTGACATAATAAATTTTACTTGCTTGAAAGTGGCTACTAATTTTGTTACTGCGAAAGTATTAAATCGACTCGCTTAGGCGACTGTTCATAGCTACTAAATCTTTAATTACTTTGTCTTATAACCATATAATAAATAATAAGATATGAATACTTTTTAAAATGATGATTGTAAAAGACGTTTTGCACTTGAGAGAGCAGTATAAAATTGGACTTACATATATAATTTATATGGTGAAGATGAAGGAAGAGCAGACGGCCACATTTTCTTAATTACATTTATTGTTGTTATTATATAAGACCATGACGGCACGGTGAGATTGCGTATAACTTTAAATGAGGAATGATGGGTCGCAGGTTCGATTCCCACGACAAATAATTATATAAAGTCAAAGTGAAAAAAGTCACGAAACTGCTTTTATTTTATTTTGTTTTATGAAATAAGTGTAAATAGTTTAATACAATTTAAATGACACGTCTATTAAAATTATTGTAGTACTTTTGTTCACTTTAGGTTTGAAATAAAACAACTTTGATATAACAATACTATATTTCCAGTTAACGATGTTAAAACAATAGTTATTACTGCTTATTGAAGTTATATAACCAGCTTAGGTATTTCAGAAAAAATAATTATTATATTTTTAAACATATTTTGCTACCCCTAAACTTAAGACTTATTTAAGTTTAGGGGTAGCAAGCTTGCCTGCATATTATTAAAAAAACGGATTAAACGCAGGATACATCCACGTGTTCCTAAGATAATTTGTAGGAGGTGCAAAGTTATTGTATATATCATTATTAAGCCAATTCTCCACGTTTTTATTTATTTTATCGGGGGTCGGTTCCATCCCAGTCATTGGCCAAGACATTGGATCTAAGAGATTGGGCCAAATAAATGGATTTTGGTTTAGTCCAACGTTGGCAGTAGATGCAATCGCTATAGTAGGAAATGGTTTTGGAAATGAATCTTTTTTAGTTTTAACCAAATTCGATGCTTCTGGATACAGTTTTTTATATGAAATCTCTATATTATCATTGATTTTTTTCATTATTTCTGAATTTGAAAATGACATAGGCTTATCTAGAGGAGGAAAGAAGTGTATCCCTCCCATAGATGAGACTCGACCGTTCCGTGATGTGAACCCTGCGACACTAGCGACTCCCATTATACCATTACTTGACATTGGTATTCGTGTTTTATATATTTTGATACTATCTCCTTCTTCTTTTGTGTCATCTGAAATGTAAATAATTTTCATTAAAAATATATATAAACTGAATATAACTTAAAGATATACCTAGGTTGCTAAAAATCACAATCTGTTCATCATTATTCTGAAATGATGTTTTATTAGATTCACTCCAATCTTGCTCCAAAAAACATATATATTTTTGCACATTCTGTTCGTTGCACATTTGATATCTAAATTCAACACCAAGCTTTACCCCAGACCGGAAAAATTGCACCTAAAACCATCTTAAATAGTCAAACAGCTTATTTTACTGTCGCCTCGATAGTGTCAATATTATATTTTTATTGAGTTACCTTTTATTGCATTAGCCAATCCAAATATCAAAATCAAATAGAAAATTTGTTTCATGGACGACATGGTGTGAAGCGAAACGAGAAATGCAACGGTTCTGTCAATATCATGCTTTATATTGAGACCTCAATTATATATCTATAACCAATTCAACGGGACTTAAAATTTTATAGTTCAGACAATCGAGTCTAAGGCATGATCCACATTACCATATTAGGTAGTAAGTTAGGATAGATAAACCATAAATTAAAATATTATTGCCTGTTTAAAATAAAACAATAAAAAAAATATTGTTTACAAGCTTAAAAGCAAAGCTTTTTTATATCATCACCTTCACGCTTTTACCGCATGACAGGGGTAGTTATGAGAAAATTTATTATATATAAGCTCTTGATATTTATAAAATGTCTAATATCTAAATAACAATACTTTTAATATTAGCTCATGTACCAAAGCGTGGTAATGTTACAAAAAAGCAGTGACTAAGAAAATTGCTTTTAGCATGTTTCATTTAGTATGAACTTAGTTATATTTAAAATCCATAAATAACAACTTTATATTGAGCATTTTATATACAAACGCCTTACTATATATATAAACGCCTATACTTAACTTAAAATATACAATTTAAACATACCTTTTATGTATTTTTTATAATTTCGCACTTTTTCTGCATAAGTCCTCATGGAGAACAAATGAGTACTCCGTCTTCTATTTTTCGCTCGAAGTCGACACATTATGTGGTAAATGACAGACTTCAACTCTGAATGGGAATAGAACTCACAATCAATCCGAATTACAGTCACACATTGAACTATTGCGCCATAATTGGCCTTGATTTTTTTGTAGAATTTACAGGAATAACAGGCTAACTAAATTGCAAGTGGATTGTTCTACGATATATTCTACAAATATCGATAGCGCTAAATTCGCCGTTATTTGAATTTGAGTTTAAAAATATGTTAGCCATTACCTTGATTATTATACGATTATGCTTTTATATGCTTTATGTATTTTTTTTTATGGAATAAGGAGGCAAACGAGCAGAAGGCCCACCTGATGTTAAGTGGTTACCTTCGCCCATAGACATCCACAACATTAGAGTTATGGATGCGTTGCCAGCCTCGGGGATGTAGAACAAAAGGAGGGAGGAAGGATGGGAATGATGGGAATAGGGAGAGCTGCCTCACATGCTATCGAACCGGAACACATCATCAGATATTTGGCGGTTCGTCTTTGACACGATAGTGGTCGCGAGCCAGTCGGAGAACGAATCTCCTACCACCAAGCTAACTGGGTTATCCGCCTTTTATGGGACGCTACCCAGCGGCGGGGGGGAATTGTATTCTTAACCCGTCCCCCCACGGGGTGAAATACGGGTATCTAATATCTTGACATCTTGGGCTACATCTACCACTCACTTATAAGTCTCATTAACCTAATTTTAAGGTATAAGCTTCAAGTTTTTTTCCGCACGGCAGAGTAGTCAAATAGAGTCAAGACACTCCATTCTCCTCTTTCCTGAGAAATTGAGATACTGTGTATGTGTGAGTGGCGGTGCTTGGCCCGCCCATTAATAAGTTTTTTTTTTAATTCTGACTTGCTGACCACCAATAAGCTATCTCATTAGATACGTCTAATGAGATAGTTTATTGGTATGAATAAAATAAATTGGACTGAAGATCCAAACTTATAACCTATCTATATTTTCTTCCATCTAGTAATATTACATATTACATAAAATCGCGTGCACACGCGTCGGGCGATGAGACAGGGTCCCTAGTTTCCCTATACCTAGTTACAAAAAGCGTCAATCTGAAAAAAAAAATGACAAAACCTTCTTTTAAATTTAATTTTCTAGCACTATTTCTGTGATATGTTAGACTTAAAAATACACAAATAATACATTAATTTCATTAATAACAAGAAAAATAAACTTTGTAAATGTGAAGTGCGCTTTGTTCGCCAAATGATAGTTTACCGTCGTATTAAATCGATATTGATACCAATAAGATACAGACGCGAGAACAACACTATAATGTCTATACTTTTGTTGCGAATGTTACATAATGACATCTCTAGTTGAGTTTTATTGTTCGTCGCTTGTTTTTTGCCTACAAATAGATTCTTTGACCTGTAACAGTACTTTTATTATAGGAACTTTGTTTTATATTATTTTTTTTCTATAGCTGGCTTAAGATTACATATCTTTTTACGAGTAATTAAATTATATTGCTTTAACACTGTACCGTGTAGTCTATTAACGGCCCGCCCAGGTTGATTTAAGTTAAGAGCATATATTTATTAGTAATGTAATAAAAAATGAGTTTGAGACCATTGTGGCGCAGTGGAACAGTGTCTAACTGTATAGGCAATTGGTTGTAGGTTCCATCCCCACAACTGACAAACAACAACTGACAAATCATTACATGGAAATTTTCTTTGCTCTGGTAAGACGTAGCACGGCGTTGAGTTCTGCCACTCCCTCAGATATGATATTGTGATTGAATATATTGGCACTACGTTTTCTCTGACTACCCGCTATGCGGTAAATAATACTAAAATAAAAAGAAAATAAAAATGTAAAAGCATTTAAAAATTTTTGATTATATTGAAAATCAAATTCAATGTTTTTTTTTTATCAAAGTGTAGTTTAGGTTTGGTTTCATTGTCTAAATCACAATAACTTTATTAATATATTGTTTGGAGGAGTATCTTAGTAGTTTATTAAATATAACTTAGTATAACACGTATACAAATGAATGTAATTATTCTTTTCAAGGTTAACAAATGCATAAATTATACTCAATAAATCAAAAGTATTATTTAACCTATAATTTTTTAGTAGATTACAATAAATCATCTTTTAACGAATGGACTCAATGAGAAAAAACAAATCAACGAATCGATAAACACCAATTCGTCGATTTGTCGGTTTGTATTAAAATATATAGTAACAGATTACCCAAATTATTAAAATGACGCTTTGAAAAGTCGTTACGACTTATCCGAGGAATGATTATAGTGAAATTATTTTATTTTCACCAATCTAGGAAGACAAAATGACAAAAGAGAAGAGAAAAGCTTCCTTTACTTATAATGTCTCAAATATTGAGCCTAAATTAGAGAACGATATGTTTAAACGCAAGGTTTTGTCAGCCTACCTTACCCTACCTAAGTAAAAATATGTAATTTGGAAAAAAACGCTAAACAAGATAAAAATTGTTGAGTATATGTTATATACTGAAATTCTGTATAAAATTCGTCCTAAAATGGTGGATGGGAATATATGTGTCGTGCCTAGAAACCTATATTACATTCAAGACACTCCGTACGTCACTTTTCAACTCCCGAATCCGTAATTTTACGTTAAGTGGTGATAGCCGAAGTCGCTGCCGCCGTTGACATCCATTCATTTAGTTGTAGAGAGAAGAAAATAATTAAAATATAGGTATGTGCATAAGCAACTATTAACATTTATATATTATCGAATTCCTCCAAAATACTATTATATGATTTTAAATTTTGTTATCAAAATTATTATTTATATGTTTCATACCTATGTATGTATTTTATGTTACTCTATTGTTCTATACCCAAGTATGGTGTACGAATTTGTTTAGCGTTTGAACTTTGTTATTATATTCAATTTGTTTATTTGTTTCTAAACGTCTCCTAGAAAAATAAGAATATAAGAATATAAACTTAAAGCTTTTAAACAAAAGTCACAAAGTACCGGGAAGCTTTTTAAGAAATATATTTGTACTTCCATAAATTTTTAAATTATTATATTTAAAATGTAGTGATTGTCAAAATGGAATTATAAAGTATATTTATATAATTTATTTAACATAAGATATTGATAGTGTTCTCTAATTTATTTATTAAAATGTAGTTTTAACATCATATGCTTTGGTAACTTTAGTTGAAAATAATTAAGAAATAAAAGAAAATATGTAGACACGGAAAAATATTTTATTTCGTCACATCAAACAGTAAAAATTGAGGTTTAACTCTCTCACACACAAAAATATGGCAATTTTACAGTTTAATAATAAATAAAATAAATATAAAATAAATTATTAAATATTTAAATTAATTATTTTCAATAAAAACCACTGTTGATGGCATGAGATTGTGAGGCCTGGAAGCCCGGAGCATTGATACTGCTAGCACCGCTTTGTTGCACACGTCTGCCGTTCTGCTGAGCGGACTGGGCGAAACTTGAGCCAAAACCTCCGAAGTTGTTTGCAGCGGAAACTGCTGAGCCAAAGTTGTTAAAACTCTGGTTCTGGGACGCGGACAAAGCGGATCCGTATCCACCAACATTTTGGGCAGCAGATTGAGCAGATCCAAGTCCTAATCCGTTTGAGCTGGCGCTGGATTGAGCGAATTCGTAGTTGTTGTTACCATTGTGAAGTTGAGATGCAACAGCTAGAGCTTGAGATTGTTGGTATCCCAAAGCATTGTTGTGTACAACGGCTGGTTTGAATCCTTGGTTTTGGCCAACGGCATTATTGTGGGCGTAGTTGTGTGCATTGGAAACTGCTGGTTTCAAATTTTGGTTTTGGTTCAAAACATTGTTTTGTGCTACGGCTGGTTTCAGACCTTGGTTTTGGTTGTTTTGGGCTAAGACTGGTTTCAAGGCTTGGTTTTGGTTCAAGACGTTGTTTTGTGCTACGGCTGGTTTCAAACCTTGGTTTTGGTTCAATGCGTTGTTTTGGGCTAAGACTGGTTTCAAGGCTTGGTTTTGGTTCAGGACGTTGTTTTGGGCTACAGCTGGTTTCAATCCTTGGTTTTGGTTCAGGACATTATTTTGGGCTAGAGCTGGTTTCAAAGCTTGGTTTTGGTTGAACACATTGTTTTGGGCAGCTGCTGGTTTTAAACCTTGGTTTTGAAGCACAACATTGTTTTGAGGTCTTAATCCTTGGTTTTGTCCCCAGGCATTATTTTGTAAACCTAACAATGCTGGGCCATTGTAACTTTGAGCAGAGGATAAAGACAAACCTGAGTTACCCAAATTCTGAGCAAACGACGATGATAGGCCAAAGTTTCTATCTAAAGACTGGCTGAAGGCTGAAGCAGCAGACTGTTGTAATCCTAGGGGTAGAGCAGGATGATATACCATGGATGGTACACCATGAACTAGAGCTCCTCTGGCAAGGTTGGCGTCAGGTACAACTGAGATGAGGGCAGGCATTTGATTTTCTGAAAATAATTTTTCGCAATTAAAATATATCCTTAATTATAGACATATGTTATAACTGATGTTTGAGGTATATAAGATTTACTTACCATAAAGAACTGGCAATGCGTTACTAAGCGCGAGCACAGCTGAGATCACGACAGAAAGCTTAGCAAACATTTTGATTTTGCCAAAACAGATGATTGACTAAAGAGCTTTCGTCTATTTGTGAAATGTACCGATGGAACATTTCTCCAAGTTTATATACTAAAAATAATCCCCTCTCTTGCTTTCGGCCAATACGTTGACACTCATAAATTCGTGTTACGGTAAATTTTCAGGTCCTGATAAAATATAATAATATTATAATATTTTTAGATATTCAAAATTAGTATGTAAAATGGTGTAATAAAGGAATCTTTATGACAAACAAGCTTCTGCCATAATACAAGTCTATTTCCATTTGGATCGTAAATACTTTGTTCGGTGCTCGTTTCGTGGTCAGACGGCTTGACATGTATTATTTTAAAATTAATCTAAATTAATTTGTTATGTGAAACTTAGCCCTTGTAGTAAAGTTCAATTGTTACTCAGCCCGTGATGATAGTGGGTTCAAATATGACTTGGCAAAGTGCTGATAATTAGAATTTGTACTACACGTACTTGATTTTGTGCATTGAGTTCATTGCATTGAGTTCATCTCATTATGTGTATTTGATTAGACGGAAAGAAGGAAACCTATTTTCTCATAAAACACAAATGCAAATGCATGTTACAAAATCATAATAAGATTAAGAATCTTAAATAAAACAAAGCCATACTCTATTAGTTTTAAATGAGTTTAGTATATATTTATAAAAATATTAAAGCTGTTTTCTTAATTGTCCTCACATATTTCATTCCGTAATCGGATTTTAAAAGCTAATTAATAGTATATTTCTTAAAAATAACTAAAAACTTATTTATAGATGGTTTAATTTATGTCAATTTTTCATAAGCTCAAAAAATCTGTAACCCGAATGTAACAGAGTTTGTAACGAGTCTTTTCAAGCTTTGAAATTTTTTTGCAGACCAAAGTGACTCTTTATGATATCTGTAATATAATTAACGTCCAAAAGGCAGCAGATAATTATTAAACGGAACTCTGGCTACACACCCCTTGTCTAAAAGAAATAATCATTTTAATACAGAGTTAGTATACGTACGAGTATGATATGCAATGTATTCAAGATATTTAAGAAAAAACATAATTTGCGTATATGATATTAAATATTTATCTGCTAGTTAATTTCTCTTATTTTTAGCTTCACGCTGCACACAGCGTGGTAGGCAGAGGGAACTTAGTGTTAAGACACTCCGTTCCCCACTTTCCGCCGAATTCGGAGGCATTGCGTATTAAGTGGCGGAACTTAACGCCGCGCTTTGCCTCGATACAAGAGCGAAGCAAATGGAAATATTAAATATACCCACTCCTCGAGTGGGAATCGAACCCACACACAGTCGTTTTCAGTCACACGCTTGTGTTGTCTATTTCTCGATTTGTCTATTTGTATATAGGAATAATGGTATCAGCTAATATACGAATGTGAATGAAGCTATGCGTAATTGTATTCCTTCATTATATTTTTTAATTACAACAGTTGGTAAATGGCAATAGCATGTATCCAGTTGTGGGTTTGGTTCGTGCTTTATTTAAAGTATTTTCATTTCTTCGCTCTGGTATCTTAGATAAGCGTGACATTTATTTCACCACTCCACACGCAATGCTTCTATTTCAGGTAGAAAGTACGAACCGAAGTGCCTTGACACTGGTTTCTCTAAGTACACTAATAGGGGAAAAACTTGAAGCTTTAAAAATAATATCATAATTTGTAATTTTTTATGTCAAACAAAATCATTAGAGTGAATTAATATCAACCTAATAAATTTTATTTAGCTAGAATTTTGCTAGTATCATTTAAGAAATCGAAGCCTAGCAAGCAAGGAAGTATCTCTTGACTGTGATGATAGAATGTTTTTTTTTTAGCTTTACACTGTATTCCGCACACAGCAGGGTAGGCAGAGGGAACCTAGTGTTAAGACACTTCGTTCCCCACTTTCGGCCAAATTCGGAGGCATTGGGTGTTAAGTGGCGGAACTTAACGCCGCGCTTTACCTCGACACCAGAGCGAAGAAAATGGAAATATTAATTTCCACTCCTCGAGTGGAAATCGAACCCACAACCAGTCGTTTACAGTCACACTCTTGTGCCACTGCGCCAATAGAATGATAATAAAAAAATGCATATTTTATAATAAAAGAGTTTTAAATGTTTATGTTATTATTGATGCGTATGGATTTTGGCCTAGACCTTGATAAGCAAACAAACTAGTTTTACTTGTAGTTATTTGCTACAATGTTTTCTTGAGTAGTTGAAGAGTTCATGAAAAAAAGTTTCAATGTAATATTTATGATTTTTATACTAAAGTTGTTTTAAATCATATTCATAAGTAAAATTTGCTTTTATCCAATAGTAGGTGTGATTACCCGCGGCTTCGCTAGCGCGGGCAATGAGAATGACAATTGCAGAATGTGTACAATTTCGTTCCTAGCACCGCAAACATCATAGCTTCCTCACTCTAGTCTCTTTGATCTGAACTCCCTATCCTCTATTTCGATTTTTAAGAGTAAAATGTTTACAAATGCTGACATTTATATTTACTTATTTATTGACTATTAATAAATAAAGCTTAATACAAGGCTACTTTGCGGATAGAACTTCTAAAATTTCTAAATTAAGTTTTTTCTTATTGTTAATTAATAGCCAGTATCATATTTCCAGTATAAGTTTCATATTTATGACATCAAAAATGACGGACTACTGTACAAACTTTTAACCCCTAACTGGCTACCTTAGGGTTAGAATTTTCAATACCACTGAGATTAGTCTTCATTAATAAATAATAATAATAAATAATAATAAATAAATAAAATATTTATTGACCAAAAGTAACAAGTTACATATACACTCTAGATATTAGATTACACAAATTTCTTTAACAATTTTGTTTATATTACTAGAGGTGAGTGTTGGCAGCCGTACTAGTATAAACTGTGTCACAGCCGCCAGCATCTTTGCCCCTTTTAAATGCTTATACTATTGACATTTTTAATACATTAAGTAATAAAAATGTCAATAGTATAAGCATTTAAAAGTGGAAGTCTTCATTAATTTATAATGACGAATTTTGATATAATTTGTTACACTTATTTCACTAACTTAGCGGTAGAATTTTTACATCCGCTGAAATATGTATTTATTAGCTTTCAATAATTAGCTTATATTCTATCCTACCTTAGTGGACGTCTTCGCTATAACTTATACGTACACACCAAAAATTATGAGTCTTAAGTTCGATAGTTTTGGATCAGTATTATTACGAATCTTTTGAATATAGAAAATTGTTGTTTTTAGACCTTTTTAGACAATATTTCCCTCCGTAAATCCATCTTCGTCCTTCAAAGAATATTCTAAAAAAAGAATTAGGAAAATCAGTCCAACCATTCTCGAGTGCACTTAGCAATACATTCAGCGCCTCATTTTTATATTATAGATATAAAAAAAATATCCGTAAATAAAATTTATAACAATATTTGATTTGAGGCCATCGTGGCGCAGCTCGCTGTAGGAAAAAGTGCGACTTTAAACATTATTGGCTGTGGACTCTATTCTCACTCGAATAAATGATGATATTTAAATTGACTTTTATACCCTGCATTGATGTTAAAAAACACGTTGTTCAGTCTCAAATTATATTTAGCTTAAAAGTTTTTAAAAATATTTTGATACATCAGTTATCTTATTATATTATCTTTCGGAATCTGCCTGTGTTGATAGTCAGTTGTAAATTATTTTTATGATAATTTAAATCGGGATAGTATCGTGATGTAAACGCAGTAATTATTGGTTGCAATCTTTTTCGAGGAAATAGTTTATACATAACTATTTTCGCCAGAATTATTTTCGCCTTTCTACACTAGTAAAAATGTCCTGTTTAGAATAGAGATCAGAGAATTTGCATAATAGCGGTAGAGTTTTTTCTTAGAATCTTTTCTTTTTTTTAGCTTCACGCTGTATCCCGCAAACAGCAGGTTAGGCCTCTGCCTAGTAGAGTAGTGTGAAGACACTCTTTTCTTCATTTTCCGCTGGATTCTGGAGGCATTACGTGTTACATGGCGGAACTTAACCGCGCGCTTTACCTCGATGTCAGGGCGAAGGCAAAGTAATAATAATTTCCACCAGTCGGTATCGAACCCACAACAGGTCCTTGCGTTACAAACTCTGCACCCCTGCACCTCGACTGGCCTCAATAGGTTCTCACTACCTCAATTTACTCCTATGCAATATGCTGCACTACATTATTTTTTTAAGACATTGAAGTAACTTTATAAGTTCAATACAAATATAAAAATATTATAAAATATCAATTTAATAGAGTCATTTACCATTAATCATTACTTATCGTGGTGTAATGGAATAGCGTCTGACTGTAAGCGCGTTTGGTTTTGGATTCGATCTTCACTCATATGAATGACTACGTATGAAAATAATATAAATATTATTTTCATTTCGCCGCCGTGGTTCTACCATTCAGCACACGCTGTCACGAATGCAGGTGGAAAGTAAAGAACGGAGAGTCCTAACACGAAATTCTCTATTATTGTTCCAACACATCACTGTAAATTGTATTAGTGTGGTCTATCACTAAGAAAATTTATTAAGTTATTAATATTAAATGCCAGCCGGGCCAGCCGTGGTGTAGAGGCACAAAGTGTAACTGTAATGCGACTGGTTGTGAGTTCGATTTACGCTCGAGGAGTGTAACCATTTAATTTATTATTATTTCCATTGTCTTCGCTTTGATGTCGAGGCTAAGTGTGGCGCTATATTCCGCCACTTAACACAAAATGCCTCCGAATTCGGCGAAAAGTGAGGAACGGAGTGTCTTAATACTAGGTTTCCTCTGCCTACCGTGCTGTGTGCGGGATTCGGCGAAAAGCTAAAAAAAAACCTGTTAGAGAGCAATTTACTTCTAGTCACGTAATGAGACTTTGTCTCTTTTCTATTGTCGCTTTCTTAAGCAACATGTAATTGCGTATATGTAATGTTTTTAAATAAATTTATTAAATCAACGTAGGTATTCTACTAAAATGATTATAATAATAAAATGGTGAACAATTTATTGTTTTAGAAGTAGTTTTTAAGAATTATTGTTATTTTTATAGGCTGTCCCGAATTTTTTTATGTTCAATCAATTTAGTACTGGTGGTAAATAAAAAGATCATTTGCAAAAAACAGTTGTATATTTAAAACACTTTCTACAATAGATATTGAGATAAGTGTCAAACAATCATCTCAACATCTTTATATTCTGCCTAAAATGTACAGTCCGCACCAATTTCGAACAATTTCACAAAATTTTAATAACATGTTTAATGCAGTATTTTAAATATTAAATAAATAAATAAATAAATTATTAAATTTAATTATAATTAGTAAAAGCCATTGTTAATGGCATGAGATTGGGAAGCTTGGATCCCAGGACCATTGATGCTGCTAGCACCACTTTGTTGCAAATGTCTGCCATTCTGCTGGACGGACTGGGCAATGCTAGAGCCATATCCGCCGATGTTGTTAGCAGCAGAAATAGATGAGCCAAAATTGTTCAATCCTTGGTTTTGAGACAAGGATACAACAGATCCGTAACCTCCAACATTCTGGGCGGCAGATTGAGCTACTCCAAATCCTAGACCATTCGAGCTAGCACTGGACACAGCAGATTCGAATCCGTTACGACCATTGTTCTGAACAGCTGAAACTGCTGATCCGAAGCCATTGTTGCTTTGAGCAGAGGAAAGAGATAGTCCAGAGTTGCCGAAGTTTTGAGAAGACGATGATGCTAGACCATAGTTTCTTCCGAACGAGTTGCTGTATGATGAAGCAATAGATTGTTGTTGTTGTTGTTGTAGTCCCAGAGGTAAGCGGTGGCGGTATGGTGCAGCATTAGCGTAACCAATTCCTTGAGCGATGTTGCCATTTCCTGCCAATCCAGCGCCGTAAGCCTCAGCGTCTCCACTTTGGAAGGAAGCTCCAATGCTGTTGGACTGCCTGATGCCTCCAATGTCGCTGCTAAATCCACTGCCGAACCCGAATGCTACATTAGGAGCACGAGCAGTACGCCAGATCAAGATTGGCATTTGGTTTTCTGAAAATAATATTAATATTATTAGACTCATGTGTACATATTTATCTTTTAATAATTTAATCCTGTAAAAAATAATTAATAAATAAACTATTATATTAAATCTTAAATGTAATATAATGACTATTGTTCTACTCGCACTTGACTTCAAACTATTAACACTTCAAATTTTCACTCACCATATAGAACCGGTAACGCGTTGCTAACCGCGACTACTGCGGAGACGACGGTAAAAAGCTTGGCGATCATTTTTGATTTTTCACAACTGCCTTTCGCCGTAATGTGTAATGTACCTGTGAATCATTTCTCCAAGCTTTTATACTAGAGATGATCCCCCCACTTTCATCACTGGGTCAATATCGAGACATTGACACTCATAAATTCATATTACGGTAAAGATACATATCCCGATGGAGTGATACCATAAATTCTAAATTAGTATGCAAAATAGCATAATTAATGAATTTTATAAAATTTCAATACCTCATATAAACTGGATGATCCAGTTCGCAATTGTTTATTGCTTCACGGCAAATCAATTAGATGAGTTAGTTCGTGTTATAAAGGACTCGACGAAATTTTATTTAACTGCTTTAATTTTACTATTCGTGTTTATAAAAAATGTTGTCGTAATTTATGATATATAGTTGCAGGGGTAAAAAACTTATAAAAGCAAAAATCTTAATTTATGTTTCCGTTTTATAAGTGACGACAACAATTTTATGTTAATTTTGATTTATGCCTAAAAAGGTAATAGTCCAGTTGTAAAGTAATTTAGACAATTATTTAAAAACGTGTACGTCTCTCTTTTTTGTTCTGTGTTTAATTTAAAAATATTATAAAATATTAAGTTTTTCTAAATAATTATTTATTAGATACTGATATTTAGCTTTAGATAGCCAATGCTATATATTATTAATTCATCAGTGTGCAATACATTTGTTACTATTGTATGTCTCAATTATAGACAAACTAAATAACACATATAATTAAAAAATATTTTTATATCATTTCTCCATTATATTTGCTTGTTGATATGAATTAAAATTTAACTTCAACAAACAATAAAATTTAATAAAAAAAAACATTATAAAGTACATAAACAATATTATGTTGTTGTTCGGATACTTAAGTTACTCTCTTCTTTATTTCTCTAGTTTGCCTTAGACTTTTTTTAATTTTACGTTAAGCTGTAAAGTTCAAATTTACGAAAATTTACGTTGCTGTAAATGTCAATTGAAAATTAACGTCACTTAATAAAAAAAACGATCGTATAACATCATATTAACTTTTTAATAACTTATTATGAATGAATGAATAGCTTCACGCTGTATCCCGCACACAGCAGGGTAGGCAGAGGGAAAGGAGTGTTAAGACACTCCGCTTCCCACTTTCCGCCGAATTTGGAGGCATTGCGTGTTAAGTGGCGGAACTTAACGCCGCGCTTTGTCTCGACACCATAGCGAAGAAAATGGAAATATTAAATATTTCCACTAATCGAGTGGGAATCGAACCCGCAACCAGTCGTTTACAGTCACACGCTTGTGCCACTGGGCCACGACTGGCCACAATTAAAATCACATAATAGTTATTAAAGTATGTAGTAACGTAAGTGACATAAATTAAAAAAATATATTTGTACTAAATGTCATTTTCGATTTGGCAGTGAATTAATATTCTTTTAATATTGCAACAAGACTGTTTGTTATTTATTATTTTTAATACCATTTACAAGACAGATAAGTCTTAAACTTTATTATCTTTGCACGTTTTCTATAGTTTTTTAATTATTCGTATACGTAAAAAAATCCTAATTACACTGCTCTTTCTTTCCAAGGCCGGCAACGCATCCACAACTCTAATGTTCTGGATGTCCATTTACTATCAGATGGTCCTCCATTGCCCTTTTTGAAATAAAAAAAAAAGTCTTATTTAGAAATAACGCATGTTAGATGACGCAACTCAGAAGGATTTAACCGTAAATTGTTATATTAATAATATCTTCTTTATTTGTTTTGTATTAACAACGTGTAATTATAAAGGAATATCAATAATTCATAACAGAATTAATAAACGGTACATCGACTCGGCAGTAATAACAGCTTCCTGTTGATAGAGTCATAAAACACTCTGGGCTTATTGAAAATTATATTTTTTTATATTAAATTATAATTTGAGACGATTGTATCGCAGTATTAAATATGTTAGGTTGTGGGTTCATTTCAAACCGTTTGAGTTATTATATGTTTTTTTTCATTTCTCTGCTCTGGCTTACCAGAGCTTTGTACTAATAAAGCAGTGCAGCGTTGAGATTCGCCATTCCATATGCAAAAATAGTTCTGAGATTTTTGTATATTACTTAAAAAGTCCTTTTTATTTTTTTATTTTTTTTTTTTTGTCGCTGGGAAATGCGCTTACGCAGATCATCCGTACGCAAAGCAGGCAGACCTACCTTATGTACGGATGCTACTGTGGGACTCACCGGAGAGTCCGATACTACCCACTAAAACCCAGCGGAAACCCTCTCCACCCTCTTAAGACGTCGCAGATTGGCTCGCGCATTCAACTACGACGCCTCGGTGGATGGCCCACATTCTGTGGGCCAACGTCGCCTTCAGGGTGCTCTGGAGTTGCTTACTTAAAAAGTCCCTAAAATAACCTGTAATTCATCCACTTCCACGGGTTGACTGGGACTCTCTTTTAGAGGTAAGTCCACCATTGTTAACAAATAAATGTATTTGCTGTCTCTGTGTAATTTTTAAAAATAAAATCTACATCTCTATATATAATAAAAGAGTAGAAAAGTCAATTCTGTACATGAAAAATTTCAGAAAAATTTTAATTGGGTGCGTTAATATATCGATAACAGAGGCCAAAAATCCACTCAGTAGAATTTTTGTCTGTCTGTCTGTCTGTCTGTCTGTCTGTCTGTCTGTCTGTCTGTCTGTCTGTCTGTTAATTTGTTCGTCAATCACGCAAAAACTACTGGATAGAAATAAATGAATTTTAGTATGGTGATAGCTTATAGTCCAAAGGTACATATAGGATAGTTTTTATCCCGGATTTCCATATAGTTTTTTTTTTAAAAATAAAAAACCGGTATAAGTAAATTATTTGTATACTGATATCTACCGGATAGAATTTAATGATTTTTTGTATGGAGTTAGCTAAGAGGTTAGAGCAACATATGGGATAGTTTTTATCCTGGTGTTCAATACAACTCCCGCAGAAAAATAAAAATTAAAAAAAAATCATTCAAATTATGTCACGAGTGAAGCTAAATTTGTTTCAATATCACTAATTAAAATAATTATAAAATAAAATAAGCATAATATTTATTAAATATACATTTGACCGGTCTATAAAACTTTATATAATCTATATGACAACAGATGTCACTACGTTTTCTGCAACGGGTAGCGCCATTTGTTATTATATAGTTGACATTGTATTAGACATATCCGCACTCATTAAAATTATTATTATAAAAATGCAAAAATCTGTATCTCTTCTATTTGTTATGTTTTGACGCGAATTCGTAAAGAAGATTGTTGAAGATGCAAGGTCATATAGGCTACTTTATAAAAAATCAAACCCTAGGAGGTTGAAACAGTGGATGAAACTTATGTATGTTTAGTATATAGTGAGAATGCAAAATCTAAACTCCTTGACTGAAATGAATGAATTTTCTCAGGAAAATAGTTAATGAGGCAAGGTCAAACATAGGCTATCTCTCTTTTTTTAAAAATTACCCTGGTATTCAAAACAGTTCCCGCAGAAAAGTAAAAAACTGGCAAAGTCAAATTGCATTGATTGTTTGCAAGTAAAGCTATTTTTTAATATCAATAAGTAACACAATTGTAAAATAAAAAGCGTTAAGTTTATTTAAGATATTATGACCGGTTTATAATACTATATACCAGATGGTATATATGTACGAAATCTACTATCATATGATAGCAGATTTCGTACGTTTTCTTACTAGAACAGTTATCGCTATATGTTATCAAATAATATAGACATTGCACTAAATGTATCGATGATTTTCTCATGAACATAATTAGTGACGAAAGTCAAATATAGACTACCCTCCTTTTACAAAAAAAAAACCAATCCCAAAGAGGCAATAGAGGATGAAAGTGGTAGTTCACGTGGCGAAGCCGCGAGCGGGTCGCTAGTATATAATAAAAGAGCAGAAAAGTCAATTCTGTACATGAAAAATTTCGGAAAAATTTTAATTGGGTATGTTAATATATCGATAACAGAGGCGAAAAAGCCACTCAGTAGAATTTTTGTCTGTCTGTCTGTCTGTCTGTTAATTTGTTCGCCAATCACGCAAAAACTACTGGACAGAAATGAATGAATTTTGGTATAGTGATAGCTTATAGTCCAAAGGTACATATAGGATAGTTTTTATCCCGGTTTTCCATGTAGTTTTTTTGGAAAAAATAAAAAATCGATATAAGTAAATCATTTATATACTGATATCTACCGGGTAGAAATTAATGAATTTTTGTATGGAGTTAGCTTAAAGGTTAGAGCAACATATGGAATAGTTTTCATCCTGGTATTCTATACAACTGCGGCAGAAAAATAAAATAAAAAAAAAAACATTTAAATTGTGTTGATAGTTCACGAGTGAAACTAAATTTGTTTTAATATCACTAATACTTACTAATCACTAATACTTACTTAAAATAATTATAAAATAAATTGAGCACAACATTTATTGAAGATAATTTGCTATTAAAAATACATTTGACCGGTCTACAAAACTTTATATTATCTATATGACAACAAATATCACTACGTTTTCTGTCACCATCTGTTATTATATAGTTGACATTGTACTAGATATATTCGTACTCATTAATATTATTATAAAAATGCAAAAATCTGTATCTCTTCTATAGGTTTTGTTTTCACGGGTAATCTACTAGCCCGCTTTAGATGAAATTCGAAAAGAAGAAGTCGTAGGGTCAAATATAGGCTACTTTTTAAAAAAAATCAAACCCTAGGAGGTTGAAACAGTGGATGAAACTTATGTATGTTAAGAATATAGTGAGAATGAAAGATCTAAACTCCTTGACTGATTTCGATTAATTTTCTCAGGAAATAGTTGATAAGGCAAAGTCAAATATAGGCTACCTCTCTTTTTTAAAAATAATTCCAGAGGTGCTAAAATAGGGTATGAAAGTTCACCCAGCGACGCCGCGAGCGGGTCGTTAGTTTACCCTGGTATTCAATATAGTTCCCGCAGAAAAATAAAAAGTACCAAAGTCAAGTTATATTGATTATTTGCAAGTAAAGATATTTTTTTAATACCAGTCAGTAACACAATTGTAAAATAAAATAAAAAGTCTAATTATAATTAGTGTCCGACCGAAGGTTCGGTTTCGGTTTCGGTTTCGGCAAGCTTCGGCAAAAAAATGTAGTTTCGGCCGTAGTTTCGGTTTCGGCAAAAAAAATTGCCGAACCTTCGGCAATGCCGAAACTACTCACACATGAGTACCTACTCATGAATTTTCACGTCGTAAGATACTTTTGAGTGTTTTGATAGCTTGTGAACCTAATCTTAAGATATAGTAAACGATTTTAATATATAAATTAATGATGAGAATACTGAATGAACTGCTGACGATAGATTAAATGAACTATCCCTGTTAGTCTGTAAGGAAACTGTGTGTCTGTTCGCGTAAGTGTGGCTCCTTTCAGGGGTCGAATACCTATGAATTTTGCGAACCCTGGGCTATTTACTATATTGGAGGCTTGCCTTATTATTGTTGTTTTCTATATAAATGTAACACAGTATATAGTCAATAAGTTAATATAAATATATATCTAATGTAAATCTTATCATAAATTTGCACATAAATTTCCCTCCAAGAAATGCGCAGTTATTGTGTGTTGCCACTCTTAAGAGGAGACTGAGGGTCTAGATAACCCACAGGTCCCTGGGCTATAGCTTGAAAAGCCTTTATGTAAATCCCTAGGAGCCTTGGGCAAAGAGAACTGGCGTAGGTCTCTAGTACTTACTACTTTTTTATTATTTCCAAAAAAAAAATTGTAAAAGGGGGCAAACTAACGGAAGGACCGTCTGTTGGTAAGTGTTTATCGTCGCTTATGGGCATCTACAACATTAGAGGAATTGTGGATGCTTTACCGACCTTGAAAATGAAGAAGGGAGAAGGGTGTGATAGAGAAATCTGGCTTAACGCCAAATATCTGATGATCATCAGATATTTGGCGGTTAATTTTTGACGTGATAGTGGTCGCGAGCCAGTCGGAGAACGAATCTCCTACCACCAAGATACTGGGCTACCTGCCTTTTGCGAGACGCTGCCCAGCCACGGAGTGGAAAAAATACTACTACCAAACCGACGAATGTAAAAAGATAAACCCTAGCCAATAGCGAACTTGAAAAATACTACAACCAATCGTGTTTAGGTCTTAGGTAATAGGCCTTCCTGGCGCAGTGGGACAGCTTCTAACTGTTAACGCGATGGTGGTATTTTCAATCCCCACTCGGGGGAATGACTATTTCATTTCTCCGCACTCCCACTTGAAACAAAGCGTTGAGTTCCACCACTCAACACGCACCGTCTCCATTTCAGGCAGAAAGTGACGAACGAAGTGTCTTAGCACTGGGCTCTCTCCGACATGCGGCAAAACTGATCGTGAAGCTATAAAAATGTACATTATAAAATATAATTAAAATGCAAAAAAATCATAATATGATAAAATCAACGTAATCATAATAATTTAAATGCACATGTAATTTTTAAATCGTAAAATATGTAATTTTTTTACATACTATACAATTTTTATGACGTCATCAGCAGTTTCGGTTTCGGTTTCGGTTTCGGCCGAAACTGAAGTCAGAACCGAAGGTTCGGTTTCGGTTTCTGTTTCGGCAGAAAATTCAGTTTCGGTCGGACACTAAAATTTATTTAAGATATTATGACCAGTTTATAATAATTGTAAAGATATTTTTTTAATACCAGTCAGTAACACAATTGTAAAATAAAATAAAAAGTCTAAAATTTATTTAAGATATTATGACCAGTTTATAATACTATATACAGTTTATAATAATATACCTGATGGTATATATGTACGAAATCTGCTATCATATAGATATATGATAGCAGATTTCGTACGTTTTCTTACTAGATCAGTTATCACTATACGTTATCAAATAGTATAGACATTGTACTAGATGCATCGATGATTTTCGCAAGAATATAATTAGTGACGCAAGGTTAAATTTAGACCATCCCCCTTTTATAAAAAAAAACAATTCCAGAGGCAATAGTGGATGAAAGTGGTAGTTCACGTGGCGAAGCCGCGAGCGGGTCGCTAGTAAAAAATATATTAAATTGAAACAGATATTATCATATAGATAGAATTCAGGCGGTAAGTGAAGAACGGAGTGTTTTTTTATTTGGTTCTTTCTGCCTACTTTGCTATGCGGAAACAACTGTTATAATTTATTTTATATTATATTAAAATGAAGGTGAACAAACTAATTAGACTATATTAATACATATTTAATGTTGTAAAATATGGTACGATCGCCTTAGAATATGCGATTTCTATCAATATTTAGTAATTGAATTATATATTATATGAAGTCATAATTTAATGAATGAATAGTTATTTTGTTGATCTCTTTCGTATTTGACTTAAATTTATAAAGGATTTCGAGTTTATTAATATACTAATAAAATGTCAAAAGTATAAACGCATAAGTGATATACTGTAAATTGATTTTTAATTTTTAATGTTATAAGTTTTGTTATTGTGATAAAAAGTAGCATCTTTTAATTCTTTCCATACTTATTTTTGTTTTGTATGAATACTAAAATATATATTTTAGTTATTTACATAAAAAAATAAAATTAAGAATTAAGAGTGAAATACGAAATTATGTTCTCCCCTTGCCGCTTAGAATCAAAACTTTCTTAAACTTAATTAATATAAATGAATCTCTTAGCTATTGTAGTTCAACGCTTAACTGCCGTGACGGTTGTGAATTTGGTTCTCCCTCAGCGGAATATTTTTTTTACATTATATTTATTTCTCCGCACTGGTAGCAAGACAAAGAGCGCTTGAATTCCATCTCAAACAGGCAAGGAGTCGGATTAGGAAGGAAAGTGGAGAAAGGAGTGTCATGATACTAGATTTTCTCAACCTGGCCTATTATGTGGAAGAAGCGTAAACAGATACTTCACTTTATTTTTGACTAGCGGCCCGCTCGCCGCTTCACCGCGTGAATTACGTCATTGTTTCGTTGTATGGCAAACCTCGGGGGTGGATTTTTAAAAAATAAAGTAGCCTATTTTTAATTTGGATTATCAACTATATTTATGCCAAAATTCATTACAATCGGTCAAGCGGTTTACATTTTTCATATAAACTTTCATCCCCTATTTCAACCCTTTAGAGGTTGATTTTTGAGAAAATAAGTAGCCTATGTTAGACTCAGTAACTTTTACTACTTTCATTCTAAATTTCATCTAAATCGGATCTGTAGATTAGCCGTAAAAGCGTGACAGACAAACACACAGACTTTTGCATTTATAATATAAGTATGGATAATCGATTCATTAATATTTTGTTTAAGATTGCGGAATAGTTAAATATTGGGGACCAGTCGTGGTGCGTACATAAGTGTGACTGTAAGCTCGACTGGTTGTGGGTTCGATTACCACTCGAGGAGTGGAAGTTTTCTTCGCTCTGGTGTCGAGACAAACCACGGCGTTAAGCTCCGCCACTTAACACGCAATACCTCCGAATTCGGCGGAAAATGGGGATCGGAGTGTCTTATAACTAGGTTTCCTCTGCCTGCCCTGCTGTGTGAGGGATACAGCGTGAAACTAAAAAAAAAGATGACGAAATATAATGCCACGTTTACTCTAATAGCTCGTAATCAATATAAATATGCCGACGAGAACTTGAACCCAGAATTTATCTCTCACAGCGGTGAAATATGAAATTTATGTTAAAAAACACCCAGATTTCCAGAACATATCGATCGACATTGATAAAATTAATTATTAGTAGATACTAATGGTGACACTAACAGTATCAGAATCATAAATATTCAGTATTAACATATTTATAATTAATTAAAAGCTCGCAATAAACATGATATTTTACGATATTGATAAGATGAGAGACAAATAATAAGATTATAACAGAAATAAAGCTAAGTTTATGTACATAAGTATTGTATTTTTCTTCCGCTTAATCTTTTTTTCATTTGACAAAATATTCATAGAGAACCTAGAGTCAGAATACTCCGACTTCCACTTTGAACTCAAATACTTTAAGTTTATAATTAAGTGGCGAATCTCAACGCCGCACTTTGCCTCACGAGATCGGGGAAAGACATATTTTTTTAATTATAATTCACCCGAGCAGAAATCGAATCCAATTAATCGCGCTTGGAGACAGACTGTGGCCAGGATGGCCTGTATTTGGTAAATGCTATTAGATTTACGCATTACGGCAAAGCTTTTATCGTTGATACTGTTATAAAACACACATTTTTCAAGATTTGATTGTTTTTCTATTAGATTTAGCAGAATATCTACTTGCTTGGAGAAAATATAATGTGGCACAACTGTATGCCTGTGTTGGATTCAAAGACCATAAACAGGGAAAAAATATTTACTTATTTCCTCCGATTATGTTTTATGCAAAACCTCCTAAAAAGGCCTATATTTCTAGGTCTTGTACCGTATCCGTTTACTTAATTTAATTAGGAAATAATTAAAAATTGCTTTCTACTAAAATATGTATATAAAGATATTAAAGGTATGATAACATCATTTTTTTTTTTTTTTTTCTCCTCCCGTGGGGAAACCCTGTTACGGGTGTCCGAATGCTACATGTATGTAACGCCATACGGATTATGTGAGGCTCATGCTTCTGCATCCTACTCACTAAAACCCCACGGTAGCCCACCAAACTACGTTACTCGAGGCCACGGGTACCGTCAAACTCTACCGCAACCTCGAAGCAGTTGCTTAAATTGCTAAGCTTCTCTTCTTATTAATCCTCCCGGTTTCATTCTCCCTATCAATTACCACGCGCCAGGACCAATAGACATATAGTCTATCCTCGGGCACCTTTATATATATGACGACAAATTCCCCAAATCTGCCGTCCACAGAACCTTTCTATGGTGGCTGCAAATTGGCATTGTCGCGTCGTCTGCGGCCTATTCTTCTGCAACGAATAGAATTAGACAAAGCCTCTCTCTCTCTCATCTTTTCAGCTGCTTCCTTTCCCGACATCACATGTTCACAAAAAGCGACCACTTTATTCCTTGAGTCTAAATCCTGGACCATACCCTTCACTACAGCCGGTAGTGAGATGTCACTGCCAAGTGTCTGAATTAGACGTCCTCTTGGTTGTACCCATGTAGGACATACTTATAGTGTGTGCAACGCTGTATCCTCAGATGCTCCACACTCATGACATTGCGTTGTTTGTTTCTTTCGTGCGACGTTGCACAATATTTTCCAAAACAACCATGTCCTGAGAGGATTTGCACTAAGTGAAACGTCAGATCCGTTTTACGGTTCTCCAACCAGTGCCTCAGAACTGGCCTGATCGCCTCAATGGTCTTAAACCCTGCATTTGGAGTCGCTAAGCGATCTTCCCATGCTATTATAAGCTGATCCCGAGCAATCCGTCGCAACAGATTTTCATTCACTTCAATATTCTTACTGCGATATTCTTTTCTTTCGTAGTAGACCGCGGCAAGCATTCGAGCCTCTAAATCCTAAGGTGGGGTACCTGCCAGCACATAAGCCGCTTCGTACGAGATAGTCCGGTAACCTCGGATTACCCTTATGGCCATAACACGTTGTGGACGTCGCAAATGTGCTCTGTTTTTTATATTTAGAGCATTATACCACACTGGGGCTCCATAAAGAGCCATTGAACGAACTATTCCTACGTATAAACGACGGCACTCAACATTTGGGCCACCTATATTTGGTAACAAGCGGCCTAATGCGCCAGTAGTGGCAACAATTTTTGGAGCTAGCTGCCGGAAATGTTCGGCAAATGTCCATTTGCTGTCTAGCAGAAGACCGAGATATCGCATGGTCGCTTCCACAGCTATGGATACCCCATCTACTATTACAAATGTGCCTCGAGGAGATTTATGTTTAGGACCATAAAAACATAGGGCTTTTGATTTCCCTACGGATACCTGTAAGCCAAGTTTACGGATTCTCAGAATCACCTGAGAAACTGCTGTAGTAGCTATTCGCACTGCTACCTCAATGTTTTGAGCCTGAGCCAATACCAATGTATCGTCAGCATAGCACACAACGTTTACACCTGGCAGCATATCACCACGTAGCACCCAGTCATATCCGATGTTCCACAGGAGCGGCCCAAGTACCGAACCCTGTGGAACACCGCAAGACATTGACAAATTAAGCCAGCCATTTTGTCCCAAAAAGGAAACACTCCGATCAGCTAAATACGAACTGATAATACGACAAAGATAAGGTGGTACCCCGTGAAACTTTAATGCTTCCTTTATGCACTCCCAGGGCAGGGTGTTAAAGGCATTTGCTATGTTTAATGATACTGCCAAAGAGACACAACGCTGAGAAACAGCTCGTTCTGCAAGTTTTTTTACATGCAGAATTGCGTCGATCGTGGATCGGCCTGTACGAAAACCAAATTGACTATCCGATAAATCACGTCCACTAGAGGTTAAAAAGTGCGCAACACGAGCAACAATGACTCTTTCAAAAAGCTTCCCTACTTCGTTAAGAAGAACAATAGGCCGATAAGATGAAGGAGAATCTGCTGGCCGGTTTTCTTTTCTGATAAGAATTAGGTGTCCCTCTTTCCACGATGAAGGAAACAGACCTTGCTCAAGACAAGATGTAAATAGCTTTCGTAGTCTTTCCTCTAAATTGTCCAATGCTAAGATTTTTAGCCAAATTTGACCCCGAACACCGTCAGGACCAGGTGCGGTTTTTTTGCTGCGCAACTTAAGCACTCCCGCGCCGAGCTCTTCATATGATACCGTTGGTACATCTATAACTGTATTGTCTTCAGAAAAAGGTTGGGACATACGTGGAGGGGAAAAATCCCCTCTACCCGGAAATAGAGTCCTCAAAATATTCTGTAAGATTTCTGGCTGTAATGTTTGTGTTAGAGGAGGTGTCCAACGACGAAGCTTATTGCGGACCATTAAATAAGGACGACCAAATGGATCCAGATTTAGAGAATCCAGCATTTGCTTTTGCCCAACCTCTTTGCTTCTCAAGATAGTTTCTTTTAGAGCTTCTTTTGATGACTTATAAATGTCGTAAAGGCGGATTTCTTCAGTCTTGAACTGTAAATTCCTCGGTTGTCGTTTTCTACGATGCCTGGTATACTTACGCCGCGCAGCCACACAAGTTTCACGCAACTGCGCGATTTCTGTATTCCACCAATAAACTCTGTAACGAGGACTTCGAATTCCTATACGTGGCATACATGCATTGCAAATATTTGTTACAGACCTACAAAACCAGAGTACCTCCTGTTCTATATTGAAAGTTGATGCCCGAGAAGAGGATACCCATGCTTGTACCAATGCAGCTTCTTGTAATAGATCCTTATCTAAATATTTTAAGCTCCAACGTGGATTGCCTTTGTTCGTTTTTATTTCAGAACCACCAGCTTTAATATCACTTTTACCGATATTAAATCTTATATACAGATGATCTGATAACGTTTCAACTTCTTGTTCTACCCTCCAATTATAGATTTTTTGCGCTAAAGCTGGACTTGCAAGTGTAACATCAACTATAGATCCCCCCTGGTAACGAACGCAGGTGTTAACCGAGCCTTGATTCATAACAAGTAACCCACATTCTGCAATCCAATCTTCCAATACTTCTCCTCGTGCATCCGTTACTGGAGAGCCCCACACTTTTGATTTGGCATTAAGATCTCCAGCAAGTAACACGAAATTATGAGGATTATTTCTTATAGTTATTGAAAGATCTAAAAGAAACTCCTCAAAATCAGCAAGAATTCTATTAGGAGAAAAATAGGTTCCTATAATAAGATGATCTCTCCAACTCAGAGCAATATAACCTTTTCCCTTTTTCACGAGTGCAACTGAAGGAACATCCCATGAAAATTTTACTGCCACTAAATTATCTACATCACCAAACCAATTGGAATTTGGTGGCACAAAGTAAGGTTCAGCCACAACAGCTACGGAAATAGACCATTCTGCAATACTCTGAAGGAGTAAATCCTGTGCTCGAGCACAATGATTAATATTGGCCTGAAGAATACGGATGATCTTACCCATTTTATTCCATAGTTATATCTATCTCCTCTGCACCGCCATCTAGATGAACAGTTTCTGTCACTTGAGTTACCTGAGCTTCCTTTCTCACATTTTTTGATTTAGGAGGGCAACAAGATTTGCTGCCTAGCCTATGATCACATGGCTTATTTGCCTCAGCGCAAATCGAGCATTTTGGCATTGCCAAGCAAGTAGAAGCCTTATGGCCGGTTACGCCACACCGATAACAATCATTACTACGATCGACCTCTGACGTACACTGTGCTCTCACATGTCCGCTATGATGGCAGTAGTAGCAACGAATTTCTCTTGGTGGAAGAAGCTTCACCTTAGCAGAAATCCATCCAACTTTTATACGACCTTCTGCTTCTAACTTTTTGGCCACAGTCATTGGACATCGCACCCATATGACACCACTACCATTGGAAAAATGCTTAACTTCTCCTGCTCTAATCAAATCCTCTGAGCAAGATCCTTGCTGCGCAACGGCAGCAATTACTTCATCCATTGAAACTGAGTCATCCAGTCCTGTGATCCTCATTTCTGCCTGCTTTACAGGTCTAGATATTTTGGCAATGCTCTCAGGTAAGACTTCTTTTAACCTCTGCGCCAAGGAGTCTGCGTTTTCCCCACTTAACGCACCAGGTACTTGAAGAACTCTAGCCCCAGTAATTGATTTTTTAAAATTAAGTCCCGAGATGCCACAACTATCAAGACTTATTTTTTGTTTAGCTTCAGCCAGAACCGAAGCATAGGTTAAACCCTTTTTTTCTGCCTCGGGTGATAAAGTAATGACAACTGCTGTAGAGCGGGGTGGACGTAACTTAACCACACGAGTTTGGCTTTGACCTGACTTTTTATTTTTACCTCCTTTCTTTTTCTGGCCCACCACTGTCCAGCCTTCTTCTACATTTGTGACTGGAGTCTGAGAAGAAGGAATTTGATCCTCCTCATTAACAACTTGGTTACTTTTTTTCCTATCTTGTTTACCTTCTTTTTCTGCTCAACTACTACTGCTTTAGAGGGTACTTCAGTAGCTGCCTCGCGTACAGCTATCCTCTTATCAGCAGCTAAAGCAGGCCTTAGCCTTTTTTCTGGAAGAAGCCTCTCTTCCAGACCTTCCAGCCGAGCGTTTACCATTGTACCTACTTGAATCATTATAATGCGAATAAGCTCCTCTATATTAATGTCTTGCGATATGGACTCTCTATTTCTGGTCGGTTCCCTTAAGACTTTGGAACTATTTTCATTAGTTGAGATCGATCTACTTTGTTGCTGTAATTGCGTTATTTCGGCTCTAAGGTCTGCCATCTCTCTTCGAAGATTATTCAGTTCTGATGTCAACCTAGTATTTTCATGTTGCAATTTCTGCACTTCCTCCGATGATGACCTGTTGTGCAATGCGGTTGTAGCAACTTTTATTGACTCCGCAGCATCCTTTAAAGCACGTTGAAAGGTCGTCTTCAAGTTCTTCGATTTACTTGCCACCTTTAAAATAATGTCAATATCTTCAGTGACTTGTTGATTAAGAGTGGCAGCCAAGCAAACATCCCCACCACTCGATGTCACCAATCCAAGTGACTTTCTCTTTTCGCGAGCGATGCGAGCTTGCTCTTCGACAGTCTTCTCAGCTTCTCGAGCTGATTGCTTTGATTTGTCTACCAAAAACTCCTTAATTCTATTTCCACAATCAGAACGCAATCCATCTGTGTCATCATCATTTGAAGAAGCCGTCATAGCTTTTCGTCTCTTTTTAACCGGCCGTCTTGTTAAAGACACTGAAAGTCTGGAGTCCTCTGTACGCACACTGGTGTCAGAGTCCATTGGAATTCTACTTCCAGCTGCAGTACCAACATCTCTACCCTCTATAACTACATCACCTACACTACATGATTGTTTTTTTAAAATATTGTTTTCCATATAAATTCCCACGAGTATGGGGGAAATAAACGGTCCACCCGAGCAGTGCCCCCAGTACTCGGGTAAGCCTAGCGTATCCCGTTAGAGTGTCGGCCGGTACTCTAACGGGGAGAGCAGTAGCGACTGAACTACCCATCAGCCATGCATCCCCTCGCGCTGCTTCGCCACTTGAGATTCGGGGTGATTTTTTATAGAGGTTTTCTTCCTCGCGGTCCGGGCGGTTAAGCCAAGACCCTCGGTCCCAGTCCTCGGCCGCTAGACATGATCAACGACACCGATTCATGGGATTACGATCTCCGAGCGGTGGCATAGGAGCCTGGCCGGCTGCGAAATTAATCACCCACCGACCCCACTCTCCGACTGCAGACCGCAGCCTGTAGGCAAGAGTCGCCTACCTCCATCTACATCTTTTAGCTTCACGCCCGGCTGGATTGCCGGAATGAGCTCCCACTGCTTCTGCAGATCTTCTGCCAGCTGTATTCCCTTAGTCGCCTTTTACGACACCCACGGGATGAGAGGGGTGGTGCTATTCTAAGCCGGCAACCACACGGCGGATGATAACATCATTAAACTATATTTTATTAATTGTAAAATAAAAAGTTAATTATGTCATTTTCACTCGAGGATTTTGTTTTAATTTATTAACTTTAACTTAATGGATTTCTACTATATTAAAATGCTATTTGCAATCACAAGTGTATCAAATTTCATATTACTCGGTCTTTAAAACTTGTATAATATAATAAATTACCTTAATAATAAATGTATATGTAAATATTTAAATTATTATATCGTCATATTATGTCTTCGAGCAAAAGGTAGTCCTGACAGAAAAATGTCCAGGTTCATATAATAATGTTCTAATCCGGACACACATGCGAATTTTCAATAATAGTAAGTATTAATTTTCAATATTAGTAAGTAAGAATTTTCAATATAGTAATTCAATATTAGTGAAGAACTTAGTCAAATAGTGTTGCAAGATTTAGGTACTTACATAAATTTGTGGAAAAAAATACTTTAATGATATAAATGTCCTCACAAACATCGCGGCGTTAAATTATGCAAATATTTTTTTATATATTTAATTAAATGGAAAATAGAGATTAAAGCTACATATTCTTTTAGAATTCTCTGGATCTTTCATAGTATAATTCATAATATAAGTACGTGAAAATAAAAAAAAAACAGCCAATAATACAATTAAGAATTATTTTATTTAAAAACCTTATATTACTTCATAAAACATTATCACAGAATACAGAATGCAGAATGCATATTACGTTATCACAAATTAATTAATGTTTTTTATCATTAGACCGGCTATAATCATCATTATATTCATATATCGGTCTAATATCGTCGTAATCGTCGTTGTTACCAAAAGGTTTTTGAAAGCCATAACCCCCTTGACCACCGTAATAGTTACCATTAAACTGGTTGTTATAGGAACCTAAGCCGTTACCAAAGTATCCAGGTCTCTCGTAATTTCCCTGGTGCTCGTTGTAACCATGGTAACTGTTGTAACCATTATAACCATTGTAACCATTGTTACCGTTGTAACCATTATAACCATAGTTAGGATAACCATTATTATATTGATAGTTATTTGGGTAGTATCCGTTGCTGTATCCTCCCCCTCCAGCACTGGATGAAGACTGAGATTGGCTTATACCAATATTTATAGGTGGGATAGGATAGCCCTGATTATATCCTTGGTTGTACCCCTGGTATCCTCCGTAACCACCTTGGCCACCATATCCTCCGCATACACCCAGTTTAGAGCATAGTTTGTTTTTTAAATGTCTTAACTCTCCAATATCTAAAATAGTGAAAATATTTAAAAAAAATATGTGACAATATTAATGGGTTTATTGTAAAAAATATTGCAAAACAATTTGAACACCATTTTTTATTAATAAATAATAATAAATTTAGAACATTACATAATTTGTTAACACTTAACAAAAAGTACTAATGAAACTATATTACAAAAAGAAATTCGCAATATTCTAAACGAAACCTTAAAATATATCAAATATTATAATACGTTTAACGGTATCAAGTACGAGTGTATCGGTATATCGATACTGCTTGCCTCACAATAAAATTAGCAATAAATCTGTGTAAATTACTACCTTGACTCAAAGCATGGCCCACCGCCACGAGCAAGTAGATCAAGAGATTTGCCATCATGTATTCCGTTAGAGGTTTAAACTGTGATATTTTTTTCGCATCAAATAAGTTTTATAGTCCAATCAACGGAGGTCAACTCCCACGGAGTGGCAAAATTGGAATAACCCAAGGAAGTAATATGGCCTTGCCCTTAGTGAAACCGGAAGTTGCATCGTTGATGTCTTTTGCTTTGCAAAATGATATGAAATTACTAAAAATGTCACATTTTATTATATAAAGTCCGTTCAAAGCAACAAGTTCGTACAAGTTATTCGTGATTATTTCAATTATTATTAGATGTTCTGTACAAATATATATACTTCACGTACTCCAATTTCAGCCCATCATATGATTTATACATTGTTTTATTCTATACATTATGCCAAGTCAATAATTGATATTGGATGTTTTAATATTTTAGGCCAGTTGGGGCCAGTCGTGGCGCAGAGGCTCAAAGTGTGACTGTAAAGCGACTTGTTGTGGGTTCGATTCCTATTCGAGGAGTGGAAATATTTAATATTTCCATTAGTGTCGAGTCCCTAGTGTCGAGGCAAAGCGCAGCGTTAAGTTTCGCTACTTAACAAGCAATGCTTCCGAATTCGGCGGAAAGTGAGAAACGGTGTATTAGATAGTACTTAACACTAGGTTTCTAAGGTGCCTACCTTAAAAAAATATATATTTTAGGCATTCTTTCTCATATAATAAAAACTATTACTCGTTGTTTTTTCAAGTGGTCGGTTTTGTGAGGTGGGCAGAAAATGGAGTACGGAGAGTTGTAAGATTACCTCAGCCCAAAATCGAACCTACATCAATTGATTACAATAAAAAAACTTGATAACCGTGTCTCTGGATCGACTCGAAAACTTTAACACTCTCTATACAACCGATACACCAAACAATCATTATTATTATAGGTCAGTTACACGGCATACAATGTTCTATACTTTGTACACATTCTCTAAATTACAATTTAACTGTTATTCAAATAAATTTTAATGTATTACACATATTAGTTTAAATATTCATACAGCTGTCAAAGTGTTTATAAAATTTGTTCTAAGATTATCTTAATAGCTGCAATTTGTTTAGACTAGACTCTAAAGGTCAATATTTTAGACTTAAAAAAGACTTACAATAAGAAGTAAAAAATGAAGTAGTATGTGTATTTTATTCGAATTTATCGTTGATTTGGCTCGTTTTACAACTTAACGATTCTTTCTGTATAGCCTCTCGTGTCTAAGGTACCAGGTACCAAAGCGTTGAAAAGTTCTTTTTTTATATAATTATTCCCCCGGGGAGATCAAATCCACAGGGAGGATTCTCAGGGAGATCAAATCGAGATATCAACACGAATCACATTTACAATCTGTCAGTGGAAGGTTAAGAACGGAGTGTCTTGACACTAGGCTCTCTCTGACTTCCTTACTATGCTAATAATATACATAGCTCACTTTCGCATGTTACAGATGCCCTAAAAATTAAACGATCTACTTATTATATATGCATTACAATATAATAAATAATAATCATAAATTTATTAATTATAGCTTTTACTAATCAAATATTTGTCAGCGTGACTTAATAAGGCTAGAATCAAATTGGAAACCGGCTGGAATGTTTGTGGGATTTTCTCAAACGGCTAGATCGTAAAATAGAGTGACTATAATAAATGTCGACACTGATCGTCCGCTGAATACAAAATTCACAATCTAATTGAGTTTTATAGATTTTTTTTTCAACAATTTACTAGAGAACTAATAAAGAGTTCAATGAACTTAGATTTTAACTTAATCTTTTTGCACAGATTAGTTTAAATCAGCTTAAAGTGATATTTGTAATAAGTTAGTATTTATAATAAAGATTGTCTATTTTTTAATATTTTTAATATGTTATTTACATATTTAGAAAAAAGCGGAAACGTGCAAAAATGTCTAATGCAATATACTTTTAAAATCTTATTGTCCTCTTTTTGTATTTTTTATATATAACTAAAACGGATATAATTAAGGAAAGATGTACATATATGGAAATAATTTATTATTTACTTCCTAGTTGTAAAAATTAATGAAGATCATGATTGTTAGCGAGGTCGGACGTGGGCGGTTCTTTGATATTGGAATAACATGTTTATTAAAATAAACTTATTTGAACGTTTTTGACATTTCTTTTTAATGATTTGAAGTTGTGGTAGTGAATAATGTTGTTGAAGTTATAGCGGTGGTACTTTGGTATTCATAAGAGAAGTTCTTCATAATACGACTACAATATAAAGAATTCAAAGATTTTTTAGAAATAAATAGATTATTACAAAGCGTATATATACCTAAAAATCATTTCAATTATAGGGACAGTCGCTTTAATTGTAATAGAAAAAAATGTATATAATTTATTTATAAATAAAAATTACGCAATACATTTGTTCTTACATATGTACTATGTATGAACCAAGCTCGAATCAACTCGAGTCTACATAATTAGAGACCTCATTTATTTATTAATTTCATATTATAAATGCAACGGCAACTATTGTTATTAGGTGTTTTAGAATATATTTTATGATACTAATCTATTATACAATACTTATGAGTACTGAAGGACTAAACTATATAAGCGTTTTAGTAGTAATTTTTTTCCTAGTATTTATCATTTTGTACTTCCATTCATTATATTTCAATGTCTTACTGAATGCTTATTTTATGATTCAATTATACAAATAAGACAATTCGGGCCAGTCGTGGCACAGTGGCACGAACGTGTGACTGTAAACGGTTGGTTGTGGGTTGGATCCCCACTTGAGGAGTGGAAATATTTAATATTTCCATTTCCTTCGCTCTGGTGTCCGAGGCAAAGCGCGGCCTTAAGTTCCGCCACTTAACACGCAATGCCTCCGAATTCGGCGGAAAGTAGGGAACGGAGTGTCTTAACTCTAGGTTCCCTCTGCCTACCCTGCTGTGTGCGGGATACAACGTGAAGCTAAAAAAAAACATCGAAAAATACCAAATTTTGCCAATATCTAATTTGAACTTAGTACCATTACCACAAATTACACAGAGATAGCTTAGTTACTATAGTGTAAATAAATATTTCTTATCTTAATTTCTATAAACATACAACTAATAAATTGACAGACGGACACGCATAATTAACCAGTTTCAAACTAACCGCGCCAGTAGAAATAAAAACAATTTATTAACATAGAAAAACTATAATTTTCACCCATTTCCTTCCATAAAACATAGTAATCCTTTTAACCAGTTCGCTACCAAAATATTAAAGTTAATAAAAAAGACATTCTGATGTGTAGTGATATGTAAATTCTAATATTATGTAAAATTTATAGCAGTTTAAAGCTCTACATCATTTTGAAGTATCGTAACTTAAACTGTTTAATCTGGAATTGTCACCATTAACAAATATTAGAAGAAATGTTTATCGATATTCACGTTTATTTGAAATTCAACCAGTTAGAAGGCATCACGGTGCAGTGGCCAGACAGACTGTTTACGCGATTGTATGTGGATCCAATCCATATGTGGTAAATGATTATATATAAAAGCCCGGCGTTAAGTTTCGCCACTCATCAAGTAATGTGAACCGGAGTGTACTAGGTCTCTCTGACTACTCTGTTTTTGGGGAAGACTTCTTTAACGTTGCCTGGGTGATAAAACAAATGAAGCTGTAACAGCTGCATATCCTTGCTTAACAGTATGGATAGCTCTGGGTTCAAATGTATTCATTAAAAATGTATCGAATACGAATTTATTAAGTAAATACTTTGCTTTCTAAATTTGGTCAGTTTTTAAATGTTATTTCTGCCTAATGTGTACTTATGTGTAATATTAATTACACAAAAATAAAAACAAACCTGGAATTATGGCTTATTTTTGAATTATTATTACAAAATAAATCAATTGCATGTATTTATATCAAAATAATTTCCTTAATTCATCCACCTCTTTATTGTAATTTCTTATAGTCCAATTTAAATCACAATTAATAAATTAAATAGTAAAAACAATTTAAATATTTTCCTATAGATAAATTAGATAAAGAGCCAGTTTCTATTTTCGTATTAAAATTCAAAAAGATTTTTAAATTTTTAATCAACAAAAATAATTGAAGACATAGGTTAAAAATGCAGCCTAACGGCATTTAACATTAGCATATCAATTTTATAGACTTTGCAATTAAATGACAGTTAGTATGTTGACATATTGGTGATAGGATTAACACCTTTTTGGAAGTTTTTAGCAAAATGCTAATGTAAGGCAAATGTATTGTAATTAGGATGGCCAAATAAGGTAATATTTATTTTGATGTTAAAAAAACTGTGTAATTTAAACTTAAACAATGAGAAAGTAGCGTAAAATCAGTATATTCTTCACTTTCCGAAATTAATGCGAAACTGAACGCCCCTTTTATTTTCCCCTACACATAAACGTCACCCTAAGTAATGACAAACAGAAAATTTATGCTTTTAAACAATCTTAAAGTGTTATTCCACATTTTAGGAAACGAGAACGCATTGCTCAGTGGTGAGAGCGCCTTGACGGTTTAGGAGGCACGGGTTCAAATCCCTCTGCGTTCAAATTTTTATACGGTTCCTAAATGTCTTTTTTAGAACTTTTATGGTTGAAATGTTTAGGATATGATTTCGGGTAAAAAACATAAATAGAACACTGTATCAGTTTCAATTTTGGTTGCGAACATAAAATTGTATCGGAAATTCGTCATTTTCGGATAATTTTGTTTCGAATGTCAGCCAATCATTTTTTCAATTTTTTTTGTTACACCCGTTATTAAAAGCGCGGCGTCAAGTTCTGCCACGTAAAATGTAGTCTCTATTTTCAAGTAGAAAGTGGCGAACGGAATGTCTTTACAGTAGATTCTCTATGACTAGGATAGTCATCTATAGTCAGTTATATGGGAAAAGGTGTAAAAAACTGATCTCTGAACATGAAAATATAATTTAAACTAAATTATTTAAAACCTATCTATCTATCTCCCAATTATGCCGCCCACGGGCCATAACAAATTGTAAATGTTATTCCTGATATTTGAATATTTCCACATCTTAAAACAAAAATAAAGTATATTCCAATAAATAAATTAAAGCAAATTAAGGCGATTTCTATAAAAGAATTCTGTAAGTTATTGATCATTTGGAATATAACACTATTTTTAGTGCCAATTAGAAGTTTTTATGCGAATAATGCATATACTATATATAGTAACGATATTTTTATTGTTCACGTTTCTATTTATTTATTCAAACGACTATCGCCTATGCCACTTAATTTGCTAGTTTTGACATTCTTGTATAGATATCAAATTATATTTTACGCTTTTATAGTATTGTATTGTAGAATTAATTAATTTATTAATAATTTAATTAAAATCTTTCAATTAATTTGTGAAAGAAAAAGATTCGATTCTTTTTTTATGAAAATTATGCGAGTAGAGGAGTATTTAATATAGCATGCTCAAAATTTATGCGAACAAGGATAACTTAGAATTACTCGTATATTAAATTAAATATAAAAATGTATATTCTGTTTTATATTGAAAGCAGTTTGTTTAAAACCTGCTGTTCACTTAAAGTACAATTTAATGCATGGCATAGCAGTCGGAGATGGTCCAAGCGACTGTTTCCAATAGGTTAAAGCTCGGACCCCGCTACGGTAAATTATTATACATTTTCTAAAAATTAATTTCATATCTTAAATGTGTGAATAATACTTAAAAATGTTTAAAATAAAATAAACATTACATGTGTAGTACATATGCATATGTTTGGCATATGCTTTTGCATATTTTGTAACATACACGTCGCTCAGAGAACGCGTATTTTTCTCTTCAGCTGGTCCACTTGTAAAAAACTCTATGGTACTATAGTCATATTTGACGACCACATTGTGAAGCAATCACTATATATTTCTCAAAATCGATGGTTTTTGCTTTTTGTTTTGTATAAATCTATATAGTTTTAAGTGCATAGGTATTTGATTGAAAACTGGATTCCCTATAACACAAAATACATATAAATATGTTAAATCTATTTTTAAATATGGGACAGATCAAATAATAGTAATGATTTAAAAAGCAGAAACAGTTTTTTTTTTGGCAAAAGGACGAATTATATGTCCACAGTATGCCTTTTCCCGAAAAAACAATGTAAATAGAGAGAACATTTGGACGTAGAAATTTTAATTTATTAAGCCAAGACACACTAAATTTTCTTTTTTCCCGCCGAATTAGAAACATTTAGTGTTGAGTGGAGGAACTCAACACCATTCCTTGTCTTACCAGATGGAAGAAAAAAATAAAATCATTGTACATCGTTTGGTTTAACAAACATTTTCCTTTTATTGTTGTCACGAGATAGATCATTACTATGTCTGAATATAACGTGGTAAATGAAATATTTAGATAGATGATATGTCCATATTATAAAGGAACATCTTATTTTATATATAAATTAAACAGATTTACCTGCTTATTAATATAATTTATTAAATTGTAGTAGGCTTTTAAACTTAGCAATAAATAATTATAAAATTACTTACAATTTACTCAAACATCGTATTTCAATTTGGCATTTTATTAAATAAACATTATTCAATAATTTTCGCCACCTATTCCTTGGCTACTGGACTTTGAAATAGCAATAGCTATAGCATTACCATTCTCACTGTAAGAGTTACTTATAGCTGCGTTTTGGTTACATTGAAGACAGGGAAGTACATTATTACCATCGATAATCCTTTCATAATGATTTGAGTGATGGTGATGTGGGGATTCCCAGTTGTTTGACGGCGGCCAGTAGATTTCAGGGTGTGGTGGAAGTGGAGGTGGAGGCGGAGGGGGAGGGTGCGGCGGTGGCCAGTATGGCTGGTATAGCGTATCGCAGCTAGGTGATCGTTTAAGTCTTTGTTTTAGGTCGCTGTCGCCATCTGGAATGATTTTGGTTATTAGAGAATATTCTGTGATCTATATAAAAATTATATAGATCACAGAATATAATATAAATATATAAAAATTTTTACAGGGCACAGATAGCTTTGATGTCGCGGTTTTAGAAATTTAACAAAAAAAATAATTAATAGATTTTTATTAAATGTTTAAAATTAATAATAACATTGTATTAGTTAGTTTTAGTCTTTATTATAATAGAATAGACTTTATTGCTCACAACATAAATTAAAATATACAATAAAAAAAATTAACAAATATAAGACGTATGCAAAGGCGGTCTTATTGCTTCAAGCAATCTCTTACAGACAACCTTTGGTGAAGAAAGGACTAATTATATAGAGGAGTGGGAAATAGCGCAAAATAGTGCATATATACAATAGTTATAGAACAAATACATAAACTTATCGATACAATAATAAACCAAAATATTTATTATAAATATATACTGATAAATATATACATACAAAAAATAATAACATATATATTGAACAAAATATATACATAAAGAGAATAGATAAGAATAAATCAACGTTTAGTTAGTTAGTCTTTATTATAATGATAAAATTGAAACAATATGTACGAATTGATAATCATCATTAAATCATGTACCAGAATAATCATACATACCTGGTCGTAAACTTCGAGCGTAACATTGTGCAAGAACAAAAACCAGAAAGATGATACCAAGACGAACCATTTTTTATTTGTGTTAAAAAATCTACATATTCATATTTTATATATCACTCACTATCAATTGACAAAATATTGAGAATAAATTCGTGCATCATACTGCTAACAGTTTGAGTAAATAGCTGAGTGTAAATTGATTTGATTAAGTAAATATTGTATCATTCCATGCTTTTCTTTACGTAATATGTGTTGTTTGGGTTTTGTGGTAGGTAATTCCCCTTTTATTATTATTATTTATTTTCTGCTTCACGCTGTATTCCGCACACAGCAGGCTAGGCAGAGGGAACCTAGTATTAATACTCCGTTCCCCACATTCCGCCGAATTCGGAGGCATTGCGTGTTAAGTGGCGGAACTTAACGCCGCGCTTTACCTCGAAACCAGAGCGAAGAAAATGTAAATATTAAATATTTCCACTCCTTGAGTGGGAATCGAACCCGCAGCCAGTCGTTTACAGTCCAACGCTTGTGCTACTGGACCACGATTGGCCACAATTATATACTATATACTTTTTTTTTATTATTTATCTTTTGGCAACTGCCAAGTTTGGTGAGAGGGTCTTTGCTTTGCTTATTTTGGATGGCATGGGAAGTTGGGGAATCTAGATGATGATTATGTTATCAGTCGTTATTTACTTTTTTACACGAAACTTTTATAATATTATAATTATTACAAAAAACAATACATTAAATAATGTTTACGTAAGCATGGGGGAGGGGTACGAGCTTTGCTTACTTTTGCTGACAATGGGGATGGGGGTAAAAAATGATAATTATAGTATATATGCTTGCTTGTAGTGTATAGTGTATATGCTTTAGATACTTAAGCATTATTAAAAAAAAATAATAACTTTTTGAAATAGTTTCGTCATACGCTGTCATAATCGTCGTGATAAGCGTGATAGCATACCTTCACATAATATTGAAATAAGAAGGGCTATCGTGGATAATCCTAAAAAGCTACTGGATATTTAATTTAAAAATTGTGTAAACCTTACGTATTTTTGAAAAATGGGCCTAGTGTATACATCAATTCGATTCTAAAGTGAACAGTGCCTATATAATAATAATAAAACAGTTGATAATCATAGAAATTTAAATATATACATCATCACAAATGTTCTTAATATCAAAAACCTTTAGCTATCGTAACAACCAGGTCCATTTTTTTTTGTTTTCTTATAAATATCCAAATTATTATTTCAGCCTTCTTGCGTTTCTTGTTTGCGTCGAATTTGCTTAATAAGTTTCATATGTAACCCGATCCAAGGTTAATACTGTTTTCCGCCAACCGAGATCTCTGTTTATAATTACTTTGTCAATAAAAGGTTGCCTGTAAGAGATCACTTCCAGTGATAAGGCCGCCTTTGCACAGATTTATTATTAGTATAATTGTCAAACCTATCTGTAATTTTTGTGCAATAAAGAGTTCTTATTAGGTATTAGTATTACGATTTACTCATAGCAATTTTTTCCTAAAACAGGCAGGCTGGCGGGGAAGCCCTTAAAATTGTATTAAGGGTCTTCCTATTAGTTCCTTTTGCTTTTTTGTTAAAATGTTCTGTCTGTTTATGTAATAAAATATGAGGAAAGCGATTGTTGTTTTTAGTAATGTTTGCTTTAGTTTAAAAAAGAAGACATACTTTTTGTATTAACGGAAAAGATTATGTTTATTAGATATGTCATAGGTAGTTGAAAGTATCCCTGCTGTAATATTTAGATTTTTACCCCAAATTTTATTAACTTGAGTCAATTGCATCTGCATTTTACATTTAGCTATAGTTTAATCTGCACTAATTTTTATTATTTCGTTATTAGATAAACTAATTAGTAGTAGAGGTTAGAAAAAGTTCTTTATATTATAATACTTAATAAACATAAAACTATATTTAAATCATTCTTACATAGCAACGTATTTTATATTTTTAATGTAACTAAATTAAATTAAATATGTAATAAATATATAACAAAAATAAATGAAATAAGTTTAGTAGTATAGAATTAATTTTATTAATAGCGTTCAGTAATTATTATATATACATTTATCATATTTTTTTCTATTTTTAGACAATTTGTAAGTAAAACCAGCTGTATGTACTTTCAAGTAGGTATAGCTTTATACATGCAACAAAACAATCATCATGTAGACATAACAATGATATTATCATAAATTAATCAAAATCAACCTCCGATAGCCAAAGAAATCGCGTTTCCATTGTAACTCTTAGCATTACTGAGAGCGTAACTACTCTTTTGGCACGTGCTACAAGCTGCTTTGTCTGCTGATTGCAAGCCTTGCGATGCAAGTTCTAGAGCGCCATTGAAAGCTGAATGAGCGTTTTCACGAGATGCACCGCTTGCGCCAAAAGACGATCCCGCTTGACCACCACTAGAAAAACCGGCATCTAGTCTTGCAGATTGTCCTATGTTTCCGTTTGGTTGTAATTGTTGTTGTTGTTGTTCTTGTCCAACATGGTAATTAGAACTACCATGACCTTGTTGGCCGTAAGCCAATCCTGATGATAATCCACTACCTGCTCCGAGTTGGCCTTGTGATTCTATTGAAGCTTGATTGTTTCCACCTAAATCTCCATGTAATTGCGCGTATCTGGAACCTTGAGAACCTGCAGAACCAAAACCAGAACTGCCAGCATTTCCTAATGGAGAACTCTGCGATTGAGAGTTACTAAATTCCTTAAAGCTAGCTTGTTGGTTTCCGCCCAAACCTCCATGACTTAAGGCGCTCGCATCTCCTTGTTTAGCTCCAAATTGACCTCCATGACCCTCAGAGGAGAAGTGAGCTTCTTTATAATGTTGGCTTCCTTGTAAGCCTCCATTACTTCCTGAAAATCCTGAACCAAGCCGTAATCCTTGGCCATTGTCCCTATTATTTTGCTGTCCATTACCAGAAAAACCACTATTCGCAGAGCCGCTAGCAAAACCTGAAGAATGGGATTTAAACTCTCCTAATTGTCCACCAAAATCAGATGATGCACTGTTACCAGGCCCTCCACCAATTGATCCACTTCCAGCTACTCCACCGGCCGCAGAATTACTGTTAGATTCAGAGAAACCACTTTGTAAGTAACCTGATTGACTGCCGAGTAACCCACTTCCAGATGACTTAAGTTGTCCACCGTATTGTACAGATCCGCTTCCAAATGATTTACTGCTAAATTGACCGGATTTTGAAGCGTACTGACTAGATTGACCTAAATTGCTAGCAGCATCATCACAGTTTTCAGATTGTCCGCTGGAGGCATCTGCAGTTGCTAGTGCTAAAGCTTCGCCGTTAGTAGGGGGAGCACTGCCCGCTGCGGCAGTGGCACCGCTGAACACTCCGTTAGATCTTCCTCCGTAGCCACGGGACACTCCACTCCAGTTATGCGTGTGGTAAACGAATGGTGGTGGAGGCGGTGGAGGCGGTCCATGCAGTTCAAAGAAGCCACCGCCATAGTGAGGTGATCTCACTTGACGAAGTAGATGTGCACCTATAAGCAAAGAAATAAACTATTAATATTTATATCGTACATGTATAAATTCAGTCATTTTGTGATATAGGGAAAAATAGTTAAAAATAATCCGATCTCTATTTTAAGGAACAAAATAATATTTGTTCAATTGTAAAGATAATAAAAAAACATGACTTTTTAACTAAAGACGTTTATAAAAAAAAGAGATAAGAGAGAAATTTAAATTACAAAAAAATAAACATACCTGCATTCCCATATACTGCACAGTGTGCATTTAATACACAAACGCCGAAAATTAAAGCTATAAACTTGTTCATCGTTACTTAATTCTATTCTGATCGAGATACGAATAACTTGCCAATATATAGCATTTGAAGTGTGATGAAACGTTTTCTTAGAATATCCTGATGGTCAATCACTAGCTAGACGATAATGTCTTAAGCAAACATATCAATTTTACTTAGAAAAAATCTCCACATTTTGGTATAATACTATTCTATATAAAATAAGGCATAATAAGAACTATCTAAGCTCGCCAAGCCAATCGTTTGTACTTATGTAATACATTATGATTTGTATGTCAATTGATGTATTGTATGCATTTCAATTATTGTGCTTAATGTATGGGAAAATCCTATATTTTATGTATATAATTGTAATACAATAGAAAGCAAAGTCCAATTTAGAAAATTCGTCTTTTTTTTTCTATTTTTAGCCTCACACTGTATCCCGCACACAGCAGGGTAGGCAGAAGGAAACTAGTGTTAGTTACAAACTCCGTTCCCCGCTTTCCGCCGAATTCTGGCATTGCATGTTAAGTGACGAAACTTAACGCCGCGCTTTTGCCTCGCCACTAGAGCAAGGAAAATGCAAATATTAAATAAAAATATTTCTACTGTGGCCTATAGTGGAAATCGAAGCCAAAGCCAGTCGCTTTACTTTAGTCACACGTTGTGCCTCAGCGCCACGGCTGTGTTCTTTGATATTCCATATCTATGGATCTTTTTTATAATTGCAATTTCATACTTTACCCTTTGCTTTAAGTTTAGCAAGGTCAGAGAAGACCTAGTGTCGAGACGCTTTTTGTTACTAGAACGGAAAAATTAATTAATTTTATTGCAGGGTATCGAGGAAAAGTCCATAGCTTGATTACTTTACATAGCTTTTGCTTAAATACTTAGTAGGTACATTATTATGTATAGAAATAATATGTACGAAGTCAATATGTGAACTATATGTTAAAATCATTTTTTATACCTTTTTATTTTATATGTTTATTTAAGTTTTTTAAAATATCGAATGGAATTAAGGCAATTAAGAGTAAAATTATCTATTTATTTGAGAGTCCAACTGACTCGAAGCTTCATATCGCATTTCATAAGTCACGCACCTTTTTCATACTAATAAATCGTGTCACCCTTACTATAGGTAATAGTAGTAGGCCATTCCTAATTTTTATCGCAGTAATGAGAACTTTAATGCTATGGTTAATAAGTTTTATAATCAGGTTTACTCTCTAACGTCACGGAAGAGTTTATCTTTTTTATTCAAAGTTAATCGGACTTATAAACTCCGTGTCGATTTTGCTCTTTTTTTTTTATAATTTGTTATTTATTTATTTCCATTTGAAATGAATACTGTCACAGGTAAAGTAGTGTCAATTCAGGTAGCTATTCTACCAGGCATCACGCAGGTAAAATGTCCGTGCGTTTTGTTGTTAGGTCGTGGATCACGTTCATGTCTGTGTAAGTGATTGCTATTTGTATATCGTAGTGCAGAGAGGGGAAACGGTTTCAGGGCCTTGCTCTCAGACCGTTGCGATCAGCTCCATCGACGACTATGAGTGGGTCGCGAAGTAAGGCTTATGAATCCTTGTATAATGAATATCCTTCGAGAAAATTAAAAAAAAAATAATATATGTAATAATTATTGAAATAATTTTATATACTATTAAAAGGCATGATTTTAGTAAGTCATTTTTAACAACGGGACTATTTAATTTCAAAAAATTGTTAGCCCTGTTGCTCAAAAGGTTCCTCACCCTAGTATAGACATACAAATTCTTTACGCTACATAATGACAAGAACAAACGGCAGGAAACACTTATATTAATTTAATGTTATTCTTTATATATCCTTATACACCTTTACTGGCATACCAGGATAGTCTGAGCCTGAGTTATAGCGTAGTCTTATAAAAATGTATCTGTAGTTAAAGCGTAGTCGTATAAAAATGTATTTCTTCTATTTTAATATTTTAAGGTGTTATTTACTTTCTTTGCATATTAGAAATATTTTAACAAAACGAATAAAAAACGAAACCTAGCGGAATTTCAACCGACGCCTCTTAGACACCGTTTTCTGATCACTACACAACACGTTTTTTTTTTATAAAAAGGACAAGGCAAACGAGCGTTCGGGTCACCTGACGATAGGTGAACACCGTCGCCCACGGCCCCGTGCAACACCAGAGGAGCTACAGGAACGTTGCCGGCCTTTGAAGTGGAGGTAAGCGCGCTTTCTGAAGGTACCCATGTCGTATCGACCTGGAAACACCGCCGCTGGTAAGCCATTCCACAGTTGTGTGGCGTGTGGAAGGAAATGACGGCGAAACCGTACAGTACTGGAGTGCTAGGTATCCAGGTGGTGAGGATGATATTTCAACCTAGCACGTACTGTGTGGTTGGAGAATTCAGCGGCGTTTGGCTTTGTGTGGTGGTCTGTGGTGTTTGCTATTTTCAAATTGACATACGTTTTCTAGAAATGTTATTCATGAGTACCTACTAACAATAACAAAAAATAACGATTTAAAATGCTTTTAACTGTGACGAGATTTACACTTTTCGACCCATGTTTCTTTGGAATAGTTGTTTGGTCCCATTTTCTGAACCACCTATTAGAGGTCTAAAAATAATTCTGTATGTAAAAATTAAGGTTGAAATAAAATAGTTCTATCTTTAAAATAATTTTTATTAAGGAAGAAGAGCACAGCCAAGATCATCATAACCAGAGTTGTGTCACCATCTCGAATTTTAATTATTATTTCGTATTTAACAAAATTGTCGAAGTGGACGTCGCGCATCATTAATCATTATCCGATGTAACTTTGTACAAGCGTCTATTACTTTCAGTGTTCCTATTTAAATTTTACTATGAGCACAAAATTTTACTTTCAACCAAAGTTTTTAAATTTTCGCACAACGCTTCGCGTAAAATCGCGTTAAATAAAGCTGATAAACTATTAGGGACTTTTGTGTTATATGTATTTTTTTATATTTTTACAATTTTTAAAATCATTACATAAAAAACATTTATATGTTCGTCATTTCAAAATTATATCGATTTTACATCTGTCAAAAAGATCAAGCTAGGCTGTACAAGGTTTAAAGAAACCGTTTCCTAATTACTAAACCACACGTTTGACTTTCTTTATGTTCGCCAACGTATTCTAAAGTGGGTGTTACTATTTTCAAAATGTCATATGTTTTCTAAAAATGTTATTCATGAGTACCTACTAACAGATTTTTATAGATGTGGCCAAAAACAACTTTATTAAACAATTATGTTTATTGACATCGGTATCTTAAATAACAAATTAACTTATAAAAAACAATACATTGCTATGAACTGACTATTCAAATTAAAAAAAACAGCAAAAAACAGCACTTTATTTGCCAAACGAAGACGCTGAAGCCTGAGACGGTCCACCGGAACCCCGAGATATGCTAATACTTTTGGCTATATTGATGCTACCACCAGAACCGCCAAACCTTTGGGGAGGAAGCCCTGCGCTCCCAAAACCCGGCCTGCTAAATCCAGGATTTCCACCAAATCCACCACGAGGGTGTCCAAATCCGGGATTATTGCCAAATCCACCCCCAGGGTAACCAAAACCGGGTCTCGGTTGTCCCCCAAACCCACCAAAACCTCCAGATGCAGAGGCAGCGGCACTGGCTTGGCCAAATTGAGGGGAACGTCTTGAGCGAATTTCTGTAAAAGTAAAAAGGATCTTTAGTTACAGGTTGGACGCTAGGAAAAGTATGAATTTTATAAATCATTTATTACTTAGTACTCCTACATATCTTAGCTTCACGCTTCTCTTCTCGTAAGGGATAAGAAAATAACTAGGCACTAAGAAAATAACTAGGCAAGAAAAGACACTCTGTTGTCCGCTTTCCGCCAGAAGTTTGAACATTACGTGTTAATTGGCAAAACTAAACGAACCAGCTTTGTCTAGGTACCAGAGCAGAGAAATAAAAATAATATACAATTATTCCCCAGAGTCATAAGTAATTATCTAGATTAAAATATGAATAAATAATGTAAAATAAAATTATAAGAAAAATGTAAAATTAGATTTTTTCTATATATAAATTATACATACAAACATTATATGTAACATACATACATACATATGTAAGTAGTTCTATATTAATTCTACACTTACCTGCACCTGCAATAGCGCCTATTAGCACGACAAAGGCCAAAACACAAAGTAAATTTAATCGAATCATTTTTGATGTCTTCTCTATCCAATACTGTCATATAAACTGCCTCAAAATGCCTTATATACAACCAGCATAATATGTACTTAGCACTTGTTGTCAAATATCTTGTACAAATATTGTAATATGTCATTGGTCGCGAAAAAGTCCCATTTCCTACAAACATTTGGTATTATTAGAAACTAGCGGCCCGCTCGCGGCTTAGCCACGTGACCTTCGTTGCTGTTTCGGTATATTGCAACCCTCGGTGGTGGATTTTTAAAAACTAAAGTAGCCTAGGTTTAACCTTGAATTATCAACTATATATATGCAGTGCAGATATATAGGCGGTGTAGATTTTTCATATAAACATTCATCCCATATTTCAACCCTTTAGAGGTTGATTTTTGAAAAACTAAGTATGTTAAACCCAGTCATTTTTACTACTTTCATTCTAAATTTCAAAATGCAATGTTTTGATTTTGCGTATAAAATTGAGAACGGAATGTTTTGACACTACGTTCTCTCTGCCTACTGCATCTATTGCATTGGATATGTAAAAAAGTGCGATAGATAATTTATAAACTAGAAGAAAAAATTAAATTAGGTAGTATAAAAAAACAATCAAAACCATAAATTTAAATAAAGTTTAATACAACGCTTAGCTACGGAACGCCATAGAGAAAAGAAACGTTTAAAAACTACGTGATACGTAGTTATTCTAATTATGTCTTAAAGATACTTTAATTACAACTATAAGACTTGTATATTAGAAGTAAAAATTATAAAAAAAGAAGTTGCCGAAACCCGGGATCGAACCAGGGACCTTTAGATCTTCAGTCTAACGCTCTCCCAACTGAGCTATTTCGGCCGTGTAAGATAATGCAAATTTTAACATCACGTACAAAGATAAGATTTTATATTTTTTTATTTAATAATATTGTTTTTTTTTAATGTATTTTTTTTATTTTTTAGCTTTTTCCCGCACACAGGAGGTTACGGAGAAGAAATCTAGTTTTCTGTTACTCCGTTTCCCATTTTATTTTTATCAATATAACATGTTATATTTATTTAGTTTTGTATAAGTTTTTTTAAAGAGGTTATGTTTGTATAGACAATGACAAACGTACGTTAGGTTTTTTTCTGACAATTTAATATTGTCATGTCACGAAATTGAAACAATTGAAAATACGCAAGCAATTTATGTGTCAATACAATAAAAAATAACCAAAATGACGGTAAAAACTAATAATAAAAAGCCAATTCGAATCAAATTTCAACGTCATGCGAATATTCTGATTTGGAAATCGTATCTTCAAAGACAGTAAGTATTTTGCACCTTCACGTTTTATCCCGCATAGAAAGGTACTCAGAGAGAATCTTGTGTAAGGACCTCGTCCTCCTCCGCTCGAAATCGAGATATTGCATGTAGAGTGGTGGAACTCAATGCCGTGCTTTCTTCTTGTAAACAGCGAAAGAGTGAAAATAATTTAAATATCATAAACATCATACCCCCGTGTGGGAATCGAAGTTATAACCGATAACGATTACCGTTAGACATCATTCCACTACGCCACGATGGCAATAATAATAGCTTTGCAATAATGTAAAAGTAATGAGAAATCTAATATTTCCATTAAAGCACAAATAAAATAATACGAACATATACTTAAAATACGTACGACACTGTTTAAATAATGCTTGTGTAAATGCATTCAAATATCATTCAAAATTTGCACATAAATGAAAATTACCATAGTTTGACGCTTGATTTCATATCAATTAAGTGTACCATTATAAACCTACAATGCGTTAAGTCTGCTTAGTTCAGATTACACGTTGATTCTACCTTCGAAAAGGGTAAAGATAGATAAGTGTAAAAAAACATATTTACGAATAGCGGGGTAGTGTGAGAGAACCTAGTGTCAAGACACTCCCTTGTCCACTTTCCGTACAAATGGAGACATTTCGTCTTTAGGAACGCTGCTCGTTGTCTTAGGTATCTCAGCGAAGAAATGAAAATAATTTAAATATAACACCTCCGAGTGGGAATCGATCCCACGAGACGCTACTGTTGCTAAAGACAGTTCTCGTTACCACAACGGTCTCAGTATTATAATAACTAAAATATAATTTCAGGCGAAGATGGCGGCTCTTACTAGCAGAATCAGTATTCTCGGCGTTAATACTTTTAGTCGCTGTGTTTATGGCCAAGCCTATATTTTTGACTCCACTACAAGCTGTTCCGGTAACGCCTCTCACTTCAGAAGATATTTTAGCATCTCTGAACAAAAGAAATGTACTGGGATTTGCACCAAATAATGAACCTTACAACAGTATTATGTATAGAGCTACTGCCAAGTTAGGCGTTGGTAAGTAATTATTTAATATATCTTAAGTTAGCGGACATATATGGTTGTGGGTTCGATTTCGCCCTGTGGCAATATTATTTTTTCTTTTTTTTTAGCTTCACGCTGTTTCCCGCACATAACAAGGTAGGCAGAAGGAAGCTAGTGTTAAGACACTCCGTTCCCCACTTTCCGCCGAATTCGGAGGCATTGCGTGTTAAGTGGCGGAATATAACGCCGCGCTTTGCCTCTGATACCAGAGCGAAGGTAATGGAAATATTACAAATTTCCAATCCTCGAGTGGGAATCGAACCTACAACCAGTCGTTTACAGTCACACGTTCGTGCCACTGCGCCTCGACTGGCCCCAATAATATATTCAAATTATTTTCATTTCTTTGATTTAGTGATAAGACAAAGCACGGGTTTCAGTTCCACCTTAACTTAACTAGGCTCTCTTAAGAAAAAAGAGAAAAAAATCTATTGTAAATCCAATATATGCTAATCTCGCTGCAAGAAGAGACTGCATCGATTACTTTAATTTTAATACATTATATACCTATAAGTATGTATCAAGGTTTTTGCATAGCAACGAAATAATTTACCTTTTAATAAAAAATACATCGCTTTTGGATTTTCCCATTCTAAGAATACAAATGTTATCAATTTAATACTAAACCTTCACATACAGCTGTTAAATTACTTGCGGTTTTCTTGTCATCTTCGTAGCAAATGTCATTATTTTCGTATCAAAAAAATATACAATTTTAATAAAAAGCAGCTTCAAGCTTTTTTCGCATAGTATGGTAGTCGGAGAGAATTCTAGTGCCCAGACACTTTATTTTTTTTTTCACTTTGAGCCCGAAATCGAGACATTGCGTGTTAAGTGGCGGAACTTAACCCCACACTTTATCTTAGGTACCAGAGCGGAGAAAGTAAATTAATAATGTGTAATCATTACCACAAGTCAGAATCGAACCTACAACCGTCAAGTTATAATCAGACGCCGTACAACTGCGCCTCGACGGTCTTAAAGTTATAAAATGTTTGCAGAAATAATGAGCGCTCCCACAGAGGACGAATTGAACAACATGCTGTATAATCGTTCAAGAGGCACGTCTATCAGTAACCCGGTTATTTGGATAATTTGGAAACCAACGGTTAATATTTTTAATATATCAATAAATCGAAATTACTTTAGATATATAATTATATATTATAAAAATGAAGCTTTAATTATTGCCTTAAGTGTTTGCTATTTTTTTGTATTTTCATTTATCGTTACGATCAACCTACTTTTGAAATTAAACGAGATAATAAATTTAATTTTAATGTCAGTAAAATAAATTAAAAATATTAGTTATAAATTTAAGTAATGACCGTTAGGTATATAAATTTTACTTAAAGAAGGAGTGATGATACTGGAGGAAGGTCACGTAAAAACCATGATGATAGTGAAAAAAGTATGCAAGGCTTACTACTGTAGCGTTTGGCACTCCGTTCTCTCTGACTACCTTGCAAGGGATATATTGTAAAGCTAAAAAAAATGTCCTTAAAACTAATGCCATTTGCAATGTATACAGAACACTATTTTTTAATAATGTTATTTGTATTATTATTTATTTTATTTATTATTTATTTTATTAATCAATCAAATAATAGATTTTAAGTCAGAACTAGAGCTAGATCAATAGTAAACCTACTTTTAAAAATAAGGCTGAAGCCTGTTTTTTTTTAATATTATGCTCTGCAGTCTTATATATATGCTATAATTATAAATGTTTTTTCCCGTGGGGGGACGGGTTAAGAATACAATTCCCCCCCGCCGCTGGGTAGCGTCCCGTAAAAGGCGGGTAACCCAGTAGTTTGGTGGTAGGAGATTCGTTCTCCGACTGGCTCGCGACCACTATCATGTCAAAGACGAACCGCCAAATATCTTATGATGTGTTCCGGTTCGATGGCATGTAGGCCAGCTCTCCCTATTCCCACCATTCCCATCCTTCCTCCCTCCTTCTGTCCTACATTCCCAAGGCTGGTAACGCATCCATAACTTGAATGTTGTGGATGTCTATGGGCGAAGGTAACCACTTAACACCAGGTGGACCTTCAGCTCGTTTGCCTCCTTTATTCCATAAAAAAAAAATGTAAAGTGATGGCCTTAATATTAAATTAGTAGCATTTACTTAACCGGTAATCGAACCTACAACAATCAAATTGTTTCTCATTTACGCCATGATGGTGTTTATAGGAAGAAAACATATGGAAATTTAGCATAAGAAGTACAGAAAGAGCCCGATATGTAAGTGGGCCAGAGTATACTGCACACAATCCCCACTTACGTAGCGGTGTCCTTGCCGTTCAGCTTGCGGTCAGCCAGTCTATCTTGGCCCACGTTGGTAGAGATACGCCGAAGTATGAGGTATTTACTTATATTGGTTACTTTATTTTTTTTAATCTTTTGATAGGCATATTTTTACTGATAGTAGCTGATGTGTTATATATTACAGCGAATAAGCGAATTGATTTGTGGTTTGTAGCTAAAAGTTTTCGAAACAACAGAGATGAGAGATGAATAAAATTTGTAAATAAATAACTTTGGCCGAAAATAGCTTTTAATTTCAAATATTAAAAATGTCTTGTATTGTATAATATTCGAGTTCTAGCTTTACATTATTTTCCGGAAATCGAAGAGCCTACCTAGTGTCAAGATAGTCCGTTCCCACATTTCGCCCGAATCCGCATGGCAAGAGTAAAGTGATGGAACTCAACGTCACTCTCTGTCTTAACTTGGACAAAAAATGAAAATAATTTAAATATAAATATCACCATCGGTTAGGCGTTCTTAAACTGCGCCTAAATGGCCTCTATAATATTCAACTTTTATTAAGAACAAATTATTAAAGGAATGAAATACATGTATAAATAAATTAATATTATGACATTTTTTAAAAAAGATAAGTAATTTTAAAAAATATTACTGCAAAAAAGAACAGTTTGCCGAAACCCGGGATTGAACCGGGGACCTTTAGATCTTCAGTCTAACGCTCTCCCAACTGAGCTATTTCGGCGATAAGACATTGTGTGAAATAATACGATATTATCTACGCTATAGATTAAAATAAATTGTATATTTTTTTTGTTCCTTACTTTTTATTGTAAATATATTTTGTGTAATAATAATGAATTGTATTAATATAATAGTTCTGATTATTAAGGCGATACCTAGCTCTTTGATTATCAGGAATTACGCACGCAATTAAACTAAACTGTTTTTACCAAAAGAAAACACTATTATAAAATTTAATTTATATTTTACATAAATATAAACGAAGCAATTGTAGCTTCACGCTTTACTCCGCTTAGCAGGCTAGTCATAGAGAACTTAGTGTTAAATTCTCCGTTCTCTACTTCGTCGTAACTTAGCGTTGCGCTTTGTCTTAGGTGCCAGAGAGGAGAAATGAAATTAATTTAAATATATTCATTCCATCAAGTGAGAATCGAACCTGCACCCAAATGATGTCAACAGCCAAACGCTGTCCCACTGCGCTACAGTGGTCTCATATTATTCAGTCTTATATGGATACTACAAAATCAAATTATATATATAAAAAATACTTAAAAACTACTAACATTATTTAAAAAATAAATATAATCTAAATATATTTAAAAAAACTTTTTTTTTCTTCCCCAGCTAAGTCTATCATCCATGCCAATATCACCGTTAATGCAACAAGAACGCGTGAGAAGAGTTATCTCAGCCATACTCCTGTGTTTTACCTTAGCACTGCTACCTCCGGTGTTGGAAACTGAGGCGTTGGTGGTCTCGGAGACGATAAGTAGATTTAAAGTATGAAATAATTGTTTTTTTCAGCTTTACGTTTTTTCCTCCATAATCAAGAGTAATAAAGATAATAAAGAGACTAGTGGCAAGACACTCCGTTTTTCACTTCTGTCGGGACATTGCGTGTTGAGTGGTGGAACTAGATGCCACACTTTGTCTTAATCAAAGCGAGTGGGAATCAAATCTGCAGCCTTACACTACTAACGTTTCTGAATTGAAAATTCTCAGTATAAAATGATTACTACATATTTTTATAATATTAAATATTTTTTTATATTAACTATTTCTGAAAAGGTTAACTCCTGCTCAATTATTATAGCAAATTTAAACTTTGAACAATTTGATATATTATTACTCGTTTTATGAACACAATGTGATGTAAAAGTGATTATTTGTTCTATTTAATCACATTTTTTAATATTCAATTATTATGTTTTGTAGACGTAAGACATACTTATAATATAATTGTGAAGTATTATTTTTGAGCTAAAACTTTCAATCAGATTGATCGCGTATATTTATGGTATTTAAAAGATATAGCGAGGCTTTCATTGTTTCTCAAATCTACCATATCAGAGAGCAGAATACCTTCAGCTTGCTTTTTGCAAGAATCCAGGGCAGTACGTGAGGCAACTAAGAAATCGTTGTCGGTAGTTTGATATAATAATGTATCAACTGACAGACGAATGCTACCTCAGTCTACCTATGACCACGGACTATTGTAAAGTGTTCAAACCAAAGTACCTACGCCTTTATAATAAAACTAGTAGCCGGCACACCGCTTCACCTGCGATAACTACACAACTATTTGCTATAGGAATGCGCCGACGCGCCCATATCACATTAAAAACCTCTATAATTATCAGTGTTCCTCTATTACATTATGCATGTATTATACATATGCACCTTCCTTTTGAATCATTCTATCTATTAAAAGAAACAGAAGCATCAAAATCCGTTGCGTAGTTTTGAAGATCTATTATATACATACAGACATACGCGGGAAGCGACTTTGCTTTATACTATGTAAAGATAAAAGAATTCTACTTATTTATGCGTCATTTAATATAACGATACTACACAATTTTACTAACTTATTAATTTATAACTATTAATTTCCCAGCGATCGCTTCGTATACGCGGCGTAGATTACTCCTCAATGTACATAGGATGGGTCGCCTACGCCTATCTCACGGCTTTGCCCGTGTGCCTGTTGGCCAGCATCACACTGATCCTGATCTTCAGATGGATCCACCTTCTCTTCACCCTGATCCTGGTGCTCGCTTACGTGTCCGTTATGATTATGTTAGCGTTAATCATGGCTATGTTTCATAGTGAACGTAAGTTATTTTTTAGTTTTCTAGGCATTTATGAGTTTTGGCGAATAAAATAACAATATAGAGATAAATCATTACGTTTTCTAGTTTGGTCATTGTATATTGAGTGATTAAATTTATTGCCACCTTAACGTATGAGTAGGAATTGGCCTTACTTACATAAAATCCAGTCAGACTCTATCCAAAAGCGCCCAATTTAAAATAATTCATTATTAATCTATATATTGTTTTAATTTTTTTCACTTTCACGTTTTTTCCTGCATAGTAGGATAGGTATAGAACCTAGCGTTAATACTTTCCGTTCTGCATTTTCTGCTGATTTGCGACACTACCTGTTGAAATGTGGGATGGGTCCCACGTCTCAACACTGCAGTTTGTCTTACCAGAGTTGTTAATATTTATATAATTTAAATATAATCATTCCACCCAATAGTAATAAAAATTACAACAAATCGCATTTGCGTTAACATGCAGATCCATGCAGATTCTACTATACTATGATTAATATTTATTTATACTGATGATTACCATACCATGATTTTTCCACTATATGGTTTTCTAAAACCAAAATAATAGAAAAATATCTATATAAATTAAACATTTTAAACTTTTAAACATTTTTAAAGTATTGTTCCACACTTGGGAAAATTGAAAATTTTCAACATTACATTTTAAACCTACAGCGTAGAAGTAAAATAAAATATCATAATATTGTTTTAGCATGGATAGCATGTGTTTGGTCCACTCTCTTCACACTGCTTCAGATGTTTCTCGCAGAATTGATAGTTCATCACCAGATCGACTTAACACACAATGTCATCACCTTCTTCCTGCATCTTATCATTCCGCCTCTAGGACTTATGCATGGACTTAATGAATTTGCTTTACTACAAACTGGGCGTAAGTATTTAATTGCTTATTAATAATTATTTATAGCTTTACGCGTTTTCGCATAGCACGGTTGGTAGAAAGAATCTAGTGTCGAGATATTCCGTTAACTACTTTCTGCAGAAAAAGATATTGCGTATTGAGTGACGAGATTGAACGATGCTTTGACGACGTTTTGTTGATAGAAATGGAAAAAATATAAAAAAATGAACATTTTTTCATGTGGAAATCGAGCCCTCAACTAATCGTGTTTACATTTAAACATTATACGCCATATAAGCCATAGATGGCTTTAATTTCAATTATTTATACATATATATTTAAATAGATTTAATTTTGTTTAAAAATTTCCTACTCCACAACTAAAGTAACGCTTACTCCTGTATAACAAGGTAAACAGAGAGAGAGTTTAATGTGAAACGATACACAATTTCCGCCTTTATTTATTTAAAAGATATTGTGTGTCGAGTGGCGGATTTCAATTAAAGTGACTATCAGCTTATTCCAATGGCTGACTAAAGCAAAATATTTATTAGTTTTGTTTTAATTTACTTACTGGTAAGTCGCCTATTTGACAAATATTTACATCCATTCAATATTGCCCCATTTTGATGACGATGATATACATTTTTGTATTGTATTTTTTTAAAACATATTACCTCGACTAGGTAAATGATTATTCTAAAAACAAACATGTCTATTATTTCACGATAAAAATGTGACAGAACTTACGACCTAATTAAGTATAACCATTTAATTTTCAATTTAAAACGTATTAGGTTCTGTTTTGCGACGTTATACTATTTTTTTATCGTCTTTCTTTTGTCCTATATATGCCTGCAAAATGCCTCAAGAATTTGGCAAAAAATGGGAAACGGTGGGTCCTAACCCTAAGTTCCCTCTGTCTACCCTACTGTGTGCAGAATACAGCTAAAAAATACTATGAAATTCTTTGTTCATTACAGAGGAAGGTCGATGGCAGGGGAATTCCTTAGTGTTCACTATTGTGTCGTGGGTGTTTATGATTCTATTCTATTTTGGTTTTCTAATGCTTTTACAAAGAACAATAAGACAGAGAACTATCGGAGGTCAAGTGACATGGAAGTCAATCATTTTCAAGGAAGCCGAGGTTAGAATTTGTATTGTGTAATTTAAATTTATACTTCATTGATTTGTATTCCATTTTATCATGGTTCTGGGTTCGACTGCCACTAGTGGATATGGTCATATTTAAACTATGTTCATTTATTCACTGAGTTCTGTTACTTAATACGAAATGAGTTGAATTCATACGGAAATTAAAACAGTTTTGGCAAAAAAATTAAATATTAAAATGAATTTACAGTTTTGATAACTGGTATTTTAAAGACTTTAAAACGAAATCTATACTGATAGCTACTATATTTAATATAGAGGTTTGAACTGGCAGCCCCCGACGAAGTCGTCCCCATCATCTCGTTACATATATTCTTTTAGGCGGGGGATTTATAGTTATTTTATCCTTTTACAATTACAATTAAACCGTCGTGGGTTTTTTTCAAAATTTTTAATTTTGTTTTTTATTTTAAACTTCTTAAAGTGAATAGATATACATTATATATTATTACATAATATTGAAATATTTTTTTATTAATCTTCATGCAAATCCAAAAGAAATCATAAACCCAATGCTTTCTGGTTATCAAATGCTTATTGCAGCGCCTGGCAGATTGTCACCGTAACATTTCCACGAAACTTAAATCTAACCAAATCAGTGAAAATCACAAAACCCACTAGTAGTTTTGATTTTGAACAAACTAATTTATACTGGAGCGCCCTGCGGTAGTTCGTGGTAGATATGGCATATAAAAACACGCAGCAATTAAACCAGAACCTATCACAGAAAACCGCATCTAAATAGGTTTCACACAAAAAATAAAAGCAAATGCTTACTGCTGCGCCCCTGGTGAGGTGTCACCATGACACATATACGAGAAGACACGCGCTAATTAAGCCTGATCCTATCTTTGATAACTGCATCCAAATCGGACTTGTAGTTTTAGCTTTGCATAATTAAATGTTTAATGCAGCGCCCCCTGGTGAGTTCTTCACGTAAAAAAAACCTAAAAACTTACACCAAGTAAAGGTAACTCTAATACTAAAAACTCTGCCTAATCGGACTAGTAGTTGTGGTTTTGCATTAAATATTACAAACAAACGTTTACTGCAGCGCCCCCTGGTGAGTTAACACGATAAAACATATCCAAGAACATGCACTAATTAAACTTTAGCTTATTATTGAAACTGCATCCAAATCAAATTCGTCATTTTATCTTTGCACAAACAATATTTTACTGCAGCGCCCCCTGGTGACTTGTCACCGTAATATAAATTTAAAACATGCTTTAAGTAAAGCGGAATCTAATACTGAAAACTCTTGACAATCGTACTAGTCGTTTTGGTTTTACACAAAAAAATAGAAGCAGCTACTTACTGCAGCGCCCCCTAGAGAGTTGACACATACATGAAAATATGCACTAAGTAAACATACATGACACATAATATAAAAATATGCACTAAGTAAACTTGAATCTATCATTGAAAACTGAATTCAAATAGGACTCGTAGTTTTAGTTTTACACAAACAAATGTACTTACTACAGCGCCCCCTGGTGAGTGGTCACCGTAACGCATATATGAAAAGAAGCACCAATTAAACCTGAATTTATCGTTGAAAGTTTCATCTAAATCGGACTAGTAGTTTTTGCTCTGCATAAACAAATTTTTACTGCAGCGCCCCCTGGTGAATTTTCATCGTAACAAAAAAACAAAAATCTTAAAATATGCAGCAAGCAAAGCTGAATCTAATTCTGAAAACTGTAGCCAATCGGATGAGTAATTTCGGTTTTAGACAAATAAATGCATGAAAAATTTTGGTTTTACACAAAAAAACTCAAACCAATGCTTATTACAGCGCCCACTGATGAGTGGTCACCATAACGCATATATGAAAAGATGCACCAATTAAGCCTGAACCTATCTTTGAAAGTTTCATCTAAATTGAACTAGTAGTTTTTGCTCTGCATAAACAAATGTTTAGTGCAGCGCCCCCTGGTTAGTTTTCCCCGTAACAAAAAAAGAAAAATCTTAAAATATGCATCAAGCAAAGCTGAATCTTTTTCTGAAAACTCTTTTCAATCGGATCAGTAGTTTCGGTTTTAGACAAATAAATACAAAAAAAATTACAAACAAACGCTTACTGCAGCGCCCCCTGGTGGTTTGACACGATAAAACATATCTAAGAACATTCACCAATTAAACTTGAATCTATCACTGAAAATCGTATCGAAATCAGACTATTATTTTTTGAGATAATTGAAAACATTCGTTTTCACGTAAAATGCTTACTGCAGCGCCCCCTGGTGAGTTAAGGCAATAAGACATATCTAAGAACATACGCCAATTGAACCTTAACCTATCATAGAAAACCGTATCAAAATCGGACTTATAGTTTTGGAAATAATTGACATAGTAATTTGCACAAACACACAAACAAACAAACAAACAAACAAACAAACAAACAACCTCTCACCCCAAACACATATACAGTCGCCGTCCCGTCGCGGGTAAAAATAGGATATAATGCTTAATTTGGATTTCCTAATGATATCTTCGGCTTGCACTTAACCGATTAAAGGTAGCAGTAACCACAACCTTTTTTGAGGACTGAATCCATTGCTGCTGGTAATATGATGACAAAAAAACGATTGAATGATTAAAAGTTACAATATTAAAACAGTAAACAACATAAATATATTATTATGTAATAGTTATTACTATTTTTTTTAGCTTTACTCTGTATCCCGCACACAGCAGGGTAGGCAGAGGGAACCTAGTGACACTCCGTTCCCCACGCACCGCCAAATTCGGAGGCTTGCGTGTTAAGTGGCGGAACTTAACGCCGCGCTTTACCTTGACACCAGAGCGAAGAAAATGGAAATATAATTTCTCGACGGGGAATCGGACCGATAACCAGTAGTTTGCAGTCACACGCTTGTGCCTCCGGGCCACGACTGGCCACATAGTTATTACTACTATTATAATATTGTAATTTTTGTAATTGTAATTTTTCAATTATCAAAAACTTTGTTAAGCTAAATTATAAATTAAAATATAAAGTTTAAATAAGTAGAATAAAAACTATTGAAATAGTCGTAGTACCTAATACTAATTGTTTATTGGTAGGATAAAGATAGATTACAACAAATCGAGAAGCCAACAGGCAGGGAACGTGACAAGCTGCAGGAAGTAGACGAGCTGGTCGCTAAGGCAATCAGCTTCAGATATGTTACTAAGGTTTGGGATATGTATTGTTAATATATTTTATTTGTTATTATTATTATTGTCATTTCTCTTCCCTGGCAAGAGAAAAATGATAAATATTTCTTAAATATTTCCACTCCCCGAGTGGGAATCGTATCCACAACCAGGTCGCTTTAAAGTCACACTTTGTGCCTTTGCGCGACGACTGGCCTCACAAAGAGGCAGAAAAAAATTAAAAATTAAAAATGTGATTTTTTAAATAACAAATTAAACTTTTGGCTCAATCGCTCTAAAAGTATATTTAATTATTAATTATAAAACTCTCCTTTATTTACAGTGAGCAGTAACAAGTAAATTCACAAAATATTAACTTTTTTGTATTATTAAAACGATATGTGTATGTAGTGTTAAGCTTGAATACTAAATACTTATTAATACAGTATATACTTTATGTATAAATCTCTAGTACAGTGATTGTAAACCTTTTTTTTGTTGCGGCACATATTTAACAATTTCAAAATCAGCGGCACCCAAAGAAAAATATTTTTAATGATATAATTTAATTATATTAACATTATTATATATTTGCAAAATTTGGCGGCACACTTTTGAAATTTGGCGGCACACAAAAGTGCCGCGGCGCAGTGGTTGAGAATCACTGATCTAATATATACACTTTTATTTTACTTTTATTTTACTTTCTCTATGTTTTTATGTAGGCCTAATTTTAGAATTTAGAATTTTTGTATCCTATTTTCAAATTAATTATTTATTTTATAACGTTTCAGAGTGTCATGGGAGGCCCGATTCTAGAAAACGTAACGTTTGACATATATCGGTGTGAGTTTACAATGTTATATTCAGAGCACGTCCAAGCTAAGATGATTACTACTGTGGAAGATCTGTTAACAGGTAATAAATAATCTTAAATATTTTTTTTGCTTCACGCTGTATCCCGCACACAGCAGGGTAGGCAGAGGGAATTTAATTTTAAGACACTCCGTTCCCCAATTATCTGCCAAATTCGAAATCGTATCGGACTCTTAAATATATATTTGGTTGTTGTGGTGCAGTAGGACAGGGATATACTATAACCGATTTTAGTTATGGGTTCAATATTCAATTCCCACTCGGAGGAGTATTCACTCCTTATATTAAATTTTCATTCCTTCGCTTTGGTACCAAAAACAAAGCGCGGTGTTAAGTTCCGCCATTGAACACGCATAATGGATATATATACGCGAATAGTGGAGGATGCAGTGTCTTAACACTTCTTCCTCCACTATCCGCGTATATATATATATCCATTATGCGTGATTCTTCTCAACATCTCGCAGTGTGGGAAAAATATCGTAAAGCTATAAAAAAAACTATCTTATATTGCACCTTTACAATTGTAGTACCTAATCGAAAATTTAAAGCCAAAACTGTACTTGAAGAATTGGCAATTTTTTAATGATTTGATTATATAATACTTTAAGATAACAATGAATAGTACTATTAGTTTTAGTTTATTATAAACTGATAGAATACACATTTGCATACATGTCATGTGATGGGTCAAAGATATTAGCGTGATTTTTTTAGATAAATCGTTCGTGAAGTTTTTAGTAAGTGTTAGTTCGATTGGATGAGTTCGATTTCCACTTAGCTGAATTAAGATATATTATTTAATTATTGGGGGCAGTCGTGGCGCAGCGGCACGAACGTGTGACTGACTGTAAACGACTGGTTAAGGGTTTGATTCCCACTCGACAAGTGGAAATATTTAATATTACCATTTCCTTCGCTCTGGTATCAAACTCAAAACGCGGCGTTGAATTCCGCCACTCAGCACGCAATACCTCAATTTCAAGAGGAAAGTAGACAACAAAATGTCTTGACAATATAGTATACTTGGCTTTAATTTTTTTTTTAGCTTCACGCTGTATCCCGCACACAGCAGGGTAGGCAGAGGAAACCTAGTGTTTAGACACTCCGTTCGCCACTTTCCGCCGAATTCGGAGACTTGCGTGTTAAGTGGCGGATCTTAACGCCGCGCTTTACCTCGACACCAGAGCGAAGAAAATGGAAATATAATTTCCACTCCTCGAGTGAATATCGAATCCACAACCATTCGTTTACAGTCACACGCTTGTGCCACTGGGCCACGACTGGCCACTGGCTTTAAATAAACAACCTATATTTCAAATAGGTTTATGTTTTATAGGACTAATCTATCCAGATAAAGGATATATAAATGTATTGGGTAATGAAATACGACCGGAGCACAGTTTCATGTCGGTCCCCTACATGCTCGGCTACTGCCATCGTAACGGCTGCCTCATAGATGACCTCACTGTGGAGGAAATACTCACTTTGTATTGTTCTGTTAGTTTATGTTTATTTAGAAATTTTATAAAGAATTTTTTGTATTTAATCTATATATATAATAAAAGAGTAAAAAAGTCAATTCTGTACATTAAAAATTTCTGAAAAATTTTAATGGGATGCGTTAATATATCGATAACAGAGGCCAAAAAGCCACTCAGTAGAATTTTTGTCTGTCTGTCTGTCTGTCTGTCTGTCTGTCTGTCTGTCTGTCTGTCTGTCTGTCTGTCTGTCTGTCTGTCTGTCTGTCTGTCTGTTAATTTGTTCGCCAATCACGCAAAAACTACTGGACAGAAATGAATGAATTTGGTATAGTGATAGCTTATAGTCCAAAGGTACATATAGGATAGTTTTTATCCCGGTTTTCCATGTAGTTTTTTTGGAAAAAATAAAAAACCGATATAAGTAAATCATTTATATACTGATATCTACCGGGTAGAAATTAATGAATTTTTGTATGGAGTTAGCTTAAAGGTTAGAGCAACATATGAGATAGTTTTCATCCTGGTATTCTATACAACTGAAAAAAAAAAAAAAAAAAAAAAAACATTTAAATTGTGTTGATAGTTCACGAGTGAAACTAAATTTGTTTTAATATCACTAATATTACTTAAAATAATTATAAAATAAATTGAGCACAACATTTATTGAAGATAATTTGCTATTAAAAATACATTTGACCGGTCTACAAAACTTTATATTATCTATATGACAACAAATGTCACTACGTTTTCTGTCACCATCTGTTATTATATAGTTGACATTGTACTAGATATATTCGTACTCATTAATATTATTATAATAATGCAAAAATCTATATCTCTTCTATAGGTTTTGTTTTCACGGGTAATCTACTAGCCCGCTTTAGATGAAATTCGAAAAGAAGAAGTCGTAGGGTCAAATATAGGCTACTTTTTAAAAAAAATCAAACCCTAGGAGGTTGAAACAGTGGATGAAACTTATGTATGTTAGAATATAGTGAGAATGAAAGATCTAAACTCCTTGACTGATTTCGATTAATTTTCTCAGGAAATATCAAAGATAAGGCAAAGTCAAATATAGGCTACCTCTCTTTTTTAAAAATAATTCCAGAGGTGCTAAAATAGGGTATGAAAGTATTAGTTCACCCAGCGACGCCGCGAGCGGGTCGTTAGTTTACCCTGGTATTCAATATAGTTCCCGCAGAAAAATAAAAAGTACCAAAGTCAAGTTATATTGATTATTTGCAAGTAAAGGTATTTTTTTTAATACCAGTAAGTAACACAATTGTACAATAAAATAAAAAGTCTAAAATTTATTTAAGATATTATGACCAGTTTATAATACTATATACCTGATGGTATATATGTACGAAATCTGCTATCATATAGATATATGATAGCAGATTTCGTACGTTTTCTTACTAGATCAGTTATCACTATACGTTATCAAATAGTATAGACATTGTACTAGATGCATCGATGATTTTCGCAAGAATATAATTAGTGACGCAAGGTTAAATTTAGACCATCCCCCTTTTATAAAAAAAAACCAATTCCAAAGAGGCAATAGTGGATGAAAGTTGTAGTTCACGTGGCGAAGCCGCGAGCGGGTCGCTAATATTATATAAGCACGTAATTGGTTTGCCGTTAACAAATATAATGTTTAACAATTTTAAAAATGTTAAATTGCAAGTTTTATCAAGTATTTAATCGGATAATAACGCCTTAAGATCTTAACATTTGTGAATGAATATACACCTAATATTTTGTTATTGTGTAAATAATAAATCATTTGTTGAAGTATTCACATCGTCTGACTAAAAACGAATGGTTGGGAGTTCGGTTTCCGCTCTGGGGAATTAATATATTTAAATTAGTTTAATTTATCCACCGTGGTAAGATATAGTGCGGCGTTGAGTTCCGCCAATCGAAATACAATATCTCGAATTCATCTTCAGACTAGGTTCTCTCTAAATATTGTGTTATGCGGAAAAAGCGTGAAGCTAAAAAAAATCTTATACGCTACAATATTTTTGACATACATTATTGTTTAAAAATAAATACTTATAATAATTACACGTCAATGAGCATTCACTCATTCACTCACTCACACTCACTTAATCACACTTACTCACTCACTCCCACACTCACTCTCACTCACTCACTCTCACTCACTCACTCACTCACTCATTCATTTAATGTTGTAGATATGTCTCTGGAACGAATCCACAGAATATGTAACAGCTTACACTCATATCAGATCAAAGCGTCTTCTACCAGAGTGTGACTTGGAAAGGGTGAAACACGAATATGTACGCAACTTGGGCATTTACTACCGAGCTCAGCTTTGTTGGGCCATTGCTATGTTATTGGAGCCTAGAGTTAGTTAATGTTCTTTATTTATTATATTATATAGACTATATGTTTTTTTAGTTTCACGCTGTATCCCGCACATAGCAGGGTAGACAGAGGGAACCTAGTGTTAAGACCCTCCGTTCCCCATTATTTGCCAAATTTTGGAGGCATTGCGTGTTAAGTGGTGGAACTTAACGTCATGCTTTGATTTCGTGCCTCGATACCAGAGCGAAAAAATGGAACTAATGAAAATTCCCCGTGGGGGGACGGGTTAAGAATACAATTCCCCCCCGCCGCTGGGTAGCGTCCCGTAAAAGGCGGGTAACCCAGTAGTTTGGTGGTAGGAGACTCGTTCTCTGACTGGCTCGCGACCACTATCATGTCAAAGACGAACCGCCAAATATCTTATGATGTGTTCCGGTTCGATGGCATGTAAGCCAGCTCTCCCTATTCCCATCATTCCCATCCTTCCTCCCTCCTTCTGTCCTACATTCCCAAGGCTGGCAACGCATCCATAACTTTATTGTTGTGGATGTCTATGGGCGAAGGTAACCACTTAACACCTGGTGGGCCTTCAGCTCGTTTGCCTCCTTTATTCCATAAAAAAAAAAAAAAAAAATCCATGGCCACTGTGCCACGACTGACCCCACCTACCATCACCACCAACACCTAATATCGATATATTCAATATATTGTATTCGACATTTCATTTGAAATTAAATACACATTCGATTCATTTTTATTCATATTGCATTCGATAAAATTTTCGACCTTTCCAGATCGTGTTATTACCCTCGTTAACTACGCATTCTATCTACGCTGCAGTAATAAGAGATAAAATTATGGTAAGTCTGCAAAAATAATAATTAGAACATACGAAATATAATATCAACGACTGTAAATAGTAAAAGATCTAAATTTCATTGTAGGCAAATTAATCACTTTACATAGCAATTGTTTATAGAGGACTCGTGAAGGACTGCATTGTGGCACAGTGAAAAGAAAAGTTTGACTATAAGCGCAGATAGGGCGGCGGGTTCGAAGCCATTTTGGGGAAATAATTATAGAGATATTTTTCTCAATTCCCCTCTGTGGTTTAGACGATGTATGTCATTAAATTCGACTACGAAACACACAATATTACAGATTCAGGTGGAAAGAGTGGAAGGGAAGATTATATTCTCTTTGCCTACCCTTGTATGCAAGGTTAAGCGTGAAGCTTCTGAAATCTTTAGGAATGGAAATGGAATCGAAATTTGTCTTAGTTATTTAGTTAAATTTTAATTTTCACCTTAAACTGAAATTTAAATTACACAATTTAAAACAACTAGTGGCCAGTCGTCCCCAGCCAGTAGGCCCAGTGGCACAAGAGTGTGACTGTAAACGACTGGTTGTGGGTTCGATTCCCACTCGAGGAGTGGAAATTATATTTCCATTTTCTTCGCTCTGGTGTCGAGGTAAAGCGCGGCGTTAAGTTCCGCCACTTAACACGCAAGCCTCCGAATTCGGCGGTGCGTGGGGAACGGAGTGTCTTAACACTAGGTTCCCTCTGCCTACCCTGCTGTGTGCGGGATATAGCGTGAAGCTATTTAATTTTTTAATTTAAAACAACTAGTTATTATACTTTTTAGAAAATGTATAAAAAATTGAACGCAGCGGGATTCAAACCCGCGCTTGGAAACCGTCCAAATGCTCTGACCGCCGCTCTAAATGAGCTGATTGCATACGATATTTTTTTATACGCTTTCTAAGAATGTCTTCTTCAATTGCCTAAGTCTATGAATAACGGTTTAAAAAATGTTAAATATTATTAATATTTTTCAGCAATATAAAAAATATATAACCATAGTGAAATTATGTTCTACAAGTATTTCCTTGGAGTACGCTGATCGAGTGTTTATTTTTGACAATAAGATATTGGTATTCGGTGGCACTCCTGCTTATATGTTTTTTAAATATGGTAATATTTTTCTTTCATATCTACTAACAAAATTTAGTTTGCTTAATGTTATTGTTATTGTACGTTTTCGTATTTATAGTTTTTTAAAATGATTTGAAATATGAAATTTATTAACCATTCAGTAGGGCAGCTTCTAACGCGATGCTTGTGGGTTCAATCTACGTTTGGGTAAGTGGTTATATGTGTGAAATATTTTCGTTTCTCTGCTTTATTAAGACAATGTTTATTATTATTGCATTTTGAAATGAAACTGTTTTTGTCATTAGTGGACTGTCTACCTATGATCACGAAATACAGTGCAGTGCGCGAAATATCGGAATTTCTAAAAATGTGTTTTGAAAGCCTAAAAAATACGCGAATAATCCATTTAATTTAAAGTTGAATTTCAAAATAATATTATTATTTGTTTTTACAAATAGTAAATCATTTGCTTGTTTTTACTACTATTCTCATTTCATTCATACAATCAGGTCGGGAGTACCGAGTACGTCTAACATTACGTAGTAATTACCAGTCAAGTGGAGACGTAGTTAGTGAGCTATTACAAAGGACATCAGCCGCGGGGGCGACGATACGGGCACATTTAGGCTCCTTACTCATACTACGACTGCCAACACACCCCACGGTGAATGTAGCAGCGCTTATACTGGAGTTGACGGAGAATTCCAGAAAATATGGCATTATATCCATGAATATTAGTGTGCCTGATTCTGAGGAGGTTTGTAATAGGTAAGGCAGGTGAAATGGAATATATAGGAGCCCTTTATGATAATCTTTGGTAGGCAAAGGCAATCCCCAAGCTCTCTTTTCTCTCTCTGCTATGCGATAGGCAGTTGCTTGAATTTAAGAAATTCTGAGTAGCCTCATCTTGTTGTACACAGTAAGATTAACAGTGGAAACCTAGTGTTAGAACACATCATTCTTCATTTTCCGTCGAATTCTGAAGGCTCGATGTATTATATGGCGGAACTCAACACAGCGCTTTGCCTCGACGCCAGAGCGAAGAAAATGGAAATATTAAATATTTCCATTCCTCGAGTAGGAATCGAACTCACAACCAGCCACACTTACAGTCACACTTTTTATCTCTGCGCCATGATTGTCCTCTTGTCTTTTTTTGACATTATATTTGTTCTAGTAAATTCTTAAATTAATTTTTGTAGCTTATTCTTTTCTTTTCAAAAAAGATAGGCAGAACAAATCAGTACAAAATCAGTACAACGTGATAGACAAACATTTTGTCTTACCAGAACAAAGGAAATGTGATTATTTTAAGTAGTTCGTTCCCCTTGGTGAGCATCGAACCCGCAATCAATCGCGTTTACAATCAAGATCGTAGTTTACTGAATTAAAATAATTATTTAGATTTTAATTTTAATAATAAAATATATTATAATTTATTTATCAATGTTTTTTATTCAGAGCCATATATGAGTCGAGAGCGTCGACTCATGGAACTGTAGAAGAACATGAGATCACACGGAATGCCTTGATTAACCTTTCTGGTATGTATTAAGTTGATACTTATTAGTTATTTCTTACTAAAAAACTTATATATAAAATTACGAAAAATAGGTAAGTAATTTTCAAACTTATGAACTGTTGTTCAAAATGATTATTTTAGTTTGTTTTGATATATCTTAATTTAATAATAAATATTTAAGTTAGAAAAACTGCCTAATATTTTGAGGAGCAATGAATAGTTAGTAATGTTTACTCAAACGTGAAAGTAAAAATAACAAAGAATAAATAAAATATTATAAAAACGAAAGAAAATACAGGAACATAATATATAATTTCATAGCGATTCCGGGCACGTCTTCAGACATAAAACGCTCAATAAGCATTAGATGTAGTAAAGAACTATTTTATAAATAATAAATTCAGAATAACAAGTACATATACTCGTATATTTATTTTTATTCCTACGCTCTAGTGAGACAAAAAATACGTTATTTTCCACCACTCAACACGCAATGTCTCATTGGTCCAATGTCAATTGAAGCGAAAAATGGAAGACGGATGGTCTTAACGCGAACATTTCTCTGTCTTCTGTATGGGAAAAAGCGTGAAGCTGAAAAAATACTTTAATTACCTTATTAATATTAAGGCTCAGGAGCACAAAATATTATTGTGACGCGACAGGTTGTAGCTTCCAAGTTAGGTTTCGCATTGAAGGAATTGAAATATTTAACATTCATTTTCCGCCACTTACACGTAATGTATTCAGAGTTTGGTGGAAAATGAGAAACAGAGTGTCTTAATATTCCCTCTGCCTACCCTGCTGTATGCGGGACACAGTGTGAAGCTAAAAAATATAAAAAGAAGCGTAAAGATTTTTTTCATTAATTTACAGAACCAGTTAAATGGAAGCGACACATTACTTTGTGCTGCAATTTTACGCATTTAAAATACATGGGTTGGAAATTTCTATCTTTCTACAGGCATTTTAAACTCAGTCTTGTAATAACGGTAAGTAAAATGATATTAGCCTGATGTTCTTGATAAGGTGTTTACTATAACGAGAAAATAAGTTACTTTTTTAACGGCTTCACGGTTTTTGAAGCAAATTAAAAAAGCAAGCTATTAAAAAAGAGTAGTCAAAGAGACTTTAAGTAATACGATAGGCACGTAGGATACGTCTTCTTCTCTACTTTCGACAGGAAGCCGAGATATTGTGTATTAAGAAGCGAAACTCAACGCTACGCTTTGTGTTTAGGTACCAAAGCAGAGAAATGTAAATAAATTAAATATATTTTGACATTCTCGACGACTGGGAATAGAACACACGACCAATCGCGTTTATAAAGTCAGTCAAAGTCTAATAATTTTATTCAAAATAAGAAGTTACAAGCTTCATTTTTTGGACGTCAAACAGTTTACCACCGGTTCACTAAATTTAATGCCTCAGACCTGAGAAGAACCGGCGCAAGAAAATCAGCGGGTCTTCTTTTTTTTTAAAGTGATTATTATATACAGATTTATTGCAGACAATGATACTTTTGAAGTAGCCTGGAGCGAGCATTTCATTCCCAAGGCGTGTTATCATTTATAAAATTTTGAATTTGGTTATAACCTTTAACACACAAACGTCTCTTCACAACTTTTTTATTTTTTTTTTAAATTCATTCTTATAGTCATTCCTATAGTCAGACGCTGTCCAAGTACAACACTATTGCATTATGGATACCTTTTCTACACTCATTGATTATGAAATAGTTGTTATAACGCTTTATATTTATTAAAATATTTAAGTGTTGTGGCCAGTCGTGGCCCAGTGGCACAAGCGTGTGACTGTAAACGACTGGTTGTAGATTCGATTCCCACTCGAGGAGTGGAAATATTTAATATTTCCATTTTCTTCACTCTGGTGTCGAGGTAAAGCGCGGCCTTAAGTTCCGCCACTTAACACGCAATGCCTCTGAATTCGGCGAAAAGTGGGGAACGGAGTATCTTAATACTAGGTTCCCTCTGCCTACCCTGCTGTGTGCGGGATACAGCGTGAAGCCGAAAGAAAAAAAAAATTGTGCTCTCTCTTTTTTAACAAAGGCTGAATTAATAACACCAATGACGTATTAATATGACATGCCTTAATGTATGTATGTTGTTTTATACAAATATCCATATTAAACACATTACATATTAGCCTATTTATTTTATTAATTTAACGAATTTTGGTTATATGGCACCCTCAAAAGCAAATTGATTCATTATAATTCAAAATTTCTATAATTATAAGTTTTACTAAAATACAACCACAGCCGCCTCCGCCGTCGGAGGCCAGGGGGTAGGAGAAGGCGGTACGCGCAACTTCTACCCCCCTATCCTAGAGGATCTACTGCAGGAGGGCTGGGATGATTCTCCTGCAAGTCATCAAGGCTGCGGGTGCTCTGGAAGAAACCCCGGAGCACCCTGAAGGCGACGGTAGTATGCAATAGGCGGGCCGTCCACCGAGGCGTCGTAGTGGAATGCGCGAGTGAACCTGCGACGTCTCATTAGGGTGGAGAGGGTTTCCGCTGGGTTTTAGTGGGTAGTATCGGACTCATCGTTGAACCCCACAGTATCATCCGTATGCAGGGCAGTTCTGTCTTCCTTGTGTACGGATGATCTGCGTAAACTGCATTTCCCAGCGAAAAAAAAAAAAAAAAACTTTATTTCTGGGGGTGCAATATTATTAGGATAAATATTGACCTTCTGCATTTATTTCCTATAATTTATAAACTAATTATAATTTAGACGAAATATTTTAACTGTTTTCAGTTATCTTCAGCGGTACTAGCTGGAGTGTTCATAGGTCTCTCCTTGTCCCAAGTGCTAAGCGATATGGAGAAAGATAGAGCTACTAAAATAATTCTACAAGGCGCAGTTGAGTATTTATTATATTATTATTTTATTTCTTATATTTATATAATTATTCGAAGGTTACTGAGAGTCTGATTATTTAATAGGTGATTGTGGGTTTGATTCCCGCTCGAGGGAATGATATTTATATTAAATAATTAAGTTAAATTTATATTAAATTAATTATTTATTTTAAAAATAATTTCATTTAGCGTGGCGTTAAGTTCCGTTCCCCTTAACGCGCAATGTTTTCGAATCGATCAGTAAGGAGAGAACGAAGTGTTTGTGTGAATTGATTAATATAACAAAATTACCATATTTGTTGGAATTTTTGCCATATTTTACTACAAATTTGCACAGGACAGGAGGAAAAAGGATACATGTGATTTTAGTTTCACTATATATATAAATCAACAAACATATTTAAATGTGTCAATGAAATATCATTTTTTTTAGCTTCACGCTGTATCCCGCACACAGCAGGGTAGGCAGAGGGAACCTAGTGTTAAGACACTCCGTTCCCCACGCACCGCCGAATTCGGAGGCATTGCGTGTTAAGTGGCGGAAGTTAACGCCGCGCTTTGCCTCGGATACCAGAGCGAAGGAAATGGAAATATTTAATATTTCCACTCCTCGAGTGGGAGTCGAACCCACAACCAGTCGTTTACAGTCACACGTTCATGCCACTGCGCCACGACTGGCCCTTTTATCTTAAGCTTTGCTTATATTTTTTTTAGATACTGACAGTGGAAGCTTTAGAACAAAAGACTAATTTAATTCTGCGCTGTGACAATTCCAGTCAGGCGAGATCTATTGCTAGAGCGTATGTTATTTTTGTATAATAATTTTTATTTTGTTTTTCTTTAAAGAAAATGTTTCAAACATGTTTTGGGGTTTATTTATCTTTCAAAATTTTCAGTTACGTTTTTTCTGAAACAAATTCAACTGAAAAGGAAGTTGAGGATATGTTGTACACAGCTTTGCTATACCCTGAGGTTAGTTTTATAATATACCTATATCTAAAAGTAGTAAGTGTGAAATTTTTATAGCAAGGATCAATCAGTGTAAAAAATATATATTAAAAATCTGTGTACGTAAAAATATTGAGTAAATAAATGCATTTATTGTATCAATTTAAATAGTTTTATGTAGTGATTTTATTGCATTATTAAATTACATTTGTTTATAATGTCTTTATATTTTTAAGCGACTTCCAAAAGGAGGAGGTTATCAATTCGGCTCTATTATTTTTTATGTGTGTTACCGCCGAACTTTTTACTGTGTGGATCGATTTTGATGATCATTTTTTTAAAAGACTGGAATTGGTTGCAGCGTGGTCCCATTTTTTTTATTTAATATAATTTACAAAATGTAATCCCGTGGAAATCTTGTTATGTAGACATTTCGCTACTGATACCTGGGTATGATTTTTTTTTTAAATATGTACTAGTATTTACCAAAAAATGGATTTCTTAATTGTAGAGCCTTACTGAATACCTAGTGACACGCGCCATTGATTCACCGCAACAGTATGTGTATATGTTCGCGTATGGATTAGATGTTGCTATGAAAAATGAAACTTTAAATGTTAGTTTGATTTTATTTTCTTTAATTATTTGCTAAATTATAATTGTGTGATGTATAAATCTGTTTACATGCAATGTTTATAAATATTTTGAAATTTAATCTATCTTGTTCTTTTTTTAATTGCAATTCGTCTTTTTAGTAGGCAAGGAACTTAATGTTAAAACGTTCTCCACTTTGCACTTGAGATCGGCAATGTATATTGAGTGGTTGATTTTAACGCCACTCTTTATCTGACCAGAGAGAAGAAATGAAAATGATTCGTTCTCCGACTGGCTCGCGACCACTATCATGTCAAAGACGAACCGCCAAATATCTTATGATGTGTTCCGGTTCGATCGCATGTAAGCCAGCACTCTCTCCTATTCCCAACATTCCCATCCTTCCTCCCTCCTTCTGTCCTACATTCCCAAGGCTGGCAACGCATCCATAACTTTATTGTTGTGGATGTCTATGGGCGAAGGTAACCACTTAACACCAGGTGGGCCTTCAGCTCGTTTGCCTCCTTTATTCAATAAAAAAAAATGTATGTAGGTATAAGCTTTCTAAAGAGTAGTAATCGGACTCATAACCAATCACTTTTTAAACCAGATACTATTTCACTGCTTTATAATGGCCTCTCCTTTTCGGTTATCTTTGCTAGCGTCACGCTGTATCCCGCACACAGCAGGATAGACAGAGAGAAACTAGTGTTAAGACATTGTGTTCCCCATTTTTTCTTTATGAAAATATATATTTTTAGATAAGAAACATATTATTAATTATTAACAGACTTGAAATATTAACAGAAATTAAAAATGATTTAAAATATTATTATTACGTCTTTTTTATTATATGTTTAGTCTTAAGCTCAAAACAATGTATTTTAGTGTGAATAAAGAGTTTTATCTATATATAAATAAAACTCCTTATTTCCCATATATTCAAAAGTGTTTACAAAAGTCTATTTGTATAAAGATATTTTGAATTTGAATTTGAATCTAATATTGTTATTTATAGTTGCAAGTGCTCTACAGTCCCCTACACTATGACCACGGCGCGGCTGCGAGGTCTCTCTCTCGCGCCTTCATGGCCCTGATGCGACACTACACGGAGAGATTAGACTCTACCATACAAGTGACTGATGATCCGCTTGCCTTGGATTTGTCTATGGTGAGATTATTTATTTTAAACTTTGGCTTAGAAGGGACCTAGTGTCAAGACTCGTCTTTACTTATCTTACATATTGTGTGAAAATAATTTTTAAAAAATCTTTTCATTTGGATACAATCCACAGTTATCTAATTTGGAACCATAATACCTCGAGTATCTTTGTTATAGTACGACTTTCTGCTCTTTTCTGAGCCCTGACCGCTAATCCATAAAAATAACAAAGCGACAGGACGGTTTCCCGGAGCCGCGGGTTCGAATCCCATTGCGTTCAATTTTTTATACGTTTTCTAAATTTCTTTTTCAATTTTCCTAAGTGTGGAAAACACTGTAAAAATGTTTTAAAGTAGGATTGATTATTGATATTGGACGTTGTGAAAGTTGCATTTTAAGTTTATACTTGGGTCATAAGTCGCAACCACTGCCTCGAGTTCCTGTCTCTGTAACGATAGATTTGGCACTATTAAGTCCAGAGAAAGGTTAAAAAGTTAAATCTCACTATAAACAAAATTCAAGGAGTGGAAATATTTAATATTTCCATTTTTTTCGCTCTGGTGCCGAGGTAAAGCGCGGCGTTATTTGCGCCACTTAACCTCGAATTCGGCGGAAAGTGGGGAACGGAGTGTCTTAACACACTAGGTTCCCTCTGCCTACCTTGCTGTGTGTGGGATACAGCGTGAAGCTATAAAAGAAAATAAAACAAAATTCACTAAGGAAAATTAGAAAATATATATTTATTATATCGGAACACGCGCCTCTTTTGAAGCTATCCAAGTGCTTTGACAGTTAAGACATGTGTTTATGCGTGGTTCGAATTCTCTCTCTGTTCCTGGTTCGTGGGCACAGAACAAACACAAATCACATGCACTACACTTATTTTATAGCGTTTAGCGTGTTAAAGTTTATTTTTTGGGAGCGTGCACACTCGTCCTTGCGTTATGGCGGATTTCTCGGAACTGAATGTGTGAGCGGCTAGCGTCCCACTCCAGCGCCGCGAGCGTAGCGTTCTTCCTTCTTGAGGCGTACATAATAAAGGTGGATTAGGATTGGTCGGTTTGCGTAACATTCTTTTAAAAATAAGGCGCGTAAACAACTGCGTTAAAATTTTTTAATGTTTTCTAAAAATATTTTTTTCTATTTCCTAAGTGTATGACTAACACTTTAAAATTAAAAAGAAATACAATTCTTTAACATCGTGTAAATGTGTATTTGCAGTGGATGAAAACGGCGTCGACACCTCCGATATTTATCCAGTTCCTCCTTATTCTGACTATATCTCATATCACTTTAATCCCATCTATGGAAAGTGGATTTGTAAGACATACGCAGGTAAAATACCGTTTTATAAGTACTATCGAATTAACAATTATAATATATATTTTTTTCAAATTTCAAAGATCTGTCAAATCTGAAATATTAATTTTTGGGCCTTGGTGAGTGAAGAAAAGCCGGTAGTTTTAAAGTATAAACTGCAGAGAAATAGTATGACAGTAGTCATAAAATTTACACATTTTACTTTTGTGATTTACACATTTAGAAATAAAATTATTTATACCGGATTAATCGCGTAACCTTTTGATTATCAAAAAGTCAAAAAGTTTAGTTCTTTAAATATGACACCCCAAACGTGCCAGTATAATCATTTCGCAAATGTTACGAAGTATAATCACGACATACGTAGAAAATACATAGGTAAAAGTGTGAAGTGTTGTACTTCAACGCCCCACTTTGTCTTTTTCACCAGAGCAGAGTAATGAAAAAAATTAATAGCCAATTCTCCGAGTAGGAGTTGAACCCAGAACCATTACTAATACAATCAAACTTTATCACACTGCGGCACAATGACCTCAAATTTATTCATTTAATTGTTTTTTTACAGAGCATATAGTCTTTTTTTTTAGCTTCACGCTGTATCCCGCACACAGCAGGGTAGGCAGAGGGAACCTAGTGTTAAGACGGCGGACGCACCGCCGAAGTCGGAGGCATTGTGTGTTAAGTGGCGGAAGTTAACGCCGCGCTTTGCCTCTGATACCAGAACGAAGGAAATGGAAATATTAAATATTACCTCCTCTATAACTTTTCAAGTGGGAATCGAACCTACAACCAGTCGCTTACAGTCACACGTACGTGCCACTGAGACTGCGCAACAAACATATAATAATAAATATATACTCTTTTTTTTTCTTTTTTTTTTCAGCTTTACGCTGTATTCCGCAAACAGCAGGGTAGGCAGAGGGAACCTAGTATTAAGATACTCCGTTCCCCACTTTCCGCCGAATTCGGAGGCATTGCGTGTTAAGTGGCGGAGCTTAACGCCGCACTTTACCTCGACACCAGAGCAAAGATTATTTTATATAAATATATACTCGTATGTATATAAAATAAGAATCTTATTGACTTATTGATTTATATTTATTATTGTTATCAGATACACGCAATGGATTTCTCCCCAGCTCGGTACTGGTGTAATTTATTCATGTGCGACTTCATACTGTACTTCTTGCTTGTAGTTGTGATGTCTTTAGCCATGCTTTTTGTTATGTTGCTCATAGCACCCATGACGTTTTATTATAGCGATTTGTGTGAGTATTTCTCTTCTTTGATAAGCTGTCTTTTGTTTAAAATTATAATAAGAAATTTAGTATGTTTTACATATATATATGTTTTTTTACATATCTATGTATACTATGAAGGTAGGTAGGAAATGATTATATTAAAAAACATTTCTTTGCTCTAGTACTATTATAAAATGCGGCTTGAGTTTTGTCATACAATATGCAATGTATCAGATTCGGGCGGGAAGTGGAGAACAGAGTGTCTTGACATTAGATTAATCTCTGAATTCTCTGCTATGCCGGAAACAATTTTATTTTTATTTTATTTCTGTACATAATGCAGTGTCTCGCCACTAGGTTTTTTATGAATACGAGAATAAAATATGGAGCAAAAGCGTAAAACTATAATTTTATTCTATTTTTGAATACAAATAAAAGAGCATATTTTAATCATTGTTAATTTTATTATTTGTCAGTATCCGTCAAAACGTATTGGGATAGCGTTTTACAGTGAACATGTGGGTTCAACCTCAATACAGGAAATATATCATATATTAACGCAATAACCAATCCTATGATTGCATATTCAACATTTACTTTATTAAAAAAATATATATTTACTCAATAAAAATATTGCTAAATCAATCTAAGGTTGTAATTCTTGGATTAGGATCGATTATTGATATTGTCCATAAAAAAATACATCTAAAAACCCTTTCAAGCAAATTTTGAATTTGTTGCCATAAATTGAAAGCCAAATGTCAAATCTAGTACTATTTAAAAATTTAAAATGCCTATTAATTATTATTTATTTTTAGTGGTAGTCCCTATAATGTTGACAGTGTACGGCATTGGATGCATACCGCAGGCGTATCTGTTCAGTCTCGGGCCGCGTGTGGCTCTCAATACTATGACGTTTGTTATACTGAATGTTGTGTTTGGTGAGATTTATTTTTATATAATTACTTATACAAATAACTGTTCAGACGCCTGATGAAATTTAACAGTATTCTTTCATATAAGAATTATTATTTTTTAAGCTTACCCGTTGTTAATTTATATTATACTTATTCAATTATCTTTGTGGATTACACGTGGTCCTTGTTATATTTTGCTGTTTTAATTTAAAATTATTTAATATCATTTTTTTTTAGCTTCACGCTGTATCCCGCACACAGCAGGGTAGGCAGAGGGAACCTTGTGTTAAGACACTCCGTTTCCCACTTTCCGCCGAATTCGGAGGCATTGCGTGTTAAGTGGCGGAACTTAACGCCTGGGAATCGAACCCACATCCAGTAGTTTTCAGTCACACGCTTGTGCCACTGCGGCACGACTGGGCCATTTAATATCTGATAGACATAATTAATAAATTTTTATTTAATGTTTGTTAATTACAGGCGAAACGACGGTAATAGCAAAGATACTCTACGGTAATGCGCTAAACTACGTTCTGAACTTCATGTCACTGTCGCCTCAGTTCAACATGGCGTACGCGTTAGTTAAGATTAAGAAGATATTCCTTTATAACAGTGAATGTATTGTGTTTCAACGAAAAAATCTTTGTTCCTCCAAAACTTTGAATAAGTGTTGTCGTGAGTATAATTTTAGGTAATCTAAGAAAAATAACTTAAACCTTTTTCACGCATATTTTCTAATAATATAACTTTACGCATAGAGTAGTTAGTGAGAACCTAGTGTTAAGACACTCCTTTTTCTCCTGTTTGGTCCTAGTACCTAAATAGCTGAGAAATTAAAAAAAATACATATTATAATGATTCTCCCGAGTGAGAATCAAACCTATGATCATAACTGACTGACCGTTGACAGTCAGTCGCTGTCTTAAGTTTTTGTTAACCTGGATGTTTTCGCAAAAACATTTGAATTACGCTACTTTGGATTACGTCTTTCGTCTTACATGCTAAATCCGTGAAATGAAAATAATTTAAATATCATTCCTTCGAGTGGGAATCGAACCCAAAACCAATCTCATTTACAGTCAGACGCTACCTGTGTCATGATGGTTTCATGTTTAAAAGTACTATTTTTTTAATTGTACGCTATATTCTGCACATAGCAGGGTAGGCAAAGGGAACTTAGTGTTAAAACACTCCGTTCTTCACTTTCCACCCATAATCAAACAATTGTATGTTGAATGGCGGAACTCAACGCCGCACTTTTACCTTAAGTACAAAGAACATTTGAAAATTGAAAATTTACATATTCGATTGCCCGAGTGGGAATCGAACCCACAGCCAATCGAGTTTACAGTCAAATGCCATCTAAATACTGTATGATGGCTTCGATACTTAAAAATTCCTAATACATTTTACAGTTCAGTTATAGATTCTATTATTATTTTTTGTCTTTAGCCAAATGCGGTGTACTGCAAAAATGTTTTTCTAGAAAATTCTATTTATCCAAGCCTTATGGAGTTCTAATGGAGATAATAGCCACTTTATCCACTGCATTCATATTTATGATGATACTTTTGCTCTGGGAGTACAAATATATACAGAAAATATGGGCGTATATATTAAGCCATTGGATTTATTCTGATAAACATTTGTATGAAGTGGAGAGTGAGGGAGCTAAGCAGGAGAAGGATGATGCTTTGAATAAACATTTGGAACTTGTTAGGAAACAAAGTTAGTTTATTTTTTTGTTTCTACATTTAAAAAAAACAGCTTTACGCTTTTTCCTATATGATATATGGAAATTAATAATTCGCCAGTCATTGTGGCCAGTCGTGGCCCAGTGGCACAAGCGTGTGACTGAAAACGACTGGTTGTGTGTTCGATTTCCACTCGAGGAGTGGAAATTATATTTCCATTTTCTTCGCTCTGGTGTCGAGGTAAAGCGCGGCGTTAACTTCCGTCACTTAACACGCAATGCCTCCGAATTAGGCGTAAAGTGGGGAACGGAGTGTTTTAGCACTAGGTTCCCTCAGCCTATCCTGCTGTGTGCGGGATACAGCGTGAAGCTAAAAAAAATATATATAATTCGCCATAATTGATAGATTAAGTGTAAAACAAATAATTTTAACGGAAGCCATTGTAGCGTTGTTATAATAACAAATAACAACGTCTGACTGTATTAATTGAAGCGATGGTTGTGGGTTCGATTCCTGATGGACGAATTAATATAATTTAATTATTTTTATTTCTCGATTCTATGTAGTTAATACGACAAAGGGCTACGTTGTAATCCACCACATTAGAGCTACGGGCGAAAAATAAAGAATTAATATAAAACACATGTAGTCTTTGTCAATCAATTAAAATAATGTTAAAGTACTTTTTTTTCACAGAATATAGAATAGACACTTTCGGGGAGTACCTGCTAGCGTACAATGTGTCGCAGAGGAGGTTTGGCAAGAGTTACGTACATAATATTTACTTGGGACTCGGTAAAGGAGAGGCGTTGGCCATTTCCGGTTTATTACAACATGGCAGATTAAGGTTGTGCGAAATATTGGCAGGTTATTATGGATTTTTTATTTTGCTCTAAGATTTTTTCTATTATGACGTACTTTGACATCCATAGTTATATTATAAATGGGAATATCTGTGTGTTTGACTGTTATGCTTTCACGGCTAATCTACCGGTCGGATTTAGATAAAATTTATAATGAAAATAGTAACAATAACTGGGTCTAACATAAGCTACTTATTTTTTTCAAAAATCATCCTCTAAAGGGTTGAAATCGTTGATAAAAGTTTGTATGAAAAATCTACACCGCTTGACTGATTGTAATGAAATTTGGCTTAAATATAGTTGATAATCCAAGGTTTAACCTTGGATTATCAACTATATTTAAGGGTAGTAGGCTAGTTTATTTTTCGAAAATCCATCCTCTAGGGTAGCAATACACCGCAACCGCTATGCACGTACAATGCACGAAATAGTAGTAAGTAAAAAAAAATCGAATCTCACATAAGGATAGGCAAAATACAGTATCGACTTCTACGTACAGAATGACGTTATTAAAAAAAATTAGAAATACATACACAAAATATTAAAAAAATTAGGTAAATACTATGGGTGAAACCATTGAAGTACTTTTTTTAAAACTTTTTACAAATAACAAATACTTAATAGCTTAAGATAATGTCATTAATATGTGCAGTTGATATATGTATGTTATTACAAACAGGTTACGTTTTGCCAAGTGATGGTGAACTGTGGAGTATGTCAAAATGGAGGATAAGCAGGAATCCACATCAGGTAAGAGACTAGAAATTTTAATTAATTTGTTGTTGTATATTTTAATTCAGGTATTTTAATTAATGAGATGACGTATTATAATGACCGAACTGCGTATAAAAAACACTGTTATGTGTTTTTATAGTAATCTATAGGAAAGTCCTTAAATTAGTAAAAATATAGTTTATATAAATTGACTTATACGTTGCTACTTCCGTTTACGTCTCGGAAACGGCTGCGCAGATTTTGACAAAACTCTCACTGGCAGATAACTCATGTAATAGGGTGTCGCCTAGGCTATTTTTTTATTTTAAATTCCGCTAGTAGGTGTTTCATCAATTTAGGATAAAATTTCATTTTATTTAGATTTTATATAAATTGTATTGAACGACTCTAAAAATAAATTTATTTTTTTTATTTGCAAAACGTGACTATTTAATGTGATTTGAATATTCACGCTAGTCTTTCAATAAAATAAGTATTTTTCTATCAGTACGCACGTCAAGTATCATTCAGTTGTGACCACGAGCCGCTCCCGCAGTGGATGACGGTATTACGAGCGTTGCAAATGGTGGCCACTCTGAGGGGAGTGCCCAGTGCTTATTTGTATAAGGAGGTTATGGATTATGTGGATGCTCTTGGTAAAGTTATTGTTTCTATTTTATTCTATATGTGTCGGAAAAATGTATTTAACGTTGATTAGGTTTTAATTGTATTTTATTAGTCTATTAAGATACACTTTATTAGAGGAAGGCATATTGTGTAAAAAGGAACAAATAACTTGAACGTAAAAAGCAAAGAAGGATATTGCTTGTCAATACCATTTATTACTTATTATTACTTAAGACGGGAGGTGTAAGAAAAAAAATTATAGACTTGGGAGGTTCCCTTAAAGTGCACTAAGTACTCTAGCTTATTAAACTAGTGAATACTACATTAATATTAGTTGTCACAATATTGTAAAATTATATTTGAAAAGAGCAATCTTAGAGTTTCTCGACGGCCCCTCTGTATAACTGCCTTTTTAGTCAACTGACGGTAGTAACTTCCGGTAAAACTGGCGATACAGACACTTTTATGTTATTTAGCTATTTTTATGTATTGACCTATATACATAAAGAATGGATACTTTGATTTTGATTCTTATAACTATTGTCTCTTTAATAAGCTTATATCTAAAATTCATATCCTTAATTTAATTGAAACAGAGCTCCACAACAAAATGCACACCCCCATTCTCTCGCTGTCCATTAACGAGCGCGCGCGCGTGCACTTCGCGGCGGCGGTGGTGGGCGCGCCGCCCGCGCTCGTGCTGGAGGAGTGCGCCGCCTACCAGAAGTACTCGGTGCGGCGCGCCATGTACGCCATACTGTATAACCTCAGGAGACGCGGGCACGCGATTGTTATTAGTTCTAGCAGGTATTTATTGATATCCATACTTATGTGTATTATAAATGCAAAAGTCTGTCTGTTTGTCTGTCACGCTTTCACGACTATTCTACTAGTCCATTTTGGATGAAATTTAGAATGTAAATAGTAAAAAAGTAAGAAAAATCTAAACCGCTTGACTGATTGTAACTAATTTTGGAACATATATGTTTGATAATCCAAGGTTAAAAATAGGCTTATTTTTCAAAAATTATATATAATATAACGAAACAGTTATGTAATTCACGTCGCGAAGAGCGAGCGGGCCGCTAAAGATAAATAAATTCATGTAGGTACATAGTAGAACAGCATTTGGCTGTAATCACGATTGGTTGAGGGATTCCAGTCGGGAGGCTTGTCATATTATTTTAATTATTTTTCTTTCTCCGCTCTGATGAACAAGACAAACCACCCACAAACGTGAACAGTGGAGTGTTTTGACACTAAATTCTCTCTGAGTAAGATATGAATTAAATATATTAAGTTTTTGTTTCTCCGGCCTTATTAGACAAAGTCCCCCTACATTTCTAAATGCTGAAATTTTTACCATAATATCTTAAAAGCGGAGCGAAATAATGTATTATTTACTAGGCTTTTAACTATAATTCTAATTAACATTGATTTTCTAGTGTCGAAAGTCATCTGCCAGTAACAAATCGCTTAGCTATATTCGTGGAAGGTCATATATATGATATAGATGAATTAGACAAGCTGGTGGAACGATACAGCGAGAAAGGATACACAGTGGTTCTGCATCTTAAAGATGAAATTAATATTCCTGCTTTATTTTCTAAATATTTTAAGAAAATTGTTATTAATGATGTTTCTGAGGTTAGCTTTTAAAGTTAAGCAGCTGTTTATAACGCTTAGGTATTTATTTATTTAGTTTAGGATTAGATTTTGATTGGGGCACATAAGTGTAACTGTAACCGCGACTGGTTGTGGGTTGGATTCCCACTCAAGGACTAGATATTTAATATTTCCATTTCCTTCGCTCTGGTGTCGAGGTAAAGCGCGGCGTTAAGTTCCGCCACTTAACACACAATGTCTCCGAATTTGGCGGAAAATAGGGAACGGAGTGTTTTAATACTAGGTCCCCTCTGCGCCTTCCCTGCTGTGTGCGGGATACAGCGTGAAGCTAAAAAAAATGACAGTTCAAGTTCCCTCCATTTGACAAAATGACAAGTAGATAATGCCGACTGCATTGCATATTACTTGAAGATTTCATGTGAAGAGTATTGTGGATATACTTAGGTATAAGTCTTTTGAAATCCAAGAGTCGTGGATTCGATTCTCATCGCATTCAAATTTTTGTAGGTATGTTAACTAAAAATGTTTTGACGAATAAGAATAGCAGTAAGAGCGCTTGGACAGTTTCCAAAAAGCGCGGGTTCGAATCCCGCTGCGTTCAAATTTTTTAAACGTTTTCTAAATGGATTTTTTTTTAGCTTCCCGCTGTATCCCGCACACAGCAGGGTACGCAGAGGGAACCTAGTATTAAGATACTCCGTTTCCCACTTTCCGCCGAATTCGGAGGCATTGCGTATTAAGTGGCGGAACTTAACGCCGTGCTTTACCTCGACACCAGAGCGAAGAAAATGGAAACATTAAATATTTCCACTCCTCGAGTGGGAATCGAACCCACAACCAGTCGTTTTCAGTTACACGCTTGTGCCACTGGGCCACGACTGGCCACCATGTTTTTTTTTAGTAACATTAATTTGTATTAAAAATAATATTACAAATATGTTTAAAATTCAATAATTTTTCAGGTTCTGGTAAACGTGCAAATTTTAGACACAGACCTAACTTGGGCGACCATTTTCACCAAAATGGAGTTACTCCAAATGGAAAACAAATGGCAGATTTACTCGTACATTGTATCGGCAATACCTATCGATTATATTTACAATACTATCTTAAGCCACGAAAGTACCGCGGAATTTGTCGAAGAAGAACAATCCCGATGTTTCAAGTATTTCTTCCCACACAAACCTAAAATTTTACCTAAACAAGCGAAATTAGACAATTTAATACCATTTGAAAAGAGGTTTAATATGACCAAGCTGAAGGAATTACCCTGGTCTGTCATTTTTAACAGATAAATTTTTTTTTAAATTTTATTAAAGGTAAAAGAAGTAGTAGAAGTTTGAACGTAGCAGGATTCGAACCTGCATCTTTTGGTTATTGCTACAAAACCATACATTCTCGTTTTGCTTATTCATTAGGCGTTTACTAAAAATGTCTCTTTTATCGCAAGTATTTTATTGATAATTTTAAAATATTAAAAGATTTATTACGGGTGTAATTAATGTAGGTATATCTACAAAATTAAGAATTACTCCTCTAAGTATGTTTTTAAGTTAAAAGAATGACGACTTTATTTTAAGGAATTTTGAAACAATTTTGTTTCAGAAATAAAGAAGTTAAGTTTAGTTCGTTCTTTCGTTCTAATTGTTTTTTTCATGTATATGTATTTGTTTTTTTATTTAGCAACATATTGTTGTATCTACATTTTGAAATAATTATAAAACTTAAGACTTTTAAAGATTATTAAATGGAATAGTATGAGACTTAGCGTTGTTACAACTAATTTGGAGAAATAGTGCATTTTTCGAGTATTTTGCTAATAATGCATTGGAAATACACTTTTCTAAGGTTTGTTTTTAGCTTCACGCTGTATCCCGCACACAGCAGGGTAGGCAGAGGGAACCTAGTGTTAAGACACTCCGTTCCCCACTTTCCGCCAAATTCGGAGGCATTGCACGTGAAGTGGCGGAAGTTAACGCCGCGCTTTGCCTCTACACCAGAGCGAAGAAAATGGAAATATTAAATATTTCCACTCCTCGAGTGGGAATCGGACCCACTTTTCTAAGGTAACGACTTAATATCTATTTTACCCATTAGCTTAGGAAGAATGGATAGAAAAAGCTATAATTTCCCCTATAAATACATAAAAACATGTGAACATAGCGGTTAGATAAAGAAAAGCGGTTAGTTAGTGAATACAAGTTTATTTTTAAAAGCATTTTGTTATAAGCATGATTATACATAAATTTAATAATGGAGTAAATAAATACCGTGGATAAGATCGATGTTGGCTTGAACTTCTGTCCCGCCATATTAATATTTTGTTTATTTTAAATTTATTTCGGGTGAAGTGGTCTGAGAAACTAGTGTCAAGGCCGTTTTAATTACGTTATCTTTTGCCGCTCGAAATTGGGACATTGCGTGCGGCGGAACTCAACGCCGCGCTTTGTCTTACAAAAAGGAAATGAAAATAATTGAAATATTTTCCTCGAGTGGGAATCGAACCCAGAACCAATCGCGTTTACAAGCAGACGCTGTCCCATTGAGCCATATTGACTACTGAATTTAACTATTATTTCGTCTTAATGTTTTAATTAAAACTTTTCTATACGCGTATTTTGTAATGATCAAAAATAATTAAGAATAAGGAAAATGTCTTTATAATAAATATTTCAATATCAGATTTGAATATACAACTATCATACAATCATACGTTGATAGAATTGATTAATTTACAGTTTTCGTATATTTAAATATTTTACTTATTTACTCCATTATAATTATAATATCTTTACTGTGCTAGTGTTAGAAAGATGGGCAATAAAGTCACTATACCTTTATGTTCCTATGTACTTTTTTAATACAAAAAAAATCATTTTTTTCTTTTTTGTTCATTAATAGTAACATAATACAAGGTCTGCAAACTTTATTAACCCATTTTTGTTTTAAATATAATAAGCCCAAAGCAAGTAATCCCCTTTCATAAGGAATTTGACAGTTACATTTGCAAGCTTTCTATAATATATGATAAGATATTAGTCGAGCTACACACACAAGCTAATAAATGATAGCTTTCTAACAGCTTGACAGATTATTCGTCTATAGTAAACTAATTTTAATGCATTTACTGTAAGTACATGTAGTAATTGACATTAATATTTTTATTTATTGTTCAAATATATACAAAATGAATGCATTAAATACATGAAGGCATGCATGAACGAAGGTGATAGGTGAAATATTTTGTATTGTGCGATAACGGAAATAAGTTTTATTTCAAATTTTTTAGTAGACATCTAAATATAATCTAAGTTAATCAAGTTTTTATACTTTTTTAAACAAAATAGCGAAAATATATGTTTCAAGATTCATAATAATTTATATGCATTTAAGATATTGCATAGTGTATTGTTAATACAAAAATGCAACATATCACCTTTATTCATACACCCTCATCCCCTCACCGCAAGAAGCATGACCCAGTGCTTGTTATAATGTAATTGACTGTCAATTATTAAGCCATTTCACCAAATGTTTTTAAAAACATAAGTTTTAAACTAAAACATTATTTCTTCTGTTTTTTCTTTTTATGTTATAGTATTGTTTAACAATTAAATAGTATTCTGAATTACTTCTCACAGAATATAACTTTACCAATTACTGTAATAAAGCTTTTATAATAATAAATTGTACTGTAATTTGAAAATTTAAATGGTGACCCACTTTATCGTAAGTTTAGGTAACTATTCAAAAGACCATTAATAACTTAATAAATAATGACTTAGAATCTCATAGCAGTTAAATTAAAATATGAAAATTAATGTAAAGTAGTATGTGATCTGTGCAGTTCAGCGTTAGAGCCTCTAGCGTGAGTCATAATATTTTCTAGCCTGTTAGTGGTTTCTCTTATCATAGAAAACTCGGAAAGATCTGGAAGGTCCAAGACAATGTGAGCAGAGAGACGCTTGTAAACAGAATTTGTATCTTTTTTATTTCGTCTAGCCTCTTCGTATTTTAACTGTTGTTTTAAAAATATAGATTGTTTTAACATTTCTTGTATGTTTTTGAAGCTTGTTGCTGCACCGTCCATTGATTTCACAGCACTGAAAATTTTTGAAGTAACTTTTAGTAAAATATATTTATAATGTATTGGAATTCTTTAAGACCTTAAGAGTTTAACTTGCTTAATATATTTATAATAAATTTACTACTCTGTTTATTTAAAATAATATTAAAATATATGAATAATTCACAAATTTAACTTCAGTGTCTTCAGAACTTATTAGTTGTAAAATTATAATACACTGACTATGTTAAGAGTCATCATCCAGATATTTTTGTGATAGACTAAAATCTTTATACATTAGCAAATATCCTCAGAAATGAATTGACTATATTTCGACTTTAAAAATGATCAATATGTATGAATTTTTAAATGATTAACTAACCTGAGGGCATACTCCACATCATAACATCTGCCTTGTAACTCATGTTGCAACTTAGTAACTTCTATTCTTCTCTCCACCATTGGAGGTAATGCTTTTCTAACATGTTCTTGTAATCGATACAAAGCAAGAGATGGTTCATTTGCCACTATGTGCATATTTTCTGATATACGCTCAGCAGCTGTAAATAAAGCATGAAGTTCTTAGCTACTATCAACAAAAAGTATTTTTTATGAATTAATCTTGTACCTTTCTTTGCTTTGGCTTCCAAGTCTGCATCCCCTTGATAAACAAAAGCCATTTTTGTTGTTTGTTTTCGTACTAGTTTTGACACTGTTTTTGTTCTTTACTTACTTAAGACTTTTGAACGTCGATAGTTATTTATTATGTAAATTTTAATAAGCTCTATTTTATTATACGAAACGCTAATAGCTGGAAAGGATACTTCAACAAACAAACATGCAACAAATATCAGATTCAAGATTGACCAAAACGTCAAGTGAGAACAACAGAAATAAATTTTGTACTGTCAATGTCAAATCTTATAAAATCTTTACAGAAAAATTAAGTTTTCACGGCTTATGACACATATTCATACATTAAATAATAAAATGAAGTTATTTAACAATAGTCATTATTATAGAGTTTTTATAGAGTTTTCAAGTGAGTATTAAAATTAGTTTTTTTCAATAGAAGTGAAGTTGAGGTAGGTTATTTTTAAAAACACAATGAATTATGTCAACTGTCAAAGTCAATTGTAATGTCAAATATTAGCCTGCCGGTTGCACTGAGCGATATGCAATTCAAATTTGAAAGTCGACTGTTTACAAAGAAAATTGAAACGTATACTGCTTATCAGAATAATTAAGGAAATCAATATTTATTCATCTAATAACAATATTGATTGAAACAAGTATTACATCTACTTAGGAAGCAGTTAAACGCCTTATTACCACTAATAAGTGGTCGTGGACAGTTGGGTACGTCTACCTTATATTCAAATGAATATTTAATTAAAATTTAGTTAATTTATTAACATCGTAAGGGTGAATCGGGTTTTGTGTAGTTGTAGTTTAAAAACAAATTAATAAGTACTATCAAGATGGTAAGTAAATATATATTTTTAACAATTTAAATATTTCATTTTCAAACATAGTTATTAAAAGAAGAAATTCATTTTTAGCCTGTAAGAAGAAGTTCTATATTAAAAAATGTTCTAAATCCTATGCTGCCAGTCAACATGTTGTTAAGATTATATTCTTATGGTGTTTTGTTGGTGGACATATTGTGGGTAGCTATAGTGGTTACTTTTACTACTATAGGATCCTTTCTGCGACATCTCAGGCGTGTACCAATGAAACCTGTAGATGAAGAAGTTGTCATGGTATGTACTTTATTCCTACAAATTCAACAAAATTATAAAATATTATTTACTGACTTATAATTAGATTATTTATGAAAATAATACAGAGTTTCTGAAAGGAAATACAAACATGAATGATTACCACTATCTATGAATATTCACAGTAAAACAGGAAATTATATATATAATTATATTAAATTTTACAAGGAATGCATAAAATACACCCCAGCTAATAGGCCCAGTCTCTGATGGACAAAATTAAAGAAATAGGACATCTGAAATGCAAAATACTCCAGGATTGGATTCCATAACTGATTATTAATTTATTAACTTTCTATTTAAAATATTAATATGTTTCAAATTTATTTTCAGGTAGTTGGAACTGGAAAGGGGGTAGGCAAAGATATAGCTATTCAAATGGCGATGAAAGGTGCAAAAATATTGTGTGTAGATCATAATGAAGAAAATAATATGAGAACATTAGCTTTTATTAATAGAAGAAAGGGTGTTGCACATGCTTACACATGTGATGTTACAAAGAAAGAAGAAATTGATGCTATAGTCGAACAAGTAAAGAAAGACGGACATTTTGTTAGCATGTTGTTCTATTGCTGCGGCATTCCGAGCGCTAAAACTGTTATGAATCAGCCTACTGAAGATATTCATGCCACATTTGATGTTACTTTGACTGGTTTTATTTGGGTAAGTTGGTATATAATTTTTTTCAATTTATATTTGTGTAGAGAGCAATATAATTTTAAAAGCTTTATGTATAAATATTTTAAAATCGAGGACTTCTACATACGGATAATAAGCGCGGACTTCTAAACACACAACGAAAACTGAGTATCTTTATATTGGATTTCATTGACTCCTGCTATGCAGGACGAAAATAAAGTTACTTAAAAATAATATAACAATAAGAGGCCATTGTAGCAGAACGGTATATATAGTAGCATAGTTGCATAGTTTGACTCTAAACACAATTTGTTGTGGGTTCAATCCTCACTCTGACGAATTATATTTAATTATTTATTTCCTGGAGTAATCATAAAATTATTGAGAATTATATTTAAATTATTTGAATTTCTACATACTATTGATAAGAAAAAGCGCGACGGTAAATATGCGATAATTAGACTTTGGGCGGCATGTAGAGAACGGAATATCTCTACTAGGTTCTATCTGATATAAAAGCGTGAAGATGCTTTTTATAATAATAATTATTAAATAATTGCGGTCACCATGGTGCAGTGGGACAGCGTCTAACTGTAAAGCGATTATTATGGACTCGATTCCCATTCGGGGAATTCTTGACACTTTGGCGTTGCGTAGAGACGTGTCCTCGTTGTGCGTTCTCTATCGCATGTATCACGGGGAGTGTTCTGGAGAACTATTAGACCTGATACCTGCCGCTGAATTTTCTAACCGCACAGTACGTGCCAGGTTGAAATATCATCCACACCATCTGAATACTTGGCACTCTAGTACTGTGTGGTTTCGTCGTCATTTTCTTCCACACGCCACACGACTGTGGAATGGTTTACCAGCGGCAGTGTTTTCAGGTCGATACGACATGGGTACCTTAAAGGCCGGCAACTCCCTGTAGCTCCTCAGATGTTACACGGGGCCGTGGGCGACGGTGTTCACCTAACACCTGGTGACCCAAACGCTGGTACCTTGTCTTTTTTATATATAAAAAAAGATTATATTTGAACGTTCATTTCTTCGCTTTGGTACCTAAGAGAATGCGCAGCGTTGAGTTCCGTTACTCAACACGTAATGTGTCGATTTCGGGCGGAAACTGGATGGAGTGTCCTGAAACTAAGTCCTCTGATTAACCCGCCATGGGGGAAAAAGCGTGAAGCTGCTTTTGTTATTAATCCTTTGTATACATTTTTTTATCTATCATATTAATTAACAAAATCAAATTTACCATTACAGCTTATAAACAGTTTTCTACCAGAAATGAAAGAAAAGAATCGGGGACATATTGTAGCTTTAAGCTCAGTGGCTGGGTTGAGTCAGTTAAAGGAATATATGGCGTTAACATCAGCACAGTTTGGGGTTCAAGGCCTGGCTGCTTCTTTACTGGAAGATTTGAGGGTTAATAAAGTCACTGGAATACATGTCAGTTTGATCCACGTCTATCCTTTCATCATGGACCAAACCCCTGAGTTTAGATTGACGTGAGTATATTTTTTTAATGTTTATTTTATATTAAAAAAAAATATTTTTTTGCTTTAAATTTCGTGTTGAAAGTTTTGTAGAAGTGTTATATAGGTACGCCTCCATAATATAATGCTGATGATTTTGGACATAGCGAGAAGTAGAGCGTATGGCTTAGCGATCAAAGCCTTTGAACGGTTTCAGAGACACGCGGGTTCGAATCCCGCTGCGTTCACGTTCAAGTATTGGGTAGCAATAATCTGATGCTTATAACATTTTTTGTTAGTTGTAGTAAGAGTATAAGAATTTCGAATTGCGTCGAAATTATTATACGCGATGTAAAACACGAGGAATGCTTAAGTTTTCAAGAATCGCGGATTGGAACCCCGCTGCGATATTTACTTTATACTTTCCCAAAATAAATAATTAATAATGTGTATAGTTTAATATATTATCATATCGACACAGGCAAAAACTATATAAAAACATATAACACTAATTTTATCTACCAGAAGGTAAACTAATACACTTAAAATTACCTCATTAATGATTAAATGATGACCATTGAAAGTACTAAAAAATATTGAAAGTACTAAACAAAAAGTTGAAAGAAAATGGAAATATTTAATATTTCCATTTTCTTCGCTCTGGTGTCGAGGCAATGCGCGGCGTTAAGTTCCGCCATTTAACCCGCATAGCCTCCGAATTCGGCGGAAAGTGGGGAACGGAGTATCTTAACACTAGGTTCCCGCTGCCTACTCTGCGGTGTGTGGGATACAGCGTGAAGTAAAAAAAAAGTGAAATAAAGAAAAAACTTTTTTTTTTTCTCCACACAAATGAATGTAAAATATCAACAGACATTGTATGACTAGGACTGGAGTCCACAGTCCATTGTAAATGTGAACATATCGATAAATAAACAGACTAAATATTTAGATAAATATGTAAGGACTTTGTTCTGTGGGTAGTGTGGATAAGATTACATAACTGACATGATTATATTTATACAATAATTACTTTGATTGTTTATATAAATATTTTTATTTGTATTTAATTATATAGCTTTTTATTATTTAAGCTTATAGTATTTGGGATCTCGATACGGATCGAATAGGAAAAATCGGTTTTAGTAATGGATATATAAAAAAAAACAGATTATCCTTTAATTTCAGATAATTTTGGCTAGAGATATCACATTTTTGAGCCAAATGAGTAAATTTTCGAAATTTAGTTACGATAAATTGATATTTATCATGTTATTTTTGTTTGACGTAATGTCAATTTTCGTGATTCCTTGACGTAATTCATTCCATAAACTTTTATTTTTTTAGACATCTTTTATTGATATCTTGTATTGATACTACTATTGGACTTGATTACGGTTACGGATAGTGTTTTATTACGGATATCCGATGATTTTGATCTGGTTACGGATCACTATAACATGTCTACTTTTTACTTTTGCCCATATGAATCACTTACCCGCTTTTGTAAATGTATAAAAGCTCAAAATTATTAAACTTTTTCTTGACAAAATCTTTTATAGTTCCAGATTTTATTCCAAGGATAAAACCCGTTTTAATCAAATTGAAAGGTATATTTCTAAGTACTTTTAAATGTTGTTATAGATGTATGTATTGTTTGGTTGTGGTATTATTAACATATATAGTGTTTAGAGTTTACATATTAGTTTTTTTAACTTTATTTTATACTAGGGCCAACGTGGCGCAGAAGCACAAAGTGGATTTTATGAATAATTTTTAAATAATCATCAGTTAATTCTTTTAGTTCAGCTATAGTTAAAGACAAATCTGTCTCTGGAGTCTAATGATATGGGATTAATTTAAAAAATCCTCTATAATGAGTTATAATATATTTCTATATCAATTGTTAATGTTATGAATTAACAAACAAAAATTGTGGTTCTTTATTTAAAATTGGATTTCAGCATGATTGTGATATTGTGATGTCTTATATTTAGACACTAATATTAATTGTATGTATTTTAACATTGATGAAGTGTTGTTTACAGACTTAAAATTAGAAATTATTTTTAGAAAACACTTATAAAAAATATTGAAATGTCCAAGAGGCTTGAAATCCGTCACATTCAAATTTTTATACGCTATCTAAAAATGTTTCTTGTGAATAACCCTTTAAAATGTTCAAAATGTATACCTATGCATGTCTAATTCAAAAGGGCGATCCAACAAAAATTTTTTAACATAAATAAAAAGCCACAATGGCCTTAAACATAATGTACTAATTGATATTGATTATTAATTATTATTATTAAAATAACTCAAATACAAGAGGCCAGTTGTGGTGCAGCAGCACAAAGTGCGACTGTAAATGCGAGTGGTTGTCGGTTCGATTTCCACTAGAGGAATGGAATATTTCCATTTTCTTCGCTTTGGCGTCGACGCAAAGCGCGGTGTTAAGCCGACACTTAACGCGGAATGCCTTCAGACTTTGGCGGGAAAGTGGGAACAGAGTATCTTAACACTAGGTTCCCTTTGCCTACCGTGATGTGCTGTGTGCGGAGTACGACGTAAAGCTAAAAAAAAAATGTAAAAAATATATGGGTATGCATGTTTAATTCAGAAACGTTTTTTTTTTTTTTTGCCTTATTTTTTATTTTTTATTGCCAAAGGGAGGCAAACGAGCAGAAGGACCACCTGATGGTAAGTGGTTACCTTCGCCCATGGACATCTACAACAACAGGGGAGTTGTGGATGCGTTGCCGGCCTTGAGGGTGCAGGTATCTGTACACTCGACGCTTAAAGGCCCCTAAATCGTAGCGTTCAGGGAAGATTTCAGGAGGAAGACCGTTCCACAACTTACAGGTTCGTGGAAAAAACGATCTTGAGGCACGCACATTTGACGCAAACCATGCGTCAATGTGGTGCGGATGATACTTAGTCCTGAGGCGAGAGGTGCGATGATAAAAAGGGTGATCGAAATGCGGTTCTTTTTAATCATAAGTAAAAAAAAGAGGAACATGTCATGACAGCCTCAAGTATGATTGTTAATATTATTATAAAAATAACTTAAAATCAACTAATATTATTTTTTCATATTTTCAGCATCCCCGGTTACTTCGGCACAATAACTCCAGCTGACGCCGCCCAAGCCATCATAGATATAGTTCTTCGTAATAAAGTAGAGTCGTCCATACCTAGACGTTTATTGTTCTTAGGCCGTCTCTTGCGTTTGCTACCAAGGAACGCTATTGTACGCATTAGGGACTTCCTCGATACCGGCGTAGACTTTGCTTGATCTCAATATATAATATATCAATGTAAATTTATAATAATAATCGTATATAATCGTATATTTTTTTATTTTTTAACAATTTTTCATATTTTTTTTTTTTTTTTTGTGTAGCCGAAATGTCAAAAGAAAGGTTTAAACGTCATTTATAGTCTATGTTTTTTTTTAAATATCAATTGAAACGGTGCTTTAATACTTTAATATTTAAAGCGAAATTGTGTTGAAATATTTAAGAGTTAATAAATATATTTTTTTAAATATTTTAGTAAATGAAATTGTAAGACTGATATTACAGAATAGTATTAATATTGTGATCTATAGTACAAATTTAACGAATTTATCTACAATTTTATGTTTAGAAAAACAAAAAAAATAATTATACAACTTCTAAAGATATTATTGGATTCTTTAATATAATAATAAAATATTACTTTGGTACATCATAATTTTAAGGAATAAGTACTGCCTTTTGCTTTTAATTGCATTATCTAACGACTAAACTAGGCTACGATTTTTGGTAAATCTGTTATGCCGATGTTTTAAACCTTTTTACTTTAGTTAAGTATTATGACAATATTGTATACTCATTAGAATAAGGAAAGTTGATTTTGCATGTTATGAATTTAATTGAATTATGTATGGGGAGTAGTAATCTCAAAATCACATCATGAAAATATATGTGTAATGTCAAGCTTTTTTTATATTTATAGTGTAGTGGCGAAGTGTGAACATTTTGTATAAGGATGTTAAAAGTATTTTAGAAATGTATCCTTTGATTAATATTTTACAAAAAGTTGACATGTTGGAATAGAGTTATATGGATACTTCGTTACTGGCATACATAATACATAAAAAAACTTTTATCCATTTACGCAAATATGAGAGTGTAATGAAGCTAACATGAGAGGTTGAAAAGATGAGATTTGTTTTTGATTATAGTATGTAAGTAAATAATGATTATTGCATGTGATAGAAATAAAACAGACCAAAAACATTTTATACTAATGAAAAGTAAAATTATTAATGGAAACAATTCAAATTGTTTTATTTTTCTTAAAATTGTTAGTAGCAATCTAAAAAAAATACGCTCGAATCCTATACCACTTGGTACAAATGACACATCTTTTTTACATTTGCTACAAGCTTAATCTATTTGCAGTAGCTTATATATTTATAATATATTTTGTCAGTATCACTGGTGAAAGAATGACGTATAATATAGGTTTAACAAATAAATAGTGACATAAATCTAAACTCTAGGCCTACGTCAAATTAAAATACTTCCTATTTTCTTTTTTTTTATGAAATAAAGGAGGCAAACGAGCAGAAGGCCCACCTGGTGTTAAGTGGCTACCTTCGTCCATGGACAATCACAACATTAGAGTTATAGATGCGTTGCCAGCCTTAGGTATGTAGGAGGGAGGAAAGAGGAGGGAGGAAAGACGTGGGAATAGGGAGAGCTGGCTTACATGTCATCGAGCCAGAACACATCATCAGATGTTTGGCGGTTCGCCTTTGACACGATAGTGGTCGCAAGCCAGTCGGAGAACGAATCTCCTACCATCAAGCTACTGGGTTACCCGCCTTTAACTGGACGCTACCCAGCGGTGAGGGGGAATTATATTCTTAACCCATCTTCCCACGGGAGGAACACTGTTTTTTCCTACCTTAATTACGATTAAAGTCACAATTTCCTTAAAATATATGTAAAATACAAAAAACATTTATTTGACGCTAATTAGCTAGCTTATTCTAATTGTTTTGTTCAAAGGACACAGAAGGGATGAAAAATATAACAAATATCTTATCGTTGAAGAATTTGAAATTAAATAATATCTACTCTAATAAGAAATCTTTATTTTAATTAATAATATTATACTCATAAAAAATATGTCAAATCCTTTAAATTTTATTTTTATATGGCAACAAGCACTCAACTGTCAACATATTTACTTTCAAAATTCGGTGGCGCTATTGTAGCTGTTTTTTTGTTCGTGATTATTTCTGTGTTTTGCGTTCGACGAAAATAAGAACTTTAGCTTCGAATAACTAGTGATTAGTGCTTTTTCTAGAACAAAATAAACTTTTATATCAATTACAGTGCTTTGGAAGTTCGTGTACGTGCTACGTTGAAAGCTTTCTAAGTAAGTTCTAGTTTTATATCTTAGCGCAGACTGGCACTAACAGCCGATCGATATTACAAAATATTGTTTTATTGGTTATTTATATTATTACAATTATAAATTAAATAGGATCCTTTGCTTTGCCTATTGTTATTTGAATGTGATAGAATTTAATTTAGAAGCGGAATTAGGTCAGTCAATCTACATATTTGTATATAAAGAAGATATAGGTAAAGTTTCGTGTTACTAATTTTAAGGACTTTTATATTTATTTGAAATTCTGTTAATAGTAGTCGAATAGAAAATCTTTTTGAAAGTTTTATTGTAGAATGATATTATATTGGACTTCTAGAGAATTCTTATTACATATAATGCATAATTAATGTTATTAATGGTCCTCAATAACTTTCACATCTGGAACTTACTATAACATACCAAGACAACGATATATTCTTTATTTTATACTATGAATGAATAATTTATATTTAGTTTTATTATTAACATAAATTAAATTTTATGTTTAAATTTGCAATATAGTACAAAGACACTTACAAAAATAATAAAATTGTTTTATATTAATTGAAAGTGCCCTATAAGAATCAAATAAGTCCTAAATTTAGTAAATTTGTCTAAAAAAATCATAAGATCAAGTTATGTTCTTTATATCAATTAGAAATGGAACAATACAAATTACTTAATTTATATTATTTTAATTTAAATTATAAACAACAAATCAAACCAAAAAAGACTTATTAATCATATAAACCTAAATATATTACTATAATTATTACAGATTCTCAGTTTTTCCCGCATAGAAGGATAGCCAGGGAGAACCTAATATCAAGACATTCCAATCTCCGTAAACATTACATTTTTTAAATTTATAATGTTATTCCTTGGGAAAGACAAAGAGCTTCCTATTGTATTCAAATATGTATAAAGATTTTTTGAATTATCATTAACTATTATAGTCACAGTCAGTATCTATTGCATCACATACTATTATTATATTGAGTTTTTTAACATTCTTTTATATATGCATTTAGACAATAAAAAAAGACCTTGATTATAATTTATTCATAGTTAATTTTATTAAATTTTGTTGTTAGGAAAGTATTTGCTTAGCAATATAACTATTAATTTTTTAAAAGTTTTAAATAATACTTTAAACATTTAACTTGTTTCAGAAAATTAAAAAATATTTTATTGCATCTTTTATTGAATATTTGTATTTGTTGTGTTATATTAATTGTTAATAAATTTTAAAAAGTATGTTTAATATTCACTAGTGGATTGTAGTGTTACTGTCATGATACTTAATGACTGCATTATATTAGAAATTATTATTGAAATATTGAAATTGAAATATGAAAATTCAATTAAATCATTCTAACATTTATCTTAAATCGAAAACATCTTATTTATCTCTTAAAATTATAATATTCAAATTATAATTGGCAATTAAACTTGTAAATTGTAAATAAATAATTAGAGTTCAATGACCTGTGTGATCATATAATCCAAGATTAAGCCAAGCTCATGTCTGTTTACGTATGTATACTACTTAATTGTACATATACTTTACAGAATATAAACAGTTATGCAATAAAATTTTGCCTACTAACATTTTTCTTAGCTTCACACTTTTCCTCCATATGGCACAGAAAATTTTGTCCTGTTACACTATTTTACATTGTCTATGCATTTATAGACATGTATTTTTAGTGCATTTATATGCAGTTATTTTATATGCAGTAATTTTTCTTACTGGGAATTGAACCTACAAATCAACATTGCATTGCGTTTGATGCTATATGACTAGATACTGTTTAACAACACTAATAATATAACAAATTCTTTTATATCTCATAGTTCTTGGTGGCATAGTGAGAAAGTATCTGACTGTATTCACAGTTGGTTGTGGGTCAGTTGTGTGGGTGTGTGGCATTCAGTTCCACCACCCATCATGCAATGTCTCGATTTTGGGCGGAAAATGTAGAGCATAGAGTCTTGACACTAGGTTCTGTTTAACTACCCTGCAATGTGGGACAAAGTGTGAAGCTTTATTTTGTGTAAAAAAAATATTTAACAAATAACAACTTTCTCGTTCTATAATATCAAAAACTCGAATTACATACAAAATAATATTCTACAAACGTTAATGGCATTTATCGCCCATAAAAAGACTTATTTTTTGAATTTCCATTTTTCATTTCTTGATTAATAGCCCCTTAATGACGTAAAGCATTAGAGATGCGTAAATTATTGCTAATTTGATGGGAATAGCGTTATACAATATTAATGCGATCGCTTTTGAATTCGCGCCTATTATGGTGTTTCGAATTTTTTAATTTGTTACAATACAAATTGATTTTTCATTTGCGTATTGTTAAATGTAAATGGTTGATTTGAATGTAACTTGTCTGTTAATTGCGATGAATGATGGAATGGATAATCTATCAATTTTGGATGATATGATTTGGAAGATATAAATAGAGTTATCGTAGTTTGATTCAAAATTGTTGTCTTTCTTTTTAAAAGAATAAAAAAAAATAAAAGCTAAACTAATAATGCCTGCACATTAAATAGGCAGCGTTTAGATCCACTACTCAACATTGTCTCGAATTTAGGTAGAAAAGACGAGAATAAAGTGTTACGTATACACTAGGTTTTCTCTGTTTATTTATTCTATTACGACGGATCCAATGTGAAACTAAAAAAAGAATTTATTAATTGTAAAATAATAATTATAAAACTGTCTAAAAAAGATTTGAATATTTAAAATAATTATTATTTTTAGTGTTAAACATTAAATACCGACGCGACTCGTTCGCGCGGAACCGGTCAGAATTGTTTATTGTGTGTAATCATTCCGAATTAATATTTTTCTCGAATTCTCCATTTGTAATAAAATACCTTAAATTTTATATCTGCGGCAGGTGCGGCGAGATTGTTTCCAAAGGTGCGGTTGCCTTTAAATTTGAATAAGCCATTATTCCGCCTCCCCATTTCCATTTCTTTCCTTCTGCACTTACAACTTTGTTACGAGCGCTCTCATTATTTTCCTTGTTGGTTATTATGAAAAATTATATTTGCTTTCTTGAAATGCATTTTGTTTTAATTTTTATGTTATAAGTGAGCGGATTAAGCTTTTATAGTACTCTGTTTTAAATTTAAATTTTAGATGTCGTTGTTTTATTGTTTTCTTTTTACTGAGTTTTAAGTTATATTTTTTCTCTTCCCGCTTTTTCTTACATAGCGAGATAGCAGGAGGGGAAGAGAAATTATTGTCAATACCCTCCCGTCTTTTCGCCTGAAATGAATACATTGCGTGCTTAGTGGCGAAACACGTCGCATCTGGATGCAAAAAATGAAATAATTGAAATATTATTGTTCCACTGTATAGCTATAAAACCCATAATTAATTACGTTTATATTCAAAATCTATTCATCCACGATCGGTTCTTTTATGATCATGGAATTGTAGAGTTGATAGAGAATAATTTTAATTAACAGAATTTAATGGTTATAATAATATAAAAGTTTTAAGCAATCGTATAATATAAAAGTTTTTAGAAAAATAGTCGGCTATTAATTTTAGCAGAGCAGGGAGAGAGAGTTGGCAAAATATTCCGTTCTACACTTTCTCCACCTGAAATCGAAACATTTCTTGTTAAAAAATGAAAATTAACGTCACGTATTATTTTCCCGACAATTTTCCATATATATAAATGAAAGTCAGATGTTAAAATATGAATTTGCTCCGTTTAAAAAACAATTTTCGTAATGCCCCGACCACTAAACTAAGTTTCCGTTAAACATAGTAAAACATTTACAAAAGCTAGTTACGGCTGTATAACAGTTTTATGCGAAAGGAAAACCGGCCTACGCTAGGAAATTGTTTCTTCCCACGGACGCTGTGTAATTATGCTTCAGCCGGTCGCAAAGCTCATCTGATGTACGCTGTTCGTATTAAATTATATATGATAGGTATATATCATATTTTGTAAGCGATTTTGTATAGTGGTTCAAAATTGAGTTTAAAGGGAGATTAGAATTATTTTTGTTAAGATGTGTTTTTTAAAGGTTTAAAGTGTCTTTTTTTATAGCTTCTCGCTTTTTTTCCGTATAGCAAGATGAAGATGCAGAGAGAAGGTAGTGTCAAGACACTCTGTTCTTCAGTTTTCGCTCGAAAAGAAGGCATCAAGCAAATATATATAACATAATTTAAATTTAAATGTAATTATTTCCCCAAGTGATTTTACCAATATACAAGAAATTTATGAAATATATGATTTTTTTTATTGCGTTCTTTCATTTATTTTATTTTTTTAATTTGCCTGTTATGTATATTATTATTGTTTCTATATTTGATGTTGTATATATGACCTTCACATCACATCTTTTCGTAACATCAAATTTACATTAAAAAGCACAAAAGCATCATCGTAATGGAAATAACTACTTAACAGTTTACTTAACACAAAAGTACACTACTAAGTACTTAATACAAAAATAAGTGTTAATAAAGCGTAGTTCGTTCGTGTTCGACGCAGCTGGTAGTAGAACGCATGGCTCAGCGGTGAGAGCGCCTGGACGGTATTCAGGAGGGGCGGGGTCGAATCCCGCTGCGTTAAAATTTTTATACGTTTTCTAAATGTCTTTTTCAAATTTCCTAAGTGTGGAATAACACTTCAAAAATGTTAAAAGTACTTAATAATTATATAAGTAAGTCAACGCATCAAAGGGTTTGCTTATTCACGATTTCGTTTGTTTATTTTGTAAATGAAGCGAAGATTTTCCCCCTTCGGAATTTCTTTTATCTAATGAGATACAAAGTGAAGCTAATTCAAACGCTATGGACTGGAAGATTGTTTGACGAACGTCTAAACGTTTTTGATTTTTTTTTATATTAAGAAAATATAATTGGGCGTTTAATTTTAATTTTCTTAATTGTTCAAATATAAAAGAAGAAATATTTGTTTTTGAAACTAGGGATCCGCTCGTGGTGCCTGTATAAGTTAAAAGTTTCAGCCAAGTGAATAAAACAGTTCTTTTGTAGGAATTTATTCAAATAATAAATTATTGTGACTTTTTTATTTATGAATTGATTGAAATAAAATTAAAGTTAAATGTTAAGGGAAGATTAATAAAAGAAGAAGATATACCTAACTGGTACTTTAAATCGGTTAAGCAGTATATAGATTGGAACGTGATAGTTGAACAGAAAATGAATATATTTTCATTTTCATTTAAAATTACAGCCAATTAATTACTCGCCATATTAAATAAAAACAATAAGTAACGTTAAGAAAATATAGCTTTATTTCACATAGTATATATGATATTATTAAATAAGCCCGTCATAACGCAGTGGAACGACGCCCAACTATAATCGCGGTTGATTGTGGGTTCGATTCCCACTTGGGGGAATAATATTTAAATTATTTTCGGTAAGAATACAAAGCACAACTGTGAGTTCAGTCTCGATTTCGGGTATAGCGTGAAACTAAAAAAATATAATTAAACACTTTCTTGTATAAAAATATCGAACACACATAAATATCGACTGACTTTCAACCGTAGCTCATTAAACTATATTAAAAAAGGATTTACTTTTTTTTATAAACGGATTATGATAAAAATTTCTGAGGTAAATTAATAACGGCCAACTTTATGAAAAATGGCGCAAAATTCCGTCGTAAAACTTTGTTTCGGCTTTTATCGTTGATTGGCAACTGAACTAATATCGTGTTCATGACAGTTTCCTGTTGGAGTATTACTGAGCTGGGTTCCACTAACTTAACTTTGCTAGCTAACTTTAATTGTGCACACATGATTCGTCAGAATTGCTTTGTGTTTATTTATTTATTGGGTGTGTTATGTGTGGCCGTTATGAGGGGTAGTATTTAAAATTTTATGTTAATTTATGTTTTATCTCTTGTTTTGATACTGAAGAGTGGAAATATTTAATTTTCTTCGCTCTGGTGTCGAGGTAAAGCGCGGCGTTAAGTTCAGCCACGTAACACGCAATGCATCCGAATTCGGCGGAAAGTGGGGAACGGAGTATCTTAATACTAGGTTCCCTCTGCCTCTGTGTGCGGGATACAGCGTGAAGATAAAAAAAAATCTTATTTTTAGCTTTACGCTTGTTTTGTAATTCTGGGTAGTGTAGACAGGCAGGGTAGAGAGAGTCTGATGTCGAAGCCGTCGAATTTCGTTTTACACTTTTCGCCCAAATCTGGGACATTGGGTATTTAGTGGCGGAATTTAACGCCGCGTTTTGTATTGTCACCAGAACCTAATACGCCAAGATAGATTATCCTTTGTAAACCTCTTTGGGTACTTTTCCATAAAAAAGGATTATATATTTATTTATTTTATTTATTTATATTCTTTACTAGCGACCCGCTCGCGGCTTCGCCACGTGAACTACCACTTTCGTCCTCTATTGCCTATTTGGGATTGCTTTTTTTTTTTATAAAAGGAGGGTAGTCTATATTTGACTATCGTCACTTATTATGTTCATGAGAAAATCATCGATACATTTAGTGCAATGCCTATATTATTTGATAACATATACATATAACATATATTATTTGATAAGAAAACGTACGAAATCTGCTATCATATGATAGTAGATTTCGTACATATATACCATCTGGTATGTAGTATTATAAACCGGTCATAATATCTTAAATAAACTTTACGCTTTTTATTTTACAATTGTGTTACTTATTGATATTAAAAAATAGCTTTACTTGCAAATAATCAATGCAATTTGACTTTGCCAGTTTTTTACTTTTCTGCGGGAACTGTTTTGAATACCAGGGTAATTTTAAAAAAAAGAGAGATGGCCTATGTTTGTGATGTTATGTTTGTGACCTTGCCTCATTAACTATTTTTCTGAGAAAATTCATTCATTTCAGTCAAGGAGTTTAGATCTTTCATTCTCACTATATACTAAACATACATAAGTTTCATCCACTGTTTCAACCTCCTAGGGTTTGATTTTTAATAAAGTAGCCTATATGACCCTGCGTCTTCAACAATCTTCTTTACGAATTCCCGTCAAAACATAACAAATAGAAGAGATACAGATTTTTGCATTTTTATAATAATAATTTTAATGAGTGCAGATATGTCTAATACAATGTCAACTATATAATAACAAATGGCGCTACCCGTTGCAGAAAACGTAGTGACATCTGTTGTCATATAGATTATAAAAATGTATAGATTATATAAAGTTTTATAGACCGGTCAAATGTATCTTTAATAAATGTTATGCTTATTTTATTTTATAATTATTTTAATTAATTATATTGAAACAAATTTAGCTTCACTCGTAAACAATCGACATAATTTGAATGTTTTTTTTTAATTTTATCTTTCTGCGGGAGTTGTATTGAATTCCAGGATGAAAACTATCCCATATGTTGCTTTAACCTCTAAGCTAACTCCATACAAAAATTCATTAATTTCTACCCGGTAGATACCGATATACAAATGATTTACTTATATCGGTTTTTTATTTTTTCCAAAATAACTACATGGAAAACCGGGATAAAAACTACCCTATATGTACCTTGGGACTATAAGCTATCACCATACTAAAATTCATTCATTTCTGTCCAGTAGTTTTTGCGTGATTGACGAACAAATTGACAGACAGACAGACAGACAGACAGACAGACAGACAGACAGACAGACAGACAGACAGACAGACAAAAATTCTACTGAGTAGATTTTTGGCCTCTGTTATCGATATAATAACGCACCCAATTAAAATTTTTCTGAAATTTTTCATGTACAGAATTGACTTTTCTTCTCTTTTATTATATATAGAGATTGCACACCACAATTACAATAAACAGACAAGTAGCAGCACAAAAGAAGAAACAATTACATATGTGTGAGGCACAAAAGGCGGTCTTATCGCTAAGCAGCGATTTCTTCCAGACAACCTTAAGGTTAGGAGACATGGCAACTTAACGTGGGTGGTGTAAATATACATACATATACAACATCCTAATACATAAACGGAATACACAAATACCTGTAAAATATATACTAATACAATATACTAATACATATTTTAATACTATTGATAAATAATATAAATATAATAACTTATGATGTTAAAATTAAAAGCTGTACAAGATGTTAAGATGGTTCAACATTTAGGTAATGATTTTTAACCATTTTTTTGAAGATATTTAAGGATTTTGGACGCTTAATATTTAACGGTAAATCATTCCACAGCGCAGTCGCATGCAAGGCAAACGAATGTTTATAAAATTTGGTTGAGTGCATCGGTATTTTAAGAGTCAGGTTCTCAGAAGATCGGAGCCTATTGGTTTGCGAACCTAAAAATTTAAACATCTCCCTTAAATAAGGAGGAGATTTGTGGTGAATAAATAACACACAGTACAGAAGAGAGAGAGTATGTAGATTCCGGCGACAGCGTATAGGGAGATTATATATAAATAACAAACGATTTTGTGAGAAATGAAGCGGAACATGGTAGTTGATATAAAAAGTTATTGAATTTTGTGTGCTATATTTGTATGAACGAGAAACACTTAGTTTTTTGATACTGGGTTCATTTATTTCTTCAATTCTTTTAGATTTAATTGACTAACCGGGTAATTCTTGTATATTTTTCCATTTATTACAATCAGAAAACATACATTGAGAACGGAGTGTCTTAACCTTAAGTTACCTCTGCCTTACCTTAAGTTTCTTTTTCTTTTATTTCATTTTTTTTTAACGTCAGGAAATCCGTTACGGATACCTGCGCAAGTGGGAACTCGGGACGTGGTTATGTGGGACTCCAGTGAAGCAAGATGGTAACGCCGCCGTTACCCACTAAAACCTGACAGTGCTCCTTCTCGACCGCCACTAGCCGGGCCACGGGGACCGAATCTGCCTTAACCTTAATTTACCTTAACCTTACTGTGTGCGGAATATATACGTGAAGTTAAAAACAAAACAAAAAACATATTTAAAATAAATTGTGTACAATAATAATAGCTCATTTTAACATGGAATATACCCTGGACTCCATACTATCCAATTTGCCAAGGCAGCGGTTAACGTTCCGGTGTCAGTTATAAATTGTTTTGGGAAACATCTGCAAGATTAATAGTCGCTTGACACGTGCTAAGTGAAAACAGCTTCTAACCTGCGGAGTGAATTCAGACGAGTTGGTAGTGTTGCTTTGTTTGGTCGTAGAATTTTTGGATAGAAATGGAGAACGGAGTGATTTGACACTAAATTGAAGTGAAGCTGCTAACTTTCTGATAAACAGGTGTATAGGTAAATAGTTCTTGATATTTATGACTTCATTTTTAGGAGCCAGTCGTGGCGCAGTGGGATGAAAGTTTTAACGACTGGTTGTGGGTTGGATTCCCACTTGAGGAGTGGAAATATTTAATATTTCCATTTCCTTCGCTCTGGTATCCGAGGCAAAGCGCGGCGTTAAGTTCCGCCACTTAACACGCAATGCTTCCGAATTCGGCGGAAAAAGTGGGGAATGCCATGAAAACAAGTTTTCCAGCATACGCTGAGCTTCACTCCATTTACAGTTTTTTTGTATATTTGTAAAATCGGTAAAAAACTGTTTTCGCATTTGAATTTAGCAAAGTATTTAAAGACGAAAATTTAATTTGTAGTACGAAACAAGTTATTTTTGATCAATTCTAACTAAAACTGAATAATTTGTAACAGCATTTACTTATTTTAAGTAAAAGACAAAACATTTCATCCACATTAATAGCTAAATAACTTATTTAAAACATTTTATATCTTAATAATATTTTTAACGATTGTGGACCAAAGAATTCGGTTAATATCCTTTAAATGGCAAAATGTACCGTGTATCTGCGTTGAGGGCGCACAAGCGACGCTAAAAGCTTTTATGTTTTCCGGACAATACTCCTAAATGAAACTGTTTGCATAAATTATCAAGTCTGTTAACGTTTATTGTATTATATTCTTACATATCATTGTCACATTTTGGGCCAGTCGTGCGTGGCGCATTGGCACAAACGTGTGACTGTAAACGGCTGGCTGTGGGTTGGATTCCCACCAGAAGAGGGAATATTTGTTATATCCATTTCTTTTCGCTCTGGTGTCGAGGCAAAGAGTGGCGTTAAGTTCCGCCTTAACACGCAAAATGCGTCCGAAATTCGTTAGTGTAGTTAAACCCCGTTATCTATTTCTTGTCGGAATTCGTTATATTTGGTGTTGTGCTGCGACACTTAACGCCGCAATTCGTCTTATCAAAGCAGTATCGAAATAGGAATAGAATCGAACATACAACCTATCGCATTTAGTTAGACGTTATCCAACTGCGTCAACCTTGCCTTAGAAGGTAGAACATTTATTATGTTACTAGCGGCCCGCTCGCGGCTTCGCCGCGTAATCTACTTGGCTGTTTCGGTATATTGCAAACCTCGGTGGTGGATTATCAACTATATATATGCCAAAATTCCTTACAATCGGTCAAGCGGTGTAGATTTTTCATATAAACTTTCATCCCCTATTTCAACCCTTTAGCAGTTGATTTTTGAAAAACTAAGTACCCTATGTTAGACCCAGTCATTTTTACTACTTTCATTCTAAATTTCATCCAAATCGGACCAGTAGATTAGCCGTGAAAGCGTGACAGACAAACACACAGACATTCGCATTTATAATATAAGCATGGATAGTTAGTTTTGGTTTTGTTCATTACAATTATTTATTTGATTCTGTGAACAATAACTTTATTTAAACTTTCTTTTTCGTAAGATATTTATACAGTAAGTTTAAAACAAGAATTGAAAAAAAAATGCGTCGTTGTAAATTCGAAGCGTGAAAGATCGGTTCCCTAAATAGTATTTGATGTAATGGTAGATCGCGAACTCTTTACAACATTTACAGTACTTAAAGCTACTCTTAGAAGAAACATAGAAAAGGACTTAGTGTCTCTATGATTATTTCAGTTTTAAGAAATTGATTAAAAGCCTTCGCTTATATTAAATGTGTCTAATCTGAATCTAATATATATATTACATTATAACTATTATTAACTCCACAAACATCTGATATGCCTGTTTTTTTTAAAAAAGTCCAAAGAAACTTGTGTAAGAAAATACGAAAGTTTCTGAGAAGGGCATACTTAATTTAAACCAAGCTTTATTGATGACAGTCTGGACGAAATGTCTTATGCCATTACCCTACCTGCTCTTTAACTAAAGCGACGCATGAAACCAAAAAAATATAATTTAACCTTAAACAGGTGTTTTATTGCAAAACGAGTGGAAATATTTCCACGATAACCATCTGAGCGAACGAACAGTCTATCAATCTAAAATTGTAATTACGCAAAGCTCTAAGACGCATTAAAGGGAACATTATCTAAATTTATTCAAAGATTTTATTCGTAGGCTTTCTAAATAAGTCGAATAAGGTTTAAAGTAATTGCTAAGAAATATGGGAGGCAGGTGGCTGCGGCGCAAACGATAAATAACGTGAAATAAACCCGTCGTAAAAAGTTACACCGAATAATATGATTCAACCCTGAGACAGTATTTTCCCTCAATGTTAAAATTCACGAGGCGTTATCTCAGCAATACATAGACGTAGCCTTGTTCGCGTTAAAAAGTTTTTAACCGCGTTGCTTTTAAATGGGTTGCTTTATGTTTGCGCCTCTCTGTGAACTGCTGGTTGGTTTTGTGTGTTGAATGATGTTTGTGAACGGTCGTGGGTTCATATGCTGCCTAAAGCAATGGTGTATATTTTATTATAAGCTTTTTATTATAGTATGTGCTCATATATATTTAAGCGTTGATATGTATGATTATTGGGGCCAGTCGTGGCGCGGTGGCGCGAACGTGTGACTGTAAACGACTGGTTGTGGATTCGATTCCCACTCGAGGAGTGGAAATATTTAATATTTTTATTTCCTTCGCTCTGGTATCAGAGGCAAAGCGCGGCGTTAAGACCGTCATTTAACACGCAATGCCTCCGAATTCGGCGGAAAGTGGGGAACATAGTGTCTTAACACTAGGTTCCCTCTGCCTACCCTGCTGTGTGCGGGATACAGCGCGAAGCTAAAAAAATATGTATGATTATATATTTTTTCATTATTTCTTCGTTCTGTTACCTAAAACAAAGTGTGGCGGTGAGTTTTGCCCATCAACACGCAATGTCTTACAACTCCATTATGAATGATATATTCTTTTTGATTGAATTGACATCTTTTATATACGTTCAGTTTGGGAGGCGAGGGTTAATGCACATTGAAAGGGCCCTTTAAGCATAGGCTCCATTTGAGTGCCCAGTCTAAGCGTTGCTCAGAGCTTCCTTTCTTCCAATATTGTGGACACGATGAACCTATGAAACTTTAAGGAGTTTAAATTAAAATTTATCTCTCTTTTTACCTGCACATAGTAAGGCTGCACAAGCAGACGGAACTTAATGTTAAGACACTCTTTTCCCCACTTTCCGCCGAATTTTGGAGGCATTACTTGTTGAGGGGGGAACTCAACGCTGTGCTTTGCCTTGACACTAGAGCGGAGAAAATGGAAATAATAAATATTCCAACGGGAATCGAACCCACATCCAGTCGCGTTTACAGTCACACTTGTGCTCCTGCGTCACGACTTGCCCCATGTTTTTACTTCATACCCATATTTTTAGGATAATTTTAATCGCGTGCTTATTAATTATAACCAAAATTTACTTAGTCTGGAATTCAAAGCTGTTACTTCCGGCGAAGTAAGCTGTGCAAGTCATTACAAAGCACCAGACCGGTAGTTGTTCATATATTTTTATTTTAGTGACATGCAATATGAAGCGTGTTCACCGATGCAGGTAAATGCGGGTTAAAGTTAAAAAAGACAAAATGTGAGTTGTTTAACTTTTAATGGTTCCGTAGTATAGTTTTTATTATTCGTGGTATTTAAGTAGTACGAGTATATATAATGTATATAGTTCAAGTATATAAAATATCTTTTGTTTTTTTACACATTCTGAAATATGTAATATGTATTTTAAGCGGATTTTTTGCATGTATTTTTGGTATTTAAAAAAAATTTTTTTTAGAAAAGTTAAAATTTCGAACACTTTTCAGTAGTGGTCACAGGTAGACTTTCTTAGAGGTGACTTTCGTCTGTCAGTTGAATACAATTATTATAACAACAGACGTAAATATATTTAAGAAAACGTGTAAAAAATTCAACATAACAAACCTCGAACCCGCGCCTCTTGAAGTAACATATGTAAATCAATCATACTATTTATTAAAACATATGTAAATCATATTATTTATTATGGTGACTATTTATATGCTTACATAATATAAATATAATAAAGACATTAATACATGCTAGTAGTGGCTATAGTAGTTTCTAGCAAGTAATATGTAGAAAATATTTTTTAAGTATTAGGTTACTTCCTCTTTTACTATATTTTAAACTGTTCCTGCAAAAGAAATATTTATTTAATTGAAACCGTCGTGGCACAATATGAAGGGGTATGACAGTAACTGCAAATGTTATGGGTTCGATTTCTACTAGGGGGAATGATTATATAATATTTGCATTTCTCCGCCCTAGTGCCTAAGACAGTGCAGTCGTTAGCTCCGCCACTTAACACGCAATATCTCAGGTGCGGGTGGAAAATGGAGAACGGAGTGTCTTAACATTATGTTCTCTCTGACTACCCTGCTGTGAAGCTACATATATAAGATAGAAATTATATTCCAATTAATTGTTTTCCATTTATCATATTTATTTGAATTTAAAATAGATAAAGTAATTTTAACAATACAAACTACTCTGGTCTCCTTGGGTACGGAACCCTAAACAAAGTACAAGCATTGCGTGTACAACAATCGATTCGCGTGAGTTCAATGCCCAGTTGGGTAGTGACCAGATGGCCGGTGACGAGGCAAATGGGATTACATTGCTTTTTGATTATTTTCTCCCTTTAACGAACGGACGAGCTTTGATTTAAAATGTGCAAAGTAATTATTACGTAGATGTTTCGGTATTAAACTTTTTGTTTCATTTTCTATATCGTTGTTGTACCTATATTGATTTTTATTTGGCTACTGTTTATGATGTAGGTTTTATAATTATTTTTTTAGGTTTTCTTTATACTATATTTTCGTTTAGTAGCCTAGTTGTAATTATAGTTGTTTGTAGGACTGTAATATTGTTTTAAATTTAGAAATCATGTGTTTTCAAACTACACTTACAATTTTTTCTTTTTAATTTTAGTGTTATATTACTTTTTTAATAGCTTCACGCTATATCCCGCACACAGCAGGGTAGGCAGAGGGAACCTAGTGTTAAGACACTCCGTTCCCCACTTTCCGCCAAATTCGGAGGCTTGCGTGTTAAGTGGCGGAACTTAACGCCGCGCTTTACCTCGACACCAGAGCGAAGAAAATTGAAATATAATTTCCATTCCTCGAGTGAGAATCGAACCCACAACCAGTCGTTTACAGTCACAATCTTGTGCCACTGGGCCACGACTGGCCACAAATTTCTTTTTAATTTTAGTGTTATATTACTTTTTATATTTATTGCCCGTTTATGAGATAGTAAAGTTCTATTCTTTTTTTCTTACCAGACTAGCTTCTCGGTTTTTCCCGCGTACAAGACAAAGAGACCCTCAGAGAGAAGAAGAGTCAAGACACTCCGTTCTTCACTTTCCCCCTGAATCTGAGACATTGCATGTAGAATACTGGAACTCTACGCTGCAATTTATCTTGTCATTAGAGCGGAACAATTGCATTTATTTAAATATAATCATTCCTTTGAGTGGGAATCGAACACACATCCATTGCGTATACAATAACACTTGTCAACTAAATTGTAGGAATCGATTCTGCAATTATTGTTTTATAATCATAAATAGAAAGCGTCATATTAAATGACGATGCCATATTGTTTATTTACTAAATAAAAGAAAATAATTTTTAATAAAAAAATCTATGGGCCAGTCGTGACGCAGAGGCACAGTGTAACCTTAAAGCGATGGTCTGTGGGTTCGATTCCCGCTCGAGGAGTGGAAATATTTATTATTTCCATTTACTTCGCTCTGGTGTCGGGGCAAAGTAGCGTTCAGTTCCGCCACTTAACACGCAATGCCTCCGAATTCGGCGGAAAGTGGGGAACGGAGTATCTTAACACAAAGTTTAAAAGAAAGTAATTAACAATAAAAAAATCTATTTACTAAATAAAAGAAAATAATTGATACGCCATCCTCAATATATGTATCTACCAACAGCATATCAACATGTGTTTTTCATATCTACGATGAATACAAAAGGAACCTGTTTATTTCTGTCACGTATGGACAATAATGAAAGCTTTGTCCTTCGCAGGAAATAAAGCGACGTCTGCTTTATTAGACAGTCTTTGTGAATTATTTATAATCTTGCAGTTAGGGTCAATTCAATAACAAACGATTAGTCTATACTGATAGATAAAATTGGCTTACTAAAAGTTGTCCAAAGTATATAAGAACACTATGCGACTAAGTTTGATAAGAACGTACAGGTAGAATGGCTTGCTTCAGAAAGACAGATACCAAAAAGCGCGACTTCAAATTTTGTATAAATTGTCCAATTTTTTTTAAAAATTTTAACTAACACTTTAAAAAGAATATTAACCTATTCTTAATTTTTTAAAACGTCTCTTAAATATTTTAAAATAACATTTTAAAAAGATATTAAAATATATATTTTTTATTTTTTTGAAGTTGTCTGCGAAAAGCCATTCGTAATCAAAATAATTATTGAAAACTTTAACCTCAGGCGAACATCGATATTAATAACGTATCAGCCGACGACGCGTACATATATTGCTTGCATCAGAATTAATTGAAGGTGTATCAATTACTTCGATATATCGTTTTCAATAAAATAAAATGTACATACTTATTATGTGCTGAAAATATACATGTTTATGTATGTTGGTATACGTCATAGATTATAAGATAGTATTTAAGACCCCTCTGTTATTTTAATAACAATAACAATTGCATAAAAATGAAAATTATTTAAAAACTAGCGGCCCTCTCGCGGTTTTGCCGCGTGAACTATTTCGTTATATTGCAACCCTCGGGGCCGCATTTTTTAAAAATAAAGTAGCCTATGTTTAAGCTTAGATTATCAACTATATTTATGCCAAAATTCCTTACGACAAGCGGTTTAGATTTTTCATATAAATTTTCATCCCCTATTTCAACCCTTTACAGGGAGATTTTTGAAAAAATAAATAGCCTATGTTGGACCCAGTAACTTTTACTACTTTCATTCTAAATTTTATCCAAATCGGACCGGTAGATTAGATTAGCCGTGAAAGCATGACAGACAGACACACAGACTTTCGCATTTATAATATAAGGATGGATTAAAGGCATTTTATTAGATATTTTTTTATCTGAAGTTATTTTTTATTATTTACATAGATGTTACGTTAACTTTTAAAATTAGAAATTAGCCTTTATTTAGTATGTACCTATAGTCTCTTAAATTATGGTACGTTTAATTTCAAGGAAATGAGGATTAGTCAGGAAGTGTCAAAACACTCTGTTTTTTAAAGCCGAAATTAAGATATTGGGTGTTAGGTGGAGGATTTTAACGTCGCTCATGCTTTGTCTTAGGTATCAAATAGGTAAAATAAAAACAATTTAAATGTCCCATGCTCCGAGCGGGAATCGAATCCAAAACCATTAGAATGGCATATTATATAAATTTTAGTTTTGAAATGCATGACGATTAAATTGCTCTATTTATTAATTAAACAATATCATCAATTATATTTTTAAACGCAAATAAGTATACGCTTATTAAAATTCACTTTAAACCTGCATATAGATATTTATTTGAAGCAGAAATTGAATTTAAATTTATTTCGGCTACGTTAAATTTTATATTTTTTTATTGTTAATTATTTTTCACATACAGGCTAGCCAGAGAGAACTCAGTTTAAAGACACTCCGTTCACCACCTTCCTATATTCCTATTCCTTCCTGAGATTTTGCATGTTGCGTGGCGAAACTTAACGCCGCGAACTCTCTTGCGAGAACGGAGATATGACTATTGTGATATAATCATTCTCCGAATTAGATTTGAACCCGCAAACCACCGCTCTTAAAGTCGGACGCTGGCCCACTGCACTACAATGACCTCCAGTGAAGCTTAGTGTGTTCTTTGATTTTTTTTATTTTTATGTAATCGATTACTACATGAAGAAGGGCGTGGTCAGGTGGTTTGGGCACGACGAGAGGATGAGTGATGGAAGAATGGTAAGAAAGATTTATGAAGCAAAGGTGAGTGGTAAGAGAGGCAGGGGGAGACCTCGGTTGACCTTCGAAAACACAGTATCGATGATACTGGAGGAAAAGTATCATCGATACTGTCACGTAAAAAGCATGAGGACCCCCCGGAGGGCGTGTATGAAGAGGTTGATGACTGTGGACGAGGCGAAAGAAGTATGCAGGGACCGTAGCGTTTGGCGCTCCGTTCTCTCTGAATACCCCGCAAGGGATACAGCGTGAAGATAAAAAAAAGATTACTGCAAACACTAAGTAGATTATTTTGTTGGCACTTTTAAGCTTATTATTTTCTAATATAAGTTATTAAGGAAGGATCTTATATCAGTTGAAGCGTACACGGGCACTTTACGTTCGATGCAATTTTTGATGTACCTATACTAAAATAAAACAGTAAGAAAAGAATGTTTGTACGCACAGATATTTTAAATTAGGTACTGTACAGGCTTAAAAAAACTTTCTTTGTGAGTAGGGCTAATCTTTGGAAAGGCTGTGCCAGTTTTGACAGGGCTTTTAATGGCAGACAACTGATGTAATAAAGAGTTATTGTAAGTCCTTACAATCACTTATTTACTACTAAGGCTATTTTTATTTTAAAATTACAACTTTTTTCCAAAACTTTATACGGATAAAGTCGCAGGCACAGTCGTAGTAAAAGTAGCTTAACTTATCGATTTATTAATGTTTTTCTTATTAAATTTTAACCTAGTTTTCGTTATAATGCTTTTTCTAAAGTCGGTGCTCACAAAGCGCGTATCTCTAAAAGAAAGCTTACATCTCCATGCATTCTCAAACACATTTACTAATCTAGTTAATGTGTTAGATGTATGGGAGCTGTATGTACTCTGCAATCTTTGCTATAATGTTATCAAATTTTCATCACTTCAACGCTTTTTGCTAGTTGAAGGTTACGTTATTTTAATTCCATCGACTTCATGTTCTTTAATGAATTGAATTTCTTTATGAATAATTTTTCCCAATAGTCGTATCATACTGACTTGTATTTATTATTTACCTTGTCTTCGCCTGCGTGAACTACACACCTATTTCACTATAGGCACGCGTCGCCGCGCCAGCATCGGAATAAAAACCCTCTAAAGTTATCAGCCACGCGTGGCGCAGTTGCACAAGCGTTTGACTGTAAACGACTGGTTGTGGGTTCGATTCCCACTCGAGGAGTGGAAATATTTAATATTTCCATTTTCTTCGCCCTGGTTTCGAAGCAAAGCGCGGCGTTAAGTTCCGCCACTTAACACGCAATGCCTCCGAACTCGGCGGAAAGTGGGGAACGCAGTGTCTTAACACTAGGCCCTCTGCCTACCCTGCTGTGTGCAGGATACAGCGTGAAGCTAAAAAAAAGTTATCAGTGTTTATCTATTATATTATGCATGTATTATACATATAAACCTTCCGTTTGAATCATTCTATCTATTAAAAGTAACCGCATCAAAATCTATTGAGTTTTGAAGATCTAAGTATATATACATACAGACAGACGCGGTTAGCAATTTACTTTATACTGTGTAAAGATTATAGATTACGCTATAATTATACAATACCTTAAATTAAATATCTAGTAAGATAAAACATTAAAAACATTTCGGTATTTTACTTAAGATGCGGTAATAAACACACTAGGAACCATAAAATCTAAGACGAATCGTGGGGTTGATTCCCGCAATTCAACACATATTGTCTCGATTTCGGGAGAAAAGTGTAACACTCTCTATACGGGCAAAAACCTGAAGCTGTAGAAATTATATCCATGTTAAAATGGGAATAAAAATAATATACATTTTTAACTATTCTATCCGTTAAAAGTATTTGCTGATACATTATAAATTTAACATATAATAACCAAGGGAGGATCCAGCCTTTAAAATTTTTATAGTCCCAGCCACTTAAGAAGTGGCTAAGTACGAGCCGGAGTATAAACACGGAAATATTTACAATAGTCCAAATCAGATTCTTAAAACGCATTGCTCAGTGGTGAGAGCGCCTGGACGGTATTCAGGATGTGCGGGTTCGAATCCCCCTGCGTTTAAATTTTTATACATTTTTAAATGTTCTTTAAGATTCTTAAAAAGTTCAAGTGTTTGCAACATACCAATAAATATAACATTAAGGGAAACTCACGTCTTGAAATCACAAATACAAACTTTTATTTACATAAACGTGAGTATTGCATTTTAGACGCCCTGATCGTTATAGCAGTGGTCCGTAACCTTCATGGAATATATTTATATTTTAAATATTTTTGTTGCCAAGCATGTGTATAGTAATGGCGGCGTTTAGTTCTGCATTTCGAAATGGAGTTTTTTTATTAATGACCTTAAATTTACGGGTTGTGAGCTCGATTCCCACTCGAGGAGGATATTTCCATTTTCTTCGCACTGGTGTCGAGGCAAAACGCGGCGTTAAGTTCCGCCACTTAACACGTAATGCATCCGAATTTGGCGGAAAGTGGGGAACGGAGTGTCTAGTGGGGAACACTAGGTTCCCACTGCTTACCACGCTGTGTGCGGTATACAGCGTGAAGCTGAAAAAAAGAAAAATCACGTCTAAATTGGTAAATTGTTTATCAATTACACATAATACAATGTTTGTGATATACTTTTTTGTATAAAATGATAATAACCTACGTCATGACAATTTATAGTTAACGTCAACGAGTTTACTAATATCAATAAAAGTGAAGAAAGAAAACACTTTCTACTAAATTTTAATAGGGTAGAAAAAAGCATTTCCTTCGCTAAAGATATGAAAGGCGCTAAAGCTTAAGATTAAAAAAATACTATAAGTAATAAGATACACGCACTGAAGAATATACCTTGGTTAGGTGGTATTTGAGAAGATACGTCATATTTTTGAGTCATCTGTCTCATATTTTTTACCTTTACGCTGTATCCCACACACATCAGGGTAGGCAGAGGGAACCTAGTGTTAAGATACTCCGTTCCCCACACACCGCCGAATTCGGAGGCATTGCGTGTTACGTAGCGGAACTTACGTTTTGTCTCGATACCAGGGCGAAGAAAATGGAAATATTAATTTTTTCCACTCCTCGAGTGGGAATCGACCCCACAACCAGTCGTTTGAAGTCACACGTCTGTGCCGTCCCGCAGGACCTAAAACATACTATAAGTAATTAAACATTACATCATCCAGAAGTAACAAGCAAAGGCCACCTCTTTATAAACAAAAGTAGCTTTAACGTAGATAATATGATGAATGATGTATTAAAATAGAGGCATTTTCCCAGAAGGTTTGCGAAACGGATTACTCCTCATTGGGCCCGTTCCGGTTGATATTAATCATCGTTGTTTGAGTGCGAAATCTTGTCGCTCTCGTCTAGGCCTAACATATTTGGTAATGTAATAAAGCTTTTATGAGTGTGTTATGATATGATATGATCTAGGAAAAAGGGTCAATTTTTTGTTAATGTGTCTATTGTTGACCTTTCTTCGAGATTTTGGATACCGTCCACTATCGAGTGTTGTATGTTTTTTTTAAACATTTTTAAAGTTTTATTCCACGCTTAGGAAAATTGAAAAATATTGTATGTTACTGTTTCTTTTTGTACCGGTTTTTTCTTAAATCTGAGGATTAAGCAATAATGAACTAGTATAATGTCCTGGAAAATTGTTTCTCGTTCAAAAAATTAAGCGTATAACTTGCTAAGCTCAAACATTTGTATTATTTTGTTCTGCATCAAATTACTCTAACGGTTTGTTTTATTTTATGTTCTTTCAATATTGCAAAAGTAGATAACCATTGGTTATACCGCATTGTATCCTGTTATTTAACATATATCCAAATGTTTTTAATGTGATCTCGTTTAACTTTGGGTATAATAGGTATATATTTTAGTAGGTCACCCTGGTGTAATAACTCCATGGTTAAGGGTTCAATCCACGCTCGGGGGATTGCTTATATTTAAGTTCTTGTTATTTCTTCACTTTCGTAAAAGAAAGCGCGGCGCTGAGTTCTGCCTCTCAACGGGAAGCAGAAAGCAGTTCCGCCACTCAACTCAGCTTAAATTGCAAATTAGAGTAAAGAGTGTTTGACAATGAATTGCTATGTAGAAAAAGTGTAAAATTGAACCAAAAAAGCCTTTAATTTTTTTTTATAATCCCAATCCCATAAGTTATAGATGTTTGTAATTTTGTCATCGAATCTATAATAATGATGTGTTTACACGAACTATTTGAACTCTCGCCGTTTCCAATATTTTCATTTTATTGCCAAACGTTTAAAATACGTTCCTGCACACACTTTTTTTTATGATATTTGTGTTTGCTGGCGTCGAAAGTGTTAGAGGGCCTCTAAAATTTTATTTTTCCCTCCAAATATTTACATTGAATTCCGAAGCAGATTATCGATTCGTCTGTGTTCGCGCTCGATGTCGGGTTTCATTGTACAAACTATATCACCTCGGTATCTGTACTTTGATTTGTTATATGAATTTTGATTGTTGTTTTCTTTTTAATGCATTTAATTCGATTCTACGCGTATCGCTTGTTTTGCAAAGTTGGGACTTAATACTTTGATAGAGTTACAACAATATGTTCTTTCTTAATCCTTTTTAATAATAATAAACATTTAGAAGTCAGTATTATGAATATAACACATTTGAGTTAAAATATTGCGCAATTGTTTTAATCGTGGCGAGTTTTGATAGCGTTTGTTGGTTATAATGTTTTAATAGTGTTATTTTGTTAGGGATATCCAAGTATCAATATCACTTTGTATTAAACTCACGGCTAATAAGATTATGCTGAAATCAGACCGAAGATATGACTTTGATCGCTTTACGAAGGGTTTACTTAAAAAAATAAAAAAGTCAAATAGGTACAAAAAAGCAAAGCGTGTCATTGAGAATTGCCACTGAATAAGCAATATTTCGAATTCAGGCAAAATGTGCTGAAGGGAGTGCCTCACTGGGTTCTGTCGGCCTATCATGCTATGAAAAAATAGGTACCTCTCCAAACTAAAGTCTAGATAACCGATTTTTTTGGCTTTATCCTGTATCCTGCATACAGCAGTGTACGCGAAGGGAACCTAGTGTTAAAACACTTCGTTCTCCACTTTCCACTGAACTTTGGAGGTATTGCGTGTTATGTCGCGGAACTTAACGCCGCTCTTTGCCTGACACCGGAGCGAAGAAAATGGAAATATTAAATAATTCCACTCTTCAAGTAGGAGTCGAACCCACAACCAGTCTCGTCTCGTCACAGTCACATTTATGTGCCACTACGCCACGACTGCACCCAATTTTTTTAAGAAATCTAATTTTACAGGAATTGTTCTCAAAGCCTTTTATATCCTGAACTTTACTAGGCACATACAATTTTATAATACGATTGTTTGTTTATACTCACAAAGGTGTATAGAATTACTGGGGTAAATAGCCGATTAGATTGGACAGGTACGACAACTGTACGGTTCACGGTTCATTTGTCTGCCAATATCACTATACAGTTGTCAATTGATAGCTATTCATGTGGCGCTGTTTTCTTTTAGTATGTAAATGGTATTTTATTTTTTTATTTCTTTTTTTATTTCATGTTTAAAATATCTCTCTCTCTAGTCTCTATATTTGAAAATCGCCGAAAAGCGAAGGATAAAGTGTCTTGATAGCAGGTTGTCTTTGTCTATCGTGTTATGTGGGATGTAAGATGAGAAAAAATATGATTCTTCGACTTTAAGGCATAGATTATTATATTAATGACAATATATTTTGTTGTAAAAGACATTTTTAAAGGAAACGTATAAAAATTTGAACGCAGCGGGATTCGAACCCGCGAAATTTATATTAAATGACTTTACAATTTGTATTTTTATTTCTCGGTCTCGGATAGGTCTCGTTTCCACTTTAAAAGCGTGTTGCTTTAGCAACGTACATCATGCTTTACACAGAGATACCTATGTCAAACACTTTGTCGAGTGAGTATTATTTATTAAATTAATTTAATATATTTCTGATCCATGTAAATTTTATCTATGTATAGGTAAATTTCATATTGCTTCGATTTCATCGTTTTCAAAAAAAAGGGTCTATGTTCCAAGATTTCTTATTTAATTATTGTAGATTTTATCAAAAATGGAAATAGTCTGGTACGATTTCTTATATCATTAATATAATTTAATACGAATATAATTATAATTTAGTATAGTAGTTATATAGTCTTGAACATAATATCTATAAATACAATATTTCATTCATTTACCAAGAAACATTTAAAGTATGAATTCATTTTAAACGATACTTGCTGTTAAACTCACTTTTGTTTGCCAATCATATTCAATTTGGTACGTCTTCAGAAATTGTTTAATTGAAAACTAGTTGTTTGAACAGCGACGTTGAAAGCTCCAGAGTGGCTTGCATATCAAGTTTACAAAGATGTTTGGCACAGGCCCCGGTTAGGAGTGGAAGTGGGACGACTTGTATCTAGTACGAGTTTGCCTGGATAACTGTATTACTGTTAAGATTTAGCTAAATTTTGTCACTGTTAAAGTTTAGATGTTCCTAAGTGTAGTTGTATGGTATAGTATTAGTATCGTTTGTTTGTATTTTTGGGGTATCGTGGCATGGTGGGACTGTCTTTGATTGTAAATAAGATTGATTGTGGATTCGATTTTCGTTTGGGGAATTATTATATTTAAATTATATAGATTTTGCTGCTTTGGTAGCTGAGACAAAGCGTGGCGCTGAGTTTCACCACTGATAACCCAATCTCTTGATTTGAGATAGAAAGTGTAAAATGGAGTGTCTTTGACACTATCTTCTCTATGGTCACCCTGCTATGCGAAGAAAAGCGTGGAGCTGTAATAAAAAAATGTTTTACTTCTTTATTCCCATAAGTTTCGTAAAAAAGGATATTTTTTTCCTTTATGTATTTTTATTTATAGAAAGAGCTATGCATCGATCTCAATATAAACTTAAAGCAAAAGCTTTCAAAATTGGCTAACAAAACTGCTTTTCAAACATAACTATAGATATAGATATGGTATCGTTTTATTACACTGAAGTAGGGATCTACAAAGTTAGTAAATTAAAGCGAATGTTAACTGTACCGTAGTTGAGCTCCTTGTGCAGGTAACATATTAGCGTCTAACTTGAAGTGAAATTAAAGAGGGCATTGTTTAACGAAACTGTTATAGTTACGGTTAGGTCAAAATAATTGAAGTTTGTTAGTAAACTTTGAACATGTCGAGATTTGCTAACTTTATACGTTTGGCTTGTATTGAAAATTAAAAGGACAAGTAATTGGTAGAGGCTTTCGTTTTTTAGTTTGCTAGTTTGGTTATAATAAAGTCAGTTTAAGTAGTTTTTTGTTTGTAAATTAAAAAGTAGGTTAATGCTTTTTCTCGCACAGTAGGGTAGGTTTCTCGCATAAGCAACCAATCAATGGAGTTTATTTTATTTTTCTCCCGTGGGGAAATTCTGTTGCGGGTGTCCGAATGCTACATATATGTAACGCCATACGGATTATGTGAGGCTCATTCTTCAGCATCCTACTCACTAAAACACCGTGGTGTTTGATAGCCCACCGGTGGTAGCCCACCAATCTGCATTACTCGGGGCACCGCAGACCAATCAAGGGACTTACTCTATTCAAATAATGTAATATATGACCTGTCACCGTTTTTGCCCAAATTTTTTGCAGCTTCAGGCTTTTTTCGCCCAGCAGGGTAGTCAGAGAATACTTCGTGTTAAGAACTTTCCTTTCCTTATCCAATTTCTGACCGAAATTAAGACATTGCATGTTTGTGTGTCGAGAGCAGAGAAATAAAAATATTTAAAATATAATCTTTGTCCTCAGTTGAAATCGAACCCACAACCATAGCACCTTAAACTTTAATGATATTTTTTATTTGTTTTATATTATTGGAACATATACTACGAAACGATCCTAAAGTAATTAATATTTCTGGGCAATAAGTTTACTTTTAGTTCGAGGACTATCGATCAATATTCATGTTTTATGTCGTGCCTCGGTCTTTTAAGCTTAATTTAATATGGTCCTTTACAGGGTCGATAAACGATGGGAACTTTGAAGTACTATATGCTATCAATTTATTATGGCAGCAGGTATACCGACTTGCTCTGATGATTCTCTTGTTAATATCGCTAGTAAGTAATTATTGGTTTCAATTTCTTAACATTTTTCAAGCAGTGAATTGAATTACTGTGAAAATATTTTTTTTTTCGTTGACTTTATATTAGTTAAATCAAACCCTATACTTTTTTCTTTCTTTCTTTCTTTAGCTTCACGTTGTATCCTTTGCGGGGTAGTCAGAGAGAACGGAGCGCCAAACGCTACGGTCCCTGCATACTTCTTTGGCCTCGTCCACTGTCATCAACCTCTTCATACACGCCCTCTAGGGGATACTCACGCTTTTTACGTGATCTTCCTCCAGTATCGTTGATACTCTGTTTTAGAAGGTCAACCGCGCTCTCCACTGCCTCTATATACTGATACTGGAATTAAAGGATCGATTACGTCCTAAACGTTCTGTAATTGCAGATAATTAATTTTAATTTAGCTACTTTTTTAAGTATAACTGTCTACTTTGCTACTTTCTTAAGTGTAACAGTGTCTTAATTTATTTTTCTGTTAATTTTTTTCTTATTTTATTTTTACGAATTTCAAATGAAAGGATAAAGACGTTTTAAGTACTGTATTAGCATCTAAAACGTCCTCTATTACAAGAATAAATGAACGAAAACATTTAAATATAGCCGTCCCTTATTTGATACTTGAACTCAACATCCTCAAAACAGTTTAAACTTATCCCAACTGAGCCATGTTGTGTCAATCCGAATAATTGGCTTAATTTTTACTGTTATAATGTTTTTATTTAGGCCAGTCGTGGCTTGTGGGCTCAAAGTGTGATTGTAAATGCGACTGGTTGTGAGTTCGATTCCCGCTCGAAGAGGGAAAATGTTTAATATTTCAATTTATTAGCTCTTGTGTTGAGGGCAAAGCAAGGCTGCGAGTTGTCCCATTTCTTAACATTAGATTCCCTCTGTTTACCCTGCTATGTGCGGGATACAGCGCGAAGCTAAAAAATCTATTGTTTAATGACCGACTATTAAAGTATATCTATCTACATTTATAAGCATAGGAATTGCCTAATGACTGCGAAACGCCTCTAAACACGTCATGTCATGACTTAAAATGGAAAATCAAGAACGGAGTATTTTTGACATTAGGCCCTCGGCGAGACACTATGCTATGTATATATGTCGTGGCCATATCGTAGAATCGACGATTTCATGATATCGTTGACAATATCATGAAACGGTCGCAGTTCATGAAATGACCAATTATCGTTTGGCCAGATCATGATGTCGTTTGACGAAATCAATGACAGCCTAACGTTTAACGATATCGTCAACTAATCGCGCGGTTTCTTCATGAATTCGTCGATATTGTTTGACAAAATCGTCAAATAATTAGTTGAGCAACCGATAGAGGCGCTAGAAGCGCTTTTTGTTTATCAGCTGTTCGTAACAAAGTGAACATTTTAGTTTTAAATATGTTTTTTTTTAATTAAAAGCGGAATTCATTATTCGTTTACTTTAAGCAAAATGAATATTCTTAATAAAATAATTTTATTTATATAAAATCATTTTAACTTTATTTAAGTCAATGTGCGATATAATAACAATAAATTTAAGTAATTATATAGTAAAAGCTACTTTCATATACTAAAGAATCTGTTAAATAGAAGAAGTTTAACCTAACCTAACCTATCTTGATTGATTTTAAGTATCTTCACACAAAATAAATCTAATTACGTAAAAGATTTTTTAGGTTAGGTTAGGTTAAACTTTTTTTAATAAATTGATTCTATAGAAATTGAAAGTCTTTTTGTATAAAAACATCGTCATTATATATAATGAGATCGTTTTACGCACATATTCTAAATTTATATTAAATATATTATAAGGACACCTTATTTTACGATATGACCAAACGTCGATGACGAAATCGTTAAACGTTGACGAATCAACGATATCGTCAAATTCAGTTGGTCATTTCATGAACTGCAACCATTTCATGATATTGTCAACGATATCATGAAGTCGTCAATTATACGATATGGCCACGACATATATATTTGCACTGGCTATGTAGATAAAAACGTCAAAGTGAAAAATGGTGTAATTTTTTAAGAACTTAATGTTTAATATCTGCTTTTTATATGTATAAGCATAGGAATTGCCTAATGACTGCGAAATTGCACCCGCATCTATTTATTATTGACGCAATAGCATCGTGTAGTGCATTTGTGTCAAGTGTCTTTTTAATATTACTTTGATAAATATAAACGGTGTCTTAACACTAGGTTCAACATTAGATTGTGAGCAACGGGAAGACCTAACGGTAGTTAGAGACCACGTTGATCTGTAGTTACAATCTGTTGTTAGTTTGATTCCCACTTTGTAGAATGGAAAGAATATTTTAATTATTTTGAAAAGAGTTTAACAGAGTGTCTTAACACTAGACTTCGTTCTACTTACCTCGTTATATGTGTTAAGCAAAAATGTAGTAGAGGTTGTAAAGTGAAACTGCGTAAATCTGTAATTAAGATTGCTTGTGAATTTAATTCCCACTATATGGAATAGTTGTATTTTAATTCTCTTTATAATTTACTTTATGGTGAATAACGGTGGCGTTGAGTTCCGCTTCTAAACACGTCATGTCTTGACTTCGGGTGGAAAGTGAAGAACGGAGTATTTTTGACATTAGGCCCTCGGCGAGACACTATGCTATGTAGATACACTTGCACTGGCTATGTAGATAAAAACGTCAAAGTGAAAATATAAAATATAATAAGGTGTAATTTTTTAAGAACTTAATGTTTAATATCTGCTTTTTTATTCAGGTATATTAAAATTCCCACTTCAGTTGTTATTTTTTAATTATGGCTTGAGCGTGCCAGTTGAGTACTAATCACTTCGCTGGTATCACTTTGTATGGAGGTCACAATTAAAATTAAAGTAAAAAAACAGAAAAAATATCAACATTCTTATTTTGTATGTTTTAAAGAAATCTACTGTATAGAATCTGTTATTTTAGTCTGTCTGTCTGTTTGTTTGTCTGCTTGTTCCTTGTCTGGCCTCCGGCTAATAATTGCTCGATTGATTTTGACGGGACTCTTACTGATATATAGCTGGTATTATATAAAGAGGCTTTGGCTGTATATATTTAATTTTTTCCCTCGCGGACTGAGTCGCGGGCACAGCTAGCGTAACATAAAATAACACATTACAATAAATACATTTAAAGAACGCATGCTCATTGGTGAGAGCGTCTGGACGGTATTCAGGAGGCGCGGGTTCGAATCCCGCCGCGTTCTATTAAATTTTTATACGTTTTCTTTAAATGTCTTTTTCAATTTTCTAAGTGTGGAATAACACTTTTAAAAATATATAAAAAGTAATACATTACATTTGAATAATTGAAAGCAATTGTCTGTTGTCAATTTAGTTACTTTGCTACACTGTTACTGTTACTGGATTTTGTGCCAATGGACTTAATTGAATTGAATTGAATATCTAAGTTTTTATTTGCTAACGTGAGCTTGTGTTTGTTACAGTTGTTTGCTGTTTTTGTCGACCTTCGAGACTTCGAGGACTTTTATTTCATGGCATTGATGTAAGTATTTTCAATATTTTTGTACTCTTACATTGTCTTTTGTAGAATATTTCTTTTTATGTATAAATGTGATTAGATATTTTAGGAGATACATATCGTTATATTAAATGAAGGCTACAAATGTGATATTTACCTATATTTATAAAATGCTATCAAGACCTTTTTAACCTTGTAAAGAGATAAATTTTAAAATTTGTATTTTGAAAAATTGTGGCCAGTCGTGGCCCAGTGGCACAAGGGTGTGACTGTAAACGACTGGTTGTGGGTTCGATTCCCACTCGAGGAGTGGAAATATTTAATATTTCCATTTTCTTCGCTCTGGTGTCGAGGTAAAGCGCGGCGTTAAGTTCCGCCACTTAACACGCAATGCCTCCGAATTCGGCGGAAAGTGGGGAACGGAGTATCTTAATACTAGGTTCCCTCTGCCTACCCTGCTGTGTGCGGGATACAGCGTGAAGCTAAAAAAAAAAAAAAGTATTTTAAAAAATAATTTTCTCTTTCCTAAAAAAAAATTAAGCTCAACATCCACGCTCACTCTGCCAACAGATGTCACATAAATATTTAAACTATATAAATATTAAGAACTAACATTATGTACGTCTACAAAGAGTTTTCTAAGTTTCAGTATCCGTTAATGCCGCCTAACTTAGTAGCTACCGTACTTTACTCAATGGGCGGAACGTTATGCCTGACTTGGTACAGGGCATATTTACTGCCTTTGTCGTGATATAAGCGTTCTTGCTTTGACATTTTTTTTATGTTTTCATAAAAAATTTCGACCCTTCAAACTGTATGTAACTAGGTAAGTTAATAATAAAAAAAATTAAATTAAATAGCTTCACGCTATATCCCGCACACAGCAGGGTAGGCAGAGGGAACCTAGTGTTAAGATACTCCGTTCCCCACTTTCCGCCGAATTCGGAGGCTTGCGTGTTAAGTGGCGGAACTTAACGCCGCGCTTTACCTCGACACCAGAGCGAAGAAAATGGAAATATAATTTCCACTCCTCGAGTGGGAATCGAACCCACAACCAGTCGTTTACAGTCACACTCTTGTGCCACTGGGCCACGACTAGGTAAGTTAATAATAAATGCTATAAAAATCTTTGGATTCGTTGTTTTGGTAAAATCGTGTCTTTCGTCTCCTATGTTCAGCACTTTAGAGCTTGATTTTCGAATAGCCTTTTCGATAAATAATAAATATTTCCAATCTTCAAATGGGAATCAAACCCATAACCAGTTGCGTTTACAGTCACACTTACGTGCCCCTGCGCCACAACTGGCCACACTTCTACAATTGAATTATTTTCATTTATTCTCTCTGGAGAATGACACTAAACTAGGAGTGTCTAGACACTAAACACTCTTTTAGTACACAACCATGTGGAAAACAGTGTATAGCTAATAAAAAAAAAAAATCATTAAAAATAATGTTGTGTGTTATTTGAAATCCAAATATTAAAGTCAAAATTTGAAATACTGATAGAAAACTGTAGTCCTAGTAGATCTATTTATAAGTATATATATACCTGTATATAAATGAAATTAAAAGTGAAACTTCTTAATTATTAAGGTAACTAAAACTTAGAAAGTCTCAAGGTTACCTAATTAAGTTTAAAAATATATATTTTTAGTTAGTTATTAAGGGTAACTTCGAATTTTCTATTTAATTCAGTTCAGTGGTTTGGACGGTCTGTCTTTAGTGTGACATTTCGACCTTTTCAACTTATATTTATTATATAAAAACTTTTTTCTTTTAATAAGCATATTATTTAGACTTCAGTGAGTAATCCATGTTTATTAAATAAATTATGAAAGAAGCAACTTTGTTTTAACTTGAAAAAGGCATTTAGAATCAAATTTTTATACGTTTTCTAAATGCTTTTTTCAATTTTCCTAAGTGTGGAATAACACTTTAAAAATGTTTAAAAAAATATATATTCAAAGTCAAAATCAGATATTTTTCTTTAAATAAGCATATTATTTAGACTTCAGTGGGTAACTCCTGTTTGCTAATTAAATTATAAAAGTGGCAACTTTATTTTAACTTTATGCAAATCTGCTCTGAAAATCTACACACAATGTCTGCCTAGTATTAGACCGGAAAGCAGAGAACGAAATGTCTTGACACTAGGCCAAAGTTAGATATTGATATAATAGTATATATAAATAATTGAAACAGCTCAAAATTATTCTCACAATGCCTTAACGAAAGCTATAAATTGTAACCAGAATAATAACTAACACAAAGTAATAACTATTCAGCGGTTTCAACTCATTTGTTACTATTATTTACTTACTAGAATAGAAGTAATTGCTTCGTTTCCACGTATAAATGTAGTTCAATATTGGCCAATAAATCTGTCAATAAAACTCGACGCTTTGCTCCCGTGGACTAGAAAATACCTCCACACAGCGACTTTAATAAATACTTCGACACCCAATGAATTCTGCTAAATGAAAATTAATAACTTAAGTGTTTAGTGGGGCTGTTATTAACTAGTCTTTGAATTTATTTTAAACTTAGTTACGTAATGGATAACGTTATGAACAATTTTAAGTCGTTCTTTTGTATACATTTTTTTTATATGTATATGTACGATTCTTATACGTTACATTTCTAATAAATTATGGCCACGAGGGGTAGAGTGAGATTGTGAATTCGTTTCTCACTCGAAGGACTAATCAACTATTGTATTTGCGTGGATACTGGACAACGGAGTGTCTCCATACTAGGTTCATTCTAACTACTCTGTTATGCGGAAAAAAAATCGTGAAAATTAAAAAAAAATCTAATGAATTTGTGATTTGAAATTTGGTGATATAGTAATTTCCATTCAGATGTTTCCTTATAAGGTTAACATCAACTTAATTTAAGAAATATACAAATAAATCTGTTGTATATCAAAAAATAATATTTATATCGTAAAATCCACATTTTAAACATTAATATCTCGAAATAAACACTCAACCCACATTACCAGCTAATGTATCATTAGACAAAAGTGACCCAGGCTTAGCTTATTCATCATAGCACACTCCATACTACGTCTGTCTATACAAGTCCATTTGCGTTAGCATTGCGAGCCCTTATCGCAAAAGTGCACTACGCTCCAAGCCGATTACGTGAACACTTCCCCTTACAACAATGAACATCGGGACGAAGGCTTTCTGTAAAACAACAGGCCTCATTGTTCCACTTCTAATGAATGTACGAATCAAACTCTATAAGATACACTTATGTATAGTTTCTTTTATTATTTGTTATTATTATTATTATTATAAGTGCCAGTCGTGACCCAGTGACACAAAATATGACTGAACAGCAACTGGTTGTGGGTTCGATTCCCACTCGAGAAGTGGAAATATTTATTATTTCCATTTTCTTTGCTCTGGTGTCGAAGTTTGCTTCGACGCTAAGTTCCGCGACATAACGCGCAATGCCTCCGAAATCGGCGGAAAGTGGTGCACGGAGTGTCTTAACACTAGATGCGGGATACAGCGTCAAGCTAAAATAAGTAAATAAAATAAATTATTATAAGTCTTTTTTGTGATTAGTTTGGTAAAGGAATGTAGGTTCAAGTTTTTTCTTGTTTAAACGAAAGAAATACACACCGTTTCCTAATTTCCGTGCGAAATCGAATTTTGCGTGTTGAGTGGCGGAATTCAACGCCGCAATTTGTCTTGATATTCGAGTGGAGAACATATAAATAATATATAATCATCATATGTCCGTCTGTCCGTGTGTCGTCGTGCATTGTCTTAGGTACCAGCGTGGACACAAATAAGTAATTTAAGTGTAATCATTTTTACGAGTGGTAACTGAGCCCACAACCTTTATGTTAAGTCAGACGTTTTTCTACTGCACTATGACGACTTGCACATAAATGTTAAATATATAAAAGAAAATACGTTATATTTCCAAGTTCCAATTGTAGGCCATTTTTGAAAATAAATCTTAAGAATTGTTTTTAATATCCCAAGCAAGTTATATTTTACTTTTACCATAAAAAAATACGTTCCATTAGCTTCTGAACTCGGCCTCTCCATATTTTAAAGGAGGGTCACAAAGTTTCTATAGAAATATCGCAAATACTCTAGGGAAAAGCTCTATAAGGCTTTTAGTAATATTTTCTTCTGTTAGTCCCGCTTATGGAATAAGAAGTTGTTTCTCAAACTCAAAAAATGCTTAGTTTTTTTTTAAATATATAAAATAAATATAAGCCATTTCATAATCTGGCGACGCCCTACAAGCTATTTTTTCTTACTTTGCTAAGACGCAGTTAATAAGCCAGACACTAACTAATAACTTTTTTATAGTATTGCGTTTATAGCTTTACGTTTTTCTTCATATGGCAGGACATAGAGTGCCTAGTGTCAAGACACTCCATTCTTACCTTTTCGTACAGAACCGAGACATTGCATTTCGAGTGTCTAATCTAACTAAAGCATAGCAATAAAGTAATTTAAAAATAAAATCATTCCCCTGAGTGGGAGTCGAACCTATAACCAATCACGTTTTCATTCCACTAGTAACTTTAGCAAACTTATATTGTATCACATTTGAATAGAGAAAATATCTGAACACTTACCCTCTTTGATAGACAAAAAGTCAATTTACAGAACCCTCGTCAAATAAAATCGTACCCAGTGCATTTATATTAAAACATCAGTGAACCGTGAAAATTATCTTTGGAGGAACAATCATCGATTTCGGGTCAGGAAGGGCTACATCGCTGCCAATTATACCTATGGTGTGCGTGCGTAAAGTACTTTATCTAATTCACTGCCTAATAGGTTTAAGTGACGATGATTAACTGTGAAAATGATTGCTAGTTATTATTTGTTATTATGTTTCAATATGTCTTTTTAATACTTAATGATTTTTGTAATAGTTAATCTATTTTGTGTATAGAAATATGGAAAATATAAAGGATTGGAGAAGTATTTTTTTTAGCTTCACGCTGTATCCCGCAGACAGCAGGGTAGGCAGAGGCAACCTAGTGTTAAGACACTCCACTCCATTCCCCACAATTAGGATATTTTATTATGGCCGTTATTTGGTATATTGTTACTATCATTTTTAAATCAATATTCTAAACACATTATTAAGGGAACTTGGATACCGGAAACAGATAGCAAAAATATAAGATATGTGTTACAATGCAAAAGTGAGCGGTAGGAATGTAGGAAAAGATCGGTTGACCTTCGAGGACATAGTATCTGTGATACAGGAAGGTCGTGTAAAAGCACAAGGTCACCCCATAGACCATGTATGAACAAAGTAGACGAACCATAAGAAGTATGCAGCAATCATGGCGTTTTAAACTTTTTACCTGTGACAAAGAACTTGCTTCTTTCTTCTCTGTGCGAAGCTAGAAAAATATAATTTAATTGATTTTAATTGAATTTTAACTTATTTTATTTGGTTATAATTTGGTTTAAACAGATATTGAGATAGTTATCTAAGATCTTACGTTCACTGTCTTATTTTGATGAAAGGGTTCTAATACCTTATTTTGATGCAATATTTTCCTTTGACAAAACATAAATATTAGAAATTAATGTGTTTCATGCAAAAGTAGTAGGTGAAAAATAGATAGTGTCCAGAAGACCACTGTTAAATTTATAAAATTCTATAAAATGCAATACATACATACATTTGACTGCTAGATATCCACAAGTATAACATTTATATTGACAGTTTAACGGAAATATTGACATATCGCTTACATTGTGGTGTGCCTCAAACCATTCAATAGGATGAAATGTCAAGTAACCTCAATCTAATGACCTAGTATTAAAACTTTTTTTTAGCTTCACGCTGTATCTCGCACACAGCAGGGTAGGCAGAGGGAACCTAGTTTTAACATGCTCCGTTAACCACTTTCCGCCCAAATTCGGAGGCAATGCGTGTTAAGTGGCGGAACTTAATGCCGCGCTTTGCCTCGATACCAGAGCGAAGAATATGTAAATATTTCCACTCCTAGAGTGGGAATCGAACCCACAACCAGTCGTTTACAGTCACACGTTTGTGCCACTGCGCCACGACTGGCCCCAACTTAAAACTTTTAGAATCTACAATATACATATACGTACATATATACTAATCACTTATTTTTCTTAACAATATATATTTCACAAAAGCGTATTGATCCAAAACAGTTCGTGTAATAAAGCATACGCTTACAACATCCCGCAAATAATCTCAACGAATTCTTTCAGCCATTTGTCAAGGTATTCTTCCAGCCTATTCTTTGTCTCACGTGAGACTAACTTTCCAATATTGCCTTTTCTTTGGCTATTGTCTGATTTATGGGATATCTTTCATATTATATAGTATATTAGACCCGCCCGCGGCTTTGCCCAACTATAGCTGTTTCGTATTCGATAGTCCGCGTTCTCACTTAAGTTAAGCGGTTTATATTTTGATACAGTTTCTTAATCTTTATATTGTCCTTTAGGAGCGCGTTTTTGAAAAAGAAAAGCCTATATTTGATTTTGCTTTGTGATTATTTTTCTTTCTAAAAAAAATCATTGGAAACCAACCGGTCAAGCGGCTTAGATTGTTAATACAAAAACTTTCATCCCCTATTTCAACCCTGGGAAGCTAGATAGCTTAAATCCTTGGAACAAAGCCTAGCCGTGTTTGACCCTGAGTCTTCAACTATTTTCATTCTAAAGTCCATCCAAATCGGGCCGATGGTTTAGCCGTTAAAGCGTAACAAACAGACAAACTTTCGCATTTACAATATTAATATGCGATGGATGCTTGCCTGCCTCTATTTATTATGGTCCATTTCAACGGCGGCAGCTGTTTTTGTTTTATCGCCGCGAACAAACGGATTCCCGTCGTAAATAGCGGCTATCTTCAGAGTAAGCGATATTTTATTCATATTATTTGGTACTCCGTGTTACAGCTTCTTCTCGCTCAGCATATATTTTTTCATGTGACACATATAATTTTCGATTTATATGCTTTCATTTTTTGAGGCATGGGAATAGTATATATAATTCAGGAGGATTAAATTTCTAAGTATAATTGGGGCTCAGATTTGTTAATAATATTATATATAAAATGTATATTTATATAAAAATCACAGAATAATTTAAAATATGTGTCCAGAGAGTGAGCGAGTCTATACAGAGCTTGGTTGAAATATTACTCAAATAATCCTTATTGAGATAATGATTATTTTTTTGAAGAAAACCAACAATAAATGTAAATGCTAATAAGGAATAACACATATTTTTATAAAGAACAAATAAGATGAATTTATTACGAAAAATCCCACGGAAATGGCCTCATGACTTATATAGTTTCGACTTCGGGTGGAAAGTGGAAATCGGAGTGTATTGACACTACGTTCTCTGCTTCTCCTTCCTCTCTCTCTTCCTCTCTCGTTACTACCTTGGTTTGCGGGAAACAAATTGTTTTATTAATTATAAGGTACACAGGTAGGAATAGTATTTTAAGAAATTATAATATTTTAGTTGAACTTATATTTGAAAAGAAAATCTAAAGTCATCTTTATGAGAATTTGTGTGTCTTCTTTTTTCCAATAAAATTATTAGCACATTTTTTTTAGTTTCACGCTGTATCCCGCACACAGCAGGGTAGGCAGAGGGAACTAAGTGTTAAAACGCTTCGTTCCCCACTTTCCGCCGAATTCAGAGGCATGGGTGTTAAATGGCGGAACTAAACGCTTCGCTTTGCCTCGACACCAGAGCGAAGAAAATGAAAATATTAAATATTTCCACTCCTCGAGTGGGAATCGAACCCACAATCAGTCGTTTACAGTTACACACTTGTGCCACTGCGCCACGACTGGTGGCAATAACACGATAATAACGAAGTAATTTTTTTTCCTACACACTAACGTAAGCATTATTACTGATATTGAAAAAAGTAATTGTAATTTACAGACAAAGGCCGAGTTGATTGCTCCACGTTTTCTAGTCTACGCGTTTTTCGATTAATCAAATTATAGAGAGAGGACGCTTAGAGTGCTTGTCAACAATTATTTATTTTTATTGTTTCTTACTGTAGTATTTTTGTAGATACAAATTTAATATGTTTTATCAATACGAATGTAACATTTCTATAAGAAATGTACAACTTTTTATATTTTTTTTAGAAATAGCGTAACAGTTTGAACGCACAAGATTTGAACCTGCGCCTCTTGGAATCTGTGTTAAGCAATCAAGACTACGTCTAAATTCTATAATAAAATTTAAATAACGACTGACATATTGTAGCCCAATTCCTTTCTACACTTTACAGATTTATACGTAAGTCTGTAATAACGCACACGCAGACAAGACTAGGAAAGTCGAAAGTTTAAATTTAAGAGAGTATCACCTACACTCTAAGTTCAGAAATTCGTACGAAAACAAAAAGAAAGAAATTCGGCAAACCTATCCGAACAAATGTACAAGATGAATGAAATGCGAATAGTATGTTAAAGGTGATGCGTATTGTACAATAAAACACGCGTCATCTTTCAAGAAATCTTTACTTAGATTTCTTTAAAAAGTTACTTTTAGAAAACGCATAAACAATTCAACACGTCTGAATTCGATTCCGTACATTGTATTCTCTCGGGCGGCTTTATAAAACTGTCCTTTTCAATTTCCCAAGTGTGTTAATAACACTCAAAAAAATGTTAAATGTAAAGATTTCTTTCTTTGTTTACTCGAACACGACCATTTTGTTTACTCGAACATATAATATTTGCGCTACTACGATGATTACAATTCTAACAAAATTATTATGTTCCTTTAACTTCTAAACCCGGACATATCCGTCTGTACTTAGTCTTACCTCTACAATTAGCTAACGTACAATGTATTAGGTACAAATGCTTTACATTCATTCCATTTGTATGAGAATTTTATTCGTGTCGCATAAGTGCACCAGAAATATACGAAGTGAAGGTAAGAAATGCATTTATTGAATATTTTTAGTCTTGATAGACTAGAAGTGTCAATAATGTTGGCGCTAATGCAGTGGCAGGAGTCGCCTTTTCATGTTCAATTTTCTTTCATTTCTTTGCATTAGAACAGTAGAATATTTAAAGCTTTTTATAACATTATATTTTAGATTCCATCTTAAATCGAATTTAAGTAGACTTTGTTTATTTTAGAAAAAGTATAATTTGGTTAATATATATTACGATAACTTTATCTTTGTGCACTAAAAAAATGGAACAACATTTAATACTTAAATGTTCAAATTTAAATTATACTTTGTTATTTCTTGCAAAATAAACGACTTATGTCTCTCCCCCTTACTAACTAAAGAACAACTTTTGCAGACGAGCAGAATATCTAATACAGATTCCTTTGATGTAAAAAGGAACGTTCAGCGTTCACAGTGATAAATATGTAGGGACTCACGAGAAGCGAGTATGTTACATATTTATTGTGCCTCCCTTCCAAATGTCATTAAAAAATTATTCAACGCTTTCATACAAAAACATTTTCGCAGCTAATTCCAAGTAACCGACTCACAGTCGGCCATTGTCCGCACAAGACTCAGTCATTTATTTCTAGGGCCCTCTGATTTTCCTCCCTTTTGCTTGTTCTACGAATTTATTCCGCATAAATATTTGCATTTTAACCATTAACTACTGTTCTTTTAGAGTCGACATTGCCTTGATTTTGTGAACCATGTACCGGAATAAACAAATCAAATCATGAAGATTGTTTTCATATCTTAGCGAGCTTTCATTAAGCGTTTGTTTTATTGTAATTGTTGTTTCTGTTTTACCTTTATATAAATTTTGGCATTGAAAACTTTATTATTATGTTAATACGCGAAGGAAAACTTTGCACCCCTTTTTATGAATAATATGCGTACTAAGGAGTGTGAAATTTGGCATAGTTAAAGTTTATACGGAACAGAAGGGCATTGCACTAAGAGTTTTTTCTATATACTGATATAATAAAGAGGCAAAGCTTGTAAGTTTCTTTGTTAACCGCTTATGATAATTCTCTCACATTTAGAAACTACACTATTCAAAAGTGCTATAGGCTATATTTTGTTATGACTAAATATAAAGTTGAGAAAATCCAAAAGGGGCTCGAATAGGTGGTAAAAGATACCGATTACGCAGCGAAGCCGTGAGCGGGTCGCTAGTAGTAAATAAAGTAATAGAATTAGAAATACATTAAATTAGGAAATATTACACGTAATACCACATGTTTGAATGTATTTCAAACTGAATAAAGAGACTTACACATTACCAAATAGCCTTCTTAATTCGAGATATTTTTTTCTATATCTGTATTTTAATTTCTCTTCTCTGTGTTTAAATTTAGTGGATTTCTGTAATTTAAATTAATACGACGTATCCTTCCTTGTTATAACTGTTATGTTTTATAAATAATATGGGTTGTTATTATTCGTCAATTTCAATTATTATTCGTCAATTTTTTGGACTTTGAACTAAATTTAGTGTATGTTTATCCAATTGATTGACCTATTAAAAATAAATATTATGTTTGCTTTACAACCTTTTTTAACTTTATATATACAAATCCTCTATATATCTGCTATAATCAGCAATTAAATTATTATATTTAAAAAAAAAACTGATTATTTCCTACATTTAAACATTTTTAAAGTGTTATTCCACACTTAGGAAAATTGAAAAAGACATTTAAAGTAAACGTATAAAAATTTGATAGTTAACTATAATTTATTTATGTTGTTAGCATCTCTCTACAGAGATGCTAACAACATAAATAAGTAGTAATAAAGCGTATAAGAATTTCGACGCAGCGTGTAGTAGAACGCATGGCTCAGTGGTGAGAGCGCCTGAACGGTATTCAGGAGGCGCGTGTTCGAATCCCGCTGCGTTCAAATTTTTATATGTTTACTTTAAATGTCTTGTTCAGATTATTTCCTTTCAAAAAAATTACACCATCGAGCCAAGCCAAAAAAACTTGCTAGGTCATTAGATAAACTTGAAATGGTAACATAATATTCGTTTATTTTTAGCTAAATGTTGTTTCGGATGCCATAAAAGGTAATTTCAAATGCAGTCACAACAGATAAGACATAGGTTTCAGAGCACCGCAAAATGGGGCTATTTCCGGAAAACCCTGGTTATTTGCAAGCGATAGCGAGTGTTTTCAGTTATTGTGCGGTTTGTAGTACATAGGTGTACATATGTACACCAAGCGTTATGTGTTAGTAGATATTTTATATTTATTATGGTGAATTTATTTATTGTATTTTGAGGTTCATTTCAAATCGTGTCTGGGAAAAACAATATTTATAAAAAACAATATAAATAAAAATATGGGGCCAGCCGTGGCGCAGAGGCACAAAGTGACTGTAAAGCGACTGGTTGTGGGTTCGAATCCCACTCGAGGATTGGATATTAAATGTTTCCATTTTCTTCGCTCTGGCGTCGAAGCAAAGCGCGGCGTTAAGTTCCGCCACTTAACACGCAGTGCCTGCGAATTCGACGGAGGGAAAAGGGAAGTGGGGAACGGAGTGTCTTTACACTAGGTTCCCTATACCTGACCTACTGTGTGCTGGATACAGCGTGAAGGTAAAAAAATATTGTTGGAGTGCGTGAAAAATAGCTAGGTTTTACCATTTAGTAAACCGTCACATAGCAACTATGCATTGTCGTCTAAACTAAATGTGTGCACAAAATTTTAAGTCAATCAGTTAACGATATATGCTTTAAAATTGAGTTGCAAGAAAGGGAACAAACGTACGTACAACGCAAATTGAATAAATGCTTGTGATATGACGCAAAGGAAATTAATTTAAAATGGTTGTTATTGGTTAAGGTGATTAATAAAATAATACGTTTGGAATGATCACGCCTAATGCAGATAGGTACAATAAATTATTATATTTAATAAAATATATCCATACTTATATTACTTTACTTATATTATAAATGCGAATGTCTGTGTGTTTGTCTATCACACTTTCACGGCTAATATACTGGTCCGATTTGGATGAAATTTTGAATGAAAGTAGTAAAAATGACTGGGTCTAACATAGGCTACTTAGTTTTCAAAAAAACAACCTCTAAAGGGTTGAAATAGGGGATGAAAGTTCATATGAAAAATCTAAACCGCTTGAACGATTGTAATGAATTTTAGAATATATATAGTTGACAGGATTATCAACAAGGTTAAATATAGGCTTCTTTATTTTTCAATAATCCACCACTGAGAGTTGCAATATACCGAAACAGCCACGTAGATCACGCGACGAAGCCGCGAGCGGGCCGCTAATATGAAAATATATTATCCATACCTACTTTTAAACGTAAAAAAAAATAGCTTCACGCTATATCCCGCACACAGCAGGGTAGGCAGAGGGAACCTAGTGTTAAGACACTCCGTTCCCCACTTTCCGCCGAATTCGGAGGCATTGCGTGTTAAGTGGCGGAACTTAACGCCGCGCTTTACCTCGGCACCAGAGCGAAGAAAATGGAAATATAATTTCCACTCCTCGAGTGGGAATCGAACCCACAACCAGTTGCTTATAGTCCCACGCTTGTGCCACTGGGCCACGACTGGCCACAACGTAAAAGTAGTAATTTATTTAACAAAACGTTAGAATACAAATTTCATGTACAACTTTTCCCGTACTCATTTATCAATTTCCTCGCTTTGAATACATAAAGGAGACAAAACAAGACCTTTCATTTCAACGGAAACTTGGAAAAGGCAATGAGCATATATCGATAACGTGAAAAAAATAGTAGCTCAAAAGTAACGTTGTATTTCTTCACTAATTGAGCAATTTTCACTGTTTGTGCGCGATATGTTAAATTTTGTTTCAATTTCTCGTAATTTGAAAGTCCGATGGAGCTATGTATGTCTAGTTAAAAAATGGAACAAAAATGTTTCGCTTTTCGGCAATGTACACACAATGTTTGTTGATTTATTGAAGTTGGACTTGCAAGGCTGTTTTTTCTGCTTTCAATTTTTTTTTTGTTTTTACCAATTTATCGAGGAGTGGAAATATTTAATATTTCCATTTCCTTCGCACTGGTATCAGAGGCAAAGCGCGGCGTTAAGTTCCGCCACTTAACACGCTATGCCTCCGAATTCGGCAAAAACTGAGGGATGGAGTGTCTTAACACTAGGTTCCCTCTGCCTACCCTGCTGTGCGCTGGATATAGCGTGAAGCAATTTATCATGTTTCATATGGATATTTCCGATTGTCTTGATTTTGAACGGAAAGTAGAAAACGAAGTGTCTTGATACTAGGTTCTCTCTTGACTATTTGACACAGCAGTACTTTATGGGAGAAAGCGTAGAGCTACTTTTTAGCGAATTAAAACCTCTAACTCGAAAATTAACATAAGTGGGAAATAGTGAAAAGATATATATATTAATGTATCTCACCACAATTATAAAAAATAATAATAAAATTAGGAACGGAGTGTCTTAACACTAGGCTCCCTCTGCTTACCCTGCTGTGTGCGGGATACAGCGTGAAGCTAAAAAAATAATATTAATTATGCTTAAGTTTACCTTCCATGAAAAAAAATACGATAAAAAAATTATAACAAGGGGAAAAAACAATAACAAAGGACTTTCAATAATCTTTGAAGTAAAATTAAAATGTTGTGGACACTAGTTCTAAAGGAACTTTCTGCTTGTTAAAAGTGTAATGAACTAAGTTTTCCCGATAAAACACTTAAGCGTCAACTTATTCTAAGTTGATGAATATTTTATAAAGGACAAGGACTTCTTGCCACTGACTTAATGTAGTATGCAAGTGCATAATACATTAATATTTATATTAAAGCAAAAGAAGGGAGCAGCAATATATAAAAATGAAGCATGTAACTTCTTACTTTGAATAAAATTATTTGACTTTGACTTTTGATATAAACTTATTATTAAGATTGTTTGTTATTGCGATTTTTATACACTTTGAAATAGCGTATTATTTGGTATTCGAAAGTACGTTTTTAGAAAACCCGACATTTCGAACACTTTATAGTGATTCTTGGCCACAGGCAGACTTGTTTGAAAATAGTTTTATTTTAAAATATATAAACTTTTTTAAAGTGTTATTCCACATTTAGGAAAATTGAAAAGACATTTAGATAACGTATAAACTTTTTTGTTATTCATGGAGTGGTTGACAGATCACCCAGCCAAAGCTATTGGGCGTAGAAAGTTGGCCATGTGGGTTCCTTAGGGAATCTAGGGAAGCACCGATGGAGGTTTTTACTTCAAATACCTACAGGAATGAGATAAATTGGAATTTTATATTTTAAAGTTGAAACCCATGAAGATAAAGATATAAATAGTAGCACATAGTCATGAATTAGAGTTAACGTAATTGCGAATGGCAACTTCTTTTAATTTATAACTTTTTATATTTTATTGGTTGTTCGGGTTCTGCGTATGTATGTGGTTGCGTGCACTATGTTTTCTCTAAGTAGCTGCAACAGTTGGCTTTCACATACGTGAATTATTGCTAAATTCTTTGTATGAAGTCAAAGATCTATTATATTTTTATTGACTATTTTTCAAAGGTTATAACAAATTAACATTTTTTAAATAACATTTTTGGATATCAAAATCAAAGGATTAAAAGTATATATTTTTCTTATTTCTTTTTACTTCTAATTCTGGGGAATGTATTTACACATAATGCCCATGCATAAAGCAAGTACGGCACACTAATATTATGTAATAATAAATTATTGAGTATCTTAAGTTTTAGATGCTTTAAGTATTGAACCATTGCAGTTTATTTGTGATAAATCCTTCTAAAAGTGGTTATTTAAAATAATTACAGTTAACACTTAAAATAATATCAGTATAAGTATTTGTACTATTGTTGGAAGCATCTAAAGCGCCGTAGAATAATTATTATTGAATATCCAATATATTGTATCAACAATAATTGCAATGTCTTAATGCAGTTACCAGAGTCTATATATATAACACTATAGTTCCCAATTTAGAAATCGAATTCTAGTGGTATAAGTTTAGGTTTAAGTTAGTAAATACTACAGAAGCTCACATTTTTTGTTTAAGAAAAACTCTCCTTTGATTTGATCTAATCCACAACCAGGGGGAATAATTAAATTCTTTTCCAGCTTTCTGTTGAAAATTGAGAGTTGTCCGAAATGTGGATAACACTTAAAAAATGTTGAGAGACATTGCATGGAAAATGGCAGAGCTTAACGTCGCGTCGAAAGTGTGTTTCGTTGTGGTTTACCCTGCCTGGGCTATTTGTAGTAGACCTCTGAAATTTGGCAGGGATATCGAGCCCAGTATCTTGTGTGCTGTGAAGTTTATTGGTGACAATTGTTAATGTAGTTTTTGAATAAATGGTAATAATGATCAAAAAGTGCCCATAGACTTAGTCTGTGGAACGTTTTGAAATCGCACGCGCGCCCACTTGCCATCACTTAACCTATCTGCGGGAGCGAATAATTTTGAAAAATTCGAACATTAAATTTACTTTTTTTCACTGCTACTTTTAGTCAATTAACATTAAATATATACTTCGCTTAGCTCTTTCCGCAATGGAGAGCAAAAAGGCGGTTCCTAGTTTTAGCTCCCAGAGCGAAGAAATTAATATAATATACATCTATTTTTTCCAGTGGGAATCGAACCCACAACCATCGGATTTAAAATCGAACAGGTCTCCTAGTATAGCTACATACCTCTACATTAAACGAAAATTAGATTTGCGGTTGTTAAATTCGACATCCAATAATATTAGTATTGTACGCGATTGTCCGACATGGATTGCATTCTCATCATTTGCACGTCACTGACCGCTTGTTGTATAATTGCGTTTGCTAATGATTTATTAGTTTTGCCCATACATCGGCTACGATGTTAACGCCTGATGCCGTGTTGTTAATTATTATATTGAAATTTTAATTAATAAGTTAATCCACTGATATCTAATTCAATTGTGGCACAGGGGCACAATGTGTGACTGACTGGTTGTGGGTTCGATTTCCTCTTGAGGTATGGAAATATTTAGTATTTCCACTTTTTCTTCTTCTGGTGTCGAGGCAAAGTGCGGTGTTAAGTTATGTCACTTAATACGTAATGCGTCCAGAATTCAGCAAAAATTGGAGATCGGAGTGTCTGACTAGGTTCCCTCTGCCTAAGGAAATCAAAATAGTTTCAATTCTATAATTTTAAAAAAATTAAATAAAAATAAATAGCTTCACGCTATATCCCGCACACAGCAGGGTAGGCAGAGGGAACCTAGTGTTAAGACACTCCGTTCCCCACTTTCCGCCGAATTCGGAGGCTTGCGTGTTAAGTGGCGGAACTTAACGCCGCGCTTTACCTCGACACCAGAGCGAAGAAAATGGAAATATAATTTCCACTCCTCGAGTGGGAATCGAACCCACAACCAGTCGTTTACAGTCACACTCTTGTGCCACTGGGCCACGACTGGCTACTGGTATCTATAATTTTCCTAAGTAAAAATAGAATCCAATACCTGATTAAATCGCTTCCAGTCAGTCGCTGTCCCACAGCGCTACGATTGCCTCATTTTTTCATTGTAAGGATTGTTATTTAATTAAACTAGCAGCTCGTCCGGAATCCGCTCGTACACATGTTATGTTGAACGTAAACGTTTCATTATTTATTTATTCATTACCAATTCGATAATGTAAGCTGATGTATCTTACCAGAAGAAAGCGCATTTTTCTTTCGTCTAAAAAGCTAGAACTCACAAAGCTAGAGTTCTTATTAGAGTTTATGCCTAAACAAGAGAGAGAGCTTATTACAGTTTATGCCTAAACAGGACTTTTTTTAAGGCAACAGTACGCAGATCTACAATAATTTATTAGTGACCTTTAAAAGACTGGAGCAAGCATTTCGTTCACATGACGTATTATAACATCTTTAATTAAATAATAATCTTTTAACACATAAACAGCATGTTTTCACAATTTTAAAAATTATGATAGGTACACAAAGAATGTTTTCTGGGATTTTCTTTCATGCCTACATTTTACTACAATATACGAGCGATAATACCAGGACTGCATTGTGCATCATCCTATCAATGCAGACAGCGCCGTTAATCGTGTTACCGGCAGCAATATGAGCTTCTATACATATATAACATTGAGGCCGTCGTGGGGTATTGGCATAGCGTCTGACTGAAAACACGATGGTTATGGGTTTGATCCAAACTCGAGGGATTTTTTATATATTATTTTCTTTTCTCCGCTCTAGTAGGTACCTGAGACAAAGCGCGATATTCATTTTTGTCACTTAATACATAATTTAGTGGCCAGTCGTGGCCCAGTGGCACAAGCGTGTGACTGTAAACGACTGGTTGTGGGTTCGATTCCCACTCGAGGAGAGGAAATATTCAATATTTCCATTTTCTTCGCTCTGGTGCCGAGGTAAAGCGCGGCATTAAGTTCCGCCACTTAACACGCAATGCGTCCGAATTAATCGGAAAGTAGGGAACGGAGTGTCTTAACACTAGGTTCCTTCTGCCTACCCTGCTACATAGGAAAAAGCACTAAGGTATTATAAATTTCGTATCATTTTCTCAATTAAATATTCTTCCTAATACATCATTTAATTTACTTGTTCCAATGTCTTTATATTTTTTTGATCGTGGTTTCTACCTACATTCCTTATAAATCTGAAATCTCCTAAATCTGATTTTGGTCCACATTCAATTTGTATAAATACATGTGGTTACTTAAATTATCTTGTTTACTTCATATAATGTATGAATAAAGGTAACAAGTCTAGACAGTTTCTGCTATTAATATATCAAAGTTATTGGCAATGTCAGTTATATAATACTATTTGGACCTCGGATCTCGGAGGTCCTCGTGACGTATTTTCGACATGTTTGATCGTGAGTTTGAGGTTACCCTTTCAGAAAGTAATGCTCATCATGTTTTTAAGTATTTTCGTTGACACCTACCATTGTTTTTGGGTAAACTATAATATTTAAAGTATTATATTTATTCCTAGAGGTTTTTTAAATTAAAATTATCTCATATATTCCAAAGCCACACCTACTCTTGCTACACAAATTTTAAATACACGTTTTTTTCGAAGTATTACGCCCAAATCCTCTACCATGCCATAATTCCACATATAACAGAAGTATTTATGTTTAAAGATATTTATTTTCAAAAAAATACAGTATATAAATAAAGTACAGTATAGTGTAGTACTTATAGGATAAAAATAAATATTTACTAATTATCATAATTTAACAGTCAGTCCCTGTCTATGAGAAACAATAAAAATAAAGTAAGAAAATAATAAGCAAATTTAGCGATTTGACAAAACATTACTTGAAATAAAGTACATTTTTTTAGAATTAAAAAAAATGTAATGCTTAAATTTTTGGTAGTATTGCTTCACGCTGTATTTTTTTAGACTCACGCTGTATCCCGCACCAGCAAGGTTAGAAGGAAACGTTCCGTTCCGGTAGTATTGCGTATAGTAAAAAAACAATAGCGGTATGGTAGGGCCAATATTTCTCAGTTCTTACTAAATTTAGTTAAAATACTCCGTTTTCTATTTTCCGTACGAAATTGAGTCATTGCCTGTTATATGACTCACTCACTAACTCAACTTCAAGAAAATAATCTCAAGAAAATTTAAAGAAATCTAAAAAAGCATTGTATATAGGGTAAAACTTGGTAATACGCCCCACTTTTTTTTAACCTTCAATAAAACCCAAATAATCATAGATTTAATTATTTCTTTTATTCCTGGACGTTAATAGGTTCGTTAACAATAATTTTACAAAACCTTAATGTAATTGGAACGATGGTTAAAGATCTATTTCAATTTTTTTGCAGACATGGAGTGGGGCGTTTTATCAGGTACATGTTACCTAATACGCCTCGTTTTGTATTATAAAATGCCCCATGCAATTTAAAATGTCCTCATATATGTCCATACCTAAATTTTATCCAAAACGTAAAAAAACACAATATATCAATAGTTTAATAACTTACAAACATAACACAAATGTAAGGCAAGACTTAAAAGTCCTTAAAAACTCTAAATAAAAAAAAAACATTTTCATTTGTAAGTAATTAATTAAAAGAAAAGTTGTAACAATAAAAAACACCAGTCTTCTAAATTAATGATTAACATAACAGTCTTTTCAATTAACTTTGACATAAACCAAATTAAAATCATCATAAAATAGTTGAATAGAATAAAATCAAATCTTGATGCTTTTAACAGCTCTCTCAGCTTTCTGCCCATAGTTGTTACACAAACGTGGTACCCTGAACGTGTCAAACTTGAATCCAGTCTTCAGGAGACTTTGTTATGTAGTCATTTTCTGTACATTCAACGCTTTTATTTATGTCCATATCCGAACAGTTTTAAGGTGCTTCTCAAAGATGGAACTTTGAAGTGCTTTGAAGCTTCATTTTTTTTACTTCATACAGATCGCATTGCCTCCAAGAAGCTCGAAGAGTCTTGCGTTTATATTTAAGAGACATACTCTGTAATTAAAATACAATATAAATTTGTATCTATGTAATTTCGGTACGGGGGCATTTTAAAAAACATGCGGTGGGGCGTATTGCAAATTTTGCTTTTTAAAACGCCCTATCAAGAAAAAAGCCTCAATTTCAAAGTTATCACGTTTAACGAACATTTATAATAAAGTGTATTTATGTGTATTTTCAACAGTTAATATCAATTTAACTTAAATTTAATGAGTATTAAAATATAAAAAAATGTTTGCAACTTACCACAAATTGTAACTTCACTGAAACACTAAATTTATTAATATTTTTTAAGGGAGCGTAATAAACCACACGTGCACATTAGCTATGTTGTTTATCAACTTATGGCTACTCTTCGTGCAATAAGTGTATCATCTAGCTTTCTTAATGTGCCTGCTATGGCTGTGGGGCGTTTTGTCAACTGGGGCGTTTTACCTAGTTTTACCCTATAGTTTAAAACGTAGTTAAAGTATTTCAGGCTCAGATATTTTGCATAAAACACAATTTAAAACAGTTTTAAAAGTTTCCTGAAGTTGTAGTGCGGAGTTAGAGATTATGCATAGGCTGAAGACTCTCAGCACAGCCTAGTGAAATATATAGGTCGATATCACCGACGCATTTCTTATTCAAGAGTTTTGCTCTTTAAAATGCCAAGATTCTAATAAAAAATTTTATCACACCCTCAGCATTTTTGCCGCGCCTTGAGTGCCTGTTTCAAATCGAGAGACAGCAGCCGGGTTTAATTTGGAGTTGTTACGGAATTTCATCTCTACTCAAATAAATTTTGACTAAAGGGAACTGTTAATTACGACCCATTTACTCACCTTATTGACTTGAAATGGTATTAGTATTTAACTTTAAAATAGTATGATTATTTTTACACATTTTTAAAGTGTTATTCACACACTTGAAATATATAAACCTTTTTAGAAATCGTTTAAAAATTGTATGCAGCAGTATTCGACCCCGTAACCGACACTTCTTGAAAACCATAGAAGCGGTCTGACCGCTAAACCATCCCTTCTAATCACGTTGCGTTCAAACTCTTATACGTTTTATAAAAATGATTTTTATTTAAAAAAAACAACAAAAATAAGTTGTAATAAAGCGTATCAAAATTTCAACGCAGCGGATAATAGAACGCAGTGGATAATATAACGCATAGTGTTGAGAGCGCCTGGACGGTATTCAGGAGGCGCGAGTTCGAATCCCGCTGCGTTCAAATTTTTATACGTTCTTTTTAAATGTCTTTTTCAATTTTCCTAAGAGTGGAATAACACTTTAAAAATGTTTAAAAGTATCTCCGTCTAGCTATTTCATAAAATATATCAAAGTTATTGGCATATATGCTATAATAACCTGATAATAAATCTTCTATGATTATGTATATCAATGCATATAATTTCTATCAATAAATATATCTTTCATAACGTCGGCGACCGTTACGATGGAAATATTGAAGAAAAATTGTAAAAGGAAAATTGGTAAAAGTAATTATTAAATAACCTAACAATAATGTTTAGCCATCTAGTCCCGTTACGTAATACTTATAACTAAGAAATAAACACACCAATCATTCTATTAAGACTATTCGAGTATTATTCATATGATAAAATTAGAATTTTACATCACAATAAATCAGTAAACTTGGCGCACCAAATTCAGAGCTTTTTGCTAATTTAATTCAACAAAAGTAGTTCCAAGTTTTAGACGCGCATATTACCTACCTGCCTGCCTGCCTAGTGTTCATCTGAAAGTTCTCATTAAGGCGAAACGTGTCTCCAAATCTTATAAGGCATGTAATAAATCAGGCGAGTGTGTCACTGCCTCGCTAACTTTTAGACGTTCATGTACATTCATTATTTACTACGCCTTTATGCTTCAAACTAAATTGTGATCTGAATTTTAATACTTTTTGTGTTAATGAGGCCGTTGTGGTGTGGTGGGGCAGCGTTTTTGGTTGTTTGGTTGGGTTTGATTCCCACTCGGGAAATGATAATTATATTTATGTTACTTTTTTCGATTTTATTATTTGGACTATGGACGTATGGACTTTTCTTTATATTAATCACTTACTTACAGAAATATACTTATTTTATATTAATTACATTTTTTGTTCCAAAATATCAGTACTAAAAAGTAAGGCTTATAAAATATACTTTTTTAGTTATTTTTCTTACTATAGTTTCTGCCCTTTGGTGCTTAAGACAAAACAAGTGGTTGGGTTCCGCTACTCAGCACGTAATATTCCGATTTTAGGCATAAAGTGGAGAACTACCTTGCAAAAAAAACCGTAAATATACTTATTGCGGTAATGGTATTGCGTTAATGGTATTGCTCGTAATATTTTAATAATCTTGTTGTACTCTAGTATTATGTATGGTTTTCATTGTTATTAGTTGTCATAGCAGCGCAGACTCTGTAAATGCAGTCGGTTGTGGGTTCGATTCCCACTCGAGGAAACATTATATTTAAATTATTGTCATTTAGTTATTGGCATAAAGCACGGCGTTTCAAGGACAAATCGACACGTATTGTCTCGATTTTGGGCCAAAAGTGGAGAAAAAAGTGACATCAGATTCTCAGTAAGAACAGTAAAGCTACGCAGATTTTGAATTAAATTAACTGCTTTAACATACAATAACAATAAAAAGGAAATTGTTGTATGTACTGTATTTTTAAGCAATTAAGTTAATTTAAAATCTGCATACAAACCTTTTTCCGGCCTTACTGTTACATTGCTGAAATAAAGTTACGATGCTATACGTAGGGGCTGTCGTGATGTGAGCTTTTATGAAGCATTCTGGTGTTTGTAATGTTGCCCTTTTGCTAAAAAACGTTTTTACTTAGAGGTTAAAACGGTTTTTGTGTGAAACTTCAATTATTATTATATTTTTATATTACTTATACATTCAATTCTATGAAAATCTTCATCTTGAGGTTATAGTGGAATAGTGGGACAACGTCTGATTGTAATCGCAAATGGATGTGGGTTCGATTCCCAATTAGTGAAACAAGACAAATCGTGGAATAGAGATCCGCCACTACTTTTTTATTGAGTAAAGGAGACAAACGAGCAGAAGAACCACCTGTTGGTAATTGGTTACCTTCGCCCATGGACATCCACGATGCCAGAGGAGTTGTGGATGATAGTGGTTGCGAGCCAGTCGGAGAACGAATCTCCTACCACCAAACTATTGGGTTAACCGCCTTTTACGGGACGCTGCCCAGCGGCGGAGGGGAACCCGTCCCACCACGGGATAAAACTGTTGAGTTTTATCCCGTGGTGGGACGGGTAACGGGGAATTGTTTATATTATGGGTGGAGAATGGAGTGTCTTGACACTAGGTTCTCTCTAGCTACTCTGCTATGAGGAAAAAAAGCGTAAAGCTGAGAAAACACCAATCATTTTAAAACGTTATTTAGATTTTTCCAAAAACGAATTACACTCAAAAAATACCGTACATTTTCAGTATTTGTGTTGTATATACGAAAAACCGACAAAAACCTCGCAGAATTTGTCAATAGAAGCATTTTATGTGGTGATGAGAAATGCGGATAAAAATACGAAATATAATCCGGTTTACCGGTAACCGAGTGACGCTGCCGGCGACGACTCGCGTGATATTCCCATCATATAATCGCTCTAGTGTGAAGTGCTTGTGATCTAGTCGACAATTTTTAGAATAACTCTGTAGCTTTTATGACAACGTTATTATTTCCAATTTATTAGGCACGCTCGTTTATTTTATTTTGTGACACGTTTTTTTTATTTGTACCTATAAAATTGTTTGTTTGGTTATTTTATCATATATATGTTTTTTTGTTATTTGTTAATTTTAGAGAGATAGCTTCTATCTAAGCACGGCGTTTAGTTCCGCCACTTAACACGCAATATCTCGATTTCGACTGGAAAGTGGACAGCGGTTTTCTTTGACTCTGACTCTACTATTCGTATAAAATCATGGGTGAAACAGAAATAAACTGGCATTAAACTAAGTAAACTTAAAATGGTAAATCTAGTAATTTTTGCATCACGATTCATTCCGAATAGGTTTTCATGTCAACCCGAATACCTAATAATAATAGAAGGCAAAGAACTTATTCAAGTATGTAGAATAATTAAATCCCATCTTATTTTAAGCACAAAAAAAATAACATTCGGAAAAATTATAAATTTTAAAACTTAAAAGCTTTTTACAAATATTTTGTTTACCTTGAAATAAGAACAATAAGAGTTTTTGAAACATCACTTGTTTTCGTACACGCGTTATAGACGTCGCTATAATTTTCGGCGAGGAGAGCCTATAAAAAGGGCTGAAAGCACCCTTTCAGACTTATCACTCGACTGGTTTATATAAAAAGCGGCGCGAATGTTTGATCTCGTGTAAATCCTGCAAAACATGTATGTAGATAATACGTACTTTAAAATAACGCCATACGTTATTCGTATATCATGTGTAGGTATTAATCCTTTTATCCATTTTCTGTTTGTTTCAATTTGTTAGAATTGTTACTCAGATGATGAAGGAGGTTTTTTTCTTTGTTCCTGAAGGTAGATATCTTTTGTCTGGTGAATTTAAATTGTTAATTAAATATAGCATAATTTAAATGGTAAGTCTAGTCATTTTTGTATGATGATTCATTTTGAATTGGTTTTTATGTCATCCGAATTCCTCAACTGATAGTTCAGCATAAAGAAAGAAAAGTTTTGAATGCAATATTACAATGCCTTTCCCGTGTGTAATTCTTCTCGTACGTTCCATTAATTCCATCGTTCGTACCTGGCAAATGGCGCAACTGAAAGTTTCCCCTTAACTAACTTACAAACCAAACACATGCTACGGCCACGATTCAAATTTCTTCACGAATCGCTGGACATGGTTTACGTTGCTCATAAATTTTACCCTCTACGGCTTCCCGAACCCCGAAGACGGATTGTGTTTTCCGAATTTATTTGTTTCTACTGGAATTGGAAGTCATTTTACAGCTAATAACGTTTTAGGATCTCCTTTGGTTGAATTTGTTAACGAAACGCCGTTTCTAACCCTTTGTTTTGTTTTTAAGTAGGTTAGCGAGAGCTGATCAATGTCAGTGTGAGTTACCGATGGTAATTTATGTTAGTTACTGTCGACCCGAGCCGTAATTAAAATCTCTTCAAACGGCCTCTGCCGTTCTTACATAAGAATTTAAGACAACATTTTAAAGGAAATTCGTTCATGTGTTAACCGCTGCTTTGCTAAAATTTTGATGAATGACAGCTTAGTGTATTCTCTCTCTCTAAACTCCATTCTCTCCCTCTCTCTCTCCCCTTCTACATATTACATAATGTTTATACTAAGTGTACTGACTTCTTATTTTAACAATTGAGTACACTCGATATACATTATAAGAACCCAATAAGAAAAAGTCACAGCAAACAAAAAATATAGGAACAGAAGAGAACACGGGCCTCAAAAACCCGTGGTGTAGCAAAATCCCATATTAAATAAAAAAAAATAATGTATATACATATGTATATTATAAAATCTATTTTATTTAAATATGTTTACAGGTACGTATTACTTTGTGAAAGAAAAAAATGTTTTATAAAAGAAAATTACATTAATGGGTCCCTCAAGGTATTAACGGACTCGTTTAATTATAAATGTAAATGTTTAAGTCTATTTTTATCATGCTCTATGTTTAAAGCGAAGAGAATGGAAGCATTTATTAAATTAGATTTTACTAAAGCTTTTTATGCTAAAGTTTAAACACTTGTTGAGTTTCATTTGCAGTTATAAAGATCATATTTTAAATTTTACTTTGTGGTATTGAAATATAATATAAATTGTATAAATTTGGAGTATTTTTTTACCGGTTTCTGCTCTTAGATAGGCAGAGAGAATTTAGTCAAGTGTATGTTATCTCTTTTCCACCTGAATTTGAAATATTATGTTTTAAGTAGCAGAATTCAATACTGCACTTCGTCCTAAAATTATTTAAAAACAATCTTTTCCTCGAATTTGATTGAATTCACAACCACCACGTTTATGATCGAAAGCTCTCGCACTACGTCACGATAATCTCAATGTTGAACTATACGGCGAAGACCGCTCAAATTTGGCATGTAGTTTCCTTGGGGAGTGTATGGGAACGAAAACGATTATACGTTTTATAGACGAAACTTCGGAAACGGACAGTAATTAATGAATATTATGTTTTACAATTAAAAGAAAGATAAAATTAGAAATAATATAGCAGGAGTCATAACGCCCACGCAAACAGAATTGCGGGGAGCAGTATAATTCTTGCATGTTCGCAAAACACAAAAAAGAACAATAAATGGGATTATTTTTATATAACGTTGGTATTTAAAAATAATAATCGCCTAATACAAAAAAATAAAAATAGCTTCACGCTTTATCCCGCACACAGCAGGGTAGGCAGAGGGAACCTAGTGTTAAGACACTCCGTTCCCCACTTTCCACCGAATTCGGAGGCTTGCGTGTTAAGTGGCGGAACTTAACGCCGCGCTTTACCTCGACACCAGAGCGAAGAAAATGGAAATATAATTTCCACTCCTCGAGTGGGAATCGAACCCACAACCAGTCGTTTACAGTCACACTCTTGTGCCACTGGGCCACGACTTAAATCGCCTAATACAAATTATATAATTTTAAAATATCTAATATATTCTTGTATAAAACTTTTCCCATTTTCCTATTCGATGATCCGCTATTCCATTGGTGTAACATATCAATTGTAGTGAAACTACTGCTCTAAGCTAGTATCTATTGAAAACTTTTCACTCTTCAACTTAAGCAATCGTCAAAAGCATGGAACCGTCTAACTTTTCATATAAAATCGCTTCCGACCCAACATAGATTGTTTACTTATGGATCTTTTTATTTACTCAGAATCTGCATCTGAAGAGCTGATGCGTCCTTTGTTGCATCTGAAGGGTTTGAAATTGCTGTCTGCATTTTTATGGATGAAAGTTTTGTGTTGGATTTTTATGTATATTTAATGTTAGTTATTTGAAACGAGATAGGAATTCTTTTGTGATTAATATGAGGTGCATACTTATGCGAAATTTTGTATGGACAAAGAACAAACTATTTAAAGGCAAGAATAGATTACTTAAGCGCATTTTTTTAAACAGTTGGTTGAAAATAAAATGTGTCGTGACGACCACTCGGCATACGACGTCTCCATTTATGGCAGAAAGTAACACTAAGTTCTCCCTGTAAACTATTGTTTAAAAGTTTAAACTATCATAATATTAGACGTTACAGAAATTAGCTTTTCCAAATATTGTTATGGAAACTGGTCTACAATCCATTACTTAGAATTTCAAGATGTGCACAAAGAGGGGGAACAATCTCAAACACAGCACTAGTTTAAGCCCCCTTGGGCAGCGCTCTGATCAACTAATCCTATGTAAGTCCTAGATAGTGTGGCTACAAATTATTTCCGTCTTATATAATTTATGAGAGTTATTGCTTGAAGCTCCTACTGAATCAAAAGTTTTATGTCACAAGAAATAATGGCTTTTATATAAGTATTAATATCTTTTTCAGCTTTGAATTTTTTCAAAACGGAAGTTAATGCTTAGTTTTACCAAAGCGAAGAAATTATAATAATGCAAATATCATTCCTACGAGTGGGAATCGAACCGACAACAGCTTTTAATCTAATGCTATTCAACTTTACCATATTGGTCTCAATGATGACATTTTAAATAAATGGTAAAAATATGTAGACAAGCTGCTTATAAAATGTAGGTATGTGCGATTTAATTCACAGAACATTTACATTTTTTCCTATAAGATTATTTTTATTTAATATTCTCCTTTCCCAATCCAATACAATAGAATAATCACGACAGCTTTGTAAATAAAATACATATTGTTGCTTCTTAACTTCTTCAAGTACAAAAAAGCATTAGAGCTTACCTAAAGATAACATACGTAATCCGATTTGTCGTCGACGTCGCGTAGCGTTGTGTGTGACAGCGGTTATGTATCTACCTACCGAAATTTTGTATACATTTTAAATATATGTATTAATAATACAGGGTTTTTTTTCGATTCACGTGATGTAAGAAAGATACTTTTATACGCTTTTATTAGTTTTAATTGCTTCACTTGTTCTTTTAGTAATTAATCAGTGTAAAAATGTTATAACAATGCTATTTTGTCCCATTTGCTGATCGAATGATTATTGTAGTAGATTGTACATATGGGCGCAAATGACTATGTAATGACTTTATTGTTATAAATAATTGTTATATTTAAGATTCTTATTTAAATAATTATTTATAATTGCAAAACCGTTATATGTTATATGTTAAAATGTAATGGACACTGTTTTGATGTTTAGTTTGAAGATATTGAAAATTGATTTAATGTTTAATTATTTAAATTTAATTATTCTTTAATAATCATTATTCGAATTAAATAGAATTAAAATTATTATAATTATTCTAACTGTAATTTAATATCTTAACTAATAAATAAATATTTATATTCTGTTAAGTGGCGCCATGTTAAACTTTCTTAGCAAATAATGAAATTTGTTTATGAAACTAATTGTAATTTGTGTAAGATAAATTATTTAAAGTATTGGAAAATTCGTTATAATATTAATATGTAATATTGAACTATTTTTTATAATATTATTTAAATTATTTCTTTTAACGGAAGTGACTGTTATTATAAATGTTAAACTTGTGTTTGCCTATATAAAGACTTGTGTTTTGTATGAAAGAGATTATTCTGTACTGAGCCGTTGTACTGAAATAAACATTATTTGTGTCTATCAACAAGTATTTTCCTTGTAAAAATGGACTCTGGATGCCCGAGTGGCGTTTTCTCCGACATATACGTGTCTGTTGCCGATGACAATACAATATTTTGATTGCATAAAGGAGATACTTCCTTTTCTTTCTTCATCTATAAGGTTGGTTATAATGTACGAAGTGAAATAAATATGTAGGGACCACAGCGTTTAGTACCAGCACTCTGAGTGGGGTAGTAAGGTTCAGGCTAGGAATAGAAAGTAACACAGAAATATAGTCTTCTTAACCCGAATTCTCTCTTAAATTCAATCCCTCCCTTCATACCAATTAAAGTGCAATTACAGATATTTAAAAAAATGAATTTTATGTGTTATGTATGGTGGCCAGTCGTGGCCCAGTGGCACAAGCGTGTGACTGTAAACGACTGGTTGTGGGTTCGATTCCCACTCGAGGAGTGGAAATATTTTAATATTTCCATTTTCTTCGCTCTGGTGTCGAGGTAAAGCGCGGCGTTAAGTTCCGCCACTTAACACGCAATGCCTCCGAATTCGGCGGAAAGTGGGGAACGGAGTATCTTAATACTAGGTTCCCTCTGCCTACCCCGCTGTGGGCGGGATACAGCGTGAAGCTATAAAAAAATAATTAACAATTATCACTATGCACTTGGCTACTATTTACCTACCTTTTTAATAAAATCAATACAGAACACAAAGCTAGAAGTATATTATGATTTTTCGACGATGTTGTGATAATCCAGTTATCCGTTCTAATATTTACATTCATATTGGAAGCTTGTTTGCACATGCATGAATCATTTAACTTTGCAAATAGAATCAAGCGATTTATATATATATTTTTTCATACAAAACGCTTTTTGACACGATTTGACTCGATTAAATATTGGATCTAAATGAAAAGAATTATTGATAAGTTTATTTGTTATTCCTAATTAAGTTTTTTCTCTTTATTTAAGAGTTTTGTCGGTAAAACGACCATGCCGCTCTGTTAGTTATACATTCAAATTCATTAGGAAATTATTTTTTAAATTATATTAAGTTATAATTAAGTTGTTTGATAATACTGAGATTTTGTATTATTTTTGTTTTTCGGCTTTGTAAAGCCATCCGTGTAGTTCCAATATGGAACAATGACTCGAATTCTAGCGGAAAATTAAGACTGAGTGTCTTGACACTAGGTTCTCTCTGCCTACCCTGCTAGGCGTACTAAAACGTAAAGCTGTTAACCAATTTTCTTTATATACATATTTTTTGTATACACAATATATTCTCCCCATGCCTTATGAAGATTTATGATAATAATGATTATTATAGTATATCTTTTCGTGTTTATTAAATATTATGGCATAATAAGACGGACAGAAAAGAATCTAGTAATAAATCACCTTTTTACTTAGTACGGAAAACTGAGAAAATATTCTTTAAACAAAATAAATATATGTTTTTTTTACAAAAAAACATTGCTTAAAGTGGAAATCGAACCTACAACCATCTTTTAAACTTATCAAATATCTCCGAATGGTGTCAATATTAAAAACAGTTATCAAGAATATTGTATACTTCATAATAAATCCAAGCAATACACAAGAGGATTCATGTAGCGTTTGTGCAACAGTGCATTTAGATAGTACAAATGGATCTATAATCTCTTTGTGGCACTGCCTTTAATGAGTCTCGTCGACTATTTACATATAAATAGTATGCTGATTGTTAGTTATTGTTGTTATTTTAGTTTGTTGAAGTAAACTTTAGTTGTAGTTTTAAGCATAACGCTTTTTCCCGCAAAGCTGTCTAGTTAGAGTTATTTTAGTGTTAAGACACTCTGCTTGTTCACACACTCACTCTCCGTTCTCCACTCTTCTCCACTCTAAGAGCAAATTCGAGTTATTGCGTGTTATGGTGGACCACAACACCGCGCTTGACTTACTTCCGAGCGATCTTCTCTCCGAGTAGGAATCGAACCCACGAACTTCGTGTTTAAAGTCAGACGATGAGGCCTTCGTAGCGCAGTAGTACAACTGCGCCACGGCAGCCTAATTATTAGTAATGGTATTATTAGTTCTAGATTTATCTATTAGTATATTAAAATGTAATAATTATTCTTTTATATATGTGTTTATACGTTTTAAAATACTAGTAATAGATTTTAAATCCATTTCATTTCTTCGCCCTGATAAGGCAAAGTGAGATCGCTACTAAACTACTACGTAAATTTTTACTTGATTGTCACTAAGTTCTTTTTACTTACATTGTTACGAGAAAAAAGACCATAAACCTGTAAAATACTTTAACAATTTAAGAGATACCTTAAATGTGTATAAGTATCTTGAATATTACAAAAAGTCTTTCAATGACGTGATCTTTGTGGCCACCCGTGGCCCAGTGGCACAAGCGTGTGACTAAACGACTGGTTGTGGGCTCGATTCCCAAGCGAGGAGTGGAAATATTTAATATTTCCATTTTCTTCGCTCTGGTGTCGAGGCAAAGCGCGGCGTTGAGTTCCGCCACTTAATACGCAATGCCTCCGAATTCGGCGGAAAGTGGGGGAACGGAGTATCTTAATACTTAGGTTCTTTCTGCCTACCCAGCTGTGTGCGGGATACAGCGTGAAGCTAAAAAAAAAATGACGTGATCTGCACGAACAGAATTTATTTTTTAATTCCAAAGCAGAGTTCGTGTGACATCCTTTAGCGATATCGCCTTTAGATGTAGGAAATAAGATTTGAAGAGACCTATCGTCGCGGTCCGACTCACTCGGGAACTCACAATATTGCTTGCAGAAAAGATTCCTATCAATTGAGTATTTTATAATGGATTTTATAATCTATTTATTGTGGGAAGTGCTAAAGTCTTTGACTTTTTTTGTTGTTTGTTGAATATATATTTTATATTGTATATATGAATGCAGATAGAAATTAAAAATGTAAACGGTTTGTTTCAATTTTTTTTCTATAAGAAATTAAATTAGTAGATTGATTGATTTCATTTAAATATAATCCTTCCATAAAATTATTCTACATTATTTAAATCATTTGTTGTTTACTTGTTTTTACATTATTATGAATTTACTTTGAGTATTCATAAATAATTTACACATACATATATAACTCAGCGATAAAGCAGATATCGTCTGCAGATACAGAATCTTTAAAAATCAATTTCGAAAATCTACCTCCAAACAATATTAAAAGATATTTAGTCTACTAACATTAACTCTTCCTTAAGAGCAGATGCTATAATTTTCCACTTTTATAAAGATCTATGTCCAGTTCTGTAAAACAACATCAGGTGTACAAAAAGAAAAAGCAATTGCAAGTAGACGTAACGTTTTCCTAAACTTGTATATCACCATTACCTCGCATTCCTTGCCGTGTCCTCTATAAATTGTATCGCAGCCATAAATCCAGGCGTCAATACCGACCAGGGATATAAAAGCACCTACCCGTAATAGCCACTCTAATGAAACTTTCCAACTTTCCATAGTTCTCCCCAGGGCTGGATTACTCTAGCAGTTTGTGTTTTAAATTAATGTTGGTAATATGACTGTGAAAGTTTAAATGCTTGGAGCTAGCTGTAATTTGTGTTTTGTGTGTTTTACGGAACTATCTTCAGTGTGAGTGTAGCTAATGTTAGATTGGTATCCAGGCGAAGAGTACCGGATATTTTTTTTTATTGAAGAAAGGGGGGCAAACGAGTAGTAGGACTACCTGATAGTAAGTAGTTACCTTCGCCCATGGACATCCACAACATTATAAAGGTTGTAGATGCGTTGCCGACCTTAAGAGGGGTGGAGGAAAGAACAAATCTCCTACCACCAAGCTACTGGGATACCCGCTTTATACGGGACGCTGCCCAGTGACGGAAGGGAATTGTTTTCTAACCCGTCCCCCCAAGGTGGTAATACTTTATATAGTAGTAATACTCTATTCTCCATTTGAGCCTATATACAAATTTGGAAAGGCATATTGAGAAGGAGAACAGATCTCTCTGGTCTAAAGTAGTCGAAACTTTAATATTTTAAATATATTTTTATGGCAAAGTATTTTACTTTTTACATATTTCCGTATTATTAAAATCTATGACTATTATCGTTACTACATTTAAAACATAGCTTCCACAATTTTGTATATTTTCTAGTAATAGAATTATATGCGACAAACACAAATATTTTTTATCTAAAACCATATTCTATAAAACACAATTTCTATATAAATCGTCACGTTTCAAGAAAATCTAAAATACAGTAAGCGATGCGATATACAGATTGCAGAAAGAAGTCCACCAGCCATCTGATTCAGCCAATCTTTTCCACTACTTTCCTTTGTGTTTTGTTGCGCCCGTCCGCCGCGGCAGCGTTGCTTTGACGCATCTTGGAATGCATTTTATTTCTTCTGGTGCCCTCGTGAATACCTTTGGAGTAATGGAAAACGATTTTTTTATATTATTTTTTTGTTCCGGAGGGACCTGGTCTACGGAAAATATTAAAGATGTACACAATGTAAGGTAGTTTTTTCTGCTGTTTTGTTTTCGTTCTCATATTTTTCATTTAGAGTTAACCATTCTGTTATTTATTGCATAAAGCATATTTTTATTTGTAGTGGTGGTATTCTAGTGAATAAAGCAGTACGGTTTTCAGTTTCGGCATTAATACGCAATGTCTCGAATTTAGGTAAAAAATGGAGAACGGAATGTCTTGACACTAGGTTTTCTCTGGTTACTCTACTATGCTGGAAAAGCGTGAAAATGAAAACAAATGAACTATCATTATTATTGGCTAGTGGCCTGCTCGAGTCTTCGCCGCTTGAACTACATAACTGTTTCGATATATTGCAATCCTCGGAGGTGGATTTTTGAAGAATAAAGTAACCTACGTTTAACCCTGTATTATGAACTATATATATTCCAAAACTAATTACAATCGGTCATGTGGTTTAGATTTTTCATATAAACTTTCATTCCCTATTTCAACCCTTCAGAGGTTGACTTCTAAAAAAATAAGCGTTGTTAATAAGTAATAAATATGTAATAAAAATAAAATAATAAATATGTTTGACCCTGGATTATTTACTACTTTCATTCTAAATTTCATCCAAATCGGACCGATATATTAGCCGTGAATACGTAACAGACAAACAGACAGACTTTCGCATTTATATTATAAGTATGGATGAATAAAATGATGTATTCTAAAGTAAATGCTATATAATACATTTACAATAACAGAGTTTACTTGGAAATGTAAAGGAATAAAATACATATAATTTTTATTTTTCATACAATATTCGTAAAGAAAGAGATTGAGAAACATTTCTTTGGTTTCAGATATTTTTTATATTTTAATGATATCTTCTTTGTTGTTTGTTGTATTTATTATAGTGTTTGATTTCATAGGTCATACAGCTTAAGACGACCTGTGAAAAGATTGTTTTTTGCTAACAACACGAATAAGCGTACAAAAATTTTGACGCAGCTGATAGAAGAACGCATGGCTTACCGGTCAGAGAGCTGTGACGGTTTCCAAGAGGCGCGAATTCGAATCCCGCTGCGTTCAATTTTTTATACTATTTCTAAATGTCTTTTTTAGCTTTCCTAAGCGTGGAATAACACTTTAAAAATGTTAAAAAGTTGTTATTTGATGTTTTAATAATTATTGAATGTGTGATGCGTACAGAATGCGAAGCTGATCGAGTTATTTTATAAATGGTACATTTCTTAAATTAGTAATAATTACAAAATTTTGTTGGTTACATACATATACAGGTTTTAGTTATTTCGATATCAATAAAACGACAAATATCTTACACTGCATTTTCCACAAGATAGAACCTGCTACATATATTTTCACTCGGCCGCCAATATGCCTCGAAGATATTTAAAAAAAAACAGCTTCACGCTCTTTCCCGCACAGCGAGATATTTGAAATAGGGCGTCAAAAACCAGAAAATCCTGCCGGAACCCTAAAATGTGTCATATTGGATTAGCTAATGACGTGCTAACTACGGTGTTAAAAAGGATAAACTCGTACAGTGGCAAACGTAATAAAACTTGTTAATACGTCTGCGCCAGAGACGAGACGTATTGATTTTTTTTTAAAGTAGTGTTTGCGTTTTTATTGCTTTACACTGCATTCCATACACAGCAGAGGGAATCTAGTGTTAAGACACTTCGTACCCCACTTACCGCCGAAATCAGAGGCATTGCGTGTTAAGTGGCGGAACTTAACGCTGCGCTTTGCTTCAGATACCAAAGCAAAGGAAATGGTAATATTAAATATTTCTACTCCCCTAGTGGGAATCGAACCCACAACCAGTCGTTTACAGTCACACGTTCGTGCCACTGCGCTACAACTGGCCCCTACCTGGTGTGTCCGTTAATTTTTGATATAAAGGAAATTAGTTATTTAAAATAAAGGAAGCTTTTCCTCACACAGCAGGGCAATCACAGAGAACCTAATGTGAAAACGCTTGGTTCACTCAGTCCACTTTCTGTCTGAAATTCGCCGCTGTTTCTCGGAGGTCAGGTTTATTGGATGTAAATCTCTATAAATATAATTAGAAATAATTTAAATCAGTTTTTCGTGTAGAAATCAAACTTAGAGCCATCGCGTTTACAGCTAGATGTTGTGCCACAGTGGCACAGTGAACTAAATATTTCAATAATTTATATAAATTTTAATAAAAGTCATCCATATATATGTTTTCAGTACTTAGAGCAAGGTAGTTAATTTTTGTATTCCTTCTAAATTATTAATTAATTCTATATTATTTATGTTTTATGCATGTAACTATAAATGCAAAAATGAAAAAATATTTCATTTAATTTTATTTATTCGTTTTTTTTTTATTTATTTTACTTTTATGATCACTTCTGTCTTTAACATAGTCACACGGGACTCGGGCCTAATGCCCCTGATCTGACAGAGCCTCGGAACAACTACATTGTTAGTAACTTGTTTTATTTCCCAATTAGGCCTTAAATTTACGTATGCCCAAGGGCTTCGACATGTTTTAAGTAAACACTGTTTATTTTATAGAGTAAAGAATATGAATAAAAATTTGAATTTGCTGTAATAAAAACTTATCTAATCAAGCTTCAAGTGCGTCGCCTGAGATTTGGCCACGTTGCTAGCTGGCCTGGGAATTATATACTGTTACGCTGGTCCTTCTGTGAGTTTTTTTTAAATTAACACACTAAAATTAGTTAATAATTAAAATATAGAAATAGGAAATAAACTTTGAAACAGTGGAAATAGAAATTATATGTCTAAGTTGACAGCTCGGAGTAGACTAACTGAAGAATCTCTCCGCTTGGGATCACAGGACATAGGGACGGAGAGATAAGTTGTGTCAGGTAAGGTGACCTGTCTACTCAGCAGAAAGGTATACAGTTTTGGGATATAACGCCCAAAAAAACGATGGCTGGATTTCCTGAAGCAGGATATGAGAGCCAATTGACTAAGATGTTGACTACTTGAAGATGTTGCCGGCTACTTAACCTGGCTAGGATAGAATTAATTAATGTTAGGTAGAAGAAGAAACACTTATGTAATTAATTTACAAAACATGTACTGTATCATTGCTACTTAATTCAATGATAATAATTCAACGAAGTGTTTTATACAAAGTTTTGTAATATTCAGAAAATTTTATATTTTATGTTTATTTAGACTTTTGAAAGAGCAGCATTGAGTTCTACCACATAACATAAAATGTCTCGATTTCAGGCGAAAAGTGACACTAGGGTCTCTCTGCCTCCTTTTTCTCTCCTTTATATTTAATTATTTATTCTTAAATAAGGAAGTAAACATGAATATAAAACAGCTCAATTAAAATTTACATCGCATTAGACAGCAAACGCGGACATGTAATTAATCAACGTTACGCTATACGCAATAATTGTCGATTACCAAACGCCAGCCACATTTGTATGCATCCCATAACTTTATTACCGAACGTCTGTCACATAGCCTCGTCACATAGATTTCATTTCGTATGGTGACATATTATATCACTTCACTGTCACTAGCACGGGCGCTGGTATGAAAATATGAGTCGAAATATCCGCTATGGGGAGTGTGTTCGTGTATTGAAATTTATGTTTGTTTTTGTGTTTTTTTGTTTTGAAGGTATATTATATGTTATGTGTAGTTTTGATTTTAGACTGGTAGTATTTTTTTTATGTGTGTGATAGTTAGAAATTTAGAAGTTATTTGAGGTATATCATATATAAACATGTATGTTTTTTTCTGATATGATAAGACAAAGTGGAATATTTAGCAACTCTATCTTTTCTGGTTATGGGTTAGAACAGCATTAACGAATTTAAAAAAGAAAACTGGTATTTTAAAAAATTAAAAATACTGTTTTTTTTCACGTTTTTTAGGCATATTAGAGTAGATGGAGAGAACTTAGTGTCAAGATTCTCTGTTTTTCACTCAAATTCTTAAAAAAGGATGTTAGTAGGCGGGACTCTAAACTATTACTGGTCATGATACGTAATGCTCAATTGATGCAAAGCACAATATGTCCTTTATGAATAATATATCTACATAAAATCTATTATTAATGGCCGTCAGCTTTACAATTTACTGAATGTACTTATCGTGGCACTCTCCATTTTAATTTAAATTATATAAAAAATAATTACAACCATTATGGCGCAGTGGTTTAATTGTAATCAATATTATTTATCTCACTCAAAGGAATGATTGAATTCAATTATTTTTGAAAATTCGGGTGGAATGTGAAGAACGGAGTGTCTTGACAACAAGTAATCTCTGTTGACTAAATTTTAAGGACACCTTTATTTTTTTCTTCGGTATATCCGGCACACGGCAGGGCGAAGAAGGAACGTACTGTTCATACACTCCATTTTCTATTTTCCGCCAAATTTTAGAGGCATTGCGTGTTAAGTGGCGGAACTTAACGCCACGCTTTACCTCGGTAGTAGAACGAAGAAAATGGAAATATTAAATACCACCAACCGTCGAGTGGGAATCGAACCAGCAACCAGTCGCGTTTACAATCACATTTTGTGCCCCTGCGCCACAACTGGTCTCAAACTAAATTATTAAAGATAACTTAGTATTAAAACATATATACTATATGTATGTATATTCTTCATATTAATTTTTATTGCTACTTAAAATATTTCATGCAACAAATAACAACAAATAACTTTTATCTTAAGCACATTTCTTTAACATAAAGTCAGAACGACATTATCGGTTTTCACTTAAAAGATTAACACCTCAATATTTAATATAAATACGATCGCATTCCTGTGTACTTTAACAATGTCTCCTTTGTATCGGGTCTCAAGAGTCGTTAAGCATATTAAAAGTTGGAACGACTTTTGTACAGGAGTTTCTAAATTGTAAGTTTTAATTCTTGCGGGAATACTTGTCATGGCAGATTTGTTTGTGTAAACAAATAAATATTGGTAAGCTTTTTACTGCATAGCAGGCAGTGCTGGGCCTAATTTAATTGCAATTAACAATTGAGCCAGTCGTGGCGCAGTGGCACAAACGTGTGACTGTAAACGATTGGTTGTGGGTTGGATTCCAACTCGGGGAGTTGAAATATTTAATATTTCCATTTCCTCTGGTATAGAGGCAGAGCGCGGCGTTATGTCCCGACACGCAATGCCTCCAAATTCGGCGGAAAAAGGGGATCGGAGTGTCATAACACCAGGTCTACCCTCTGTCTACCCTGCTGCGTGCGGGATACAGCGTGAATCTAAATAAAATCAAATAAATATTACCAATTTATTATATGCTTATGAGGAAATCACATAAAAAATCACAATTAGCTGAAAATTAATGGGTCTTATTTTTTCCACTACATTTAACAAAGAATTAATAGTTAATTGTGATATTCGCACAAACGAATAATCAATTGTTAATATTCGATTGTTAATTGCAATTAAATTTAGCCCAACACTGATAGCAGGATAGTCAGAGAGAGCCTTATATCAAGAAACTACGGTCGCCATTTTCTGTCTGCAACGAGACATTGCATGTAATAGAACTTAACGCCGTGCTTTGTCCTAGTTTATAAGACCGGGGAAATAAAAATAATATATAGTCATTCCTCGAAGGGAATCGAACCCATAACCACCATTGCGTTTACAGTCAGACGCTGTGACCGAACCACGATAACGGCCTCTAAATATTGGTAATTTTATTGTTATGAGTATTTTTATGTACCGCTTAAGAGGGATATAAATATAATGTCCTATAATAGATACCTTTAGTATACAATAGATGGTTAAAATATGTTATCAAAAATTGTTTTCTGGCATATTTACTTTTATATGTTAACTGTAATATTAAATTTCTTTGTCTTTGAAGTTTTAGTGTGTGGCGCAGTTTCACGCATATTCCTGCAGAGCAGGGTAAGCAGAGATAACGCAGTGTCCAGACACTCTCCCTACTTTTAGCTTGAAATGGAGACACTGATGGTGGCAGAACTCAACGCCGCTCTTTTGTACCAAAGTAGGAAAATTATGATGATTTAAATAATCATTCTCTCGAGTAAAAGTCGAATCCACAACCAATCGAATTTACAGTCAGACCTGCCCCATTTCGCTATACTGACCCTATTGTTATATATGACGAATATATACTGACACTGACTGACAGAATTCAGCATTAAATGGAGAATGTGTATGGAATGAATGGGAATCTTAACATTAGGTTCCCTCTGCCTACCCTGCTGTATGCAGGATACAGTGTGAAGCTAAAAAAACGTATATGTAGAATGTGTCTGTAAATGCGACTGGTTATAGGTTCCATTCCCACTCGAGAAATGGAATTATTTAATATTTCCATCTCTCTGGTGTTGAGACAAAGCGCGTCATTGAATCCACCACCTCCAGAATTCGAAAGTGGGGCACGAAGTGGCTTAACACTACGTGTCCTTCTGCCTACCCTGCTGTGTCCGGGATATAGTTTGTTGCTAAAAACACAAGCGTATATTTTGAAAAAGACATTTAGAAAACTCGTAGTAGAACGCATGACTCAGCGATGAGTGCGATGAACGGACGGTATTCAGGAGCCGCGGGTTCAAATCCTGCTGCGTTTAGATTTTTATACGTGTAAATGTCTTTTTTAGTTTTCCTAAGTGTAAAATAACACAAATGCCTAAAAGTAAACGTATATATGTAGAACAATAGTTGTATACTAACATATGACAGCTTAAAACAAATAATACCACTGGGATAGTCTACCAGCATATTATTAATCGTGGCGATTTGCATATTGTCCAGCGTTAAATTAAACTAATTCCTCTATTATTTATGAGCTCTATTGTCCTAGAATTTTATCGGCGCGATAACTCATTGTGCCACTGCCTTATTAAGCGTTGCACGAGTGCGAGAGGCATTATGCATTTTTAAACCACTTTATCTTGTATCTTCTTCTGGTTCAGGGTGATATTAAATTTTGCGTTTGTCGCACTTTTTGATATTATTTTAAGGTATACAAATTGTCTTAAATCGGTTAGGCTTAATACACGGGAAGTGGAGAACAGAGTGTTTTGAGACTAGGTTCTCTCTGCTTATCCTGCTATGTGGAAGAAACTGGGAATGTATCAAAAATTAGATTAATTATCGCTTTAGATGTAAGTATGGTTCTGCATATTTGCTGCGTATTTGTTTACATTCTTTCGTCACGCTACGTATTTTTCATTTGTAACATATTTCTATTTTTACATGCTTACGCAATTGCAAATAGAACAAAGTTTTCTTCGAATGTTATATAATGTGTATGTGAATAGATCTTTGAGATAACTAATATAGGGTTTTTTAAATAGTACAGCTAAGATATTTTATATTGGTAATAGAAACAACAACAGCATTTTTTTTTATATGTTTGTGAACGTAATACAGTACAAAAGATCTAAAGTACGATTTCATCGTTCAGTAGCACTTTGCATTAGCTCCGCTGCGGAAGCTAACTTCTCGCTTTGTCCTTTATCAAGTCTGTGTGATTAACTATCTTTAGTTGCAATAAAGTCTTCTTGTAGGTACACGAAAGGTAATTAATAAACCATTAACTGATTGATATTGAGTTTATTGATTTACTTTAGAAGTATACCTACATTATTATCATTTCTTGGCTATGGCATCTGTGACAAAGTTCAGCGTTAAATTCCGCCACTTAATGTCTATGTCTCGATTTTGGGCGGATAGTGGAAAAGATAGTGTCTTGTTACTATACTCTCTCTCTCTCTGATATCCTGCTTTGCGGGAAAATCGTGAAACTAGTTTGTTTATCAGAAATAATTTATATATAATAATAAAGTAACATACTCGTATATAATATATGTAAATAAACAATTTTAGATAACTCACAGAGTACAACGCACATATAACTATCGGCCGTAGAAAGGCAAAACTTGTTATTTAGGTTTCCTGCGGAATGTAGCAATTATGAGAGGTTTTTTCAAATTCCCCCGAGAATAGGAACAAGAGGAACTTTAATTTTTTTTTATACGTTTTCTAAAAATGTTTTTTCTTGTTGTAATCGTAGGAATAGATCTGTAAGCTATATTGAAAAAACGTTCACTCTGATCGGTAAAATGAAAATGCCTTAGTGTTTTAAACTGAACCAGCTATTGTCATAACTTCACCCGCACAATGAAAATGATCGATTTCTATAGAAATTTTCAACCCTTAGTTCACCTTCTTAGGGGTAGAATTTTCACAAGCACTGAAATAGATATGTAATTTTAATTTGATTTAATAACCCAGACATAAAGTTTCATGTTTGTAACTTTAAAAGTGACGGAATTTCATACCAGTTTTCAACCCCCTATCCAATCCCTGAGGGGTTAAAATTACCAAAATTGTTTCCTAGTGATTGTATATTCCATAAAATAAACCTACTCACCAAAAATCATGCACAAAGTTCAATAGTTAAGGCTCGACAATGGTGAATCAGTCAGTCAGTGGATCTGGGCAAGCTATTTTATTTAATATATCTATTTAATATATCTAATATTACAGATCGTGGCCCAGTGGCACATGCGTATGACTGTAAACGACTGGTTGTGGGTTCGATTCCCACTCGAGGAGTGGAAATATTTAATATTTCCATTTTCTTCGCTCTGGTGTCGAGGTAAAGCGCGGCGTTAACTTCCGCCACTTAACACGCAATGCCTCCGAATTCGGCGGCGAGTAGGGAACGGAGTGTCTTAATACTAGGTTCTCTCTGCCTACTCTGCTGTGTGCGGGATACAGCGCGAAGCTAAAAAAAAGATATCTTATATTTATTTATTATATGTAATATTACAGATATCTTTAAAATTTATAGTTTAACTTAGTAAAAGCTAAAATATTCAACTTTTTAATGTCCAACCTTCCAAACCATTAGACACACACATACGTCATAACAGGCAAGTGGTCATGACTTTTGCAAACGAAGCCAATTCAAACTCGAGTTGGCGCTCTACAAATTATTTTCCACCTTAAATATCTTTGTAACTTTACAGCGTGGACTTTGGTACAATCCTTTTATATTAAATGTACACGGATATTCCTGAAAAGGTTCAGGAAATCGGCTATGGATTTTTATGTATTCAAATTTAAATTATTATCATATCTTACCTTTAGTAAATAAAACGTAAGGTGACGCGGTTTCTTTCTTAGGACGGAAAACGTACGTAGTGTTTTGACACTAGGTTCTCACCACCTACCATTCTTTCTACATGGAAAAAAACGTGAGGTTGATAAAGAAGTTCATAGTTAAACTTCAAACTGTCGATAACTTATTAAAAGTATATTACACAAAAAATGCTATGTTTTAATAAGTTCTTTTATTTTCGCGATTATTACACATTTTGAATTTAAACTACTTTTAACTGCATTAATCGCGTATATTTTTGGTATTCGAAAATACATTTAAAAAAAACACTTTACAGTAGTCCGTGGTCACAGGTAGACTGAGGTGGCATTCGTCTGTCAGTTGATGCACTATTATATCAAACTAGAGCCAACGATTTTTTAGTTGCCTCGCGTTCAGTGAGCTTCTTTGCAAGAATCCATGGCAGCATAGGAGAGCACTTCTGTAAAAAAAAGCTATTCAGTCTTGTGGTACTGTTGTAGTAGCGGCCAGATATATAAAAATACTAATTACAATTTTTAAATAATTTTATTTCGTTATCTATATTTGTAAATACTTTTTGACACAAAAAAAATATGATTTATTACATAAATTTGAACGCACAAAAATGTAGTCAGCCGAGGTTAAAGTTTCAGTGTTGCCTTCGTCATATCCTGTGACAAGCTCTACCGCCTTCGTTAAACTGACAAAGTGTTTAACTTGAAAAATGTTCACTTGAAAACTTTATAATTTAAGAAATTGTTTTTCAATGAAGTGGATCCGAGATGGTAGCTTCAAAATTATATAAAAAATAGTTTTAATTAGTCGGCCTCTTCGCTTTATTAATTTGTTTTTGTACAGTTAATTCTATAATATTAAATTAATAAAAGTTTCTAATGAATTCCCTCAATTAAATCTTCATTTTGTTTAGTGCTAGCCGTACCCGAGGTTTAATCTGTGTGAAACTTAACTAAAAAGTTCTTATTCTAAAATAAAAGCAGCAAAAGTTACTTCTTACGACATTAGCTATCTGCCAGTGCAAGTCCCTTCAAAATCGGTCCAGCCGTTCTGGAGATTACCCGGATCAAACAGACAGACAAAAAATTACAAGCTTTATTTCGATATATGTATCGGTATGTTTGGTATATACATGCGTTTAAGAAAAAGCAACTTCCAACTTTATTTATTTTAATAGATTAATTTTGTGCACTTGTCCTAATAGGTATTTAAAACTTAGTGTTAACACACTCCCTTCTCTATGTCTTGCTTAATAGATATATTTTAAGAGTTTTTTTTAGCTTCACGTTATATCTCGCACACAGCAGGGTAGGCAGAGGGATCCTAGTGTTAAGACACTCCGTTCCCCACTTTCCGCCGAATTCGGAGGCATTGCATGATAAGTGGCGGAACTTAACGCCGCGCTTTGCCTCGACACCAGAGCGAAGAAAAAGGAAATATTAAATATTACCACTCTTCGAGCGGGAATCGAACCCACAACCAGTCGTTTACAGTCACACGCTTGTGCCACTGCGCCACGACTGGCGCATGCGAATGATCGGTCACTAAAAGCCAACAGTGACTCGTATACTTAATTTTTGAAACTCCACTTTTGTTGTAATATTTTGAAAGACGCTTTAATAGCCGTGTTCTACAATAAATTTCAAGTAAGTTTTACGAGAGGCACCTCCAACGTGCAACGTAAAATTTATTTGTTACTTTTAAATATTCACGAAGAGAGAGGCGCTCGTTGACACTTGAAATTTTCCATGCGCACCTTATCTTTGTTTCTTGCCCCTAATATATTTTCATTAAGCGCCTTGAAGCGTGAACATTTGCTAATTTATGGCTATGTTGAATTTAATAAGATATCAACAGTTTAAAGGTTTTTATTAGATTTAGGTTTCGTTTAAGAGAATTACTGCATTATATAGAGGAAAGATTTTAATAATGAGTATTTTATTTTGAAGCGGAATTAGACTGAATTTGACATTTTTGACGTTATGTATATTTTTAAATGGCAACATATTTTAATTGAAAGTTCATGTAGTACAGTATATTTGGGATTTAAAAAAATAAAAGGATGTAAAATGAATATTTGTTTCTTGCATTGCAGTCTTAACTCAACGCTGTGCTTTATTACCATATTTGGTTACCAGAAAAAGATAATTGAATTTTGAATAGTTATTAGTTAGTTAGTTTGGGGCCAGTCGTGGTGCAGAGTTCGATTCCCACTCCCGGAGTATAATATTTATTAATTCCATTTTCTTTGCTCTGGTGTCTGAGGCAAAGCACGACGTTAAGTCCCGCCACTTAACAAGCAATGCCTCCAAAATTCAGCGGAAAATGGGTAACAGAGTGTCTTAACTATAGGTGCCCTCTGCCTACCCTGCTGTGTGCTGGATACAGCGTGAAGCTAAAAAAAAAGCGGGGCGCTGGTTGATTACCACGGACTTAGATAATTTGTGTCTTATAGTATAAATATTATGACGAAATGCCAAGAGCTAATGTTATGTTATTAGTATTGCTTTTTTGCATATATAAAAATGTTTATATGCGTCTTAGAATAATAAAATACTTAATTTTACATTAAGTTTTATGAATATTTTAATAAAATATTTTTTAAATATTAAGTTTATTGATATTTTTAAGGTTTAAAATAAACCTAAATGTTTATTTATTTCGTTTGTAACAAAAAATATGACTGCTAAATGAATATTTATGTATTTTTGTACGAAATCAAATTGAATTGCAATAATTTAGTAAAAAAATAGTACAACATTTTTACATTCTACATACATATTAATATTTTGCGCAAAACTGAGTCGAAAAGCAAATATTTGTTATTTGTATTGTGGTCAAGAAATTTAAATAAAAAATTGTAATTATATAGAAAAATGTAGATTTTTTCATCTGATATTTTAGCCTCACAGGGGTTGGTTTGTGAACGCTAACAATGGATTCAAATTTTGCTTGCATAATTTGACCCCCCATTAAGTGGCTAACGAAGTGTCTTAACACTAGGTTCTCTTTGCCTACTAAAAGTCTAGTGCTAGTCGGGAAATAGTGTTTTTATTAACTAACATGACAAATTAAATAAAAGCTTGTGTAATATGAGCCAGTCGTGGCGCAGTGGCACAGTCGTGTGACTTCAAACAACTGGGGTTCGATTCCCACCCGAGGATTGGAAATATTTAATATTTCCATTTTCTTCGCTCTGCGCGGCGTTAAGTTCCGCCACTTAACACGCAATGCCTTCAAAATTCGGCGGAAAGTGGGGAGCAGAATGTCTTAACACTAGGTTCCCTCTGCTTACCCTGCTGTGTGCGGGATACAGCGTGAAGCTACAAAAAAAAAACAAATGAAAATGGGCAGCTTTGTATGCGAGGCAAAACAATTTTCCTACCGTTATAATCTCATTTTTTCTTTTAATATAGAAAAACATGTGAATCATCTCGCAAGTAAACATTACTAAATAAATAGTGACTTCGTCAAATTCGGACATTAGAAGAAACTTGGGTAAAAGTTGGACTGTGATAGATCTGTTACGCGATCCCTGGACGTTCCATACTTTATTTCTTTTGAGTTGGTGAAATCTTAAACCTGTTATATGCTGTATTTGATACTTTTAGTATATATTTATAGGTATTTTTCGCCTTTTCTCGTGCAGCAGAGTAGTTAAAGAGGACCTGGTATTAACACGTTCTCAGCTTTTCCTTCAAGTTCAATACACTGAGTTCAAGCGCGGAGCTCAATTTCAAACATTGTCTCTCAGCGCGAAGAATTGAAAGTAATTAATATATATATAAATTCTCTCGAGCAATCATCGAATCTAAAACCAATTTAGGCTTAGACTGTATTATTTTATAAAGTATATAATGGAAACTGATTTATTAGTCCGTAAATTACAATTGATTTTGAATGAAAAAAAAGAAGTCCTGCTAAGTTTCTTGCGCATTAACTTTAGTGAACTATTTAATATATATCTATCTATCTCTACTATTTATATCAAAAATAGTGTATGTGACTTTTTTTTAATAAAATTATTTGACTTTCACATTAAAAATGTACCTATACATGGAATCGTGATAAATTATTATAATCTCTTTTTATAAATTATATTCCCTATTCCATAAAGGCAAAGCTTGTACTTTTTCGTTTGCTAGTCTAAATTTATTTAAATTATATTATGTATTTTCATTCTATGTTGAAATCAAATCCGATGCTGTAAACCACCCCTCAGACAAGTTACAAGACTTCGCCGTAATTTACCTGTGGTTGAAGCTCACCTGTGGTTGTGTCACTGCAAATTGATTTTTCTTTGTAACTAGTGATTGCTTTGTTAAGTACCTATATTATTTTGCTTAATTTGTCTTTTCTCTTTGATTTTTTTTTGCATAGAACAAGGTGGTTAGAAGCTATTTAGGGTTTGCCACTCTGCTCCAATTTTCCGCGTGATTTTTTCGTGTATTCCGGAGCGTAACTTAACGCTGCAACTTGTCTTCGACTTTGTGTGTAGTTTTTTTTATTATAACTCTCAAAGTTTTATCTTTTTTTTTTTTTTTAATAGCTTCCCGCTGTACCCCGCACACACCAGGGTAGGCAGAGGGAACCTAGTGTTATTAGGTTCCCCACTTTTCGCCGAATTCGGAGGCATTGCGTGTTAAGTGGCGGAACTTAACACCGCGCTTTGCCTCGACACCAAAGCGAAGAAAATGGAAGTATTAAATATTTCCACTCCTCGAGGGGGAATCGAATCCACAACCAGTCGTTTACAGTCACACGCTTGTGCCACGGCGCCACAACTGGCCCCATTCTTTTATTATTAGAGAATTGTATTTAGTAGACTATCTTCTGCCCACATGAAAGTATAGAACATAAGACCTTTAATACTCTATTCTTTGAGATAATATACCTTTTGTTGAAATCTTAATACTTGCTGTCAAATCTACGTGAAGTTTGCATCACTAACAAGAATATATAACTCATTTATATATAAAGTAATTCATACGTATTTAGTTTAGTATATAATATAATACGACAACTAAAATATCTTTGATTCTCTTAGGAACTATTTATCCATAAATAGTTTTCTTAGTTCTTAATCTGGTTAAGTAACTGGATCAGAACAGGAATGTACGATAGTTAAGTAAAAGGAATATAATATTCAGATTTTATTTACTCACGTGTCGATAATACTTAAATTAACGTCGAAAAAGTCAAGTCGTCGAAAGTGGGCCAGTCGTGGCCCAGTGGCACAAGCGTGTGACTGTAAACGACTGGTTGTGGGTTCGATTCCCACTCGAGGAGTGGAAATATTTAATATTTCCATTTTTTTCGCTCTGGTATCGAGGTAAAGCGCGGCGTTAAGTTCCGCCACTTAACACGCAATGCCCCCGAATTCGGCGGAAAGTGGGGAACGGAGTGTCTTAACACTAGGTTCCCTCTGCCTACCCTGCTGTGTGCGGGATATAGCGTGAAGCTATTTATTTTTTTTTTTTTTAACGTCGAAAAAGTGATTCATATACCTGATGTCGAGGAGAAGTGTTACATTTTTTTGTTAAAAGTTATTTTGCTTTATTGCCTTTCACAATAAGACAAAAATTCTGAAAATCCCTCATTTTACTGCAGAAATGACATAAAGAATAAATATATTTTTATAGCTAAACACGATAAAATTCAAAACTACTTTTTTAATCGACTACCTCTCAAAGCCTTACAAATTGAACGAACGAAAAGGAAAATATCGACACATTTTTATCTAAAGCAAATTCTGTCTAACGTCGAACTACCCTCGAAAAACTGACGAACAAAATATCAAATAATATTTTGAAAATCCGTTACGCGTATACGACAGGCGGTAACAGCTATCAATATGTCGTTACGTGGTGCGGTGCGATTTTTGCCGGCTACTACCGTGCTCTGGGGAAATCACGGTATGGCGGCCATCTCTCGGAATTGCTTACTGCTTACGGAATTATGGCAGTGTTGCCCTGTTACAAGATGTATTTGTATAGTGGTTTTTGATTTATTTGGATATTTTTGACATTTGCGGTGTTGAGCTCCGCCACTGAACGCAATACCTGGATTTTGGGCGGGAACTGTGGAATGTGGTGGAGACACTAGGTTCTGTGTGCCTTGCTATATGCGATAAAGCGTGAGAAGATATGGGTGAGACCTTAAAATCATATTTGCAGTTGTTAAAAGCTTGCAGTTATTATTAGTTTATAATCATAAATGTATGTAGTTACAATACGCGTATCAGAATTACGACGCAGACAAACAACCGCGTAGCGGTCCGAACAATTGGCCGGTTTTAAAGGGACGCGAGTTCAAATCCCTCTACGTTCAAATATTTAAATATTTATCATATTCGAAGTGTGTCAATCACTTTCTAAAAAGTGTTTCTGTAATCTTTTAAATTATAAATTGAACTCGCAAAATATCTCTTTATAATGACTTACTCTCCTTTTCACTTAAATACATTTTCTTTTTAGACATTATTTTATATAATCCACATGTAAAACGTTACGTTTTACGTACGGCTTAAGCGTCATATCTGTCACGTTCAAGTGTCCAAGTGTCCAGTCACAATAGAATAGCAGATTAATTTTGCGGTCTCTCTCATTAATTGAACTGTCCCGTGGGGGGACGGGTTAAGAATACAATTCCCCCCCGCCGCTGGGTAGCGTCCCGTAAAAGTCGGGTAACCCAGTAGTTTGGTGGTAGGAGATTCATTCTCCGACTGGCTCGCGACCACTATCATGTCAAAGACGAACCGCCAAATATCTTATGATGTGTTCCGGTTCGATGGCATGTAAGCCAGCTCTCCCTATTCCCACCATTCCCATCCTTCCTCCCTCCTTCTGTCCTACATTCCCAAGGCTGGCAACGCATCCATAACTTTAATGTTGTGGATGTCTATGGGCGAAGGTAACCACTTAACACCAGGTGGGCCTTCAGCTCGTTTGCCTCCTTTATTCCATAAAAAAATAAAAAAAAAAAAAAAAATTACAAGAAAACCAACCGAATTACTCGGTGTTTCTGGTTATTAATATTCTTCTTCAATATTTATTTGCTTAACGGAATAGACAGCTAGAGTAGTTTTCTTAACTACTTCAGATTCTATAATATTATGACGGTTGTTAATCTTTCCATTTTTTATACATTTTTTGAAAATATTACTTTTCTTTGTGTTGAATGCTTAAATAAATAATACATAATTTGAAAATGTTCAAATATAAATTTAATATTATTAACATTTAATTACATTTATTCATCTAATTGAAAATGTTCAGTCACCTTCATTGGGACGAACTCCCCAATTTGTAATATAACAGCCATCTGTTCACTCGATGATTGGAAACTGTAATCGACGAAGCTCTCAGAAACTGAGTTTTAATCATTAGCTGTATTTTGGAAGCTTTATTTCGATTCTTTTGAAATATATGAACTTCCATTTAAATATTTTTAATCAACTTTAAACTTTTCCATATTCCATAATCTGCTCGGAGAGATTCTTTTTTTTTTGTTTATTGGTGAAAGTGGGGCAAATGAGCACAAGGACCACATGATGGTAAGTAGTTTGCCTTTGCCCATGGACATCCACAACATTAAAAAAGTTGTGGATGCGTTGCCGACCTTAAGGGAACAGGGAAAAAGAAGGGAGGAAGAATGGGGATGGTGGGAATAGAGTGAGCTGGCTTACATGCCATCAAACCGGAACATATCATCAGATGTTTGGCGGTTCGTCTTTGACATGATAGTGGTCGCGAGCCAGTCGGAGAACGAGTCTTCTACCACCAAGCTACTGGGTTACCCGCCTTTTACAGGACTCTGCCCAGCATTGGAAGGGGATTGTATTCTAACCCGTCCCCCACGGGTCGAAAGAGATCTAGTGTTAAGACATTCTGTTCACAGCTTTTGCTCGAAATCGAGACACGCGATGTCTCGACTATTGAGTGGCCGAATTTAATAGCACTATCGTTTTACTAGAATGGAGAAAATAAAAATAAGTTTATATTTAACTTATTTTTATAATGACTTCGTTTAAATCTTTCATATATAATCGCGTTTATATTCAAGAGCAGTCTCATTTCGCCGTGGTGGCCTGAAATATTTTTATTAAATATTTATTTACATTGAAGGCTTAATTTAGTTATGTGCCTACGACTATAAAAATACATAATTAAACAATTTGCTGATTTATATACTTGCTGTATGTTTATATTTAAAATATTTAACATATTACTGATTTTGAGTACATTCATCGAAATTCCGAGTTACTGAAAAATCTTTTTTAGAATTAAAATTACAGATTAGAAGTAATATCGTTCAGGAATGGTTCAGGTGTTATATATCGAAACTTATTTATTTTTGACTAATGAAATGAAGCTTTTAACAGTTATTATATACACAAGGTCGTTCAAAGTTCACGTCTAAATATTGTTTTATTAATGTATTGTGTATTATTATATATTTTTATGACAAAATAATATAATACACAATACATTTGTATATAACTCAATGTTACATTTGTTCTACACCATTACTTCTATAGAGAAAATGTATATAAGTATTTATCAATTGCCCTCTTCCTTTGTTGTCCTTCATCACTGGCCCTTTGGGAAATTATGGTGTGACGAGCATCTTTCCAATTGTAAACGATTTGCGCAATTGTGATGACGGTGTAACTCGTGAAATATTGTTGCTAATTGTATTATTGTTTTATTTTTAATTTCTTAGATATTCCTTTTTTGCCTTTGGACATAACGAGTTAACTGTAACTTTGTTTTAAAATGTATTTTGTAGGTATTCTATTATATTTAGATTTGTATTTAAAATTATACATTTTATCGTATCGTATTTATTTTCCATATATCATATTTGAAACAGTGAGCGATAACTTCCAGGACATCATTAAATAAAGGAGAAGTAGGAAGGAATGTATTGGCTAAATAAATATACAGATATTGAAGTACATATAAACACTTATGTACTTATATAAATCAATACATGTATGCGTACACAAACATAGACAAAAAATATATACAATAATAAGCACGGTCAGGCTTTTCCCTGTTAAGAAACTGTTCTCCACTTTCCGCCGAACTTAATACTTTGAGTGACAGAACACAACGCCGTTATTTTAAATTATTATATAATTATTTTAAAAATTATAATTATTTTAAAAATTATAATTATTTTAAAAATTATAATTATTTTTAAAAATTATAATTATTTTAAAACCGCGTTATTAAAAAAAATAATATAATTTATTAAAAATCTATAAATAAAATTGTTTCATTACAAAAACAAAGCTTTTAATTTTAGCACTCGATTTGTAGAAAATAATTTTAAAGGCTTTTTTAATATCAATCAGCCGAAGTATTCAAAAGTTAAGCAATTAAACGTCGATATAATTTCACCATAATGCGAAAACCGTCAAAACTTTGTTGGGAATCCGACGGGAAAGCTCTTAAAATATATTATTTTGAAAACCATGATTTGTGATAGGTATCTGTTACTGCGAGTTAGAAATTATAGGGAAGGCTTACTCTGGTTACGTATTAATTAATTCTATGCTTGGGTAAAGATTGCTGAGTGAGATGGGGCCAGTCGTGGCGCAGTGACACAAAGTGTGACTGTAAAGCGACTGGTTGTGGGTTCGATTCCCACTCGAGGAGTGGAAATATTTGATATTTTTTTTCTTCGCTCTGGTGTCGAGGCAAAGCGCGGCGTTAAATTCCGCCAATTAACACGCAATGCTGCCGGATTCGGCGGAAAGTGGGGACCGGAGTATCTTAATACTAGTTTCCGTCTGCCTACCCTGCTGTGTGCGAGTGAGCACAGCGTAAAGCTAAAAAAAAGTTTAATTTTAATATTTTATATTAATTTTAAAAAATATATGTTTAAGATGCCATCATGACGCATTTAACTGTATATACAATGGTTTCTTGTTTAATTCCTACCTGAAGGAATGATTGTATTTAAATTACTTTTTTATTGTATTAGTTACACTAGGTTCTCTCTCCTTACCCTACCTTGCGTGGAAAGCGTTAAACTAAACATTTTTTTGTTTAATTATTTAAAATAAATGTTAGTGCTTCTTTCCTTTTTAAAATTACAAAATGAAAGAGAGCACTAGTATTAGAATTTGAGTTCTAAAATAAGTCAGCTATCAGTAACCTAAATCACTCAGTCACTCACTCAGAATAAAACAGTGTCCATGTTCTGGGTGAAGACTACGATAATTGTCCGGTTTCATTCGTGAAACGACTGCTTCGTCAGGAGTCGATTGACGAATGGAACCATAAATACAAATCTGGAACCACGGCATCTGGGACTAAACTTTTCTTCCCAGATGCGGTTTGCGCGTACAGGATAGTTGGCAAAATGAGGCTGGACAGTACACTCACACAAATCCTGACTGGCCACGGTGGGTTCTCCGAGTATTTGCACCGATTCAAATACAAGGAGGACCCGTCGTGCATCTGTCAGCCGGGTGTGGCGGAGACAGTGGCCAATATTTTGCGCGAGTGTCCTGTTTACGCATACGACCGAGAAAACACGGAACAAAAATTGGGTGCTAAAATTTCGATAGAAAGTTTAGATAAATTGATTGGCGATAAAAATAAAAGGGACATATTTCTAGATTTTAGTAAAAGGATTTGTAAGCGGGTTATTGAACGAAATAAATAATACAATAACATACAATGGAACAAAATTATAAAATAGATACAGAAGGTCTCCGATAACGTCAGGGGTACGGCGTTTTTACTGCGTAAAAAAAAAAATAAAAAAAACCTAAGTCACTCTTGATGTTCATATTTTTTCTTTCGAATAATACATTTTTCAGTAAGAAAATACTTACACTTACTCACCAATTTTTAGGGATAACTAATATAATCAGTTCGTATATTTGAGTCCGACTGCCTTTTTAATTGTAATAAAATGTTCAGAGGGAACCTAGTGTTAAGATACTCCGTTCCCCACTTTCCGCAGAATTCGGAGGCATGCGTGTTGGTGGCGGGACTTAATGCCGCGCTTTACCTCTGATACCAGAGCGATGGAAAAGAAAATATTACATTATTTCCTCCCTCGAGTGGAAATCGAACCCACAACCAGTCGTTTACAGTCACACTTTCGTGCCACTGCGTCACGACTGGCCCCAATAATAAAAATTTAACGTAATAAAAATTTAACGTAGGAAAAACTATATATTTTTTCCTTCGTATATTACTATCTTCGCTTAAGTAAATTTAATTAAAATTAGATTATTGTAGATAATTCTATATATGGGTCACAAAGCGCAATAAAACACACCTAAGTTAGAAAGTAAGTCACCTAGTGCCGTAAAGCAAGTGCGGAGCTTTTAGTTATCTCGAACTCGTTAATTCTGACGTCGACGGAAATACTGAAACTTGGCGGCGGTCTTAGGACAACGATTTAAATGGCACCCATATGTAGGTAGGTAGGTACGTGTATATATTACTGTGTGTTTATCAGATTTGTGAGCTTATGCGTCATTTGTATATAATATATATTTTTTATAGCTTTACGATGTATCCCGCACACAGCATGGTAGGCAGAGGGAACATAGTGTTAAGACACTTCGTTCCCCACTTTCCGCCGAATTCTGGAGGCATGGCGTGCTAAGTGGCGGAACTTAACGCCGCGTCTTACCTCGACACCAGAGCGAAGAAAATGGAAATATTAAATATTTCTACTCCGCGAGTGAGAATCGAACACACAACCGTTTGCTTTACAGTCACACGCTTGTGCCACCGCGCCACGACTGGCCCCTATTTGTATTTTTTTCTAATATATTTCTTAGTTTTTCTTGTGAAACATTATTCTATTATTCTAAACAATTCGTTTATTATATCAACTGATTATTTAGTATGAATTATTAAAGGAATATACTGTTAGTTTTAGTTGAAGTGTTTGTTGAAAAATTGTTTATTACACTCTTTTACTGGTTTGATGACTGTTGGAACACTTGGAAAGAAGGTGACACTAGTATAAAAATAATATTTTTACTTGAGAGTGCAGATATCTTTCAAAGCTTTTGTATTATTATGTTAGCATTACACAATTATACCCAAGATATTAAATTAGTATAGAAAAATAACCACATAAAGATTCAAATAGTAATTATTATTACCTGCATGAAATAACCCGTATATATAAGATATTTTGACCCGTGATGATCGTTCTTATAATATAAATATATCCTTGCACAGTCTGTAATTTCAATTTTCAAGATATGATTTTCATTTAATTTATTTGTATTGTGCACTTAATTCCGCGTACTGAACTAATAATGAAGTTTATTGAAGTAAATTGATCGCCAATTATTTTATCAAGAAAATTTTCTTGATTCTTATGAATAAAGAATTTATGTCTAAGAAGAAATATTTATACGTACAGCTAAGCAAAAGAAATGTTATATTATATAGAAAGTTAAACTTGTTTTAGGGTTTTGCCTCTAGCGAGGGCTGGAAGCCTTTATATAATTGATCTGTTATACGCTATGTTTCGAATTCAGACCATAAGTAGAGAACAGAATGTCTTAATACTGGCTTCACTCTATCCAACCTGACATGTAGTAAAAAAAACAAAAAATAGCTTCTTTCATAAATTTTAGGTCTTCATACCTGACCAGACAGTCTACCTTTTCAGATATATATAGGTATACCTGTCACAGAAACACACACTGTCTAGAAAATTAGGCAAGTCACTCACGTACCGCTCGGGAAGGTACTAATAGTGTAATGATTATTTACGACCGCCGCGGGACGGTTTTGCCCAACTGCGGAATTGAAAGAGGTATCGTTCGTCTGGCCATTGACCTTAGTATTTCTTAGTACCTTCGAATAACGTTTTCTGTTTAATTTACAATTGTTTTGTATTAAACAAAAGTTGTTCTTTTCTACGAATTTCGTGTAATTAGGTAAAATAGAAATAGGTTATTATATTGGATAGGTAAATGTTTATTGAAACATTGGGTAATCTGCTCTACCCTAAGGGTAAGCTGAAATAACTGTGTTTCAAAATGCCCTGTTTTCTCAACTTTCTGCCTAAATTGAAGAAATTGCGTATTGAGTAGAAGAACTCAACGTTGCGCTTATTAAGTCTTTTAAAGAACTTTCGATCAATTAATAGTTTAAAAAAACTTGATTATCAAGAACGAAAAGTTCTACTGACCCACAAAACAATTGTGTAAAAAAAATTGAATAATATCCGTCCAAGAGTCTTTTTATTTCATTGTATACTTTAAGTAAAGGCTATGTGTGTATATTTAAAACAATATTTAGTATTTTTAAACATTTTTAAAGTGTTATTAGGAACATTGAACAATTGGATAAGACATTTAGAAAACGTATAAAAATTTGAACGCAGCGGAATTCGAACCCACGCCTCCTGAATACCGTCCAGGCGCTCTCACCACTGAGCCATGCGTTCGACTACCAGCTGCGTCGAAATTCTTATACGCTGCGTGCAATTTTGTTTTTTTTAGCTTCACGCTGTATCTCGCACACAGCAGGGAAGACAGAAGGAACCTAGTGTTAAGACACTCCGTTCTCCACTTTCCGCCGAATTCGGAGGCTTGCGTGTTAAGTGGCGGAACTTAACGCCGTGCTTTACCTCGTAACCAGAGCGAAGAAAATGGAAATATAATTTCCACTCTTCGAGCGAGAATCGAACCCACAACCAGTCGTTTACAGTCACACGCTTGTGCCACTGGGCCACGACTGGCCACAATACGTAATAATAATTTTTATACGTTTTCTAAATGTATTTTTTAATATTTAGTATTTTTTAAATAATTACTTTTGTACAGTGCTGCACTATACAAAGGTAATTATTTAAAAAATACTGAAATTTGTTAGAGAAATTTAGTCTATTTACCCCTATAAGTAATCTGTAATTTCCACAACAGATTTCATTTAGGGCCTACTACTAACTACTTACTTTGACTATCCAGGTAGTAATTTCGACGCGTAGACAAGTGCGCCACTAAACACCCATTATGCGAAATAGGCGGAAAGTGAACAACAGAGCACAAAGTAGCTACGTTGTTAAATTGTCTAGTGTTCTAATGGATTTATCTATCTATGTGTATGTTTTTGTGATCTAGAGATATATTAGTGTGTGTGTTAGATAGATAGATAAGTAGATAGATAGATAGACGGGTAGCTTGTTTTTTTTATCTTCACGCTGTATCCCGCACACAGCAGGGTAGGCAGAGGGAACCTAGTGTTAAGACACTCCGTTCTCCTTTTTCCGCTGAATTCTGGAGACATTGCGTGTTAAGTGGCGGAACTTAACGCCGCGCTTTGCCTCGGCTCCAGAGCGAAGAAAATGGAAATATTAAATATTTCCACTCCTCGATTGGGAATCGAGCTCATAACCAGTCGTTTACAGTCACACTCTTGTGCCACTGGGCCACAAGACTTATTTTACCAACTTGATTCTATTTGCTTACTTTGAAAATGTGGAAGATATATGACATTTTTTTAATTACACATAAACGACACCTTAACTACTACACTTATACTTACTAAAATGTTTTCTATAAATAACTTTTTTCATATCCTAAGTGTGTTATATAACAGTAACAAATGTTAAAATATATGATACAATTTATTTACAGTGTATATTCTTCAATTTTATTAGGTAGCTTTGTTTGTATTCCAGTTGCAGTTTGTATTGTATTAGGTAGTTGATTAATGCACTCTTGTTCTAACGAACATGCAACAGATGCTGCCTTTATTGATTTTCACTATTAGTACAAGACACAGTACTCTCCGAACACAATTAATGAAGGTAATAAATTATAAAAAGAAAACAACTTTCAATATTTTAACGCCATTGTAGTCGAGTAGCTTTTGTTTGATAATATGCGTTTGTTATGGTGTCATTTTTTTAGAAAATAGTACATTTTTACGTTTTTACCCATACAGTGAGGTAGTCACAGATAATTTAGTGTCAAGATATTCCGTTATCCACTTTCTGAACGAAATCGGGACATTGTATGTTGATTAGTGGAACTCAACGCCTCGCTTTGTCTTGTATAACAGAGCAAAGAATAAAGCAATTTCTTGGTTTGATCATTATAAAATATTAATTGTAGTCTGCAGTTATATTTGCCTGGACTATAACATAAAAATCCTATTTTTTCTCACATTTGTAGATATTTTTGGAAATTCTCTCTCTGCTTCACTACACTAATCAAGGAACCTATGTGCTTAATTCTGCAGTAGTTTCGGCTATGCGCTGTCTTGCAGTCAGTTAGTACTGAAAGAGTTTTATAGGTATATATATGTATTCGTATATAGACAAACAAGCATTTCCACTTATACCAAAAAGGCACACAATGCCCCTAAATGTAAAAAGGAGCGGAATAGTATGTCATTAGATGTCAAGTTATACTTTCTCATGCACTGCAAAGTGAAAAGAACATTTTGTTATAAATATCTTCTGCGTTTTAGATTTAAATGAGACATACACGAATATGTGTATTATATGTTTAAATTGTAAAATTTGTTAGGCCAAATGGCAGTACGTCTAAGCTTGAAAGGTTTTATCACAAAATATTAAAAGAAAACAAATTCTGTTATTTATATTGTATGAATTTATTTATTCAGTCTGAATATTTATTCGTTTTTTCAGTATTTGATTTATAAATACTAAGAAAATCATAGGTAACATACCGTGGTGCAAGTGTCAAATTTCTCTTTATCTTCTGCTTTAAACAGTGTCCAACATCTGTTATGTTAGACACTGTTTATGGTAGGCAATGAGTACATAGTGACAAAAGATTTTTTATGCTTCCCGAAATCAAGATATTGCGTGATGAATGGCGAAACTCAACGCCTTGCTTTGTCTTCTTACCAAAGCGAAGGTAGGAAAACAATTTAAATATAATAATTTCATCGAGCGGAAATCGAATCCACAACCAAATGCGATTACAATCAAACAATTTCATTAATAATTTCTATTTCTTATTTATATGGTAAAAATAAATTTATTTAGTCTAACCAAATACCTATTCCATCTTTTTATCACCTATTTAATCAAGAAATACCATCCATACTTATATTATAAATGGGAAAGTCTGTGTGTTTGTCTGTCACGCTTTCACGGCTAATCTATCGGTCCGACTTGAATGAAATTTAGAATGAAAGTAGTAAAAGTGACATAGGCTACTTATTGACTGGGGCTACTTATTTTTTCAAAAATCAACCTCTAAAGGGTTGAAATAAGGGATGGAAATTTATATGAAAAATCTAAACCGCTTGATCAACTATAATGAATTTTGGTATAAATATAGCTGATAATATAAGCTTAAAAATAGGCTACTTTATTTTTTAAAAATACACCCCCAAGGGTAGCAATATAACGAAATAGTTCACGCGGCGAAGTCGCGAGCGAGCCGCTGGTGCAAATATAAAAACGTGGTTAATACCATAGTATTCTGCAATCCGTCATAAAAAAAATATTCTATAAATGAAATCGTTTCGCTGTCGTGTGCTTGCATAGATTTAAACCCCGACAATAGGACGTAATATCTGCAGCATAAAAACGCATTCAATATTATCCTACACAATCGCTGGGCGGGACAAAGGGGAACTTTTGAAAGCAATTAAAATGCTACTACCACGATCATTGTTACAATAAAAATGAAAATTTTTGGGAACTATACATACTTTTTAGTGGCAAAAAACGTTGAGTTGCACTTTAGAATCGTTTTGGCTTTTTTTGTATGCTGTAGTTTAATCTTAAACTGTCTGTCTTTTAAGTAGTAAAGTGTGTTGAGTGAAATTTGTAATTATTTTTTAGTTATTAATTTTTTGAAAAGGAAATATATAATATATGTAAATTTAAAACGTCATTTATATTAATGTAACAGTAAATGGGAATGTTCTAAATTTAAGTCTAATAGCCTATTTTTTGTTAGACATTATTTAACAAAAATTAGGTAAATTACCATGGTTCTGACATTTCATTTATAAATCAGTGTTTGTGTTTTTAATTTTACTAGTAGTCCCGTTAAGGAAGGTGCAATGATGCGTTGTCTTAGCAACATGTTTGTTACTTTATATTAAAATCATCTGCTTTTTCCACTCCATTTCCATACCTCGTAAATTTCGTACTCCTCCGTCCACACGATTATCACAATCAGGGTCCTTTCATGTACTTAAATATGAAATTAAAAAAAAAATATAATAAAAAAACCATAGTGGCCAGTCGTGGCCCAGTGGCACAAGCGTGTGACTGTAAACGACTGGCTGTGGGTTCGATTCCCACTCGAGGAGTGGAAATATTAATTATTTCCATTTTCTTCGCTCTGGTGCCGGGGTAAAGCGCGGCGTTAAGTTCCGCCACTTAACACGCATCCGAATTCGGCGGAAAGTGGGGAACGGAGTGTCTTAACACTAGGTTCCCTCTGCTGTGTGCGGGATACAGCGTGAACCTAAAAAAAAATAATAAAACCATATTTATTTCAATATAATATTTTTTCTATATATAGAAAAATAACTAGTTAAAGCGATTCTAAGCACTAAGAGGTGGAACGAGTCGTTTACCCTCTTGACTTTGACTCAGGTCTTGAAGTAGGTTGACAACATATTTTCATACATTTCCATACATTTAGGTTAAGTTTCTATTACTCTTTGCGTCCATGCATGAAACGTACTATTATGTCGTAAACAAAAGCTCTAAAATGGATCCGTCCGGACTACGAACAATGCATATTATACTTTATATTGCTAACTGATTGTCCTCTAAGGGGGTGAGTATTTGAGTGGGTTAAAATGAGTAAAAGATTATTTTGGTTGTATTAAATTTGTACTATTATTGACTACGACTTTTTCGGTGTCCATAGCTTATTTTTTAAGTATTAAGAATTGACTTTGACAAACAATTTATGGAGATAGTGTCCTTGCGCTAAATTAAATACATATTTTTTTTCCTACATGTCGGGGTAGGCAGAGAGCATAAAAACATTCCGTTCTCCGCTTTCCGCTAGAATCCGAGACTGCATGTCTAGTGACAGAACCCAGTTATATTATCACTATTTGCATTGTTTCTAGTGATGGTAATTATATGACTGTAATCACCTTTGAACAAATGTTAGCATTATTAGTCTAGCTACTCTTTAATCCAAGGCTACTGTCCTTATGAGAGGCCGGCAACGTCCCTGTAGTTCCTCTGGTGTTACACGGGGCCGTGGGCGGCGGTGTTCACGTAACACCAGGTGACCCGAACGCTCGTTTGCCTTGTCCTTTCCATAAAAAAAAAAGAAAAAAATATATGAGAACGATAAGTATAAAGTGACTCACACTTTAAAAAGGTTTTGCACTTGAAATTCCTCCTTTGTTCATCAAATTCATTTTCATTTCCAAATTCATCCCATCCATCTTGAAAGGATGAAAAGTATCGAAAGTGTTTTCTATCATCATTTCAAACCCTTTGCCCTTATTGCATAAATCAAAATGTCGAGATTTCCCTCTAATACGGGCGCTACGCATGTATAAGGCAACAATAGCTGCCTATATCTAAGCAAAAAGCGCAAGTACACCATAAATGGTTATCCCATAGCAATCCACGTTAACCAGCGTAAAGTGGAACTGAGTAGAAAAAAGCGATGACAGTGGGCTTGATACGATGGAGCTCTAAACTTAATGGATGACGTCATATTACTTTGATGTTCCGCACCGTAGGCTTAATCGGCCGTAAACTCGCGCGAGCCGGGCTTACTCCGTAACTACCCACTAGCTACGTATACTGCTTCAATTATGCATACGCGTTAACAAGCATTAATCTTCTATGTGCTATTGTGATTAATTTGATGTGTTCGCTTTTAATTAGGGGTTTTTTTTGTAAACTGGTAATACTCTTATAATGTGTCTAAGTAATCGTTAAGTAGTAGTAGATTTGGGTAAATGAATTGATGTTTTGTATTGGTATTTGAAGATTTGACTTGGACTAAAAGCTCATGGACTATAATTAAGCGTATTATTGTGTACGTTTTACACTGTATTCCCTGTATACTTCTTTCGCCTCGTCCACTGTGATCAACCTCTTCACACACGACCTCGGAAGAGGTTCATTCATTCTGCGTGGCCTTTCTCTAGTATCATATCACAGCATGCTCTATTTTACCTCTCACTCCTGTATCATATATCTATTTTACCACTCTTTTACCACTCATCCTCAAAAAGTACTTTGGGGACCTTTTACCATACCAAATTATATTTTTAACATTACATCCCTTCATTTAAGCACTACTTTACAACAGATGATTATCCATTAAAATTCTATTATCCCCCAGCCAATATCCAAACACGAGTGCTTTGACATAATCAAAGGCAAATGACGCAAATGATACTGAGAGCACTCGGTCTAAGCGCAATGTATGTACGTGGAAATGCAAATGTGAATGTGTGTAACATGCGTCGGGTGCATCTGCCAATTAACAAATGGACTAGCAATGAGCTGAAATAAGCTGAAATGAGCTTACGCCTTCCCTTGACTTGCCAAGATGTCTTTGTGTTGTGTTATAGTTTGGTTTTTTTTTTTATAATTGTTTTGGTTGCCTTGTGTATCGATTACTAGCACTGTTGGGCATAAATAATTGCAATTAATAACTAAATATTATCAATTTATTACATGTTTGTGGATAAATCACAAATAAATCACAATTAGCTGGAAATTATTTTTTCTTAACGTTAATATTTTTCAGGATTTTCGCACGAACAAATAATTAATTGTTAATATTTAATTGTTAATTGCAATTAGATTTTTCTCAACACCGCTAGCAACCTCGCGGCTTTGCTTGTGGCAACGACTAGATTAACTGTTTCGATTTTTCATATAACTGCGTTTTTACTTAAATTTTTAATTTTGCTTAAATGTATTATTTAAATTGTTGTAACTTTTTTGTTTACTGAGCTTGTAACGATTGAAATAAAAATACATTAGTCAAAACACAAAGTGGACAAACGCACAGACAAAATATCTAAATCATTATTTTATATTTCAGCAGCGATCGTTTTGATTTTTTATTATATATACAGTTTTGGATTCTAGAATTTTAGTTAAGTAATGTAATTTAATTATTGAAATAAATTGCCTTTTTAAAGGCGATTTGCCTTTGTTCAGAAAGTAAGTGTAAATTAAGAAAAAAAAAAACTAACTCAATACAAACCTGTCAAAACAAGAAAGCACTAAGTCCTTTTAGATTAGTTTTAGTGCTGTAAATGTCACCCAAAGCTGTAAACTTAAATTGAACATTAAGAAAACATTTTTCTCGTTTAAACCTGAAGTGTAGACGTAGAATAAAGAAGTTAAATTGATTTCTAAAGTAGTTCATAAAATAAATTTTAGCCAAAAACAATGTATCCCGCACACAGCAGGGTAGGCAGAGGGAACCTAGTATTAAGATACTCCGTTCCCCACTTTCCGCAGAATTCGGAGGCATTGCGTGTTAAGTGGCGGAACTTAACGCCGCGCTTTACCTCTACACCAGAGCGAAGAAAATGAAAATATTAAATACCTCTACACCTCGAGTGGGAATCGAACCCACAACCAGTCGTTTACAGTCTCACGCTTGTGCCACTGTGCCACGACTGGCCACAATGTGATTAATTAACATTTTTAAAGAAATGTTAATAGAATCTGTCATCGTGAAATCCGTCACTCGAAATATATAGCAATGAATGGAACGTTAAAGTATTATAAGTACATTATTTTTCTTGGAAATAGAGAATTCAATTTTTGTTTCATAAACCTTGTATTTTTTTATTTTTTTGAACTTGTGGTTTATGTTTATGATTTCATACTTCCCTCATAGTAATCAGAAGGAGCGGAGAGATGCCTAGTTTTCCACTACCGCCCTCACTTTCTGCGATATCGTTCAAAATTGTGCGGACAGAGGAATAAAAAAGTTAGCATACTTAAAGATTATATGAAAAAAGGCCTAAAGCCAATACTTTCTTAATAATTTATTAGAGATACATAAATTAACAAAATTAATATAACATACCCTAAAACCACCCTGCCTTCAGAATCTTGCGGAAAGTCTTGCTCTCTTGGGGAACAGAGAGAGAGTGTTAACACTAGGTTCCTTCTGCCTGGCCCCTGCTACCTTCAGGATACAGCATTGTGCAAAAAAAAAAAGAATTAATGTAAATAAATGTATGAAGCAACGTTTATTATATTAATATATAATATATGTATAAATTCTATACAATACAACAGCTGAGAAGAATTTCTTGAGCTACATAATATTGTTAGGAAAAAACTTAGACGCTTGCCCTCATATGAGCGTAGTCAGGTCAAAGTTTGAAACATTCCGCATATTATGTTGATGTCAACTGAACTTTTCATAAGAGTTACCGTAACGTAGCCAAATTGTTCTAGTCTTGTGCACCAACTTATCCCTTTAGCTTAAGGATAATGTAAATTCTTTAAAACATAAATATTTTTGTTAAATATTTAAATTTATATTTTTAACATTTTAAAGCGTTATTCACTCATTTAGAAGGTAGAATAAGACATTTTTAGAAAATGTGTAAAAAATTGAACACAGCGGGATTCGAACCCGCGCTTCTTGGAAACTAGTTGGTTCAAGCGTTCTGACCGCTAAGCTATTCGTTATGAACGCAAATGTCTTATTTAATTTTTTCCGCCCTTTAATTTGCTTCATATTTTTTTATGACGCCATCGTGACGGAGTGGGACAGCGTCTGTTTGTAAACCCGATGATTGGTTGTAGGTTCGATTTTCACTCGGAGGATGATTTCTATATTTGCATTCTTTTTGTTTGTAAGCAATGGCATCTCCTATTCAACACACTATGTCTCCATTTCGAGCGGGGTGTGGAGAACGGAGTGTTTTGACCACATTTTCTCTGAATACGTACTAAAAAAACTTAAACATACGATAAACATTACTAACCATTTTATTTTATATTCATCGTAGAAATTATTGATAAATAAGGAAATAACTATATCATTAACATTTATGATTTTCTTAATAAAAATCAGTCAATAAAACAATAAAACTTAAATTTTAACATGTAAATGCAAAGTAGAAATCCGTACGAAGCCTACTCGTGTAGTGGGTAACTAATAAGTAGGGGCGCGAATCGATGGCATGGCGCCGGCCGGACCGCCACCCCCGCCACTAGGGGCGATCTAAATAAAACTAGGACTAAGTCTAGTCTAGATTGAAATTTTAATACAACAATGTTTACTTTTAGTTGCGTTTGATTGAGTAATAAATTAATTAGAAGTACTTTGAATGGTTATTGATTTAAAAGTGGAATATTTTTTTTATTTTTTTTTCTATGAGAAATTAGCTGTTTTGAGCCATATTGTATTATTTGACAAAAATAATATGAACTTAGTAATATTTTAAATTACATATAATGTTAATGTTTATTTCTGCAAAACAATTATGAACTTACGTCATTGATATAAACGAGTATATAAATATGTTTGTAAGTTGTGACGTCAGAAGTTTTGACATGAGCTTTTACAGTACCTAGTATTTTTTGTTAATCTAATTATATATGATTGTATTTCTTAAGAAAATAAAATGATTTCTGTAAAATAAAAATCGACTTTTGTAAATAATACAAAATAATTTACAATCACTATAAGTTTTGATCTAAGCATTTACCTTTAACTAGCATTTACCTTTAACATTTTAATGTTATTCCAACACTTAGGAAATTGAAAATTACATTTTATGCGTTTTCTAAAAAGCTTTCTTAAAGCTTATCTTTAGCTTGCTTTTTTACATTGCATACATTTAAAGCGATTTTATTTGTTACGAAATAAAAATCGATTTTTGTATAATAACACAGACAATTTTTGTTAGAAATCGATTTTTGTGACTTAAAAATACAATATAGTACAGCCCTATAACGTCTCGCATTTCATGTCCGCAACTACCCTTTTTACATAGTCCATATTCTGTAACAAGTAGAATTTGAACTTTATACAATAGGTCCTTTGTTCTTCGTTTTTAGTTCACGGACTATTTAAATGTTATTTTAACGATAAATAGCGAATACTACTAATGTTTTATTTTATATTGGTTATTAAGAATTGATATTAAATACAAATTCTATAATGTTTTTAAGTAGAAGATTTTGATTGAGATTGAGATTGTTTCTTTAAGATTAAGCTATAATGTCGCCACTAACACTCAATATTCCGATGACGAGTGTAAAAAGGAGACCGAAGACTCTAAGTATTCCTTAGGTTATACTTCTTGCCATTCAAAATGGAAAAAATAGTGAATTTGCGTTTTTTAATTATTTAAATACATTTTCAAAATTATAAATTCCGTTTAGATTCCATAATAGAATTTGAACTCGTGCTTTTAAATGGAGACTAAGGTCCTTTATTTGTTGATGTCACCGGAACTGATTAATTTTTTTTTAGGAATTATAAATTTAAGAGTGTAGCAATTTGACACAATTGGAACCTATGTAGCCTATTAAAGAGTGTCAAGACACTAGGTCCTATTTGACTACCCCACTATGTGTGAAATAACATGAAGCTTAAACATCATTATAGCATTATTTTTTCTTTAATAAAAAAAATAAAGTTTCTTTAAAATGAGTAAAATTTCATATATTTCAGATAGCAATTACCTGTTATCTCTATATTTCATAAATGCTCTATATTAATTGATAGACGAGGGCAAAGGGGTGTACTACTTTTAAAGTACAATCAAATTACTTTAACTACTTGGACCGTAAACAAAAAAATATATCTAAAAAAAATAGTTTTTTCCTGTATACCTGCTATACATAGCTATATGTAATATGTTTATATTATGGTTTACCTTGTGTAAGATTTTGTTATAGGATTTTCCAGCATTTTAAGCTAAATTTTGTTTGCATAAACACAATTATAGGTCTGTTCGACAGTTCAATCTATTTCTGATTGTACCACATCCGGAATGGCGTGCGGTCGGATGTATTCGTATTTTGTACCAATGCCCTGAAATGCATTATGAGTCTATACTATGTAAGTTTTAGACTATATTATTAGTATTTTCGCTTTTTTCCGTATAGCAGAGTTGGCTGAGAGAGAGTAGACTAGTGTTAGTACAGTCAGTTCTCCACTTCCCACCTGAATTCGAAAAACCGTGTTGAATGTCGGAACTCTAGGATTAACTTAACCTTAGATGCCAGAGCGGAGGAATGAAAATAATTTAAATACATATAATCATTCCTTCGGATCAAACCCACTACTAATCACGTTTACAGCAGGCGTTCTCCCATTCCTCTATGATGACCGATGAACATATTTTGACATATTTAAAGTTGTATTTACACGTTTATTATATAAAAAATATTTTTATAACCCCATGCGATTTCCAAAAGATGCGGGTTCAAATCTCGCTACGTTAACCTTTAACATGTCTATGAATACATTTTTAGATGATGATTATTAAGTAGTTTTAAAAGAGTTAACTAAATCAGTTAGTAAATATTACATTTATATAAAAAAAAAAAATATTGTAACCTTTTTAAAACTTGCTTTAGTGTCTTTGAGTCACATTTCTCATGTATATTATGTATAGTTCAAAATAGGTGTTGTGGAAAATAGACTATGCACTGGGGAATCCGCAATATTCTAAACTAACGTTGTTTATATCCGTCTGTCGGCAGTTAAAAGTCCAGTGGAGTTTCATTTTATGCAGACGGTTTCTTCTCTCTATTATGCATACTACTATTATATATGCGAAAATCTGTCTGTCTGCGTGTCTGTTACGTCTTTCTATCAAAAATCTACCCTAATTAATGGATTGAAATAGGACATGACAGTTAGTATAAAAATTCTAGTATAAGAATACAATTCGCCCCGCTGCTGTGTAACTTTCCGTAAAAGACGGGTAAACCTGTCCAACTTGGCGGTAGGAGATTTCTTCTCTGACTGACTCGCAACCACTACCATGTCAACAACAAACCGCTAAATATCTTATGATGTATTCCGCTTCCATGACATGTAAGTCAGCTCTCCCTTTTTTCTATTTTCACCCATCATTCTCCTTCCTTAACCCTCAAGGCCGGCAACGCATTCCCAACTCCTCTAATGTTGTGAATGTCCATGGACGAAGGTAACCACTTAACCATCAGGTGGTTCTTCTGCCACTTTTCCTTTTTTTTTTTAGCTTCACGCTGTATCCCGCACACAGCAGATTAAGCAGAGGGAACCTAGTGTTAAGACACTCCGTTCCCCACTTTCTGCCGAATTCGGAGGCATTGTGTGTTAAGTGGCGGTACTTAACGCCACGCTTTGCCTCTGATACCAGAGCGAAGGAAATGGAAATAATAAATAAATATTTCCACTCCTCTAGTGGGAATCGAACCCACAACCAGACGTTTATAGTCACACGTTCATGCCACTGAACCACGACTGGCCTCTTTTATACAATAAAATAAATTCACGAGGCGAAGTCGCGAGCGAATCGCTAGTAATATATGTGTATATAAATTTTTCTTCCTTTTAGTCGTCTAGTAGGTATCCTTTGTATGCTACATTATAGAGCGCTTTTAATGCGTTTTATCTTTTGTTTTATTGTAACGTCGCTATAAAATGTTATTTTATATTTTTATTATAACATATTTAAACTAACCGCATTAAATTTACGAGACACGCAATACTTATTTTCTGTTCAATTTTTGTTAAAGTTCTTTATCATATTATATATTTAAAATAATATATGAATTCTATGAAAATGGCTGTTTTAATATGAACATATATATATAATTTAATATTTTAAGTAGTTTAAGTGCCTTGGTCAAGGTTTTTGTCATTAGTTTTTATTTTATTTTGACGCCCTCATGACATAGTGTGACAGTGACTGGTATATACGGTACTTGTGGGTTCGATTCTCCCATATTTATGTGTATTATCGTGTGCATATTTCAAGTGGAGAACGGAGCCTCATGACAGTAGGTTATCTCTGGCCATACTGCCATTCCGGAAAAAAGCGTAAACCTTTAAAAGAATATCCTTCCAATATTTCATAAACATTGTATATTTTTCCAATCCATTTTTGTTTCAGTGCGGAACAGATTATTTTTCCCTTTTGTAATATTTCATTCACAAAGCAGCTAGCGGGTAGGAGATAGTGAGAATCATTCTTTGTTTCCATTATAAGAGTAAATGTGGGGTAAACGTCTCGTATCGGCATCGATTTCGGTTCTCATTTCGCGCTGTCAATCCAATGTTAATCTGGCTCGTGTATTTATGGTGGGCTTAACTTGCTCATTTTATATTATTGTATGTAGGTGCTTGGTACTTGAATTGTTTGTATGGGTGTGTTGTGTGTATGCCTGCGTTTTTGTATGTGGATGATAGTGTGAAGGAAGGGTTATTTTTTGTTGTCTTTTAAGTTAATAAGTTAGTACTTGCTTCCTAAATTGATCCTTGATTTTGATTTGAGATTATTGATTTTGCCTGTAGACATGACGAATTTCGTAACACGACACAACGCAATGTATCGAATTCAAGCGGAAAGTGGAAAATAGAGTGTTTTGACACCAGATTCTGTCTGCAGAGAGAAGCCGGAGACAGTCTAATAACTTAATCAGAAACAAAACTATATAGGTTTTATATTAGACGTTGTTTTGTTATTTGCTTATGCATTTTTTCCTATTCCTCCTATACATACGTAGATACTCAACCGCGATTATAATGGTACTAAAAACATCACAAAAGTTAATATCCAAAGCAAAAACATGTTTCTAATATACATGACAAATCATATCAGTTTTTAACTAAGATTACACATATAACATTAGAATTAACAAAACAGAAGCCACAGCTTAAGTAATTAAGAACGACCAGGTAGCTTTCAACGTGGCTTATTATTGTACTGTATATATACAACTTAATAATAGGGTCCACTCATTGTTTTCTCGTGAATCCTTAATGACAGTCTGTCTGCGAACGATCCAAACGCAATTGTTCTATTACCTACAACGAAATAAAAACCTGAGGAGCTTTCATTGCACTCCATTCCAAAGCGTTCACGACCTACTATTTCAGTTCATTATTATAGTAAAAGTAGCTTGGGATCTCCAGACAAAAGACATTTGGTAAATTAAAAGCCGTTGGATGTGGCTGGGTATGGCACAGCGTGGTTGATAACAGTATAACAATTGTGTGTAATTCTTGATTTTTTTTTTACTTATGTTAATTTTTATGTGGCCAGTGGCACAAGCGTGTGACTGTAAACGACTGGTTGTGGGTTTGATTCCCACTCGAGGAGTGCAAATATTTAATATTTCCATCTTCTTCGCTCTGGTGTCGAGGTAAAGCGCGGCGTTAAGTTGCCACTTAACACGCAAAGCCTCCGGACTCGGCTGAAAGTAGGGAACGGAGTATCTTAATACCAGGTTCCCTCTTCCTACCCTGCTGTGTGCGGGATACAGCGTGAAGCTAAAAAAAAATGTTAATTTTAGTATTATTTGTGTATATGCGAAGAATTGAAGTTTCTTATATTTATTTAATACGTTTAATTAGATTAATATTAATAGACAGTATAAATTTAGCAGTGTTCTAAATTTGACAGCGTTTGTGTGTCTGTAATGAGAGCGTGTGTGACTTTAAACGTAATAGGTTGTGGGTTTGATTCGAAATTGGAGCATATTTACATTTTAAATATTTTCATCTGTCCCTTCTGGTGCCTAAGATAAAGCACGGTGTGGAGTTCTGCCACTCAACGAGCACTTACCGGGCGGAAAGTGAGGAACGGTGTGGTTTGAGACAAGGTTCCCACTGACCCTGCTACATAGATGAACGCGTTAAACTATAGATTTTATATCTAACTTGTCTAAATAGAACTAATATAATAGAAAAAGACTAAAAGTAAAATAATATTATATTAATTAAATGATATTTACAATAAATGTGTTGTCTTGCTTACTGTATTTTCTATCCTGTGTACCAAGACCCCGCACACTGTCAGTTACAATGACTCTTAAATTCAAATATGAAAATTATTTTTTTTAATTAAGAGTACTACTTGCACGCTCATTACGGGGATGTTTCTTCAAGCTCGGGGACATTTTGCCTTTACATGTATAGGATTCAGACAAAGGAAATGTTTCGTGTACTCATAATCTCATGTTAAATTGGAAGTGAAAAGCTCTTTATACGTTGTATTTATGAATCATTTATGTTGTTCTGTGGAATTATGTGTGTTGGTGAGATTAAGTTTGGTTTTTGTTTTTTATTTGTTTTTTTTTTATATTGGGAATTTACCTTTCAAGAGTTCCTTTATTTCCTATTTTTTTGGCAATTTTTGTGTTTAATAGTCAATTAGTTAGGTATTAATAATAATGTATATACTTAAAACTTATAATTAATTAGTTTTTTTGGCTCATTTTAAATTTTGGTGAGTTCAAATATGTCGTATGTCTTGTATCTTATAGAGTAAACTTTGTGGTCAGTTATTCTTTTCATATTTCCTTTTATGTATTGTGGATTTTAATTCGTGAAAATTTAAGCTCTATTTTTATTTAATACTAAAAGTCATATTCAACAAGCTTTTTAAAAAAAATAAACAGTATCCATGTATCTGTAGCTAGCTGTATATAAGAAATATTTTAGCGCTATTTTGACTCATGTCTTATTTACTTACCTGTTGGAATGCGGACTGATTTCGGACATTTGTTGCCCTGCTATGCAGGAAAAAGGATAAAGCTAATTTTTTAAAAATATCTTCTAATGTAAACTCGCGTTCGTGTCAAATATGAAAATAAAATTATGGTCTACAAAATGTATGAAACATAGTGTTGTATAAAGAAAATATTTCAGCAGTCAGCTATGATTAGGTTTGTTTGTATCTTGAAGTTTATTCAGCGATCAAAAGAGCTCCATTAAGCTCAATTCGCTGATATAAAAGAATGCCGACCCGTTTTCTGAACCGGAAGAATCGATTTCTATCTCCTCAACTATTTTGCCCCTAAACTGTACGTGGTGCTGTTGTTCATATGGATTTCAGTAGATTTAGTTTTCACTTTTTTCTTAATGTTTGTATTAACTGGTGGTATTGGTAGCTAATAATATAAGTAAAGTGTTATATGTATTAGGTAGGTAGGTGTGTTAGGTCGTATATATGCAAGAATATTTTTACCTAACTTTTTTATATATATTTTTTTAATTATTTTGTAATTTTTACTTGAAAATATATATTACTTATAGCGTCTGACTATATTGTAAGCGCGACGATTGTGGGTTCGATTCCCACTCGGCTGAGTGGAGTGGTGTGATTATATTTAAATTATTTATTTTTCCTTATCTAATATGACAAAATTGAATTGAATTCCGCCACTAAAACACACAATGTCTCGAAAATTGGGTAAAAAGTTTTCCAAGCTGTGTTTTAACAACAAAGGATTTTATGCTTCACTTCCTAAGTGAGAAAAATTGTAACGCAGCTTATTTTTGGGTCAGTTGGTTTTTTCATCAGTAGGAAAACGGAGTGTCTTGACACTAAGTTCTCTCTGACTAACCTACTGCGGAAAAAATCGTGAAGACATTTTTTTTCCATATAAAAATATATTTATATCTAATGTAATACACATATATGAGAACGCTCGTAAGTACACTTTTGTAGCTATTGTTTTGCTTGTCACTGAGTCATTAGTCGCTTCAGTTGTGGCGTCGAGACTTTCTTACAACACAGCATTATGAATACATTCTCGTGTAAATATGTGTATATGTAGATGCCGTGGAGGCGCAGTGTCAAAGTGTCTGCCTCGAACCGCCGGTTGTGGGTTCGATTCCCACTCAGGGGAATGATTAAAATAATTAGTTATTGATATTTAAAATTGTTTTCCTTCTCATTTTGATACCTAAGGTAAACTACTACGTTAAGTTCTGCCCACACACACAATGTCAAGATTTCGGGTGAAAAATGGAAGGCGGAATGTTTTGACATTAGGTCCTCGTGGATGCTCCCGCACGCTACTCCAAGCCGTCGGCCTGCGTCGAGGGTGATTTCCACCACCCTTGACTCCGCGACGTGCCTAACAGGCTCCCTTTGCCGGGGTTCAAGGACGTTTGATATAGTCCAGATGGCTTCTGCTAGTGGTAGTTGAGAAGGAGCACCGTCACACCGAAGTTTCACATAACCACGTCCCAAGTCTCCACTCGGGCTGGTATCCGTAGCAAATTTCTTGACGTTAAAAAAAGGTCCTCTCTAACTACCCAGCTATTTCTTATTGTATATTATATTTCTATTGTATATAATATATATGTACGTTCGTCCACAGTTACATTTTTTAATTTAGCCTCTATTCTTATTGTAACTTGTATTTCGGTTTACCTAACTATGCTGTACGCTTGGTTCCTAGAGAATGATTGTGGCCATTCTTCAGCGTGTTTTTCTTTCGACTCGTTTTCCTTTTATACTGCTTCAGATTACCAACTATTATGTAGGAGCTTACAGTATTATTAACTTGTTGTTATGAAATTCTGAACTAAGTACATATATTAAGAACTGAAGATGATCTTCATAATAAAAATATCGAATTTGTAATATAAAAAGTATTTAATAAATAACATTCTCTCTTACCAAACGATTGTTCGTAGATTAATTTTTGATTGACAAAAATTGGTAAATATGTCTACATGTTAACAACTAAAATAAGTTGTAAGTAGCATATAAGAATTTCGACGCAGCCGGTAGTAGAACGTATGGCTTAGCAAGAATTAGTATCCCACTGTATCCAATGTTTTATAAATTTTCTAAAAAATGTCTTTCAAAAATTTTTAAGTGTGTGAATAACATTTTGAAATGTCAATAAGTAAAGTAAATAATATTTTCATTATAATTTAAACAAAATAAAAGTTACTTTTACTTTACACGTCTAAAATAGGCAACGCAACAAGCGAAAATTTCGTAAAAGTTTTGGAAATTCGTTTTCGTCGGTACATGTTTGCTATTGTGATGGAGTGCGGAAATATGGAAATGTTTCCTGATGTTTGTGCAACCGCCCCAACTTGTTTTATTGTGGTTATTCCTACGACAGCATTGTGGGACGACAAATGATTTGAAAATTTTGTTTGACGTTTCGAGTTTGACCTTTTACAAAAAGGTTTAGAATATTGACAAAGAAAATAATATGTTAATGATTATACTTGCCTTCAAACTGCTTGTTATATATAAATACTTTTTTCCCAATTGTAGTACATATATACATACTAATTAAGTACACATATACACTTTTTTTTTACAGTTTCACGCTGTATCCCGCATACAGCAGGGTAGGCAGAGAGAACCTAGTGTTAAGACACTCCACTTTCCGCCGAATTCGGAGGCATTGCGTGTTAAGTGGCGGAACTCAACGCCGCGCTTTACCTCGACACCAGAGCGAAGAAAATGGAAATATTAAATACCACAACCAGTCGTTTGCAGTCAGACGCTTGTGCCACTGGGCCACGACTGGGACACGTGCTTATCGTAAACTTCATCATATTTTAATAACGTTTTCTTTGTTTATAAAAGTGAAATAATTTACTAATTAAGCTGTTCTAAAATTTTAATCCTTCATCAATTTTACTTTAATATGATTTTCTATACAAAATTAGAAATTTCTTATCCAATTCTCCTCCCTTTTATGTTATTTGGCTAATACTTGCATATCAATCAAATAGCTGAATAGCCATATGCCACCATAAACTAGCATCAATGACCCCAATAAATGACCATCAAAACCAAAACGTTATATAAGCCCATGTCTACCCATGAATTCTACCAACCGTCTCGGGCACCCTTCAACACGCTATCAGAATTCGGAAACCTTTCTAGCTTTGACAAGAATATTATGCGAATTCATCCCCTTATATTACGCATGCGCCCCCAGCGCCGCGCCGCCCGCAGTTCCTCCACACCACGTCACCCGACTAGACGCTTGTAGGGCACAACGCTGCAGTTGACGCAGTGACGTTCGATAACATATAGACAGACGAATAACGTGTAGTGTTGTGTTACGTGTGGTGTATTCGAATGGATTGCTGCTAGTGATGTTCTGATGTGATGTAAGTTGCCAGTCGGTTTGTTTCTCGTTGTTTGGCAGGTGATGTTATGTAAAGGTTGGCTTTGACATGTGGATGTGACATGTTGGTTGACGTAAGATGTCTATTTTTTTGTTTTTTTTTCTTTTTTTTGTCTCGAAAATTATTGTATTCTGTTTTTTTTTAATTATTATTTTGTTGGTAATACAAAGTTTGTAGGAAAATTATTATATACTTTTTTTGTTATAGTTCTTACTAGAATTTGTTTAACATATTATTTCTTTTTGTACATAATGTAAGAAAATTTAGTGACGTCAATTTAAATACGGTGATACGTATATTCGGTAATGTAAAATATTTTCCACGTTTAAACCAATCTTCCAATAATACTTACTTACTACGAGCAAATTTAATAAATAACAAAAATATAAATATCATAACAATTTCAGCTGAATATATTTAACTGGTCGACCTTCAGGAATTGCGACAAATTCGTAATCCGTTACATAGCCTTGAACTCGATTTGTACACGTATCACACAAGTAAGTAAATAAGTAAGAATATTTTTAAGAAAATGAGCCCATTTTCTTCCATAAAGTAATTACATCACGCAGCTTTATTTTGTTGATTAGATGTTGTCAAAATGCCAACTCTTTGAACTGTCTGAAAATGGAAAGATTAATCAAGATTCAAGAAATTCTTTTGTAACGTTCCTCCACAGATTATATATGTTTATTTGGGTTAAAACCTCTTTTGCGGCTTTTTACTTTATCTGGTTTTGTTATATGTGGGTAATAAAAGGAGGTTCATTGTTATTACACTTAAATAAATTAGATTTAAATAATGTATTAAGGTCATGAAAATAATTTGGTTAAATACAATATTTATTGTCTTACTAGCGACCCGCTCGCGGCTTTGCCTGAGTAAACTACACGTCGTAGTATAACTATATCATTTTTCGATCGCTCGCTTTCTCATTTAGATCACAAACTTTACTTAACAAATTTAAATTTAAATAGTTTTAACTGTTTTATTAATGAACTAATTGAAATTAAATAAATACTAAATGTTAAATTAACCTTTTAAGCCGTTTCAAATATTAGGACACAGAGAAACACAAAAATAATTAATAAACCTAAAAGAATCATTTTAGATTCTTTTAGGTCCTATTATATATCCTGATAATTGTTTTTTAATATATCTTGTACATACAGACAGCGAACCGACATAATAATTTCAACTTTTCTTCATTTTACTAACTTCAGAGCTAATATTCTGTTCTCACGGAATCATAAACCACAGTAATAATAACGTGTTTGAGTTGTTAAAACGTTTGCCCTCATACCAACCAAAGAATATTTGCGTCTATCCCAGTATGCGCTACAAAAGACTGTTGTTTACACGCCCTGGATGCTCACGCGATGAAATATTAAAATTCGATATGACATGATGCATTTTAATCGGGCAAATGGCGTTCTGAATTTACAGAACTATTTTCTTTTTATATTTTAATATATTTACGATATCTTCGTGGATGTGAAAATGTCTGATATGTGTAAGTAAAATGTTAATTATTGTAATTGATTGAAAAGAACCTTATTTTATCTCTTTTTTTCTTTAGCTGCACCTAGTGTCTAGATATTTTGTTCTCCACTTTTCACCTAAATTGGAGATATTGTATTTTGTCTTCATTCATCGGAACGAAGAATTGAAAATAATTTAAATGTCAAGTGACTCGGAATTACAGCTAATGACGTATTAGTACAACGCTTTGACACTGCGCTACAATGGCTGCCATTTTATAATATTTTTATATTTTAGGTAAATATGTCCGAAATTCAGGTGGCAAATGGAACACGGAGTGTTTTGACACTAAGTTCTCTACAATCACCTCAATACAAAAAAAAGCGTGAAAGAATAAAAAATATATGAATAAGCAAAAATTATAACTTATTAGGGCATTATTTCAGAAGGTCTAGATTGATTCTATTATTATTTGTTATAGTTCCGAACAATGACGTAAGGGAAAAGAAAAACCTTTTTTTTTGTATAGTATTTTCGTATGGCCACAAACCAATTTGTTGACATTTGGAGAGGAAAACGTAAACGGAACATTTTCCTCATGTACTTAGTGAATCATTAGCTACGTACAATATCATTGAATGGTCAGTGTAAGCCATCGACTACTATTGATCTGAATTTGACGTTATAATATATTTTTTAATATTATTTTTATTTGGTTACATTTAAGTATAAAATTGTAAATAGACAATGTTTGTACATATATGTTAATGAATAAAAAATGTGTTTTATTTAAAAAAAGAAGTTTTAATATCGATTTTGAACTGATTTTTGAAATTAATCATTTAGGCTTCATAAATTTTATAAATTGCCCATCGATAAGTATTTTTTGTTTGCTCATTTTTGATTCAAAGTGAGAAAAGTACATTTAATAGTAACTTTTTCTTTGAGTAAAATCGAACCCGTAATCATAAAAAGAAATATAATATCACTAAAACGTATATAATGAAGTGACAAGATCAATTAACATAAAATAAACATCAATGATTCAGTGGTGACTCATAGTACGAAGGGGGACTCCCCAATATGAATCGAGTAGTTAGGGGTTAGGGTCCTCGAGGGCTCGGGACACTGCGCCCAGTAAATATTGTGGTAAGACGAGGGGACTGCTCTTCTTACGTTTGTAGAAATAAGAATTTCATATATATTTGTATTGGATATGTATTGGCGTCTAAATTATAGGGAAAATTTGATAAGTATAGGTCATTTTTGTTATTGGTTTATAGTTTCTTTTATTATATTTTTAGGTTATATTTTTTATGAATGAGATTTAAATATAGGGGAGAGTTGCTATGATTGGACCACTTAACTTTATCACATTATATCTCATGCAATATCACCGATAAATAAAAACCGATTGTTGGACAGTAAAGCTATTTATGTAAATTAATGATATATAAATTATTAATGATGATAGTTGCGATGTTTTAAAGGTATAGTAAAGAAACTCTTCAATGAAAAGTTGCTTTCATTGGACCACCGTTACCTTGAATGGACCACTAAGTTGCCATGATTGGACTTAGTAGAGTAAGTAGTATCGGTTCAATTAAGGTGACTCAAATGAAACACAAAGTAATTTATTCAAAAGATTTTATAATAATAATAATAATCAACAACATTATGGCCAACATTATTTCAAATTTAATAAGGTCTGGCGATTTACCTGAATTCATTACAAGAGGTGTTACATATATGATACCTAAAACTAATAATACGGAAGAACCATCCCAGTACCGGCCAATAACTTGTTTACCTACAATTTATAAAATAATAACTTCTTGCATAACATTAAAAATAAATAGACATGTTTTACAAAATAATATTTTATCTGAAGAGCAAAAGGGATGCAGAGAGAACCACAGAGGTTGCAAGGAACAACTTATTATAGATAGTGTAATTCTGAAACATGCCACATCTCACAATAGAAACTTAAATATAGCATACATTGATTATAAAAAAGCGTTTGATAGTGTACCACACTCCTGGCTTATTCAAATTTTACAGATTTATAAAATTGATCCGGTAATAATAAAATTTTTAGAAAATGTAATGAGAACTTGGAAAACTATTTTATATGTACGTAACAATCAAACTACGATACAAACTGAACAAATTGCTATTGAAAATGGCATTTTTCAGGGTGATTCATTGAGCCCACTGTGGTTCTGTCTTGCACTAAATCCATTATCCAATCTTCTCAATAATACTAAATCTGGCTATATGCTAACACCCAATACTGTTGTAACACATTTAATGTATGTAGATGATATAAAACTCTTTGCCAAATCTGAACAAGATATGAAACAATTGTTGAATATAGCAGCTTCATTTAGTAAAGATATTTGTATGACTTTTGGATTAGATAAATGTCAGGAATTATATTTAAAAAAAGGGAAATTGTGTAACAGTCGTAATATAGGAGGTATTCAATTTAATTTAATGGGAGAAGGAGATAGTTATAAATATTTAGGAATTCAACAAGCTAAAGGAATTGCACATTCTCAAATAAAATCCGAATTAAAAGAGGAATACTTCCAAAGAGTAAATAGGATCTGCAAAAAACAGCTTTATTCAAAAAACCTAATAAAAGCTATTAACACATACGCCATTCCAGTTTTGACATACTCTTTTGGCATAATAAAATGGTCAAAGACTGATATTAACAGAATTGAAATTAAAACAAGGACAATTTTCACAAAACATAACTACTTACACCCTAAATCTGCAATTGAAAGAATGACATTAGAGAGACAAATAGGAGGTAGGGGCCTTATAGATTTAAATAGTAATTTATGGCAAGGACAAATTAATAATTTGCGATTGTTTTTCTACAATAAAGCTAGCAATAGTAACATACACTTAGCAGTTACAGAAATGGATAATAAATTTACCCCACTAAACCTAAAAGATAAAAGTATTCAATATGATAGTAAAACTGACACTCAAAATAGGAAAATAGAAACCTGGAGGAAAAAAGAACTACATGGACGTCATTTCCACGATCTTAAAAACCCACATATAGACTTAGAGGCTTCTAATAAATGGCTAAAATTAGGTTCACTTTTTCCGGAAACTGAAGGATTTGCAATAGCTATTCAAGATCAAGTTATAAATACCAGAAATTATAAAAAATATATACTTAAAGATCCGAAGTTAAAGACAGATAGATGCAGAAAATGTTTAAAACAACCTGAAACCATACAGCACATTACAAGCGCGTGCTCTTCATTAACTCAGTCTGATTATAGTCATCGTCATAATCAAGTTTGCAATATAATCCATCAAAAATTAGCTATCAAACATAAACTGTCCCAAAAAAGGCCGCTTCCATATTATCAATACACACCTCCACCAGTGCTGGAGAGTGCCAACTACAAGATGTACTTCGATAGAGCGATATTAACAGATAAGACAATACATAATAATAGACCAGATATAACGTTAATTGATAAAAAAAATAAAGTAGTTTACATAATAGATATCGCAGTACCCAACACTCATAATATACAGAAAACAATAACAGACAAGATTCAAAAATATACAGAGCTTAAAGAAGAAATAATTAGAATATGGAAAATGAATAAAGTTTACATCGTACCATTGGTACTGTCCAGCACAGGTGTCATACCGAAGCACTTACATCAAGCACTCAAAATATTAGATTTACCTGATAACATATACTACACTATGCAAAAATCAGCTATACTAAACACTTGCCGAATTGTCAGAAAGTTTCTACAAGACGACGCCGACTTTATATAAAACAAATTTCAGTGAAGTACTCTTGGCTTCGGCCCGCGGACTTCACTTTATACCAAAACTTAGCTTAAGTTTTGAGAAAAGAAACTAAATAACAAATAATAATCATAAATGATTGCATAATTTTAATTTAAATTTATTATTTATTGGTTCTTTTTAGTGTGGCTTTTGGAACGCCATAGATTCGACTTGCTTCATTTAATCCGATATTTTTTTTCTCAAAGATTCTATAGCAAGTTTCATGCTTGTTTCATTCCAAGAACAATATTTTCTTTTGTTTTTCTCTGTTGACATTCTGTAACATAGAAATAAAATTTAATATTTTTTTAAAAAAAAATTAAATTTTATTTCTATGTTATTTTAATTTTTAATAAAATTTAAGAAATAAAATTCTGTAACAGTAAAAAGGTATGTATGTATATGTATACATATATAAAAAGAAACAGTCGTATAACTTTGTTTATTAACTTTAATATTACATTTGCAATATCAATTATATTATAATAGTTAAACATATATTATAATAGTCAAACAGATAAAATTATTTGTTAGTATTATACTAAGTGAAAATAAGTGAATGACTTCTAAGTTTCTTTGATTGGACCAGTCCAATGATGGCGTCACCATTGTGGTCCATTGATGGCAACAAGGTACAGGTAACAGAATGAAAGCGGAAATCAAATAACGTGCAAAATTATGTTAAAATTTTATACTCTCTGTAAGCGTAGATATATTTACTATTCTGATTTACTTTAATAATACAAAAAGAATTATTACAATACTACTTACATCAGTTTGTAGATGACTCGATTTTTATATCACGGTCTCCGCTAACACAGGTGCATACTTCACTACTTGCAAAGCGTTGCGAGCAAACTGAGGTTTGGTAGGGGGATAACGGGCGCGGCACTGTTGCCAAGCAACGTTTTAAACTCCTTGTGACAATCATAGTTTTCGAAATAATTAGGTGGTCCAATGAAAGAGCCGGTCCAATGATCGCAACTCTCCCCTAAGTGTTTTTTTATTATTTTTTTTATAGCCTCACGCTGTATCCCGCACACAGCAGGGTAGGCAGAGGGAACCTAGTGTTAAGACACTCCGTTCCCCACTTTCCGTCGAATTCGGAGGCTTGCGTGTTAAGTGGCGGAACTTAACGCCGCGCGTTACGTCGACACCAGAGCGAAGAAAATGGAAATATAATTTCCACTCCTCGAGTGGGAATCGAACCCACAACCAGTCGTTTATAGTCACACGCTTGTGCAACTGAGCCACGACTGGCCACAACTGGGTATTTTGTTAATTGTTTAAAATGTTAGTTTTCGATTATTAGAGTTCTTGTATATCTCAGTACTTTAGGCATGGTTTAAGGTTTAGTATGAGTCTTCTTTTTGTGCTAACGTGAAAGAGTACTTATTGTAGAGGGTTTACAACATTATGATACCAAAATAAAATCTTTCAAAATCGTCTGTTAAAGGTATATATATACTAATAATACTGTACAATAGTGAGCGTGAGTATCAAAATCGAGATATATCGGATTGCGACTTGAAACAAAACGATATACTAAGTCTGGGAAAAGAAAATGCAATTTCAGACTTTTCTATCGAACATATTACTATTGTCAATGTATTAAGGCACAAAATACGGATTACTTTATTAATATGAGAATAGAATACTTATAAAGGATTATAGATCTAACTGTTATTATAATAAACTTTTAAGTATTTTGCCAATGAATCATAAAAAGTGGTGTAGTAGAAGTCTGGTCTGGTTTTAAATGCGGTTGGTTGCTAGTTCGATTTCTACTCGAAGGAATGATTATATTTCAATTATTTTCATTTCTCTTCCCTCAGAAGATAAAAGGTGATTTTAATTCCGCCACGCTCAACTCGCAATATCCCAATATTAGGTGGAAATTTGAGAGCGGAGTGTCTCAACACTAGATATTCTCTGGCCCCTGTAGGAAAATAAAAAAACGTGGACGATGAAAGAAGAAACTAAAAACCAATTATATATCTAATCAAAGTATCTAACAGGTTATCCTTTATTCACTTTAAGTTTCGATCGTATACCAAAGACATGACTCATCTAGTTTATTTTATGTAGGGGAAATATCATTTAGACGGTACGTGAGCTTCGTCATAAGAGGGAGCTTTCATAATTTAATCATTTGTTGTGTAGAGGCCAGGAACAATCGACTGTCGTAATGTAATATTTATAAAGGATAAATATTATCGAATATTCTGACGTACATGTTTATTATTGTGTTAGTAGTTTTTTTTTATTATTTAGATAATATAACTGAATTGTTTTATTTGTAAAATATTTTTGTATATGTTTTAAAAAGGTTCTTTGGACAAAAATGTTGGCCTTTATTTGTGAAGTAGCTTAGTTTCGGCAACACATTGTGTATATGCGTCAAAAATTTTGCCCTTTTCTCATAAGAAACTGTTTAAGGAATTATGTCCAAATTCAGAAATTTGCATGTTAAGTAGCGTAACTTAACGCCGCGCTACTTTGTGTTATAAGACTGCCTGCAAGATGTGAAAATCTAATTAGCTTAAAATCAATCATTATAACTAGCGGCCCGCTCGCGGGTTCGTCGCGTGACCTACGTGGCTATTTCATATAAACTTTAATTCCCTATTTCAACCCTTTACTGGTTGATTTTTGAAAAACTAAGTAGCCTATGTTAGACCCAGTCATTTTTACTACTTTCAAACTGTCATCCAAATGTCATCCAAATCGGACCAGTAGATTAGCCGTGTAAGCGTGACAGACAAACACACAGACATTCGCATTTATAATATAAGTATGGATATGAATACACAGAACAAACCTGGGGAAAGAACCCACAACTATCACAGTAAGAGACAGTTCCACTGAACCATGACGACTGCAATATGTATAGGTATATATCGTAAATATATATTTGAAATAGCTACGAGAAACATTTCACGCGAGTGCCTATTGGAAGTAGGAGATACCGGTTGACCTAGAAACAAGGAAATTTGCATATCAGTAATACCGCTATAGATTGCAGTCCGCCTGCGGGTTTGCTGAGCTATTTATATAATAAACGTATTAAGTCTTGAACTAGAGGAATGGAATGGACTACTTAGTTACTGGATTCCTCAAACGAATGAATTCTTCAAGTGACTATGTGGCCAGTCGTGGCCCAGTGGCACAAGCGTGTGACTGTAAACGACTGGTTGTGGGTTCGATTCCCACTCGAGGAGTGGAAATATTTAATTTTTCCATTTTCTTCGCTCTGGTGCCGAGGTAAAGCGCGGCGTTAAGTTCCGCCACTTAACACGCAATGCCTCCGAATTCGGCGGAAAGTGGGGAACGGAGTGTCTTAACACTAGGTTCCCTCTGCCTACCCTGCTGTGTGCGGGATATAGCGTGAAGCTATTTAATTTTAATTTTTAATATATTAAAGTTATAGTACGTAAAGTTCAATTTTTCGGAAAATCGTGGGAATTATGAGCATGATATTTGGTAAAGCTAAACTTGATATGGATAAGAAATGCAGAAATCAATACTTGTTATAATAATGCATTAGATATATCTTTTATTAATCAAATAAATATTACACACACTATGGTATTTTAAAATGATACAAACGCTGGTAAGATAACCGATATTCTACTTGTCAACGGAATTACTAATAGGTGCTGTTACTACTTTCAAAGTGTTTATTTATAATTAAAAAAAACGAATACTCAGTTAAATTTGTCGATTTTTTAAGTTATTATAATGAAACAGATAATATTTCCCTATATTTTATTTTTTGTCTAAATATATATAATTAGAAAAACTTTGTCACAGTCGGAAAAAACAATATGGTAGGTATTAAGTACTTTATCAATAATAATGACTAAAAATTATAACGTAACCTAAATATACTATTACATAACATTAAAAGACATTTCTAACTTACACCATACAAACTAACGACATATTGTTGACAGTAAAAAGTTTCATTTATCGGTCAAACGACTCAGTACATTCGGTTTGGGGCTGCGGAACTGCGGTATATTAAAAATAAAAAGCTTCTAGCGCCGGCGTTTAAGCGACCATCGTACTCTGGCTTTCATTCAAAGTGCATTTCCTTGTAAATCGGTTGGAAATATTAGTGCCATTGACTTTTCAGTCCAGTTGTTTTTTGTGTTGCGGGACTTGCGGAATGGATTATGACGAATTTTCTATGAAGTTGTGTTCTGGGGAATTGCTAAGGCTTGTTTTGGTGTATGTTTCCGGTGTTTTGTATGGTAATGTAGTTAATTTAAGTAGTTGTAGTTAGAGAGAATATAGTAACAAAGTATGAGTGATTAGGCGCTCTAAAATATTAAACGTCAATTCATTATATACTTTCCGAAATCTTGCTCGTTAAATGATGAAACTTAACGCCGCGCTTTTTGTATTACGTATCAGCGCGAAAACACGAAATGAAATCTTTAAGTAATATCTCTATTGAAATTATAAATACGGAAACGAATAACTGTGGACTCTTTTAAAAAATGCGATTGATTAAGTATTAAATTCGCTATAGTTAAAATTAATATAGGTAGAATGCAAGTACAAAAATAGTGCATATACATATTTAATGTATTTTTTAAAAAATGTTTTAAAAAAAGTTTTAAAAAAATATTTATTTGAAAAATGTGGTTATTTTTTTCTTATAATTTAAAATTTATATGTATGAAATAGTTGAGTCAGAAGTATTTGAAAAACAAATTTATATAATATTAGTGGCTATAGATTATTATAGAAATCTTGAACTTGAACATAAATGTATTATGAAATAACATACAAATATCCTTGTACCTCCTTGTACGACAATCGACCCTGATGATAATTGGGTACATTACTTATTAACCATAATTATTCATTGAACAATTTGTAGTCTATGTAGTGCTTGGATAAACATGCTTACCTTAGAAGTATATTTTGATATTTTAAATATTATGGCCAGTCGTGGCCCAGTGGCACAAGAGTGTGACTGTAAACGACTGGTTGTGGGTTCGATTCCCACTCGAGGAGTGGAAATTATATTTCCATTTTCTTCGCTCTGGTGTCGAGGTAAAGCGCGGCGTTAAGTTCCGCCACTTAACACGCAAGCCTCCGAATTCGGCGGAAAGTGGGGAACGGAGTGTCTTAACACTAGGTTCCCTCTGCCTACCCTGCTGTGTGCGGGATATAGCGTGAAGCTATTTATTTATTTTTTATTTATGTTAATTATTATATAAAGAGATAATGTCTGATCATCATTTTCAAGAAAATTTGTATACTTATATATTAAAAATCCATGTAATTTTTATTGTAATAAAAGGTACGCCAATTGATAGTTTTAACATTATTGAGTTTAGACTACGTTTTGTAGCACAAAATCATAGTAAATATACCGACCGTTTTGTCTAACGAAATGAAATCAAGAAATTTTATTTAAACTACGTTTGTAGGGTAGTCAGAAAGAACCCAGTGTCAAGACACTCCGTTCACCACTTATTACTTCATTTTGATTTATAATACAGAAAATATGTATTGTTTAACAGCTACAACAAGCTTCCAGTAGAACTGTTTAAAGTGGCTTATATATACATCTAAATATAAATAAATAAAAATGTGGTAATTATAAAATCGTTTGACCATTTTTTGATGACTTAATTAATAAAATAAAAAGAAACTTTTTTTAGGTAAAGAAAATATTATGAGAGTAGATTATTGATGCAATAGGACACCTTCTGGGTTATTTAGAATCTTTAAAAAATTATTATGAACTAAATACTTATATTTATATAATATAATTGTAATACAATTATTTCCTTCATCTTGAAATTCCGCGTTGGTGAATAGGTTTACTGGTTTAACTAACTACGGCCGAGAGCTGTTAACGGAGTCGTAAACGAAAGCTTGTTAATTTTAGTGATGGTAAAAGTGAACAATGAAATGAAAAAGGAGGCTTTTAGTTAGATTCACGTATACTTACAGTAGGATTGATGCTATTTTTGAATTATGTATGCATTTATATTATTATTGAAAACTTATTTTTTCTAAAGTATTAATTTTTCATGTACAATTTTAATGTTTTATTTTTTTTATGTTAAAAGCTATGGCGTCGTGTTATGTCGTCTAACTCTATGCTAGGCTTGTTTCCGATTTGGGAGAAATTATTTTTGTTATCTATATATTAGACAAAGCGCGGCGTTAGGTCCTACCATGTCTCGAATTCGAGTGTAAAATAGAAAACGGAATGTCTTGACACTAAGTTCACTGTAATTAACCCTGCTAAGCGTCAAAAAGCGTAAAGCTGCAAAAAAAACATTTTTCATATAATGACGCTTTGTTTCCAGTTTCAACGCGGGGAAATGTAGTTTTTTTTTTATTTTTTTTTAGCTTCACGCTGCATCCTTTGCGGGGTAGTCAGAGAGAACAGAGCGCCAAACACTACGGTCCCAGCATACTTCTTTCGCCTTGTCCACTGTCATCAACCTCTCCGGGGGGTCCTCATACTTTTTACGTGACCTTCCTCCAGTATTGTCAAGTTCTCCCCCTGCCTCTCTTACCACTCACCTTTGCTCCATATATCTTTCTTACCATTCTTCCATCACTCATCCTCTCGACGGGCCCAAACCACCTGTTGGAAATGTAGATATTGTAAATTAGATTCGAATCCATACCTAAACGCTCATACAATTAGACGCTTTTCCACAGCGGCAAGATGGCTTAATGTTAATAGAATACCTAAATATTTAATTCACATTCACTCTAGATACATTAAACATACACAAGCACATATATTACTAATGATTTCAGAATAGTAAGTGTTAAATGGGGATTAGAAGTTCTGCGATATTCGTCAATCTGCTCTGTCAGGCGTTACTTTAGTTAGTCTTCAGTTTCGCGATACTACAGCTATGTTTAATGTAATGACAGTTGGATTTCAATATTGGTCTTAGTATTTAGTGTTGTAATTTATTTATTGAATATATTATTTTTTCTTTGTTTGTTCTACGTTAACATATAATATTCGCAAAATGTTATGGTATATTGATCTGATTTTGATATTTTTTTTAGTTTCACGCTGTGTTCCGCACACAGCAAGATAAGCAGAGGGGACCTAGTGTTTAGGCACTCGGTACCTTTGTTCTTGTGTACTTTGCGCCGAATTCAGAGGCATTGCGTGTTAAGTGGCTGAACTTAAAGCCGCGCTTTACCGACCACTGCGCTACGACTGGCCACTATTTGGCATCATTTTTCTAAGTTTAATAACATGTCTTGGCATTTTTTCACAATACCAGTATAAAGGATAATAAGTTTGATAACCGTAATTATGATGTACATTACTTACATACTTTTACATACTTTTTTTAAAATTTGATAAACACTGTGTCTAGTTCATTTCTGATAAATTTCCTAAACTGGCTAAAATTATTGACAGATATCGTAAACCAAAAAATATATACGGTCAGAAAACAAAGGGCGGAGTGTTTTATCACTCAGATCTCTCTGCCTAATCTATTACATGAAAAAACATTGAAACTTCATAAACAAATATCATTTTGATTCAACTTCATAAAAAGTATATTTTAAAATTTACTATACTTTAACCAAAAGAACAACAATATGCTGGACTCATGCACCAACCACACGATGTGCCTACGATCGTTAACAGGGTCATTGACTGCGGGGGTTGGCAAACAAGCCATTTCGATTGTGCTCTGTATTCTGCATATTACGCGCTACCAACTCTATTAAGTGCTGACTGACTGGGCGTTAAGATGGAATGCCCCACTTTGTAATGATAGATGCCGATAGCTTCTATATTGGGTGGTATATTAATTTATTGATATATGCTACGCGTTGTGTTTCTTAGATTTGGGTGGTATTGGCAAATACTCGTAGAACTAACGTGGTGCAGTGGGACAGTGCAGTACGTGGATTCGATTCCCGTTCGTAGGATTTATGACCTACCTGAAACAAAGCACAGCGTAAATTTTCACTACTCAACACGTAATGTTTCGGTTTTAGGCAGCACGTGGAGGTAGTCTTAACATTAGGTTCTTTTTTAGGGTTCGATTCCCATTCGAGGAGTGGAGATATTTCATATTTAAATTTTCTTCGCTCTGGTACCGAGGCAAAACGCGGCGTCAAGTTCCACAATGCCTCCAAAATTCGGCGGAAAGTAGGGAACGGAGTGTCTTAACACTAGGTTCCCTCTACCCTGCTGCGTGCAGAATACAGCGTGAAGCTAAAAAAAATTATGTAAAAACAAAATTATTTGTTTTAATGTTACAATGTTGATTGAGAGTACCGGGGTCGGAAGATAGTTCTGCTGAGCTGAGCCGGCGAAAACTCTTCAGTTACTCTTTTTAACATAATTTCACGACTACGGTTAGCCTTCCGAATAAGGATCGAAATATTTTTATTTCATTCATTTGAAAAGTATTCAGAGATAACTTAGTGTCAAGACATTCCGTCCTCTACTCTCCGCCCAAAGTTGAGACATTCCGCGTTAAGTAGTGGGTTCAGTTCCGCTAAGTTTTGTCTACAGTACCAGTGCAAAGAAATCAAAATTTAAATGATCATTTCCTCGAATAGAAATCGAACTTACTACCATCGCGTTTAAAGCTAGACGTTGTGACACTGCGCCGCTACGGTAATTTTTTTTTAATAATACCCAATTTACTCCTTTTTTAAATAATGTCCAAGTAATATAATATTTACAAAGTAATTAATCAAAATGTGTTTCTAAATTAGGTAAAACAAATTTGATATTAGTAAACATTATTTAGAATTTAAAAGGTTAATGTTATTTTTATATAATTTAAATTAAAATAACATTGGTTTATTAAAAATAAGTAATATGTATAAAGAGACTGAAAGTATTTTTTACGTGCTTATTTATTTTTGTGGCCAGTCGTGGCGTAGTGGCACAAAATGTGACTCTAAAGCGACTGGTTGTGGGTTCGATTCCCACTCGAGGAGTGGAAATATTTAATATTTCCATTTTCTTCGCTCTGGTGTCGAGGTAAAGCGCAGCGTTAAGTTCCGCCACTTAACACGCAATGCCTCCGAATTCGGCGGAAAGTGGGGAACGGAGTGTCTTAACACTAGGTTCCTCCTGCCTACCCTGCCGTGTGCGGGATACAGCGTGAAGTTGAAAAAAAATTTATTTTCTTTATTTAATAAAAACGATATTTAACAAGTAAAAATTGTATTGATCAACTGTAACGCTGTGGGGCAGCGTTTAACTTTAAGAACAATGGTTATGGGTTCGATTCCCACTCAGAAAGATTTCATTTAAATTCTTGTCAATTCTTCTCTTCCCTAAGACAAACCACGTTCATCATTCGACAACGTCTCGGTTTCAGATGAAAAATGGAAAACGAATCTACTTTATACTAGATTATTCCTTACCTTATGCGGGAAAAAACAGTAATTAAAACTATATTTTAAAATTACAATTTTAATTAAAAATGGAAAATATATATTTTTATTCATTATAAACTTCCTGTGTTTATTCTACTTAGTATATTATATTACTTTTTGCGGTATCGCTGTTGTAGTTTCTTTTTCCCCCTTAAGCTTCACTATCTTAACAAAGTATAATGGCGCACTAATGCCTCAGGCATTCAGTGTAAACCAACCTAAGCGTAAAAGAAAACGTTTTCAGTTTGTGCTCGTGAGTATATTTTAAAGTTAACAAGTATTTTTAAAAAGTTAGACTACATAATGTTTAAAAAATTTTGTTGACTAGCGACTACGTCACTGATTCGTTATATTGCAACCCTCGAGGGTAGATTTTTGAAAAAGACACTAGCCTATTCTTAACCTTAGATTATCAACTACATATATTTATTCCAAAATTCAATACAATCGGTTAAGTGGTTTAGATTTTTCATACAAACTTTCTTTACCTAGTTCATCCCTTTAGAGGTTGATATTTTAAAAAAAGTATCCTATGTTTGACCTCATGTCGTAACTGTTTTCTTTCCAAATTTTATCTAAATCCGCCCAGTACATTAGCCGTGAAAGCGTGATAGACAAACAGACAGATTGTCTCATTTATAATATAAGTATGGACTAGTGATCAGCCCGGGCTTTGTTTGTGTAAACTACACGACTATAACTATTTCGTTTTTTTGCCCTCGCGTTTTCTTTTAGATCACAAACTATGCTTAGATTGCTGTGACTTTTTTGTTTATGAACCATTTAAAATACAATAAATGTTAATCTTAACATTTGAGGGAAGTTTACCGCAATAGAATATTCAAACTGCATTTAAATCAGTTACGCTGTTTTAGATATACTGGACAAAACCGATAAACAGACAGTAAATCATTGTTCGGGTTCTATTACAATAATAAATCAGCCCAATAATAATATTACTCATATTTCTTCATGTACGGACAGCGTTCAGTTATATTTTTATTATATGTATAAATTATATTTTTTTTTTAGTTTCACATTGTATTCCGCACACAGCAGGGTAGGCACAGAGAACCTAGTATTAAGACACTCCGTTCCCCACATTCCGCCAAATTTGGAAAAAAAATATCATTATTCCAAAAGTGGGGTATATTATTTTATGAAAATATAAGTATGGATTAAACATTTTTTAATTGTATTGTTCGCCAATGGGAGTTTTCTTTGTGCCTTATCAATTTTATACCTACAAATTATAATATAAAAAGACTTCTTGTGTATCTGCACTTGTCTATTTTTTTTTTTTTTTTATGGAATAAAGGAGGCAAACGAGCTGAAGGCCCACCTGGTGTTAAGTGGTTACCTTCGCCCATAGACATCCACAACATTCATGTTATGGATGCGTTGCCAGCCTTGGAAATGTAGGTCAGAAGGTGGGAGGAAGGATGCGAATGGTGGGAATAGGGAGAGAGCTGGCTTACATGCCATCGAACCGGAACACATCATAAGATATTTGGCGGTTCGTCTTTGACATGATAGTGGTCGCGAGCCAGTCGGAGAACGAATCTCCTACCACCAAGCAAATTATTTATTTATGTTAAAAAAAGTATGAATTTCTCGCCACTTTTGTGTAGAGTCTTGACACTAGGTCCTCTCTGTCTACGCTGCTATGCAGGATAAAGGCTAAAGCTCATTTAATTTCGTATTTTTAGGTTTCAAAATTGTCTTTTCATTATTATTTTTCATTCAATGTACGTCCGTAGATGCATGATTTTTAATCTCCTGCCAATCTCGGGCTTTAAAGACTGCAATATTCTTTTATACATTTTGCACCATTCATTTCAATTAAAATCTGCCCAAATTATTGCAGTGTATTCGTCTATAATAATATGTCTTACAATCAAAGCTCCTATATATATTTTGATTTTCCATTTATTTGTTTTTATGATTTACGTAGAAATCAATGTTTTTTTTCAAAAATCCCTCTAACTTTTATACGTAGTTCTTAAAGTACTTTGTTACTACAAATTAAGTTTAAAAGATTTATTTTTACTGATTTCTCTTGCATTTGAAATTTCTGCATAACCTAGTAAATTATTTTGCCTATTTGATTATTATAACTTTATATTTAAATGTATAGCTTATTAAATTAATTTTCAAGCAGCCACGTCACTTTGTCACGAGCTACACAAAAGTAAAGCGTCTCGTCTAACATCAGAAATATTACATTATATAGCGTATTTCCTCCTTTGCTTCAGACGACGAAAGCTTTTGAATGAACAGTAAGTAATGTCTAATTTAATAGTTCGGTGTCACGAGCAAAATACTTCACACTTAACTAGATTGTTAAGTGTTCTCTTAAAGTACATTCGTATGTTATGAAGAGACTCGAGTAATTGAGTTGAGATGTTACACGTATATACATATACATATGTTTATAATTAAAACCGTTTGTTTACGATTTTCGCCTTATATTTGTATGGTAGGAATATCTTATGGAAGTGAAGAACGGAGTGTCTTGACACTAGGCTTTTTTTAGCTTCACGCTGTATCCCGCACACAGTAGAGTAGGCAGAGGGAACCTAGTGTTATGACACTCTGTTGCCCACTTTCCGCCAAATTCGGAGGCATTGCGTGTTAAGTGGCGGAAATTAACGCCGCGCTTTGCCTCGACACCAGAGCGAAGTAAATGGAAATATTAAATATTTCCACTCCTGGAGTGGGAATGGAACCCACAACCAGTCGTTTGTAGTCACACGTCTGTGCCACTGCGCCACGACTGGCCCCACACAATGTTCTCTTTAATATTTGTATTTTCTATTTATAAAATGTTTTCTATGCGTCCATAATTTTATGCAATGCCATTTGTTCCTGTTGTATACTTTTTTCTTTAAAATAAGTTTTTTCCTTCTTTTTTCCGCATATCGATAGACTGTAAAGTCGAGACATTGAGTGTAGAGTCGTGGAACTCAACTTTATAAATTATTATCGTTTTCCGCTCTGGTATTTAGGTACCATATGAAAATAATTTAAATTAATCATTCTTCCGATTGAGAATCGAACCCACAATCATCGCATTCAGAGCCAGATGCTGTTCCATTGCGCCACTTTGTCTTGCTTCTTATTATCTTTTTTCTAACTTTATCTATAATTTTATAAAATTCAACTTTTTTTAACTAAATTTTACAAGAATTTAATTAAAATTATTCACAAGATATTGGCCATTCATCTTTGCCATGAAGCACAAGCTCTAGCAATCAAGCTTCGAAGTATAATACAGCCAGCTAAAGTATTGGCCTCGTGGGGTTTAACTTCTTATATCTCAAAGTAACGATCGCAGTACAATGTGCATGTACGCGTACGCTATATATGAGCTGGACTTAGCCGTTTATTCACCTGGTTGATATGAAAATGTGTACGAGCCATAGTGGCGCAGTAGAACTATGTGGAATGTCAACGCGATTGGTTTTAGATTCGATTTCCTGTTGAAGAAATGTTTATATTTGTTTTTTTTGTTATTTCGCTATGGGACCTAAGATAAGACGCGGAGTTAAGTTCTGACACTTAATAAACAATGTTTCGAATTTGGAATGGAAAGCGGAGAACGGAGTGTTTTATCACTTCGTTATGTCTAACTACCCTGCTATGCGACTAAAAGCGTAAACCTGAAAAAAAGGAAATAAAAATACATATACTTGAATACTACATATACTGGTTTGCAATAAAAAAACATATAAAAAAACAGCTACGTCAGTAGTTATCAGCTACTGCTATCGAAAATATGAATAGATATTGCACATTCTCACCACTATGCAAAGCTTTGAAAAAAAGGCAAAAAAAAAACCACTAGATGATCGCTCGCTTCATTCTGTCTATCCCGGAAGCAATATATACAAATGTATCCATGTATGCAATGTATGGAGTTAATCTCCCACTGCCTAGCTATTTAGTAGGGTATTACACGAACAATTCTTTTTGTTTTCGCTATGTTGAAACTTGCGAGGGATTAGAAAATCTTTGTAGTGTTAATTAATGTTTTGAAAGGTTTTCTTTTTGATTTATGTAATGGTGGTTTGGGATTCTAATAGTTGATTTATTTGATATATATAGTTCTTTTATGTATATATTGGTATTTTTAGATGATATAATATATTTATTTTTTATTTTTTACATATTTAATTTATCGATTAATCTGTTTGTGAAAAAGGACGCTCCCATTTTGTGTGAAGCGTCTTAATGCTAGGTTTTCTCTGCCTACTCTAATTATCATCTAATAATCATTGTTAATTGAATTATTTCAGAAATATTTAAAAATTTTAAGCTTCGCTAAGTTTAAGGTTCACAATATGTTAAACCGTGATATTATGAAAATATAAGCATATTTGAATGTTTCGAAGTAGGTTATAAAACAATATTTTGTGTTAAATATTTAGTTATCATTTTCTGCATTATGTTTGATCATTGTTTTTCCTTTTTCAGGTAAGTAAAACATTTGAAAATAGCAGCCAGCAACAGTTTCCTTTAAAGTACTTGAAGCACTTGGTATGTACATAGTTTATTAACATCGTCTGACTGTAAACGCAATGTCTATGGACGATGGTAACCACTTACCATCAGGTAGACCTTCTGCTCGTTTGTTTCCTTTATTTAATAAAAAAATCATTTCTCGGCGCTTGTACCTAAGACAAATCGCGGTGTTGAGCTGTACCAAATAACACGAAATGTCTTGCTTGACACTAGTCTGTACCTATACCCTGTCTAGCAAAAGAAAACTCGAAACTGAAAAAATAATTTAATTAAATAAATATCTATTGTTTTAATTTAAGTATATATCATTGCATTAAAATTAATTTAATCAATCAATAAAATACTTAGTACTCTTAATTATGTATTTCTGTCTATAAGTATATAAATACATACAGATTTTCGAAAAATTAAGTAGCCTATGTTTAACCTTTGATTATTAACTATATCTATGCCAAAAATCCTTACAATCGGTCAAGCGGATTAAATTTTTCATATAAACTTTCTTCCCCTATTTCAACCCTTTAGATGTTGATTTTTGAAAAAATAACTAGCAACTTATGTTGACCCAGTAATTTTTACTATTTTCATGCTAAATTTCATCAAATTCGGACCGTAGATTAGCCGTGAAAGCGTGACAGACAAACAGACAGAAATTCGCATTTATAATATAAGTATGGATGTACATACACATACACACAGCATTTGCGTATACATTTTTTTCCCAGATTATCCACACATCCCGGCATAGGCAACACGTCATCCCTCCCACTTCCCACCACCCCGCCACTTCACACTCGTGTATCGCGTTCTCAAGTCTCGCCAGTATAAAGGGATTTACACACTAATAGAATTGCGCTTGCTTTTAAGCTTTACTTACTTTGCTATTTTTTTTTTTTTTTAATTTTTTTTTTTTTTTTTTTGAGGTTTTGAAAAGGTTTTAGTTTGTTTTAGTGTTTATTGTATATGGTTTGGTATCGTAGAAGGCTCAATTTTTACTTTTTTAGCAATGGAACGGTCCAAAATTTATTTTTTTGACATCATAAACACATTTTTTGAGTATGGTTACAATTGTGTTCATATTATAAACATTACATTACCAAAAAATGGATAAAAATATTACGTATAAAAATTTAGAAAAGAATAAACAAGTAGATATTAGCAGAATAACATATGTAATATATTAAAAAAATGTCTATACGCTTTTTTAAGCCACATAAAATTACTAAGAGGATACAGGCTGCTCACCCCTCGCTAAATACCTATAATATTTTTTTTGTTTATTTCCATTATTCAGTACTGTTTTTGTAAGATCTGAATTCATTTTTTTATATTTTAAAATAATGAATATCATTTAAAATCTAAACAAAAACGCATAAAGCTGTAGTTTTAACTGTTATTAGAAAATACACGACCATATTAAAAATAGTTTATGTGTGAGCAAATATGAAATTATTATCATATTATATATTACAAGCACGTCCTGTTTCCAAGGATACACGAGGAACATGGAAGGATTTCCATATTATTTGGTATTGTATACAGATCTGTTCAGTGTAGTTCTATCTGTGGGTATAATATAGCTATGGTTTCATGCTCCGGGGAGCTCAAGGAAGAGGATTTGTGAAAGACGATAAATTATTTTTCTATACATTTGTAAGGTATGTATATCTTGCTTATGCAAGATTTATAGTATTTTTCTTATTGCTTGTCTATTTAATGTGGTCGTTTTAAATTTTATTACTGTATGCGTAAAATGTTTTAGTTCATATATTGCATGTATTTATGTTGTGAGGTACTGTAATGCAGTCAGATATCACCTGATGTAGAAAAAGTTTAGTTTCGATTTCGATTCATATTTAGGGAAATAATAATATTTATATTATATTTACTTCTTCCTCATGCATAAGTCTGAATAATGGAGAATCGTGACACCAGTTCTACTCTGTTCTTCTGTTCTGTTTCCTTTTTTATTAAGATTATTCAATGGTAGAATAATTGCTTATTTAAAATATCTTACATTTGGACATACAAAGTGGGGCTTTCGCTACCAAGTACTTCCAAATATATATATCATTAACATATGCAGTGTATCACATGTAAAACTACATTCGCTCCGCCTAACCTTTATAAAATACCTAAACCTATATCAAATGAAATGATCATTACTTCACTAATGAAAACAACTTATTGTATCATAAATTCTCACATACTCCGTGTTTCTAATTTAACGTAACATGTGTAACTCACGCCTGCGAAGAAATTTATTACGCGTATAGACAATATCGGCGTAGGGCCGTATAACTAAAGGCTTTTGCACACAATGTATATTTTACGCGCTGATAATAATGCGGGGTTTTCTTGCGTCTTGTTTAGGATTACTGTGCCAGTTGTGTTAGGGTTTGAGATATTTCGTTGATTTCGAATAGAAAGTGAATAAGGAAGTGTCTCAACGCTTTATTCTGTCCGACTACCGTGACGTTGCTTTTTTGTTGCTGTCGTGATTGTTATTTTAACCTAGCATGAAGGCTAGCGCATGCAGTACTATCTCGAGTAACGCCTGCTATGACATAATTCTGTAGTTGCAAAAAGCGACGCCTTTCTCCGCGACGCAATGCGCGTCTTTAGCGCGTTTGTTACGATAAATCACCTTGCTCGGAGCGATAAAAGCGCAAAAATCGTGTGAAAACGCTACGACGTGACATAAGTTTTGTGTCTACCGATCGTCTTGATTGCGTTCTTTCCGCATAAAATATGCCTGGTGTGCAAAGGCCCTAATGCAAAGTAAATTTGCGTCTCGTTCGTGTTTATTGGGCATTACGCGAGCGAACAGCTTGTGGAGCACGTTTTGTTTAAGTTTAAATTATTATATAGTATTTGTAGGCGTGTAATGTAATAATATAATTTGATTGTTTGTTGTATTAACGAAATTTATACGAATTGAATTAGAATATTTTTAAATATGTATTTTTTATTATTTGCACGTGAAAAGCTAATAAATGGTAATACGTGAAGAAAATGCTTTCGGCCTTTTTTAGATAGAGTATGAATTTCGGCATAAAGCTTATATCAAGAAGAAGTGTATTTGTACTGTACTATTTCTCCCTTAAATTATTGATTTTGGCCAATATTTTTCATTTTAATACATTACAAATGTTATAAATATTTGGGAATAGAGATATTAACTATATATTTTTGTATTTACACTAAAGTATATGTATATATATTTTTTAGCTTCACGCTTTATTCCGCACACAGCAGGGTAGGCAGAAGGAATGTAATATTAAGACAGTCCGTTCCCCACTTTCCATATACTATAGTATATTGGAGCCAGTCGTGGCGCAGAGGCACAAAGTGTGACTATAAACGACTGGTTGTGGGTTCGATTCTCACTCGAGGGGGTGGAAATATTTAATATTTCCATTTTCTTAGCTCTGGTGTCGAGGTAAAGCGCGGCGTTAAGTTCCGCCACTTAACACGCAATGCCTCCAAATTCGGCGGAAAGTGGGAAATAGAGTGTCTTAACGCTAGGTTCTCTCTGCCTACCCTGCTGTGTACAGCGTGAAGCTAAAAAAAAAAGTCACTACGTTACCATTCCAGTCCATAAAAGAGTAGGTCAATTTTATTTAAAAATTCCTTCACGCGTTCGTAATATACACTCGTAAGTCGGCATGTAAATGACTTGGTTGTTGCATGAAAATTTCCGTGGAACCCCACGAGGCAAACTTTTGCCATTCCACTCATGTTTATTGGTTATTTTGTATGAACGGATAACGCTCGTATTTCACACCCCTTGATGAGATTTGTATTTATATTTTTTTGAAAATGCTTTTTTTGTGGTTATTTTTTTGAAGCACTTTAAACATAAGAACTAAAGATTAAATATATGCTTAATATGTATAACCATGTGTATTTAGAACATAAGTAATTAATATAATTCCTTCATATATTAATTAATATATTATAATTAATATGTTAAGGAAAATCTTTAGAAAATTATACATACGGACGGAAGAGTATGAAATATGGTATTCCTAAATTTTCAATGCAGGTAACCAATGTCTTTCATTATAATCAATACACCCACCATATTTTTGATATATATTTGTCGACAGTTTATAGACTTTGCTAAGTTAACGGGTATTATATAACTTAACGAGGACTTTCGTATTTTGCCCCGCATTGTATGTTAAGTGTCGGAACTCAACGACGCACGTTGTTTTAGGTACAAGAACGAAGCAATCGAAAATTTTAATATAATAACTTTTCCGAGTAGGAATCGAATCTACAACCACCGCGTTAGCGGTCAGACGCTGTCACTCTACTGCCCTATTCTATCAATAAAGTTAAAATTTAATTATGTGAAAATTTAAAACTTATTTATATAATTATTTTTCGTTGTTGTCTGCTTAAAAGTAATTAAAACCTTTATAGTGCTATTTATAATTAAACAAAAATAGTTTCTTTTCATAATAATAATATTTTTTTTAACATAAACTTCACATTTTATAAGTAAACTAGCTTTGTTGATATATGTGCGTGATATTTGAACAAAAATGTATAATTAAAAAAAGTTACCTAAGTTACTCTTTATTGCATTAGCTATATGCCAGTGAAAGTCCCCTAAAAATCGTTCCAGCCATTTCAGAAACAAACAGAGAGACAGACAGACCGGCAAACAAACAAACATTAGAAAAAATATTTTGATATATATACCGTGTATACATAAATACACATATTTACTAAGAAAAAGTGGTTATTTTAATATTACAAACAGACACTCCGGTTTTATTTTCACGAGTCCAAATAAAACAATTTTTCCACTCTTAAACTCATTCCTTCACCAATTTCTTTAAAACGAATTTCTTGATATCCTCGGGCGAAGTTTGCGTCAAATATGAAAAAATTAAATAAATAATCAACCGTGAAGGAGGATTAGGGGGAAACCACCAGAGATGAAACTTTCACAGATTTACGGCATTAAGAAAGATTAAATTTCCTACGGCAAAGACGTTTGTTGATTCTCATTCTGTTATTGATTTAGTATTAAATTTGAGTGTTGCTAGTCTTTAAAATTCTTCTGGTTTAAATTGTTTTTGATGGTTTTTTTTCATATAGCAACACTGTTGGTATGTGCATTATTTTTATTTATAATATATATAGATTGTTTTTTTATTTATAATGTATGTTTTGTTTATATCTATTAGTATTTTTTATATGCGGTGATCGATGAATAATTTAATGTTTTCTTTAAATTTGTAAAGACCCTCGGACAATTCCGAATCTCGCTGTGTTCAAAATGTTTTACCATTTTTAAATACTTTTGTTTACCTTTAAAATGTTTATTTTCAATTTATTCATTATTATTGTTAATGTAAATGAAAAAACAGGAAAAATCTTACTGTGCTTTAATACTTTTATAAGTATTTATAATACTTAAAAAACTTTTTGATTTTGAATGTTGAGAAATTGACGGATTTATATTCACGACAAGATCCCGCTCGCGGCTTCGTCGCGTATCTACGTAATTGTTTTTTATATTACAACTCTCTGGGTGGATTTTTTGAAAATCTAAGTAGTACGTTTAACATTGGACTATCAACTATATTTATGCCGAAATTCATTACAATCGGTCAAGCGGTTTAGATTTTTCATATAAACTTTCATCCCCTATATCAACCCTTTACAGGGTGATTTTCGAAAAAATAAATAGTCTATGTAAGAACCAGTAATTTTTACTACTTTCATTTGAAATTTTATCCAAATCGGACCGGTAGATTAGCCGTGAAAGCATGTCAAACAAACACACAGACATTCGCATTTATAATATAGGTATGGATAGATTACCATGAAGGGGCCACATTTTATACATTTTTAATTAAAGAGGAAATCCATAATATTAAATATATTATATAATCGGATAATATAGCCGTTATATAATTATTGTAAATGTTACGCCCGACTATGAAAATGAAATGCTATCAATCACAACGCTAATGATCTTCATGGGACTAATGAGACGGGTTCATTAGGAACAATAAAACAATGCCCTTTTAGTCTGCCTTAGTTAAATTACGCTCATATCTGTTATTATAATTTGCTCCGTAATAACTTTTCAGCTTAATTTAGGTATGGTAAGATATATTGTTTATTTTTAAAGAAAAATACGTATACTTTAATCTATGACAATTAATTTTGCTATTTGGTCCATTTTTTACCATTATATACCATGCATTGCTTTAATATTTGTGCTTGTTATGTTAAAATAACTTTTCTTGTTCCGTTTTGCTAAGAAGACCACGTGCGGCGTTGAATTCCGCTATCCAACACGGCAATGTCTCAATTTTTGGTGGAAAATAGACAACGGAATATCTTGATACTAGGTTCACGGTTCCCGGCTTCTTTGACAATGAAAACGAAAAAAATATAAGCGTGTATCTTTTAGTTCCTATTTTAAAATAATTAGTTTCTGTGAGGAGCCTCTCGCCTGTATTAGTTTCGAAATGCTGCAAAATGCTAAAGATGTGTTTTATTAAAACATTGACAACATTTAATATACCGAATAATTTTATGGCTGATACCAAGATACAATTTTTTTTACATATCCGCTAAGCCGATTTTTATGCTTCCAAGCTTTTTTTATGCTTAGTTTTGACTATTGTTATATAGTAAACTTCCCTTAACTTAGAGGTTATTTTATTTCAATAGATTCATAAAATACAAGCTACAACAATTTTAATTATAAATTAAGCCAAAATTTTGTGATTTGTGGGAAGAAACGGGCGCAGGGATAAGCGAAATAGTTATCGTATAATTTACACAAGTGAAGTTACGGTCTAGTTTAGAATATAATTTTAAAATATCTAAGAAGTCATGGGGCCAGTCGTGGCGCATAGGCACAAAGTGCGATTGTAAAGCGACTGTTTGTGGGTTCGATTCCCACTCGAGGAGTGGAAATATTTATAGCTTCCATTTTCTTCGCTCTAGTGTCGAAGCTAAGCGCGGCGTTAATTTCCGCGACTTAACACATAATGCCTGCGAATTCGGCGGAAAGTGGAGAACGGAGTGTCTTAACACTAGGTTCTCTCTGTCTACCCTGTTGTGTGCGAGATACAGCGTGAAACTATAAAAAAAAATATTTGAGAAGTATTAAGTAGCGGAATTAAACGCCGCACTTTACCCCTAGACGCTTTCACAAAGGCTAGTCTGGTGTGGGCATTTAATAATTTATTAATTAGTTTTAATAGAAACGCTCGCTGCTAATTACATTATTATTGTGGTCGGCTCGTGGTGTACCGACCAAAATAAACCCTGAAATTTTTAATTACCTTGTGAAAATTCTGAAAATATAGCTCGCTACTATTTTATTTAAATGAAGTTGTATTTATAAATGTATGTAAGTGTGGTGGATGTGGTTTTGTTGGACTAACACTGTTATGGATAGGCAGTAAAATGCTTAAAATAATATGATAAGTTTATTTTTATCTCCACACATCTACCCTAATAGTACGTAACTGAACCACGTAAAGAGTAGTGATAAATGACTAGTCTCTATTTGAAAAAGACATTTAGAAAACGTATAAAAATTTGAAGCTGTAACCTAGTGGTTAGAGCTTAAAAGTTGCTTAGTACCAATGCTTAGTGATCAGGGCGCTTGGACGGTTTTCACGAGGCGCGGGTTCGAATCCCGCTACGTTTTCAAATTTTTATACGTTTTCTAAATGTCTTTTTTAATTTCTTAAGTGTGAGAATAACGCATTAAAAATAGTCTCTATTTAAAACTTAGAAAATACTGCATGAGACGTTAAACGATATAATTTTATATATAATTCTTAATAAAATATTTTCTACACATCTCTATGTTAAATGTTAACTAATCAAATTAAAAAAGCGGAACAAACGGAGGTACCGTTATAGGTAAATATAAATTTTAATAATTCATTTCATTCATACGAACATTTTCCAGTCAAACAAATACTTTCTTTATATAAAATTATCTACAATCTATTACTAAAATAACGTTCTAAACCCAGTCTTAACTTACTATATTAAAATTCTACTGCGATATTTTTAACTAAGCCTATTGTAAAGTTGTTGAGCAATTTTAGACTGATGTGTCTGTTGTTGATGTCTGTGTATGGGGGCCAGTCGTGGCGCAGAGTGGGACAAAGTGTGACTGTAAAGCGACTGGTTGTGGGTTCGATTCCCACTCGACGAGAGTGCGGGATACAGCGTGAAGATAAAAAAATGTCTATACATACATACGTACCTTTATGACCCTAGTGGCGCAGTGGGGCAGCATCTGACTGTAAACACGATTGATTGTGGGTTCCAGTCCCACTCGAGGAATTGAAATACTTACTCTTGTATTTTCTTCGCTATGGCGTCGGGGCAAAGCATGGCGTTGAGTTCTGCTACTCAAAACTTAATGCCTCCAGAATTTGATAGAAAGTAGGGAACGAATTTTCTTAACATTATGTTCCTTCTTCCTACTCTCGTATGTGTAGGATACAGCGGGAAGGTAAAAGGGGTTTGATTCCTTCTTGGGAAAAAGGATAATATTTGAATAATTTTAACTCTCCGCTTTGTTAAAACCAAGTGGAAAACAGATTATCTCGACACTAGGTACTCCGTATAGACCATGCTATACGGGAAAATGTGAAACTCCTAAAAATATACTTTTACTTTTATTTATAAAGGCTTGTCTATTGTCCGGAAGCTTTCAAATTTGAGGCATTCACGAAATAATATCCGGCATAAAATGAGTTCTAGTTTAAATTAATGTAAACAGTAGTAAAGTGTGAAATGTTATTAAAATATTGACAATGCTATAGTTTTTGATTTAATGTAGTTTTGTAAATTAAAAATAATATTTTCACCTAAGTCTTATCTTCACGCTGTATCCCGCACGCTCGTCAAGTGGGGATCGAACCCACAACCAGTCATTTAAAGTCACACGTCTGGGTCACTGTGCCACGATTGGCCCCTAACTCAACGTATCGATTTCGAGCTGAAAGTAAAAAACGGAGTGTCTTGGCTCTCACGTTCTTTTCTTACCCTTACCTTACCCTTACTACCTCACTATGCGGAAAAATGCGTGAAAAATAAAAAAAGTAAATATAAAATATAGCAATTAAGATCACATTCTAACCTAAATTGAACGTACACATAAATAAACGTTTTAGGGGCGAATATTTCCGACCCAAATCTCTAAAACTAAGCGACGTAGGCGACGTGGGTGGCTAGTATCGGTGCTTAACCCCTTTAGGAGTTAGGTTTAATTAAATAGGGACGGTTATTTGTCGTTAACTTCTCCACTTCGAATAAATTTTAAATATGTTTTGTATATATATATACATATGTATATATGTGTAGACTGAAAGGTTTTAGCAAATAAAAAAATAATATTCGCGATATTTTTGCAGAAAAAACATCTAGTGTCAAGACACTCCGCGCAAATTCGAGACTTTCCGTATTGGATGGCAGATCTTAACGCCGCGCTTTATCTCACAGGGAAAGAAACAAGTAAATTAAATGAATCAAAATTAATTAATACCACCTTGTGGGGATTGCACCTACTGCTAATCGCGTTTACAGTTAAACGCTATACTAATTATTAACTTCACTAAGTAAATATCGAAAAGTCAAATGAATTGAATTTGATTTGATATTTTCCTCGATTTAGTCTCAATTAATTACTATGGATAGGTGACCTAGATTTTTTTTATTATGATAATAATTATTTTTTTATAACAATTATAACGCAACATGTCACTAAGACGATTGACGTTCTAAGAAGCGTTAATATCTGTTATTTAACACGACTTAATTTCAGACGAAAAATGGAGAACAAAGTGACTGAACACTAGACTACCCTACTCTCTGGCTACCCTACGATACAGAAAAAAGTATGAAGCTTAAACAAAAATCAAACATTATATAATTCATCTATTAAATGTTCATTGATTATTGTTGTAGAAGTATTATTATTGGACATAAAAGCTCTTTAGCTCAACTTTAGTAACTATACTGCCATTATAAAGGCTTTTACACAATCGCTACTAAACTTTGAAAGGATTCTCTATAAAAGTTAGGAACGTAACATGCAAGGATATATGGAATATGTTAAGAGTACTTTATATCCCATTGACACTAAAAGGAATTATAATAGAGAGTGCATTTAGTACTGCACTTCATGTACTGTTGCATATAAAATGCATGTATATATTTTAAGTATGTTGTATTTTGCATTGATGATACAGTTATCTTAAACTGTTCGTCCTAGAAATTATTTTTCGTTTGTTATCTTTTTATATTACAAGTATATTATTATGAACTAGATTATATTTTTTAAAGAAATGTTATTAATTTTCTTCAAGTTTTTTCAAATAGCAAAGGCAAGATTGCATTGAGCGGTGGAACTTAACTCCGCACTGTCTTACCAGAGTGAGAAACAATAAAAAATGTTATATTCTCCAGTGGATCTCCGTCCCACTTCACCCAGAAAGTCTCTGCTGTTTTAATTATTTTTGCATTTCTGACTTCTGAACTACCAACCCTCAAAAATACAAATATTACAACTTCAAATTTTAGATAGAAAAAGAAATATCTTCTATGGATATAATCTTTCAAAGCCCAAGACGCCAATAACAGCAATAATTTGTCTATGAAATAGTAAAAGTGGCTAGTGGCCCAGTGGCACAAGCGTGTGACTGTAAACGACTGGTTGTGGGTTCGATTCCCACTCGAGGAGTGGAAATATTTAATATTTCCATTTTCTTCGCTCTGGTGCCAAGGTAAAGCGCGGCGTTAAGATCCGCCACTTAACACGCAATGCCTCCGAATTCGGCGGAAAGTGGGGAACGGAGTGTCTTAACACTAGGTTCCCTCTGCCTACCCTGCTGTATGCGGGATACAGCGTAAAGCTAAAAAAAAAAAAAACAACCTGTATTTGCTATATGTAAAAACTAAAAAACTAAAAATAATTGAAACGAATAAAATGTATGTTTTATATTATAACGACCCTAACAACACTTACAACACAGCAATGAAATATTTGAATGATGCTCTACATGAAACGCTTTATAGTACTAAAAAAATATTTAAAAACTAATACGCAGCCGTCGCTACGATTTGGTATGAATTTATAAATGCTCAACGCTCAGTTGTAATCGTTTTATATCTATTGAAATATGAAAAAGCTTAAAGTAGCTTTTTAAGCACACTTTGTACATGTGACCAGTCGTGGCCCAGTGGCACAAGCGTGTGACTGTAAACGACTGGTTGTGGGTTCGATTCCCACTCGAGGAGTGGAAATTATATTTACATTTTCTTCGCTCTGGTGTCGACGTAAAGCGCGGCGTTAAGTTCCGCCACTTAACACGCAAGCCTCCGAATTCGGCGGAAAGTGGGGAACGGAGTGTTTTAACACTAGGTTCCCTCTGCCTACCCTGCTGTGTGCGGGATATAGCGTGAAGCTATTTTAATTTTTACTTCATATATGAAAAAACAGTTTTAGAAAATATATAAAATATTGAACGCAGCAGGATTCGAACTCGCGACCCTTGGAAACCGTCAAATGCTGATCTGATCGCTAAGCTACGTGTTCTACTATCAACAGCGTCGAAATTCTTATACATTTACTGCCTACTTATTATTGTTAGGATATCTGCGAAGAGATTTTTATAATTTTTGGTATCTAAAGATTATTATTCTACTAAAAATCGCCTGGCTAGAGAGAATGCTTATTATTAAATATTTCAACATTTTTAAAGTGTTATTCAGACACTTAGCACATGAAAAATATTTTTGTGAAATATATAAATACATATTAAAAGCTAGCCATTTTACTGACTGCATTATCTCTAGAATGTTGATAATTAAAACTCCAGCGGTTCCCGGAATAGGGCAGACAAAACACTCCGGTGGGTCCCCTAAATGTAAGCAGTGTCCTTAAATAAGTAGAAAGTATAGGACGGAAGTAAAAGACCTATAAAATATTATTGATTATAATAACTACGTGTAATGGAAACACTATGCAATATTAAAAACTTTTTTACTATTTTGAGATATGTTTCATTGCCTCATAAAACTTATACCAAAGTTATATTAAAATTATCACAATTAATTGTGAGTTTCGTTGTGGTTTAACTCTTCCTGGGTTATTTGTAGTAGACCTCTGAAATTTGGCAGGGATATCGAGCAGTGTCTTGTGTGCTGTAAAGTTTTCTGGTGACAATTGTAACTGTAGTTTTTGAATAAATCGCAATTAAATGGTCGAAAAGTGCCCATAGACTTAGACTGTGGAACGTTAAGAGTTAAGTAATTGCTTTTCAAAATTTTTTAACATGTAATAACATTAAATGTGTACTTCGCTCAGCTCTTCGCCATATAGAGCAAAGAGGCGGTTCCTAGTACATTTCTATACAAAAACATACATAAATTATATGCTTATGGTACTAATATCAATATTTAACTATCAGCTATCGCGGCGCAGTGAGATAAAACTGTAAAAGAAATTTGTTGTGGGTTCGATTCCCGTACGGAGTTATAATTATATAAAAAATGTTTGCTCCAAAAGTATGATATTGAGGTCTGCTACTTAACACGCAATGTCTCCAATACAGTCGAAAAGTGGAGAACGGAGTGTCTTGACACAGGTTATTCTACTATTCTAGGTCTTGACTACTCCACTATGCGGGAAAAAGCAATACAGAATATTTTTTTTTTAGCTTCACGCTGTATCCCGCACACAGCACAGTGGCAACTTAACGCTGCGCTTTGCCTCGACATATGAGCGAAGAAAATGGAAATAACAAACATTTCCACTGCTCGAGTGAGGATCGATCCCACAACCAGTCGTTTACAGTCACACGCTTGTGCCATTGCGCCACGACTGGCCCCAATACAGAATTTCAATTAAAAAAAAAAAAGTTTACAATAAACGTTGGTAAATAATAAGGGTTTCCTTAACACGGTTACGTACATTCGACACATTTTAACAGTATCGTAAGTTCTAAATTTGGAACACAAATAACTACTTGGTGTACAGTAAATTATTACAATAATTGAACTATTAATTATGATTTGTCTACAAGCAATACGTTAACTGCAGTAACTGTGTCCAAATTAATATATTCGCTCGGGTCAAGCGCTAGCCGGGGTCGAGGGCCATTGTTGTTTCAGAGTTAATTATTTGCTCGTGAATGCTATATGCCAATATTTACAATGTTTTAGAGTGTTAGGATATTATGGAAAGGAGGTTGGACTTGGTCTTTGTTTATTTAATCGGGTTTTTTTCGTTTTTTGCTCACTGGTTTTGTATATTTTTTCGTCTTTCACAGTAAAATTGACGTATCGTTCTCTATTTTTTAACTGTATTTGTGTACATGTAACATACCTGTGTTTCAGGACATAAAGTTTTAGATATTATACCTAAAAAGATCTTGTTAAAAGTCTAAAATAATGTTCAGTACTGTACTCTTAGTATCAATTTTACAAAAGGCGTAAATCTATACCAATATAAATGCGAATATCTGCCTGTTTGTCTATCATGCGTTCACGGTTAATCTACCGGTCCGATTTGGATGAAATTTCGATTCAAAGTAGTAAAAAATCCAGAGTCAAACATAACCTACTTATTTTTACAAAAATCAACCTCTAAAGGGTTTTAATAGGGGATGAAAGTTTATATGAAAAAATCTAAGCCGCTTGACCGACTGTAATGAATTTAAGCATAAATATAGTTGATATGGGTTGCAATATCACGAAACTGTTGCGTAGTTCACGCGGCGAAGCTGTGAGCGGGCCGCTGGTATTGTAATATATGTGATTATTAAAATCGCTCTGGTACTTAAAACAAAGCACTGCATTAAGTTCTACCACTTACACTATGTATGTGGCCAGTCGTGGCCCAGTGGCACAAGCGTGTGACTGTAAACGACTGGTTGTGGGTTCGATTCCCACTCGAGGAGTGGAAATATTCAATATTTCCATTTTCTTCGCTCTGGTGTCGAGGTAAAGCGCGGCGTTAAGTTCCGCCACTTAACACGCAGTGCCTCCGAATTCGGCGGAAAGTGGGGAACGGAGTATCTTAATACTAGGTTCCCTCTGCCTACCCTGCTGTGTGCGGGATACAGCGTGAAGCTGAAAAAAAAAAAAAAAAAAACTTACACAATGTTTTGATAAGAGGCAGAAAGTGAAGAACGGAGAGTCTTTACACTAGGACCTCTCTGCCTATTCTAGTATGCAAAAAACGTGAAGCGTTTTATACGCATAACATATTTATATCCATACATATTTGCTTCATAACACAATATACTGTAATAGCCTGTTTCGCTTTAAACATTATGAATACATTCTAGAGTCCCTAAGGGCATAAAATATACATAATCTAAACCTCTCGCGCCAAGCTTAATCATTATTTGTTTGAAAATTTTGTTTTCAAAATATTTGTTATAAATGTAGTAACTTTTACGAGCATGTTACACCATGTTACCTCTTTGTAAAGAATACATATAATAGTACTTTTAGTAACCACTTTGAATCTCAACTACGCGTCTCGGTATTTTTTAAAAACTTATGATATTTTACGTGCTCAGCGTCGGAGTTATATTCGCTATTTTATAAGATATGAGCTAGGTTTTATACTTTTTATTATATTATTATAAAATACGTGTAAACTTTCATCTCTTCGGGATTAGGGTGGTTTAAATAATTTAAAATGAAACCATTTTTAACCGGATTAATCCCGTATATTTTTGGTATTCGAAAATACATTTATAGGTAGACACGTCTACCTGTGACCACGGACTACTGTAAAGTGTTTAAAACGTTGGGTTTTCTAAAGTTTAAAATTTCAAAATGTGTAATAATCGCGAAAACAAAAGATCATATTGAATAATTTAATTGGATCTATAATGGCGAGGTGGAGTTATTGACAGCGTCAGACTGTGGAGGCGATGGTTCTACTCGCGGGAATGATTGTATTTAATTTATTTATATTTTGGCGTGGGGAACAGAGTGTCTTGACACTAGGTTCTCTCTGCCTTCCCTGCTGTGTGCGGAATACAGCGTGAAGCTAAAAAAAAAACTATATATACTTTGGCGTTGAATGACACCAGTCAATATACAATGTCTCCATTTTGAGTTGGATGGATTTTTAAACTATTTCATATCGTCTTGATTAAGCAAAAAAACAAAATTAAAAATTTTGAAAATACCCACGACGGTTTAATTGTAATTGAAAAAGGATAAAATAACTAGAAATCCCCCGCCTAAAAGAATATATGTAACGAGATGATGGGGACGACTTCGTCGGAGCTGCCATTACTTTAAGTTTGCTAACTTCTCCTAGGTTTTCATGCTGTTAAAACAGGTTTAGGAAAAAATTAAAATATTAATATGAATTTACAGTTTTGATAACTGGTATTCCTTTTAAAAACTTTAAGAACGAAATCTATAATGTTAGCTACTATATTTAAAATAGAGGTTGCAACTGGCAGCCCCCGACGAAGTTGTCCCCATCATCTCGTTACATATATTCTTTTAGGCGGGGGATTTCTAGTTATTTTATCCTTTTTCAATTACAATTAAACCGTCGTGGGTATTTTCAAAATTTTTAATTTTGTTTTTTATTTTAAACTTTTTAAAGTGAATAGATATACATTATATGTTATTACATAATTTCGAAATACTTTATATTAATCTTCATGCAAATCCAAAAAAAATTATAAGCCCAATGTTTTCTGGTTATCAAATGCCTATTGCAGCGCCTGGCAGATTGTCACCGCAACATTTTTAGGAAACTTAAGTTTAACCAAATCAGTGAAAATCACAAAACCCACTAGTAGTTTTGATTTGGAACAAATTAATTTATACTGGAGCGCCCCGTGGTAGTTTGTGATATGGCATATAAAAACACGCAACAATTAAACCTGAACCTATCACAGAAAACCGCATCTAAATAGGTTTCACACAAAAATACAAGCAAATGCTTACTACAGCGCCCCCTGGTGAGTTGTCACCACGACACATATACGTGATCATGCGCTAATTGAGCCTGTTCCTATCGTTGAAAACTGCATCAAATTCAGACTCGTAGTTTTAACTTTGCACCATCAAATGTTTAATGAAGCGCCCCCTGGTGAGTTCTTAACGTAAAAAAAAACTAAAAACTTACACCAAGTAAAGGTAAATCTAATACTGAAAACTCTGTCCAATCGGACTAGTAGTTGTGGTTTTACATTAAATATTACAAACAAATGTTTACTGCAGCGCCCCCTGGTGAGTTAACACGATAAAGCATATCCAAGAACATGCACTAATTAAACTTGAGCTTATCACTGAAACTGCATCCAAATCGAATTCGTCATTTTAGTTTTGCACAAACAATATTTTACTGCAGCGCCCCCTGGTGACTTGTCACCGTAATATAAATTTAAAAACATGTACTAAACAAAGCGGAATCTAATACTGAAAACTCTTTCCAATCGTACTAGTCGTTTTTGTTATACACAAAAAATGGAAGCAGCTACTTACTGCAGCGCCCCCTAGAGAGTTGACACATACTTGAAAATATTCACTAAGTAAACATACATGACACATATATGAAAATATGCACTAAGTAAACTTGAATCTATCATTGAAAACTGCATTCAAATCGGACTCGTAGTTTTAGTTTTGCACAAACAAATGTACTTACAGCAGCGCCCCCTGGTGAGTCATCACCGTAACACATATATGAAAAGATGCACCAATTAAACCTGAGCCTATCGTTGAAAGTTTCATCTAAATCGGACTAGTAGTTTTTACTCTACATAAACAAATGTTTACTGCAGCGCCCCCTGGTGAATTTTCACCGTAACGTAAAAACAAAAATTTTAAAATATGTACGAAGTAAAGCTTAATCTAGTTCTGAAAACTCTAGCCAATCGGATAAGTAATTTCGGTTTTAGACAAATAAATATAAGAAAAATTTTGGTTTTACACAAAAAAACTCAAACAAATGCTTATTACAGCGCCCCCTGATGAGTGGTCACCATAACACATATATGGAAAGACGCACCAATTAAGCCTGAACCCATCCTTGAAAGTTTCATCTAAATTGGACTAGTAGTTTTTGCTCTGCATGAACAAATGTTTAGTGCAGCGCCCCCTGGTGAGTTTTCCCCGTAACAAAAAAAGAAAAATCTTAAAATATGCATCAAGCAAAGATGAATCTTTTTATGAAAACTCTTTTCAATCGGAGCAGTAGTTTCGGTTTTAGACAAATAAATACAAAAAAAGTACAAACAAATGCTTACTGCAGCGCCCCCTGGTGGTTTGACACGATAAAACATATCCAAGAACATCCACCAATTAAACCTGAATCTACCACTGAAAATCTATTGAAATCGGACTATTATTTTTTGAGATAATTGAAAACATTCGTTTTCACGTAAAATGCTTACTGCAGCGCCCCCTGGTGAGTTAAGGCAATAAGACATACATAAGAACATACGCCAATTAAACCTTAACCTATCATAGAAAACCGTATCAAAATCGGACTTATAGTTTTGGAAATAATTGACATAGTAATTTGCACAAACACACAAACAAACAAACAAACAAACAAACAAACAAACAAACAAACAACCTCTCACCCCAAACACATATACAGTCGCCGTTCCGTCGCGGGTAAAAAATTGAAAATAATAAATAAGCGGAATTTAAGCAGAAAATGGAGAACAGAGTATCTTAATACTATATTCTCTCTGCCTACCAAGTTATGGTGGAAAAGGCGTGAATTTTTAAAGACCAATACTTAAAATCAGAACAGGATATCTCTAAAAAATATAAAATATAAAACCTAATGTTAAACTAAGTGTATAATATTAAATTCTCTTTGCCCATATCACATGTTAAAAGAGATGAGTAAATATAATTTCATATGCTGTTATAAAAGAATTAAGATCAGACATTTCTGATCCAACGCGTGATGATACATTACATTACTCATATTAAAGTAAATACACTCCAACAGAGAAACGAACTGAAAAATATATTGTAAGCGTTCAGTATATTATCATCCATACTTATATTATAAATGGGAATGTCTGTGTGTTTGTCTGTCACGCTTTCACACTACTCTACCCGTCCGATTTGGATGAAATTTAAAATGAAAGTAGTAAAAATTACTGAGTCTAACATAGGCTATTTGTTTTTTTCAAAAATTAACCTCTAAAGGGATAGGGATGATAGATGATGAAACTTTGTATGAAACTTACCGCTTAACCGGTTGCAATTAATTTTGGCATAAATATAGTTGATAATCCAAGTTTAAACATAGGCTACTTTATTTTTTTAAGGTCCACCCCAGTTGGTTGCAATATACCGAAACAGCTACGTAGTTCACGCGGCGAAACCGCGAGCGGGCCGCTAGTACTTTATATAATATCATATTAATTTTAAATGGATTATTATTACGAAATGGAAGCTAATATGATATTAGCAGGGATTTATTGCTAAGCAGTAGTTAGTAGAAAAATATATTGTAAGCGTTCAGTATACTTTTAACATTTTTAAAGTGTTATTCCACACTTAGGAAAATTGAAAAAGACATTTAGAAAACGTATAAAAATTTGAACGCAGCGGGATTTGAACCCGCGCCTCCTGAATACCGTTCAGGCGCTCTCACCACTGAGCCATGCGTTCTACTATCCGCTGCTTCGATCTGCGTCGTCGCTGCGTTTTCTAAATGTCTTTTTCAGCCTTCAGTATATTATCATACTTTATATGATATCATATTAATTTTAAGATTAAAAGGGGCCATACGTGGCCCAGCGGCACAGACGTGGACTTAAACGACTGGTTGTGGGTTCCAACTCGAGGAGTGGAAATATTTAAAATTTCCATTTTCTTCGCTTTAGTGTCGAGGCAAGGCGTGGCGTTAAGTTCCGCCACTTAACACGCAATGCCTCCGAATTTGGCGGAAAGTGGGGAACGATGTGTCTTAACACTAGGTCCTCTTTGCCTACCCTGCTGTGTGCGGGATACAGCGTAAAGGTAAAAAAAAAATTAAATACATAAGTATTACGAAATGAAAGTTAATATCATTTTAGCAGTAATTTATTCTAAGCAGTAGTTAGCATTATAAGTGTTTTAGTTTAAAATACTATGTCGTTAGTGAAATCATTACAGAATATGAAATTAAAGAGAATTAAACGTTTCATAACTTTTTATTATTGCACTTATTTTTACTATTTTTCCGTTATTAACTAGTTGACTGACAGACAACGCACAGTCGAACAAGCAAGTTCTTAAGGAAATATAAAATAAAATAAAAATAATTTATTTCGGATGATTGATCTATAGAAAGTGTTAGTGGGTTAGTAGTAATATTTCCTTATAAGTTATGTTACTTTTAGTTATTCGTACGTTTATTTACTTTATTATGCCAATTATTTTTTTAACCAGTGGATTTGGAGAAACAAAGAGGAACATAGTTTTTTCTTGAAATTGCTACAATCTGAGATTTTGAATTGAAATCTAAGCAGGCTTACTATATTTTTTGTAATAATTTCTATATATCACCGAAGAGTTAAAGATATCTGTATAACTTGTTGTTATCGAAGAAATTATAATTAGTAAGCTTAACACTTAATCGGATTAGTCTAGAAAAAGAAAATCAATACTTGCCTGCCCACCTTCAATGGGAATCAAAGGCGCTACTGCCCCGACCAATCCTACCATCTTATAATTGCGCCAAAATTAAATTAATTGTACGTATTTACGTTAAAATAATAAAGAAATTATTCATCAGAAACATATGCATTATCTCGCCATAAATACCACTTATATGCAAATTAACAGAGGAATTAACGTTGAGTTTAAATTTTATATTCTGAATACAATCTGCATGTCTTGCCACTGGAATTGAAACGTCGGACCAAGTTCGCTGACGTTTGCGAAAGCTACGTAAATGTATGATAATTTTACTATGTAAATATTTTACATTTAAAGCAGGTGTATTTATATTATAGTTTAAGGCGATTCTTCACATTTTTATAAAAATAAACAGTATTGCGCTTTTTGTCACATAACAGGATAAGCAAAGCATATTTAAAACGCTTTGTATTTCTTACCAGAGAAGAGATGTGGAATGGAGGGATGGGAAGTGAGATTAATTTGAACATATTTATTCCCCCAAGAAGAAATCACACAATAAATGAAATAAAATATACTAAGAAAATTATTATGTATGTCTTTAACTTGTACGGATATTTTAATGTAAATATATGCCTATATCGGCTTTGAACCCTCAACCATCGCTGACTAACAACATTGAGGAATTGCAACCTGTGGTAGATTATGCAAGTTATAACGAATCTTTTAAAACTTTTTTATAAAAAACTATTTAAACGAAGGATGGTCAACTTCTTTTACCAACGATGCTATATAATTTTTAACAAAAAATGGCGGACCAAAATCGTACTTAACGGCATATAAAAATTAGCAGAAAAGTATTTGTAATCGTTGAGCAGGCCGCAGGTTGCACACCCCTGATCTAAACCGTTGAAAAGCCTAAACTCGAAAATAAACGAACAAATTATGAATTTATATTCCTTTTAAACGCTAACGTAATAAAAATAAAGCATCTCCACCATGTCCCTCTTATTCATAATTAAGACTGTCTTCATTATGCATTTGAAGGTTTTAAGCGCCATTTTTTATAATTTGCTTAAACAAAGATATAATTAAGGAATTTAAAAGCTTCCCTAGACTTCTTTGTTATATGCTTTTTGTTTTTTACTCTAGAATTCTTTATGTTACTTTTTAAGTATATGTAAAAAGGGCAACGCACTGCTGTTGAGCTTACAGATAATATGATATATGAAAAAGCTACTTAGCATTTCATGGATTCAAAGCTAAACTAATCTCTGCAGGAAGAAGACCTCTAGGCAGGCACTGCGCCTGGTACTTGTGACCCAAGCGTAGGTTTAAACCTCCACTGTCCGAGCTTCTCTCTCTTTGTAGTCGCTAGATTGGACTGATTTTCAACACCTTAAAGAACTTACGCGGGAGATGAACAAAGATGAAATAAAATGTATTATTAAGGTTTTTTATGAAATACTGCTACCGAAATCTGCAAATAACTTGGTATATAGTATAACTACGTCTCTGCTTAATCGCTTGTGAGCATTTAGTTAATGTGCTGTTAAGTATTCTAGAATAGATCCCGATACGTGATAGACTAATTCTTATATCCAATAGTGGCAGAGTGGGACCGCGTCTGACTCAAAACAGGATTGATCGTGGGTTAGATTTCCATTAGGTTAATTATTTTATGTAAAATAAAACGCTCTGATGTTTTCTGATTGTTTTAAGTTCACAAAGCACGGCGTTAAGTTCCGCCACTGAACACGCAATGTCTCGATTTTTAACGGAAAGTGGAGAACTTGTCACTACGTTCACTCTAACTACCCTTCTATGGGGGAAAAAGCGTGAAGATGAGAAACCTGTGAAAGATTGACATCTCATTTCGGGATGATCATATTCAAAATATAGATACAACTACTTCTATGAAAATATTAAAGGAACTGTGAAAGGTGTGAAAGGTGACTAAGTACATTTCTTCTCGCTACCTACCAATTAGTAGATATGCAAATAATAAAAAACCTTTTAACATATTAGTTGAATGTCTATGAAAAGACCCTAAACGTCAATAATTAGCGAAATATTTGCCCATAGAGATGTCGTTTGAATGAACTCTAAGAGTTTTTACGACTCAATGTGCTCACCGCCTGCACAGATTAAAATTAATTTGTTTATGAACCTCCGCGGTACTTTATAATTGCTTCATTTTCAACACATATTAAGTGATCTTGCCATGATTAATTGCTTCGTAAATATAAATTTACATATTTTTATGATATTTGTTTATTCTCTATTGTATATTTGTATATATTTGCGTAACGTAATTGGGTCTTAATGAGATTTTGTGCGTTAAAATTATTGGGTCAAGTCTTGCTTATTTATAATGAATATAACACTATTTTTTATAGTGTCAAGACATTCCGTTCTATACTTTTCGCCCGCAATTGACAGAAGGGTTAAGTGGTGACACTCATTGCCGCGCTTTGTTATAAAAGTACCCTTTATATGTTTTCTGAATATACTTTAAATTTTAGAGTGATAAAATTAAATAGAAACACGTTGTTGATTTGATACTTAAATGCGTCTATGAAGTACGCATATAAATACACAAAATGACCCTATCATTTTACCATTACCTTTTGATTCAGCGCTTCCTATACTAATTTACATTAAATGTTCTTTTTCTTGTAAGTGTAGATTCTACAGTTTTTCCATTTTATAAATCAAGTGTAAGCTATTCCTTTTTTTATCTTTAGCTATCTTGTATGCCGCTAGATAGGACCTAGTGTCAAAATTCCATTCTCCATTTTCCGCCAAATCCTGAAGACATCGCGTGTGTTAAGTGGCCAAACTTTTTGCCTAAAATATTTCAATTCCATAAATGGGAATCAAATCCACAACCCGTTGCGTTTACACTGTTTATCCTACACTGCGCCACGACTGCCTATAATAAAATTGTTAAAAGAAAGTAAAATAATTCAGCATAAAACGTTTTCATATTAAATTCAAAGAACATATTAAACTCTAAAACGTTAAGCTAAAATTGCCATAAGTTTTTGATATTAATACTCGCTCATAACCCTCTTTGGGTTCTGAAAATATGTTATTATGAGCTTTATAATTATGACTTCATACCGCTGATGCAGGCTAAAATGTTTGCGCACAAACACCGTCCCGTGTGTACCCGGCTAGCCTAGCTTCATTTGCATGCCATAACTGTTGGACGATATTATTAATATACTAGCCCGGAGATCTAACTTTGCCTGTGTCAAGATTTTGCACTTAGATATTTGCTTTGGAAGAGAGATTGAGACTATTTGCGCAGTGGCATAGATTCGGACTGTAATCACAGTTGTAGGTTTGATTTCCTTTCGGTGGAATGATCATAATTATATTATTATTATTAAAAAAAAGTTGAAAAAGATAAAGCACAGGGTTGAATTACGCCATTTAATATAAAATCTCGATTCGGGCGGAAAATAAAGAAGTGTCTTGATGTTAAGTTCTTTGTAACTGCTTTGCGTGAAACTTTAACAAATATTTCAAAAGTAAGTAAAATTAATAAAGAGGCTATCGTGGGTAGTAGGACTATATTTGACTATTACTGCAATTGATTGTGGGTTCGAATAACAAATGAACCTGGTGTAAAGACACTCGTTCTCTTTGACTGGGTAAAAACTAAAAGCAAAATTTATTTTTTTTGTTCTATTTATGTAAGGCAATTTTTTATTTTTTTTATTTTTTTAGCTTTACGCTGTATCCTGCACAGCAAGGTAGGCAGAGGGAACCTAGTGTTAAGAAACTCCGTTACCCTTTTTCCGCCCGCGCTTTAAGGCAATTTATAAAAAAAATATTGTTAATAATTTTCACAACGAATTCGTTATTGCAAAAGCTTTCGTATTAAAGCGCAATCATAAATATTTGGCGCATGCAGACAAAAATGTCACTCGAATATAAAACGGAACACTGATTGTTGAATGTAAACATTACGGGGCACACGTGTGGGATTGCTTTTTATTGCTTCATTTTAAGAACAGAGTGTCTTAACATTAGATTCACTCTGTCCAGAGTGGACAGAGTGAGCTTTGCGCAAAGCTCTAAAATATATTTTCAAAGTAAGTAAGTAAAATTAATAAAGGAGCATCGGGGCCCAGTGGAACCATGGCTGTCTGTAATTGCAATTGGTTGTGGTTCTGAATACCTCTCGGCGGAGTGATAACAACAAATGAATCTAGTGTCAAGATATCCCGTTATCTCTCAACCCCCGCTATGAAAGAAACAGCTTAAAGCAAAAAAATAATTAAACTAAAAAAAATCCATTTACACTTGAAATTTATTAAAAAAATATTGTCATTAATTTTCACAAACAATTCGTTATTGCAGAAGCTTTCGTATTAAAGCGCAATCGTAAATATTTGGCGCATGCAGACAAAAATGTCACTCGAATATAAAACGGAACACTGATTGTTGAATGTAAACATTACGGGGCACACGTGTGGGATTGCTTTTTATTGCTTCATTTTAAGGAACAGAGTGTCTTGTCATTAGATTCACTCTGTCTTCCCTGTTTTGCGAAAAGCTCTAAAAATATTTTTCGAGTAAGTAAGTAAAATTAATAAAGCGGCTTTGTGGCGGAGTGAGACAATGTCTGACTGTAAATGTGATTGGTTGCGGGTTCGAATACCTCCCGGCGGTGTGAACAAGACAAGAATAAATGAAGCTAGTGTCAAGACACTTCGTTCTCTCTGACCTACTGAGTAGGGGCCTTCTATGCAGAATAAAAGCGTAAACGTGAAAAAAGTAAAATTAAAATTTTTGCTCCATTTATAAAATGCAATTTATAAAAAAAAAATATGATAATAATTTTCACAATCAATTCGTTGTTGCAGAAGCTTTCGTATAAATATTTGGCGCATGCAGACAAAAATGACACTCGAATATAAAACGGAACACTGATTGTTGAATGTAAACATTACGGGGCACACGTGCGGGATTGTCTTTTATTGCTTCATTTTAAGGGTTTAAACCAGATAAGTGCTGTTAGCGAGGGCTTATTAGGACGCAGGTAGGGTAGTAGGGGGTGTCTATAGCACCCTTTTATTTTTCTACCCCCTAACCCTTTGTAGTATTATCTTTTGGATTTAAAACAATGAAAACGCTGCGAATTGAGTATTTAAATTTGATGTAATGTTGTTTGAGCTGATTGTATGTTTGTGTATATTTTTTTGGTAATGGCATAGTTAGTTTTATGGTTGGTTTTAGATTTTTATAGTGTTTTATGTATATGAAAGATAAGATGCAGTTGTAATGCAGATGGATAAGTACTATATGACGTGAGAAAGTTTATTGGTAATTATTTACTATTTATAATAATCAATTTGTTTGTATTGTGTAACTTAATTTATTTTATTTTAATACAGATCGTATGAGGTTTCAAACCTTGTCTCGCAATAAAGGGCGTAGTGAGACCAGTAATATCAACTGGCTGATTTATTTTTCTTATTAGGTATAATAACTTGCCAAGTATATATACAAAATTAGCGTTGCTGACATATGTATCTGACTCACAGACAACGCACAGACGAAACTCCTAGCGGTACAGACCTATAATTTGGAATACAGGTTCCTTAGGAATTCTAGGGACTAAGAGAGCATTTCTCGTCATTTCTACAGGAACGAGAAAAAAAGAAACGTTACGTTAACGTAGTAGCAGGCAACAAATAGTTATTCATATAAATATGTATAGAATTTTGTTGAAATCGAAGCAAAGCCAACTTTATCAAGATGCGTCCTACTCATATATGTATGTATAAGAAATAATATGAACGTTTTAATATTAATTGAATATTCGAAGACACAGCAAGGACGTGGTATGGAAATGAGCTGGCCCGAGTACATATACTCTTTGTTTGTTTAATATTTTAGCCCACACAGCGTTATGAAGCCGTAACTGTGCTTTTATCATATATTGGCAACATTGGCGTAAGCTATTATTAATTATAGCCCCTATGGCGGAGTAAAGTGCGTTTTACTAAATGGTCGGCAGTACAAATCTTGTACTAAATCAATTTTGTTTCACCATATTTATTAATATACTAGCGGCCCGCGCGCGGCTTAGCCGCGTGATCTACATAACTTTTTCCCTATATTGCAACACTCTGGGGTGGATTTTTGAAAAATTAAGTAGCCTATGATAATTCCAGTAACTTTTACTACTTTCATTTTAAATTTCATCCAAATCGGACTGGTAGATTAGCCTTGAAAGCGTGACAGACAGACAGACAGACTTTCGCATTTATAATATAAGTATGGATTAGATGCGTAATTCGTGTTACCTTAGCAACGTATATATCGCATTATACGAAAGAGGACGCATGGCAAACAAGATAGTTTATGTGGATTTATTGTAATTATTTTATATTTTTATTAATTTATTAAACAAAAATATATATGTGCAAAATTAATTTCGTTATTTTTAATCAAAATTAAAAATTACCATTTTAAAGACAAATTCTTAACTCTTTTAAAAAAAGGGCAAATATATTCTTTTCCATTGTTTTAACGTAACAGAAAACAATTACATTATTATTTTAAAATGAATAAAAATATACTTATTTACATACATATGTGAGTAAGTAAGTTAGTTAGAGTAGCTTGACATATTCCATACACTTATTCCGATATATACATATATAAACATTTTTTTTTCGCTGTCGCTTTCCCTCGACACCAGAGCGAAGAAAATGGAAACATTAAATATTTCCACACCTCGAGTGGGAATCGAACCCACAACCAGTCGTTTACAGTCACACGCTTGTGCCACGCCTGGCCCCTATAAACTATTTAATTAAGGAAAGCCGGAAGCGAAGGCTATATCATTTCATTTATATACATAATAAAGTTGGTTGGTCTTCTGTCGCCGGAGCAATTGATTATACATTAACCCAGTCTGAGTCGAACAGCATGATAGGCTGCGTTCCTCCTTATCGATTGTACCGTACTCTGCCAATATTTGACAGTCATTTAGAAGGTTTAGGTTAACAAATGTATTGAATATTTTAAGGTTTTTACTTAAAAATGTTTGTGATTTTTTTATGTTGTTTATTTACTCAATAATAACGTCTTCATTTAATATTTAGCTATTTTGGTGAGATTAAACTAATAATAAAATCCTTTTTTTCAAGATTTTTACGCATTTTGGATTTTTAATTGGGCTAATAATAACGTGATATGTTGTTAGAGATGTAGTGGCAACCGCTGACTACACTGTCTTTTATCTATTGAAGTGTACTATTTAACGGTTTCGTTATATACCAAACCTCGGGGATGGATTTTTGAAAAATAAAGTAGCCTATGTTTAACCTTGGATTATCGACTATATTTATGCCAAATTTCATTACAATCAGTCAAGTGGTAAAAATTTTTCATATAAACTTTCATCCCCTTTTTTAACCCTGTAGAGGTTGATTTTTGTCAGTAATTTTTACTGCTTTCATTTTAAATTTGCTTTAAATATTCTTAAAAGTGAAAATGGAGGACGGAGCATCTTGATATTAGGTACTCATTGACGTGAAGCTGTACTAATCATTTCTTCGGGTGGGGATAACAACCACAACCACCGCTTTTACTGTCCCCTGTGGTACAATGGCCGTAATACATTTTTTTTAGCTTCACGCTGTATACCTCGCAAGGTAGTCAGAGAGAAAAGCGAGTCAAACGCTACCATCACTGCATACTTCTCTCGCCTCGTCCACTGTCATCAACCTCTTCATACACGCCCTCCGGGGGGTCCTCATGCGCCTTACGTGAACTTCCTCCAGTATCGTCGATACTGTGTTTTCGAAAATCTACCAAGGTCTCCCCTTGCCTCTCTTATCACTCACCTTTGCTTTATATAAATCTGATCAAATTTATTTAAAATAACAATAACGTTTCTCTATAGGTATTACTATCTGTTACTGACGTATGTACGTTTGAAATGAGAGCAAGTATGCCCAATACATTCTCTCGCTAACATAATTGTGATATAGTTGCTATGATATATAGCTTATTACGTAATACGTACTATATCTAGTAGTTGGCATCTGCAAATTCATTTGCATGGGCTTTATGACCCATGCCTTATTATAGTGGCTGTAGTTTTATAGTGTAAAAATTCTTGGGAAAATACTATCTCTCTCCCATATAAAATGAAATAAATGAACCTTTATGCGAAATTGTCAACCATTTGAACTTAAAAACTAATTACTTACATACATAAAATTATTGTTACTTTTTGTTTAATCTTTTATTTGCTATATTTGAGGCAACGCTTTGAAATACTATTTGTGACTCTTGGTTACTGTTCACAAATAATTAATAGTTTTTTTAGATACTAAAACTCGCGAAAAAAAATCAAATTTAGCAAAAAGTTTATGGCTATCAAGAAGCTTGGTCTTGTCTTCCCCCCCAGGCTCAAAGTTTTCGTTGTCATATATTTTTATATTGTTTTTTTTCTACTTTATTTTTAATATATACAACAACAACAAATCCTATTCCTTTAGCTATACTCTTAAAATATTAATATAAAATTTAATGATAATCGTTTGAATAGTTTATACTTGAAAGCGTATCAAACTCACTCTTGCATTCATAATATTAAGGATAATATATTCACAATAAATTATAATGTTGTGGCCAGTCGTGGCCCAGTGGCACAAGCGTGTGACTGTAAACGACTGGTTGTGGGTTCGATTCCCACTCGAGGAGTGGAAATTATATTTCCATTTTCTTCGCTCTGGTGTCGAGGTAAAGCGCGGCGTTAAGTTCCGCCACTTAACACGCAAGCCTCCGAATTTGTCGGAAAGTGAGGAACGGAGTGTCTTAACACTAGGTTCCCTGTTCCTACCCTGCTGTGTGCGGGATACAGCGTGAAGCTAATTATAATGTTTTCCACGTTATTTACTTTAAATCTTCCTGATAATTCTATATATGTAATAGTTTGGGAGGTCAATTCTCGTTAACTTGCTTCCCTAATCCGCTGCGGTCTAGTCGGCCATAGATAATACTGCGGATGTTTTAATATTTGTAAGATCCGGATTAAAATATACCTTTTCGGCCAAATGCTGTGGTCAGTGCGGTTTTTGTTTGTAAGATATTGAAGGAGTTTCATGTTTAAATTGGCTGTTTCGTGTGTAAGGGGTATTGGTAGGATTAGATAAGGTTTTGACTTCACAATTTAATTTAAATTAATGATTGGGAACCAAATGTAATCTGTAAATTACTTGACGTTAAAAAAATAAAGCACATAGGTTTTTTTTTTAATTTGACTTCCCGCTTTTTCCCCACATAGCAAGGTAAACAGAGAGATCAGTGTTAAGACTCTCTCTCTCTATGGATTTTTTTTTAGTTTCACGTTATATCCGTATCGGCTTAATCAGAAAGAACGGCGGGCCAAAGGCTACTTCTTTTGTTTTGCTTCGTCCATTGCTATCAATTTCTTGACCCACGCCCTCCGGAGTGTCCGTATGTTTGCAGTAATATCCTTACTGAGTTCTCGATGGTCAGCCGAGATCTTCCACTACCTTTCTTAGCACTTATCCTTTCAACGTGCCCAAACTACCTGAACACATTCTTCTACATTACTATAACATCCTAATTTACGCTTTTCATTCTATATATCTCTATTTAAATTGCGAATTTAATCAGCTAAACAATCGCTCATATTAGTTGATTTTAATGGAAATTGATGAATGTGGAATATTTGAATATGATCGGCATCTGACCTAGCTTTATAGTAGTAGTGAGGATATCATCATCTCGTGTAAAATCATATTGTAACAAGATAATGTAATATGTAATAGTGGGTAGCTGACTATTGACGACTGTTTGACTCACATCCATTCTTATGTTATGAATGCAAAAGTCTGTATGTTTGTCTGTTAAGCTTTCATGGCTAATCTACCGATTTGGATAAAATTTTGAATGAGAGTAGCAAAAAATCCAGGGTCAAATATAGGCTACTTATTTTTTTAAAAAGCAACTTCTAAAAGGTTGAAATAGTGGATGAAAGTTTATATAAAAAATCTAAACCGCTTGACCGAATTTTTTAAACAATTTTTATTTATTTACATTTTTTATTTATTTACATATCCACCTCCGAGGTTTGGAATATAATGAACCAGTTATGTAGCTCACCCGGCAAAGACACGAGCGGACCGCTAGTAGTAAAATATATACTTTATTACACTTAAAAACATGGAAAAGAATAAAGGATATACAAGAGATAACTTCACCTTCATGTATGTAGTACATACATGCATGCAGGTGGACTTATCTCTTGGAGGTATCTCTTTCAGTCAGCTGTGGAAACGTAAGAAATACAAACAGTGAGATAAAAAATCGCGCAATTATTATAAAACATATGCTTAAGATAAAGTCTAATCCTGGCTATAATAGTTACTCACACTTATAACTTTGCCTAAGTAACTTGCAATAGTCATAGATCACAAACACTTAAGTTAGCATATGTAAACTTAAACTTTGTTCTTGGAGGTGTTACCAAATCGATATTGAAATGTCAAATGTCACTACTTGCTGGCTATCTACTGCTACTTTAGTTAGTTATTAAATAATTACTTTAGTTTAGGATTTTTGGCTACATGGTCAAATAATCAATTGATTATATATGAATCTATAAACTATTAAATAAACAATGTTGCAATAAAGCAGCTTCAAGTTTTTTAAATAAATTTAATTATTTTTGTGGGTGGAATCGGTCTCATGAAAAGTACGATTACGCTACGTTGGCCATTTACTGCAATAATACATACCCATATATACCAGGCATAAATAGGATGATAGTGAAAGTGTTTATTTTTACAATTGTTTAAACATTATAATAATAAGAATTTGTTTTGCCCTTAGTAAGAATAAATAATTAATATAAACAAAAATAAAACAATGTTATATAAAACATCAATAAATAGAAACAATCAATAAATATTAAAGTTAAAAACGTCTACCTTAAACATATATAAATTTTTGATTCATCAACTTATTTGAGCTAAGTCGTAACGCAGGGACACAAAGTGCGTATTGTAAACGTGTCTGGTTGTGGGTTCGATTCCCACTCCAGGAATTCATTTATTTAATATATCAATTTCTTTGCTCTGGTGCCGCGAGACAAAGCACGGCATTGAGTTGTGCCACTCAACACGTAATGCCTTCAGAATCTAGCGGAAAGTGGGGAACGGATTGTCTTAACATTAGGTTCCCTCTGCCTACCCTATTGTGTGCGGGATACAACGTGAAGCTAAAAAAAAAAAAAATTATTCAAGCTTAGTACGGATATTTAAATAGACATTTACCAATTTATACGATATAAGTATAGGGGTAAATCCGTAAGTGAATTTCTTTCACTACGGCGACGGTATTACGTAAGACTCATAGGCATATGTACTTGAACGATTGTCGCAGCAACTTAAAGCTTAAAGCGCTTTATGTACAGTTGTATGGGACGACGCGTAAAGGTATTTTTAGATGGTCTGCTATTTTTATTCTATCTGTTCTTTCTATTTTGTTTTACTTTTTTGTTATAAGTCTTTAGGCGCAATACGAAGAGGACGAGTTCTTAAATATAGGTTTATGCAATGATTATTGGTTCGAATCCCGTCGATTTAATTGTTTCATTTAAAATAGTTGTTTTTATTGTATTACTAATGGATATCGCTGTCCCATATTCCATGCTTTTTAATTAAAATCTGAAGCAGAATAATTGATCGTTTACTTCTCTGCATATCCTAAAATGTTTACAAATGATTTAAATGTTACATTTCTTCTTATTTTTATTACTATTTTTTACAGGCTTTTTACAGGCTTTTTATTTTTTACGCCTTAGGTCCATAGCAGAAAGAGCCTATTGTCGAGACTTTTCGTTCTCCGGTTTCTGACCTTACTTAAAACATGCAAAATTATTGTGTTACCAGAACTGTCAAATGAAAAATAATCATTTATCCGAATCATTTATCGAAAAATCGTCGAGATTATTGCGTAGAGACGTTGCCCTACTGCGTCACGGTGATATCAATATATTAAAAATGTATTAATCAACATTACATAAAATTAATTAAAATTATTGAAGCTTGTTGGAATTTGGGGCAAAGACTTGCGTGCTACGACGATTCCTCTACGGTTCTTAGTACAGTCGTGTTCATTTCCACGACGCTGGCAAATTCCTTTGAAGTTTGAACACAATATCTTGGCTATACTATACTGAACACTCGGTTTTACTCTTATATTCTACTATATCCAGATATTATTAATTTATTGGCGGCCAGTCGTGGCGCAGTGGCACAACTGTGTAACTGTAAACGACTAGTTGTGGGTTCGATTCCCACTCGAGGAGTGGAAATATTTAATATTTCCATTTTCTTCGCTCTGGTGTCGAGGCAAAGCGCGCCGTTAAGTTCCGCTACTTACACGCAATGTCTCCAAATTTGGCAGAAAGTGCCTGTTTCTGCCTACCCTGCTGTGTAAGGGACACAGCGTGAAGCTAAAAAAAAATATTTATTAATTTATTAGACTCGCCAGTAGCAATTACATTGTATATTATTTTTTTTCTTTATATCTAAATGCATTACCTTTTAAGGTGAGTACCACATATATAAATATGTTCACTTTAACACACACACATATACATATATAGTAACATTATTTAATAATATAAAAAAAAATACATAAAAAAAAAGAAATAAAAATTAATAACATTTTACTAAGTAAGAAAAAACTGATGTTGCTAATAACGTTAACGTATTAGAATATAAGAATAAAAATATTGTTTAAGTAAATCATTTGGAGACAATTCAAAATGAATTTCCTTTTTGCTGTCACATTGCTGTCACATTGATTTATTTGTAAATTTCTTTATTTGCTAAATTATACTAAATATTAATATTTTTGTGTCTTTTTTTAAGGTTTAAAAGTAAAATATTTATAACATAGTCAAAGTAGTAAGTGGAACCAAAATGAATCAAAGGTGGCAAAAAGCCAATTCTTGTCAGAAACAAAACAAGTCAGAGAGGTTATGTCATGTATTGATATGCCAATCTTCGATACGATTTGGTTTGTTGCAGCATTCATTTCAAAAAGTTTTACGGACCATGAACGAGTGAAACAAACAAAAATTGGCGTGCTAGTTTGTCGTGGGAAGGAGAAAAAAAACGGCTCAGGACATTATGAGACACCTAAAATTGCACCTCAAAATTAAACGAAGGCATTCCCAGGATGTGAGGGTAATGTGGACTTATTCGAGCAAAGCAAGTCAAAAATGGGGATAATTTGATCGTGATCCAAATGAAGGAAATCAGATTTGAAAAAATGAAATAATCCAAATAAGTCATGATTAATTATTGCGAGTTATTTAAAAAAGAGGTGGGGTGGAACAGCAGCCAGGAAGTCTTCGATAACGGAAAAATTAGATCTAACAACAGTCGACATTAAAGGAATATGTGTCGGCTTCAGGGATCACTTCATTTTTAATCTTAAATACGAAGAAAGGAAGAAAAAGACAGACGAGAAGTCAAATAAGATTCGAAAGCTACAAGAAACAATGAAAAACTGCTACTGGAGCTGTTACTGATTTATCCAATGATTACATACAGCTGCTGAACAATACTACGAGAGTGTAATTGAAATCAACAGATTCCGGAACATAAGTCGGAGATTATGAGTACACAAACAAAAACGTAGTGCAATGGCAAAACAGTTGAGTGTTACGCTCCATGACGACGACATAATGAACATAACGGAGTCGCTAAGCTAGACAAAGAGATAAAAAACCAAAAGGAGTTATAGCCAATTACGTTAACCTGTCTCCCGTGGACAGTTTGCTAGCGCCAGTAGTAACAAAATTTAACAGAGGCATTCCAATGATAAATCTCATCGAGCATTTGGGATACGCGCACCTCACGGACCTATATTTGTTTCGGAAATCTTACGCCGTCTACTAAATCTTTACATGTCGCGGCAGTATTAAAAGCTAAGGGCAGCGTACCACATTCACATGGGTGCGAATGGCCGACAAATTTTTGTCAGAAAAAGAACGAGCATCACAGAAGAAGCTCACATTCGCAATACCAAACTGTCTGGATTTTAATTAAGATAATAAGATTATTGTTTTAATTGTTGTCCAATTTGCTATATTCTTTTCTGTTATCAATGGCTTTGGACTTAGATAGATACTACCAAAATATCCGCGGTTACGTACAAAGACTAATGATGTTACAATAAATATTGCATTAGTACATATAAAATCATGTTTACCGAAACATGGTGTTGAACGAAAAATATTGTTGACAGTTGAATTTTTAGCAAAATTATATGATATATCTAAAGATCGTAAAATGTAGCAGGTCCAACTTAAAGCGTGATGGCGGAGGAATAGAGGAGTACTAATAGCCATATCTAAAGAAATATCATCATCGCGATGTTAACAATTATGAGAATGATCTTTGAAGATATCAGATTATTTGGGTAGGTATCAATGTTAAAGATTAATTAAAGTAATTAAAGGATTTCATATATGTGCGGGTGTGTACTTACCTCATCCAGCTAGCTTTCGAGTCCACTAAGAAATTCCTTGATAATGTCAATAAGAATGGCTGATATGATGAAAATGTAATTCTACTTGGTGACTTAAATCTTGGTTTTATCCAGTGGAAAAAAGTCGATAATAAAACGATTTAGGAGCCCATAATGTTAGTAATAATCAGTAGGTCATTGTTAATAGATTCCATGGCAATGATAACATTCGCAATACAATAATATTGTTAATTATGATGGTAAAATGTGGCTATTGTATGAGTAATATGTATTGATATACAAAGAACGACCACTAAATGTTTGAGTAAGGTCGAAACAAACATCCTCCACTTTGATTAGCTACTTAACGATTTTTCAATAAACATTAATAACAACAATTGCTATCGTTCGGGGGTCGTGTTGACTTTAATTTTTTTTAAGGCAAAATTACACAGATATAATAAGTGAACTGAAATCTTATCACTGGCACAATGAATTGAAAAATATTACAAAAGTGGATTGATATGTTAACGATTTTTACAAAATATTAAATACTGTTATTGTGACACATGTACCAAAAGGAAAATACAAAAATCATTATGGCCCGTCCTTGGGTTAGTGTAAACATTATTAAATTGCTTCATGAAAAGGATCAAATTAAGATAATTGAACGTAAATTATAAAATCCGCGAGGACTTAATAGAATACCAATTACTAAGAGAACGATTGTGTGCGTGTGTGTGTGCTGACTTACTTAACATAAATTATGTAATTATTGTTATTACGTGAGTCAAACATTATAAAATCAAAAATTTTGGCGGTTTATGAAGGATTCAAAGAATAAGGGACAAATCGTTACATTCCTGCACAAATATACCTTAATGGAAATAGGGCCCATATGGTATAGAGATTAGTCACTACATTCGCTCAACATTTTTCTTCGTTTTTTGTCTAATTCATTCCCTCTGCAGGGCCTCTGCAATTGACTGGTGGAAAAAATATGTCAAAAACTAAAGTTCTATGAAAACTGTATTTGAAGAAATGAAATTCTATAAATATTTACAAGGACCCGGTCAGACGGATTGTCTCCAGTTTTCATAAAGGCGTTGGGCATCTGTGTTTGGCTCTCCTTTTATGATTAAGTCAATCAAGCCTTAAAAAAGCGGTTGTTCCCAACGGAATGGAAAAAGAGCGCGGAGAAATTAGACCTATTTACAAAAAAGGTGATAAGAGTAACGTAAAGAAATATCGCCCAATATCTATATTATCCTCTTTTTCAAAATTATTCGAATCTCTTATAAGCCCTTTAATATAATCATTGCTGGATCTGTATTTCTATTCATCAGCAGGATTTAAGCGCGGTCGCTCTACGGAAAAAACATCTTGTCTTTTAGTATCAGACATTATCTAAGGACGTGGACAAAGGTAAGCAAGTGGATGCCGTTACACTACTTTAGTCTGCATTTGAAAGTCATAATCTTTGCTTCTCATTAGAAAGCTTTCAGGCAAAGGTAAAATGGTTCATTGCCTGCGGTGGTGTGCCTCTTATCTGGATAGAAGATCTCAAGTAGTGCAGTAGATGGGATAGAATCTCACGCGTAGATGCGGAATCCGGCGTTTCCCCAGGGCTCACACCGGGTCCATTTATTTTCCAATATTCGTTAACGATTAAACTCTGGTAATTAAGCACGGGTAAGTTCTCTCTTTTTGCAGACGATTTAAAATTTACAATTTAATTGAGTATCAACTGGACGTAGCATGTATGCAGAATAATGATATAAACAATATAAGAGCATGGTGTTTTGTAAGACAAACGGATGGATTTTAACTGTTGGTAAAATGATCTTATATAACATTCACTAGAAAGAGGGAAGCCCCCAATTGTAACATCTTATAAATTAAGGAATTTCTTTATAAAAGTTACCGAAAATTCGCGATTTAGGTCGTTAACAATTGATAAAAAACTGGACATTTGTGTCCCATGCTTAGACCATATAAATAAAAAATTTTTCAAATGCTAGCGGTTTTTAAGACGCACAGCATTACAAAGAGTTGAAAAATCCCACACCAAAATTCATTGTTTAACGAATTAGTACGCAGTCAGTTCGGAATGGTTTCATTCGATCTGGAATCAACTGTAATACACAGTCAGCGCATGGCGCGAACGAGTTCCAGCGAGGCGGTTTAATCGTTACTTAGCTTTTCATCTCAGTAAAAATATCATTCAGATGCCCGTACGAACAAACGTTTAATTCATTTTTGGCATGACAGACCCTGCATGCCGACGTTTCAATTCTATGATTTAATCATTTGTTACAATTATAATAATGGCAAACATGATAGCAGCCATCACTAGCTCAGCTTCTATTTCAGTACCTTATAAAATTCCTCGTCAACGCATTACTTAAAATTTTACCATCCAAGAGTAGTACAAATCTCGGTGCGCATTCTCCACTTGCTATGAGTGGCAACTATTTCAACTTCTTAATAAAGAGAAACAGATTTGGACATGTTCATGATTCATTTTCAAAATTCAAACATACTCTGCATAAAATACTCTCTAAAATTGTAAATGTTTCACTTTTTAATTTAATGTGGAGTGTTTACCTAACTTATTATATATATAATAAATGTTGCTTTTTTTTTTGGTTTGTAGTAATTTAATTTAGTTGGATTAAGTGTTATCGTTGTATAAAACTTCTCGACAATGGTTGTGACTACCTGTAATTGGTGTACATATTGAAGATCAGATACTTTTGACTGTATATTAATATAAAATGTTGCATATGTGTACTGTGTGTTCCTAAAATAAATAAATAAATAAATAAATAATAAATAAATAAATAAAAAAAAAAAAAAAAAAAAAAAAAAAATGAATTAATGGCGGGGCTTTTAAAATGTAGATGTGGGCTTTTAAAATCTGACTGTTTTGGTCTGAATCCAATATGCTATGCATAGCTCCACTAAAGATAACATAGTTATTGCTTATTTGCTTATATTATGTACTAGAGAATTTATTTTTTCTTTTTTTTCCCTTTTTAAACTTCACGCAGCATCCCGCACACAGCAGGGGAAGGAATCTAGTGTTAAGACACTCCGTTCCCCACTTTCCGCCGAATTTGGAGGCATTGCGTGTTAAGTGGTGGAACTTAACGCTGCGGTTTGTCTCTGATACCAGAGCGAAGAATATTGAAATATTAAATATTTGTATTCCTCGAGTGAAAATCGAACCCATAACCAGTTACTTTGTTCCTCTCAGCCGTGGCACAGAGGCCAAAGAACACTTTAATAAACTTAAAAATTGGAAATATTATATTTTCTCGTCAAATTCACATTACCCCTATTCTCGAGAATTTCTCTAACATATAATATAATATTTGTATGTCAAAAAAGGGAGTATTGGTTATATATTTGTTATAAAACTATGTTTGATTTCTCGATTTTCTGCAGCCAACAAAATTTTAAATTCATTATATTACTAAATTATCTGCCTCCCGCATAATGTTGAAAATGCATGAAGATAAAAATACAACTACCCTCATACTAACTCAAGCTCTAATATTATATTATAACTACATACAAATAATTGGTAGCTTTTAACAGCATTTGCATCACAATACAGCGTTGTCTACGCTCAAATATTGCATTAGAAAATTAGGCCAATGACATACATAATTTTGTATTATGTACGGGGCGTTTTGAAAATGAAAAGCCTTTTGTCTTCCGCTGTCTATTGTGCTTTGAAATGGAGCGACTTTCTGAGTTTTCTACGTAAATGCACTGTTTTGGAACTGTGTCATCGCTTCGTTACAACAATTTGGCTAATTTCAAGTTAATTATCTTGAAAATTTGATTTTAATATTGATTACTTCTTATAACAGATATACGTGATTTAGTTACCTTTTATATATTATAATATAATTAATATTTTTTCCACTTAGCAGGATAACGAGAGTAAACTTAATGTAAATACACTCTGTTCGCCACTTTGCGCTTGAATCTGAGATACTGTCTTTCGATTACTGTAATTCAAAGCTGTCCTTTGTCTTGTTATCAGAGCAAAGATATAAAAATAGTTTAAGCATACTCATTCCCCCAAGTAAGTATCAAACCCATAACGTTCACATTCAGTCAAAAACTGGCTCAGTGGCTACAATAGCTTCTTTATATATAAAAATTAATACTACTTTTCATTTTTGTTACAGGTGTAAAGCAGAAAGGATGCTAAAAAAAGGTTAGTATAATAAAATATTGTATACTAACTCGGAAAATAGCTGCAATCTTGAATATTTATGAAGCAGCCGTCTTCGTGTATTCTTTATTACGATGTACTAGATCTACATTTATGAGAATTTAATAAGTTTAGACTTAAAATTTTAAAAAATCTATGTTTTTATCCATACCAGGCGTGAATTGATTGATAAGTCAATTGGCATTTTTTCTTTCTTTTTCATCTTCACGTTTTTCTTGCTTAGTACAAAGTAAAAAATAATAAGTCAGGGTGAACCTAAATTCGAAGCACTGTGTGTTGTGTGGTGTAACTCAATGCCACGCTTTGTCTTTGGTACTAGACCATGCAAATGTAAATAATTTATATATAATCAATAGTTATGTTAGCAAGTGAGAATTGAACCCGCAAGCAGTTATGTTTACAGTCAAAAGTGGTCTACTGTGCCATGATCACGTCACTTCCTTTTTTTTAAATAATAATGACTAAATTAAAAAAAACAACAAATCAAATACTTTGTAGTAAAAAGGTATATTAATAATTTAAAAATAATAATCACAGACATACATATCTTAAACTTGACAGGACTGCGCTGAAAGGCGCAGTATCAATATACATTATCGGTTTATTAACTTATTCACAGATGGTACGGATCGTCATTTGTCGAAAGAATCCTAATATTACAGTATTTTGTAGTGAATTATTTAAAATCTACAAATCTCTAACAAGTAAAATGTATGTTCAACAAATAAAATAAATGTTATGTATGTATATTTTAAACCACCATAATTAAATAGCTGGACTAAACTTTAAATTTTAATTCTTACATTTAAAAGATAAACTCAAAAATAATCTAATTAATTGAAATCTTCCACTTTTGTGTTCAGTTTTAAACGTTAAAGTTAATTTATGAAACAAAAGTCAAGCCGTGACAAGGCAAGGGAATCTTTTTAAAAATTGTAGTAACAGCTATCTTGACTTGAAAATAGTAATTAAGAAATTTGCATACTGTCGCCAGCAGGTTTTATAATTTGAAATGTCCGTGCTTACAATCTGAGGAGGTTTTAATTTCCATGTAATTTTACATTTTAGCTGTGACCCGGTAATGTTTCAGGAAAAACTGTTGGGCTATTAAACTTTTTGAAACAATTATTTCTTGGAATATACTAGAATGAGTATACTTTTTCAACCAAATTATTATTTTTATTAATATTATGTTCTACGACAGCCGGTATCAACGTTTTTTGCAACTGGGCTATCTACATTATCCATTTCTTAGTTTTTTTTTGGTTGGTTGTGGGTTTGAAACAGGGTTGTTTGCCTAAATAATTAATTTCTTTCGTTGGTCACTCCCTTATCCATAATATATGAAAAATAACTCTACAAGATAATCTTTTTTAGAAATTATTTTGTTCCTCCGTTATTGTAAGACGAAGTGCGGCGTTGAGTGCCGTCACTTAACATTCAATATCTTAAATTCAGATAGAAAGTGGAGATCGAATTATTATTATAACAACTTCTCTCTGTCTACCCTGCACCCGAAAAAGCGTGAAGCTGTAAAAAAAAAACTAAGGCTTATAAGATACACATACATAACAAATACAGTATGCTGTGAATATTCACACACTATTCTAAATAGCTATAAATCACCACAAATAGTTCATTATGAGAAAGGTTTTTGGTTGTGCTTACAGTTAAACAAGTATACGGTCCCAGTACAGGCAGATGACAGCGGTTGAGAAAACCGTCTGCCCCAAATGCTGAACAAAAACAAGACGGTCCTCGCATTCAAGCTTTCTTCCAACTTTGCAATTAAAAACGTTTTCAATACAAAAAATAACTGGAGCTCCCAAAGTTTGTGGACTACAAGTTTATCTCTTTATTCTAAACAGTGTTTAATTCATTTGTTTTATTTTGAATGTTATTTTTGTTGTTCTTGTTATTTCGCTGGTAGAATTGTAAAAGAAAAAGGGTTTTTATTTCAAATTTAATTTAGGGAAGAACTTTTCTTTTACAAAAAGAACTCGAAATGAAAAATCTGTTAATAATTTTTGCAGACTAGTCTCTTAAGGTTAAAATATTTAACCGATATTGACGGTAATTATAATTAGAGTTAAAAAAATTGTAGTTTTTTTAATTTTTATATCAAACCACGTCGCTGCGATCCGCCGCTCAACATGGTAAAGAGGGGAGAAAGGAGTGTTTTGCCACTATGTTCACTCTAGCAACCCGCGTTTTGCCTGCTGTCTGCTATACAGAAATCTTCCCCATATTTAAACTTTTTTGAGGTTGATTTTTGATAAAAAATAGCCTATATGGAATACGACTCGTAACTCTCTTACCTATTTTCATTCCGATTTTCGTCAACTACCGATAGTTTACCCGTAAAAGCGTAACAGACAGACAGAGAGACCTTTATATTTAGAATATTAGAATCGATTGTATTGATATTTTAATCTTACGTTGTGTTTTACCATTAAATGTGGCAGATCCAGGTGATAATGGTTTATAGTTGTATGATTTTTGTTAAAGTTTATAGTTTATTTCGTTGACTTGCGTTCTGGTCGCGTGGTTTTAACACGACATGAAATTCGTTGTTGCAATATGTTTGGCTACTTTAAGAATATATTCCGCTACTAAATATTAACGTGATCGTATTATCAGATGTTAGACAAAGGTCACTTATGCTATCAATGCATAGCTTTATCAATTCGTTCTTTTAGCAATAAGATTCTCCAATAAGTTTTAAAAGGCACAAGAGACAAGACTCCTACACTCGTGTATTCTTAATCAAACAATACAACCCAAATTTTAATTAAGTAATTTAAATCAACTATTGACCTGTTTAACCGTTTAGGCTAAAATTATTGTTATGAATTACATTGTTATGCAAAGTAAAGTGCTCTCGGAACCGGGCAGCTCGCTAATATGAAATGATTCTATTATGAATATAGGGTTATTTTATTTTCGTGCGTCGCATGTATTTTCGGATGTACGCAAACATTTTATATTTATATGTTTATTCCTATAAACATAATGACTTCAAATATTCAAGTTTAAATCTAAATACTGTTGTAGCTTATTTAATAACTAGCGGCCCGCTCGCGGCTTCGCCGCGTGAACTACATAGGTGTTTCGTTATATTGCAACCCTCAAGGGTGAGTTTTTGAAAAATAAAGTAGCGTATGTGTAACCTTGGATTATCAACTATATTTAAACTAAAATTCAAAACAATCGGTCTAGCGGTGTAGACTTTCCTTCTAAATTTCATCCAAATCTAACCTATAGATTAGCCGTGAAAGCGTGACAGATAAACATACAGACATTCGCATTTATAATAAAAATATGGATTCCCATAAACACTACAAATACTCAAGTTTCAATCTAAATACTGATGTAGCTTATTTATTAATTTCTATTCGTTAATTCAAAAATGAAGAATTGTCTATTCATCCATGATTTGGCAACTTCACGCTTTTCCCGCATTATAATTTCAAGAAATATATTTATTACTATTATGTATAAAACAATATATAGTTCATAAAATTAATTCTTTAGCTGCAGTTAAGTCATGTTTGCATGATTACAGAGAAAAAATATTACATGGAGTAAAATTGGAATTGTAAGACCAGTCTTTTTGACTGGTCTGGTAAAACTAGTGTTAAGACAGAACCTAGTGTTAAAACACTCCACTAACAACTCTCTGCTCGATAGTCGGGACACTGCCTGTTAAGTGGCGAAAGTTAACGTCGTGCTCTGTCCTAGACACCAGAACGCAGAAACGAAAATTATACATAATCGTATTCTCCAGTAGTAATCGAACCCGCGACCATCAGACGCTGTGACAATGCGCCACAGCCCTTTTAAAATATGACAAAATTATTTTAACAACTGTATTTTAACGTAAAGGTAAGCAAAACCTGCACATAGAATTATTATCAACGCTTTTCGAGTGTCTCTTAACGATAGGGTACCTGAAATTCGCTTGGCTAAGAGCCACCCCCTCATTAATCATTGGCGGCGACAAAGTTCCACGGTAAGACGTGAAAATATGGCACGTTTTTGGTCTTGCTAAATGAGTTTATTATATTTTGTAAGTTTAACTTTGTGTTTCTTTAATTTTTTTTTTTTTGAAAAAGTCCTAAGTTTATACCTGTTATGATCATTTTTATTGGTATCTTATTGGAAAAGGCATTTAGAAAACGTATAAAAATTTCGAACGCAAATTTGTCAATTTTCATAAGTGTGAAATAACACTTTAAAAATGTTTAAAAGAATGGCATTTTATTGTTTCTATTTTTAAATGGGCGAATTAGGTTTCAAAACTTAAAAAAAATCTATGTTAATATTTTTGCAGGTTCACGATTTTCACAAATAAAAGTAAGCCTTTGACGTATAAAATCAGTACAAACAAAATTAAAATAACTGTTTGTTGCTTTAAAATAACCGCTGTTTACTATGTATGTACATATGACACTAAATTTAGTACAAAATGTAATTTTTTCACTTTTTATTTGTCCATCCGTCTATCTCTTTATTCCGGCTAATCTCCGACCAGTAAGAGCATTTTTGACGGGACTTTAGCTGACAAATAGCTAATGTAGAAGGAAGTAACTTAGTTTCCATTTTAGAATGATAACCTTTATGTTAAATTTTACGCGGACGAAGTCACACGTACAGCTAGTCTAACCTAAATAAACCACATCGTTATATATATTTTTTTTATCTTCACGCTGTATCCCGCACACAGCAGGGTAGGCAGAGGGAACTTGGTGTTAAGACACTCCGTTCCCCACTTTCCGCCGAATTCGGAGGCATTGCGTGTTAAGTGGCGGAACTTAACGCCGCGCTTTACCTCGACACCAGAGCGAAGGAAATGGAAATAATAAATATTTCCACTCTTCGAGTGGAAACCGAACCCACAACTAGTCGTTTACAGTCACACGCTTGTGCCACTGGGCCACGACTGGCCACGGACATTGCATATACCCTAATCATTATATAAAATACATTTACTCAAATAATAATTAAAAGAAAAATAATAACAAGGGTAGATAAGCCGGCTAAGTCGAGGAGTGGGGAAATGCGTAAAAAATTCAAGATAATTAATTAATAGGCTTTTTTGTTCAAAATTTGGAGTCAATATTGAGAAGTCCTTCAACTCCACGACCACTTAAGTCGGGGCGACATCCGATTTGCTTTGAATCTAACAATACCAATATTTTTAATAATAACCAACGAGGCTTAACGTTTAATGGCATGAATATTTATTTTAGTAAAGGAAAAATTTGAAATTGAATATAATATAAACGTTGAGTGTTTTTGCAGGAAAAAATGTTTTTTTGTATTAAAATTGTGTGGAGTTTCTGTCTTGAAAATAGTGGTAACGGGTTAAAATTTTATTTGTTGAATATATGTTTGTGTTTATAATGGGGCCAGTCGTGGCGCAGTGGAATGAACGTGTGACTGTAAACGGTTAGTTGTGGGTTCGATTCCCACCCGTGGAGTGGAAATATTTAATGATTCCATTTCCTTCGCTCTGGTATCCGAGGCTAAGCTAAAAAAAAAAATAAAAGTAAAAAAAAACGTTTATGATACAGATATTCTATTGGTCGAAAGTGTAGCGTTAAGTTACGCCACTCATCATGTAATGTAAAAATTGAAAATACATTGAGAATGGAGGCTGGATTGGCCTTAATAAATTCTTCCTGTCTTCCGTACTAAATACATTTCGTGCTAGTAAATCCATTTTTAAGTATAAAATATTTTGTAACTATGTTTCATGTTTTACTCCGCTTTTTAATAAGAACCACTATATATGTATACCAAACGGTACATACAACGGTACATACACGGTACATATACCAAAATAAGAATTGCCTTTGTCTGTATGTCTGTTTGTTCCGGCTAATCTCTGGAACAGATTTTGACGATTTTGATGGGACTTTCACTGGCGGATAGCTGATTTAATAGGGTAACTAAAACTAAAGTAACTTAGGCGCTTACATTTTATTTTAGTTTTATATAATAATTTGTTGAATTCCAAGCAGCGAAGTCGCGAGCACAGCTAGTTTATAATAAATACCCAAAAAAATAATATTTTTTAACTTTATTTCGGTTATTACATCGACCGAACGCTGTGGTTTTACAGCCGGAGTTACAACCAACTTTCACAATATAACGGCATAATTTCCTCACCCTTATTGCACTTGACTATATCACCTTCCTGGTCTACCCCACGTGCGGGTAATGAGCCCCTTTTATTACCGAAGCACACTGTCAAAGCTAACGTTTTATCAAAAAGTTTATTTATTCATAGATTTACTATAGTGGCACAAACGTGTGACTGTAAACGACTGGTTGTGGGTTCGATTCCCACTCGAAGAGTGGAAATATTTAATATTTCCATTTTTCTTCGCTCTGGTGTCGAGGTAAAGCGCGGCGTTAAGTTCCGCCACTTAACATGCAATGCCTCCGAATTCGGCGGAAAGTGGGGAACGGAGTATCTTAATACTAGTTTCCCTATGCTTACCCTGCCGTGTGCGGGATACAGGGTGAAGCTAAAAAAAATGATATATACTATAAATGTTAGGTTATCACAAAATGCCGTGCTCCAAATTGAACATCATTTAAGGGCTTGAAAGGTCGAAATCGTAGACACGTAACCTTTACTAATAAAAGGCACAGACAGTGGAGTAGGTACCAATCGATTTTATTCAGCTATCAAATATTACTGTTCGGAATATATTTATCTACTTTGCTTTTAATATTTTTATAAAGCGGTTTCTTTATTTAGATAGAAATTTATTAAAAATTTAAAGAATTTTTGAGAATGTTGTATTATTCGGTTGATAGGTGTTATTCGTAGTTTATAGTTAATAACCAGCCAGTAGGGGCCAGTGGTGGCGCAGGGGCACATAGGTGTGAATATAGACGCGACTGGTTGTGGGTTCCATTCCCACTCATTTAGTGGACATATTTAATATTTCCATTTCCTTTGCTCTGGTGTCGAGGCAAAGCGCGCCGTTAAGTTCCGCTACTTAACACGCAATGTTTTCAAATTTGGCAAAAAGTGGGGAACGGAGTGTCTTAACACTAGGTTTCCTCTGTCTACCGTGCAATCTGCGGGATACAGCGTAAAGCTATTATATTTAATATATTAAGCCATCGTAGTCAAACAGTGTTTGACCGTAAACTTGGGGGTCTTAGAAATTCTTTTTTTCATTTCTTTTTTTAAAGATTACGTACGGCGTTAAATTCTGTCACTCAAGCAGGTTTTGGTGAGGAAAGCGGAAAACGGATTGTCTTCGGTAAAAGCAACAAGTTGAAAACAATAATACTATCCACAAACAATAACTTTGACTAATCATTAAGTTCAAAACAATTTCTCAATAGACTCTCCAAGTAAAAGCACTTATATCGTTCTTATATCTTAAATTAAAGAAAAAGTGCTCACAATTTAAACAAGGAAAGAAAGGACTCGTGATGCGAATTCCAGTCGCACGTACGTAGGGGTCCCTCACAAGATATAATTTCGTATTCTAAACGTAGCCCCCAAAATATATCACTTTATAAGCTGTTACGAGTTCCGCGTTTTTTTGTCGTTCATAATATTATTTTTCGTCTTAGTCAGTACTAATTGTGTGTAATAAACGGCTGTACTGTAAAATGCTGGAATAATGTTTCTTTATTTTGTGTGAAATATTGTTTATACTTTAGCTTGAATTATATTTAAGTTAAAATATAAATATGTATATAGGGGCCAGTCGTGGCGCAGAGGCATAAAGAGCGACTGTAAATTGAATGGTTGCGGGTTCGATTCCCACTCGAGGAGTGGAAATATTCAATATTGCCACTTTCTTCGCTGTGGTGTTGAGGGGTTTAAGTTCCGTCACTTAACACGCAATGCCTCCGAGTTCGGCGGAAAGTGAGGAACGGAGGATCTTAACACTAGGTTCCCTCACCTACCTTGCTGTGTGCGGGATACAGCGTGATGCTAAAAAAAAGAAGTTTAAATACCAGTGAGGGCGTGCTATAATAAGTAAATAAACAAACAAAATTAATAACAAAATATCCTTACGATTTTAAAAATTACTCGCAGTTTTCTATAAAGTACATCTTTATTAGTCGATGTCGTATTGAAGGCACAATTTCCTGAAATTTTCAAAGCGAAATATCTCCGGGGAAATAATTTTCCAATGTAATCTAGCGGTGCGATGGATTACGTGAATTAATAAACGAAACACAAGTCCGGTTAAAAGGGAAAACGTCGCGAAAATATACTTAATTATAGAAGAGTTATTATGCTATTATGACTTCTTTAAAATTTAATTTAAAATGACCATAAATAAAAGCGTTAATTTATTTAGCTACTAGCGACCCGCTCTGAAGATGTTTAACCTTTAACCTTTAACTATATTTATGCCAAAATTCATTACAATCGGTCAAGCGGTTAAGACTTTTCATACAAACTTTCATCGCCTATTTCAACCTTTTAGAGGTTGATTTTGGAGAAAGTAAGTAGCCTATGTTAGACCTATTAATTTTTACTACTTTAATTCTAAATTTCATGAAATTTGGACTGGTAGATTAGCCGTGAAAGTGTGACAGACAAACAGACAGGCATTCGCATTTAAGTATGGATTATTGTGAAAATAAATATTTAGTCTTGTGGCTTTTATTTCCAGTCGGTTGACCTGGGTAGTTAGAGAGAACGGAGCACTAAATGCTACGGTCCCTGCATACTTATTTCACGTCGTCCACTATCATTAATCTCTTCATAGACGCCCTCTGGGGAGTCCTCGTGTGTATGTCACGTTCCTCCAGTATCATCGATACAGTATTCTCGAAGGTTGACCTAAAGCGTGAAGCTAAAAAAATCTTTTGGAGTTTGGGACTTCGGGGGCCAAAAATCTATCTATCTAGGCTTCAATAAGAAAATTCCTTTTCTGTATTTTTAGGTAAAAAAATAACTGCTACAATATTATTAGTATACAAATATCAATTTTGCAACTTTTGACAACATTGTTACAGCTCGGGTAGGAAATCAGACGTGTAGAAAAGTCCCCGGTTCGAATCCAGACATCCACAGTCAGATTATTTTTTTTTATTTATTTTTTATTGTATTATTTTTATTATATTTTTTTTTTTTTATATATAACTCTTTTATTATATAACACTATTTATCAAAAAGAAATTCGTTCAACCTAGTATTAATATTCTTACACACATTGTATTTCAAAAGTAACACATCAAAATGACAATTCTTAATCAATACTTCTTCAATAAGTTATTTTTACATAAAGTAATTTTATTATATTTTTTAAGTTATTTTTACACAAAGTTATTTTTAAATAATATAACTTAAAAATACAAAATCTATTCGACACCTGCGCCAGTGCGAACACGGAGCAACCAAGGTTTCATTTGATGAATTCAATCACGCCAGACAGAGTGGGTACTAGAATAATTACTTTTACCAATTTTCCTTTTACAATTTTTCTTCAATATTTCCATCGTAGCGGTCGCCGACGTTATGAAAAATATATATTTATTGATAGAAATTATATGCATTGATATATAATATCATAGAAGATTTGTTATCAGGTTATTATAGCATAAAATAGCTAGGTAGACGGAGATACTTTTAAACATTTTTAAAGTGTTACTCCACACTTAGAAAAATTAAAAAAGACATTTAAAGAAAACGTATAAAAATTTGAACGTAGCGGGATTCGAACCCGCGCCTCCTGAATACCGCTAACAACAAAAATAAGTTGTAATAAAACGTATAAGAATTTCAACGCAGCGGGTAGTAGAACGCATGGCTCAGTGGTCAGAGCGCCTGGACGGTATTCATGAGGTGCGGGTTCGAATCCCGCTGCGTTCAAATTTTTATACGTTTTCTTTAAAATTCTACACGGAGATAACCTTGTGTTATGACACTCCGTTCTCCACTAACCGCCGGAATACGTAGCGTATTGAGTGGCTGATCTCAAGGTCGTGACGAAAATAATGAAAATAATTTTAACATAATGACTCCCGCGAGTGGGAATCGAAGCCACAACCTGCGCCAGTACAGTCAGACGCTGACTCGCTGTGTCTCAATGGCCTTAATATTGATTTTTGAAACATTTAATATAAAATTTGTTTATTTATTTAACCACATAAAGAATACGTGGATTTTGACGCAAGCTCCCTTTACGAGAACATCTGTGCCGCAGTATAATATTTAAATTATTTTCAATCCTCCGTTCTGGCAGAAAAGAGAGCGGCGTTGAGTTCCGTCACTCACCACGCAATGCCTCAATTTTGGGCCAAAAGTGGACATCAGAGTGTCTTGACACTAGGTTCACTCCTCCTACCCTATTAAGCGGGAAAAAACCGTGAAACTTATATTTATGTTGCCTAATTAGTCAAAAGTATCATTAGAAGTTACTCCCAACTACTTGTCTCTTTGAGTTAGTTATGTTGATATGAGTTAGTTTGTATATAGTTACGTGTAACATATGGAATGTTTACACGCGTAATAGTTTCGAGTTTTGCTTATGAGTTAGACGTTAGATTTATTACAGGATGTGACGAAGTTGTGTCGTTCTTATTTATTACTAGCGACTTGTTCGCGACTTTGCTGGCGTGATTTTCATAAGGACTAAAATAGATGATTTAAGGAATAGGGGTTAGTGATTTTTTGAAAAAAAAGAAACTTAAGTTGCCTATGTTTGACCTTGAGTCACCAACTATCTTTTTGAGAAAATTTATCGAAATTGGTTTAGCTGTTTAGATTTATACTATTAGTTTCGCGTTTATAATATTAGTAACGACAAGCTGCGTTCGCGACGCGACTCGGACGAATCCGCGTGGAATTTAAAATAAAATTGCTTACTCTTTATTATATTAGCTATTTGCTTGTGAAAGTCGCGTCAAAATTGGTTAAAAGATTAGAGTACTCAAGAAACTGAAATTTTGTCCAGACTTCAAACTTCAGTAAACTAAAGGTAAAGATGATACACGAAATGTTAAAATAATAATATTTTAAAAATGTACGAACCTATATTTGTATAGCACAAAGCATTTAAAAAAAAGAAATATTAATTAAAATGATTTAATTTAATTCTAAGAAATGAAGGAAATACAAAATAGGTAAGTAACATAAAAGCTGTATAAAGTCCGCAGCACGAATTGCGACCCCACCGGAGACGCACTAATTGGCAAAGTGTTAGCTCTGTCAAGATACCAGCCCGGTCACTCAGCAATTAGCTTTCACCAAGCGAAATTAGATCATATTCTATTCATTTTAACTTTCAATTTCATTAAACTACTTCTCAGAAGTTGTTAATGCCCAGTCAACCCCTTAAAATTTATTTCACGACGTCGACTCTCAATTTTACTCTTCCGCGCCGAACTGTCGGTAACTTTTAGCAATTTTTACTTAAAAGTTCCTCTCTGTTCTAAGTTATTCCGTGTTATATGGAAAGGTTACATTAAACGGTTTCAGTCTAGACAAGAACCTTTTACTGTGCTAGCTTGTGTTTGTACCTAGAATTTGTTAGATTTTAGATTCAATTATATTTTTTAGTAGATTTAAAAAGGTTTGCACGGTAATCCAGGTTATAAGTAAATTCTCTTTCCATTAGATTTCATCCATAATGTTGGCTTTAATACAGCATCTGGTTTTCTATCGCTCAGCACTACTCAGTACTAACTTAGTGACACTCTGTTCTTCTCATTTGCGACATTGCGTTTGGTGTGTCGGAATCGATCGAGCCATATTCTGAGTGGAAATCGATCCCACAACCAGTCGCGTTTACACACTTTGTGCCCCTACGCCACGACTCACCCCAATACATATATTTTAAACAAAATAAACTGAAATAGTAAATAAGACATACAGATCCATAATTATTTATTTATATGTAAACGGTACATACAGTGTACTTGTACACTGCATTCAGTATTCTCAGCAGAGTAATAAGTTGAGTAAACATTGCTTGCCAGAGCAACTTAAGATTCACTGACAAACAGCAATTACTCCAGATCATGAATAATAAACAGGTAGCTAGCTCTCTTGGGAAAGGAATGGATACGATGAAAATTGTTCTATAACTACTGAATTGGCGCTATTAGTAACCATAAAGTGTTTTAGTCTTTTGTGTTTTACGTCGTAATGCAAAGTTGTTGCAAGTACACTAATACTAATTCTGGTTGAGATGATTACGGAAAACGGGGTGTGTGGTGTGACACTAGATTCTTCTTGATTATTCTGTTATGTGGAAAAGAGTCTAGATGCTTTTTGCGTTTTCTTTAGCTTCACACTGTACTCGCACACGGCAGGGTTGCTACTGTACATTCTCTATTTACCGCCGATTTTTAAAGGCATTGCGTGTTAAGTGGCGGAACTTAACGCCACGCTTAATGGAAATATTAAATATTTCCACTCCGCGAGTGGGAAGCGAACCCACAACCAGTCGTTTACAGTCACACGCTTGTGCCACTGCGCCACGACTGGCCCCTATGAATATAATATGATATCATCAGAACATCAGATTCGTTCCATATAATACAATACAGTATTTTCATCAATTTACACGTGTGGAAATTTTCAAAGAAATCACTTTAAGAAGACTAAAATGACGTAGCAAGATTTTCTTATGTAATTGTGAGAGTTTCCCTCGTTTGATTAAACAAAATTGACAAACTGTCAAATTCATTATATTTCAAACAGCGAAAAGTGGAAAATAATAGGACAGTTATTTTTAGGTTATCTGAAGAAAGTTATTATACGTTATTACAATGCTTATAAAGTAAAAAATACTTATTTTACATACAAAAGTATATTATAATGAGGCTATCGTGGCTCAGTGGGACAGCGTCGGATTGTAAACGCAATTGGTTTGAAGTTAGATTTCCTCTTGCCGAAATGACTTGTATTTAAATAACTTCCATTTCCCCGCTTTGTTATATAAGGTATATCGCGGCGTTAAGTTACGATCTCCACACTCAATACCACGATTTTAGCGAAAATTATATAACGGGGTCAGTCGTGGCACAGAGGCACAAAGTGTGATTGTCAAACGACTGGTTGTGGGTTCGATTCCCACTCGAGGAGTGGAAATATTTAATATTTCCATTTTTTTCGTAAGAGACCTCTGTCTCTTGAGACTTTCGTGTTTATTTTCATTTCTCGGTTTGGTAAGATAAAGCGCAATATTGAGGTCCGTCAAATTTCTTTTCTTTCACACAATTCACAAATAATCATATTACAATACATGTATTAAATACATTTTTTTGAATTATATATCTATCTCTAGTACCACTTGTTAAAACACCTTTAACTTATTTTAAGTAAAGAAAAAATAATTAAAAAAGGTCATTCAAACGGAGACGCTGGTACATGCCTAATATTTTATACCTCATTTCATATACTGCTACTACTCGAAGAATTCTCATAACGTACTGTCATAAAAACGAACATATAGGATAAAATTAGCAAGCAGTAAAAGAGAACATTTCCCCGGAGTATTTAAAAGAACAAATTGGCGACAAAGACCCAGGGTGAGGCGGAGGCAATAAAACGTTCTATATAGGTATATATAATTGTAGGTTCACACCAGTTGGCTTATTTTAAGCTATCTTTTGTATATTCTAGGATATTCTAGGTTTATATTATTTTTGTGCTTTATAAAATTATCTATGCATTAGAGACCAGTCGTGGCACAGAGGAACAAAGTGTCACTGTAAAGCGACTGGTTGTGGGTTCGATTCCCACTCGATGAGTGGTAATATGTAATATTTCATTTTCTTCGCTCTGGTGTCGAGGTAAAGCGCGGCGTTAAGTTCTGCTACTTTGTTAAGTAGCAGAACTTAACGCCGCATGTTTTGCAATGCCTCCAGAATTTGGCGGAAAACGCTGTGTGCACCCACACAGCGTGAAGCTAAAAAAAATATATGTAGTGTGATAGAAAATACAAAATTGCTTTAATTTTATATGAATAGTATTCTATAATTTATTTTTTATGATGAATATTTACTTAAAGTTACAAGTAAAATGATTTAGTTTTTGTAGAGTGAAAAATTATACAGCTTCAGCCTTTTTCCCACATAGGGTCATAGTCAGATAGAGTAGTCTAGTATAGTCTAGTCCTAAGGTCATAGTCAATAGCTAGTGTCAAGTTTCTCCGTTTTTTACTATGCTCTAAAAATCGAGACATGGCAAGTTGAGTACGTACTATATATTAGGTACCATAGCAGAAAAATAAAAATAATGTTTGTCATTCTTTGGAGCTAGAAACGAACCCAGAACCATTGCGTTCACAGTCGCTAACAAGACGACCTGTTTGAATTTAGAATGATGTATTGTGATAGTATATATATTGTGATCATTTTTAAATTGCTGTCGTTTTTTATATATAGTGTGTACTAGCGGCCCGCTCGCACCTTCGCCGCGTGATCTACACAGCATACAACCCTCGGTGGTGGATTTTTGAAAAATAAAGTAGCCTATGTTTAACCTTGGATTATAAACTATATATATGCCAAAATTCATTACAATCGGTCAAGCGGTCTAGATTTTTCATATAAACTTTCATCCCCTATTTCAACCCTTTAGAGGTTGGTTTTGAAAAACTAAGTAGCCTATGTTAGACCCAGTCACTTTTACTACTTTCATTCTAAATTTCATCCAAATCGGACCTGTAGATTAGCCGTGAAAGCGTGACAGACAAACACACAGACATTCGCATTTATAACATAAGTGTGTATATACCTATATGTATATATACGTACAATCGATCTAAATTCTAGTTATTCTTTTATATTGAATATTTATTTAAAATTACGAGTAGAACGAATTACTTTTGGTTGAGTGCGGTTCAAAAGGGACTTTAAATATTTGTATCTAAAAATTAAATTCTCGTTTTCGTGAATCCTATCAGAATCTGAATTTATAGCCAAAATAAATTTGAGACTGTCGTGGCACAGTGGGACCAAGTCTGACTGTAATCGCGATTGGTTGTGTGTTCAATTCCCACTCGGTGGAATGATTATAATTTAATTATTGTAATTCCTTCGCTTCGGTGTACAAGACAATGAGGGGCGTTGAGTTTTGGGCTGGAAGTGGAGAACTAAGTGCCCGGATCCTAAAGAGAGAAAATTTTTGACTACCCCATTATATGCAGGAAAAACGTGAGGCTAAAGCAGAGACAATATTTTTGTTCATTGTTATATTGAAAACAACGCTATATATTATAAAATTCGTATCCTAAGGCTTCTAGATGTTATTCAGATAACCTCAAACCTCTTGAAATATCATAATGGTCTATGTACTCTAATGTACGTATATCGATTTCAGCCACATGTATAATTATGTTACACACATAAATCATAATTATAAACCTCTCACTGTAAAACTAAATATATAACAGAAGCTCTAATTACGCTTTCAAGGTTTAAAACGATTACTTTACGTAATATTAAAACATTTATTAAGGGTTTACGCTATATACAGGATAGGTAGAAAGAATCTAGTGTCATTATATTGTATATTCCGTTCTCTGCTTTCTGCACGAAATTAAGACGTTGCGTGTTGGGTCGTAGAAGTTAACACAGCGTTTTGTCTTGCCGGAGTACAGAAATGGGGGTAATTTGAATGTAATAATATCCCCGAGTGGATATCGAACCCACAACCATCATACTTACAGACAAAGTCAAATAATTTTATTTAAAATAAGAGGTTACATGCTTCATTTTTGGAACGTCAAGTAGTTTACCACCCGTTCACTAGTTTAATGCATCAGATCTGAGAAGAACTGGCTCAAGAAACTCAGCGGGATTTCTTATTTTTAAAGAAATTGTGTTATATATTTTTATTGCTCATATTGTCAGACTACCACTGCACCACGATGGTTTCAATATTTTAATTTGAAACTAAAACCGAGCTTGTAGACTAGTTCGTATACGTAATTAAAGTGTTAATAGCTTATAAAAGTAAGTTGATCGTACCAATCCACAATACTATCGATCGTATAGCTTGGCACGTCAGCGTTCGTGCCATGCGGTATACGGTATACCTAAGGTGACCAGATATCCCGTTTTGAACAAGACTGTCCCGTTTTTTGATGTTTTGTTTCAGTGTTACCCTCGAATAAATAAATACATATATGTATTTAAATTTCTTATTTTTACTATATTTTTTTTGAAAATTATTGAAAATTATATCTATATTTTTTTTGAAAATTATTGAAAATTATATCTTTCGTATTAAATCTAGTTCAAAAGGTAATCCACATAAAGTTAAATTAGAAATATTCAAACTTAATTAAGTTATTGGAATATAAAGTGGGCAGTCGTGGCGCAGTGGCGCAAGCGTGTGACTGAAAACGACTGGTTGTGGGTTCGATTCTCACTCGAGGAGTGGAAATATTAAATATTTCCATTTTCTTCGCTCTGGTATCGAGGTAAAGCGCGCCGTTTACGTACCGCCACTTAACACGCAATGCCTCCGAATTCGACGAAAAGTGGGCATCGGAGTGTCTTAGCACTAGGTTCCTTTTGTCTATCCTACTGTGTGTGGGATACAGCGTAAAGCTAAAAACAAAATATAGTCTTCCATTAAACAAAATTGAATACCTTCTATTACTCGAATATCTTGATAATGGGATGCAAAAATGTCCCGTCTTTTTATTTGTCCCGAGAATTTGGACAGTCGGTACGACTGCGAGCGTGCGTCATCTACGAGCATAAAACAGTATGCTCAGCAACGCGGAGTGGTCGGCATGAGCGAGTTGATTACATTATATAACATTAGAAAGTCGTTTTTTTTTGTGATTATAATTGTTTCAAAAAAAGACTAAACACTCAATATTATTGAAACAGAAAGAAAGTTAGAAAATAAAAACAATATCTAAAATATTTTTTAGTTTATCCATGCAAATGGTATATCGTAACTTTAGAAAATCGATGTCCCGTTTTAAGTCAAGGAAAAATGGTCACTCTATGTGTACCCCACGCTCTGTCGCCTCGAGTTTTGTAAGTTGCATTTTTCCCTAACAAAAAAAAGTAGAAGAAAGTTTTTTTTCATACATTTCACACTTACTTTTCTTTGTCGCTTGTAGTTCTACAAGTGTAGTAGAATTTTGTATTTTTATTGCTTTTTTTATACGAAAATAAATTGTTATATAAAATATTAAATGTCTGGAGATGACTATAATGACTACTGGACTACATGGAATATAACAATGGTGTTCTAATTTACAAAATAAACTTAAATTTACAAATGGACATTTTCAAGGTTTTTTTTAAATAAAGAAGGAAATCCTTTCTGTGTGTCAAATGTGTCAAAGTAATTTGACGTTTCTTTTCTCCACTAGTAAATAACATTTGGAGATATCTAGAGGATAAGTGGTGAGAAGAAAGAAATATATAAAGTAAAGGTGATTGGTATGAGAGATAGAGGGAAATGTCGGTTGACCTTCGAGAACACAGTAACTGTATCTGAAGGAAGGTTACTTAAAAAGCATGAGGGGGGTCCTCATAAGGGTGTGCATATAAGAGGTTGATGACAGTGGTCGAGATGAAAGAAGTATACAGAGACGGTTGAATTTTGGGCTCCGTTCTCTCTGACTAGGGATAAAGTATGAAAATAAAGAATATATGTATATAACTTAAAGAAATTATACTATTATATTATATAACTCTATTGAGGCCAGTCGTGGCGTAAAGGCACAAAGTGTGACTATAAGCGACTGGTTGTGGGTTCGATACCCACTCGAGGACTGGAAATATTTAATATCTCCATTTTATTCGCTCTGGTATCGAGGTAAAGCGCGGCGTTACGTACCGCCACTTAACACACAATGCCTCCGATTTCGGCGGAAAGTGGGGAACAGAGTGTCTTAACACTAGGTTCCCTCCGCCTACCTTGCTGTGTGCGGGATACAGCGTGAATATTTCACTTAAATTAAGTATAATATATTTATTTCAAAACGATTAACTTTACATTACATTACATTTGTATAAAAATCTTCCACAAATGAATATTTAGCTTTACACCGTAGCTACAATGCTAATGTAGAATCGATTTTGTTTTTGGCAGCACGAGCTGTGTAACGCGCGGCATGCTACAATACGGATTTCGTAGAAATGTAATAGGCGTATAATATTTTAACTAGAGCACATTTTTACTTAATAAAATATATTAGTGGCTTTTTCTTTTGATTTTTGTATTGTTTTATATTAAGTTAGGTAACTATAATTGGATTAATCAACATTCAAAGTAAAATTGTGGCCAGTCGTGGCCCAGTGTCACAAGCGTGTGACTGTAAACGACTGGTTGTGGGTACGATTCCCACTCGAGGAGTGGAAATTATATTTTAATTTTCTTCGCTCTGGTGTCGAGGTAAAGCGCGGCGTTAAGTTCCGCCACTTAACACGCAATCCTCCAAATTCGGCGGAAAGTGGGGAACGAAGTGTCTTAATACTAGGTTCCCTCTGCCTACCCTGCTGTGTGAAGGATACAGCGTGAAGAAAAAAATGCGTATAGATATTTTTATATAGACCCTGTATTATCACTAGATATTTGGTTTTTTTTTTTAATTTTAATATTTATGTACTACGGACACCTGGTCCCGTATTTTTTTTTTTCCTTAACTTCATTTGACATTAACTGTAAAATTACTTTGAGATATATTATTAGCGACTCAAGAAGCTGTCTATTAGCTATTATATTTTTAAAATTCTGCATTGAATTTTCTTGCGTAACAGTCCTTTGTTGGTACAAAAACACTATGATATATCATATTGTTATATGAATATCAACATTTGAAAATTATCATATTGATGGAATATTATAAAGGTGATAGTGTAACATCTAAAGATAATACTTTTTTTAGCTTTACGCTGTATGCCGCACACAGCAGGGTAGGCAGAGGGAACCGTGAACCCCCACTTCGAGTGGGAGTTGAACCCACGACCAGTCGCTTTACAGTCACGCTTTGTGCCCCTGCGCCACGACTGGCCCAAAAGGATAATATTCCGCAATATATCTACGAAATTAAAAAGTATTCATTAATAATACTGTTTCAACTTTTTGTTTTATGAGGACACTTTAAAAGAGTACTTTCAAAGTTGATTGACCCAATTACATTTTATCATCCCCCGTACATTGCTAAATGGATAATTTAATAAATACGTTGATAGATTCTTGATCTCTATTTTTTTTTTATTTAATTATAAAACCCTTCCGAGACGCTATGTGACAGCGTTTGACTGTTAACGCGATTGACTGTGGGTTCTATACATCTTCCGATATGGTTATAAATAAATTATTTTATTTTATCCAGTCCTGTATGGTATCTGGCCTTGATTTCCAATGTTATTAACCAATGCCTCGATTTTTGACGGAAAGTGGAGAACGGACACTAGGTTTTCTCCGACTGGCTTTCTATGGGGGAAAAAACGTGAAAGCGTAAAGAAGCTTTTCAGTATAAATCGAGTTAACTGAATGAATGACTGTCAGAAAGGTGGGTTCAATAGCCTCTAGAGGTAGTCCGTATTGATATTGAACTTAGTTTAAAGTTGTTGATGATTTGCATATTAAAATGCATTAAGTTAACGTTGTATTGAAAGAGTAACTTCAATTGTACATAATTGTAGTATTTATTTTCAAATTAAGTTTTATTTTTTAACTTATTTTTTTCAAACTTGTTTAGTGAGTCAATGTGTAATTGCGTAGTAAGTTGCGGAACTCAACGCCTCGCTTTTTCTTTCAAAACATGTTCGAGAAACTTACCACCGAGGAATTAATGTGGTACGAGTACTGCAATAACTTTATATACAAATATATATCTTGGGAATAGTATCCAAACCCATAAGACTTAAAAAATACATTTACAAGATAAATTTTATTCACTGAAATGATAGTGCATACTTTAAAAATATCCATAAAAGAATGAAAACTCATAAATTATTATTCTTTGAAAGAAAACCCCCATGCAAGCAAGCCAGGTAATGTTATTACAACCTCGGGCGGTGTCCGTCGACAGCTGCTACCCTTTCTGTGGTAAAGCTGACAGATGCATTTTATACGCCAATAGATTTATTACATAGATATTGTAAAATTTTGCAAGGTGATTTGTATGTAAGTTTGTATGCGTTAGTGGAAGGAAGGTGCATTGGTCCTAATAAAAATATTTAGTAAATGTTTTATTATAATAATTGTTTTTTTTTTGATAAATCCAGATTTCTAGATGAAACCATTCTTGAAATGGAACTAATTCATGTTTCTACAAATAAGTTGCATTTTTTTTTTTCAATTAAATGTAGTACCGTCGTTGACGTGTAAATTACACGTTGCTTTAGCAAAGGATATGTCGCTAGAGACAAAAGTCCATACTGTAATGTCGAAATTATGATTGTATAAACATAGCTATTGTTTTTATTTGAATGTTTTGAATTATTATAAAAATATAGGCTTTCTTCAATTTTTAACTGTTCAAATTTGATTGTGTGTAATATTTTATACTCCGTCCGGATAATTTTCGTCCAACGATCAATGTTTTTTTAAATAAATATTAAAAAATAGTAATATATTATTAATATTTTAAAATATATTATAATTATAATTTGTAATAATAGTAATGTCTACTATGGAAATATCGTTAAACTTTGCTCGTCTGACAATAAAATAATAACGTTTTGATCGATCGATTATTATTACTATCTCACAGCTTCAGGTTCACGCTGTATCTCGCACACAGCAGGGTAGGCAGGGGGAACCTAGTGTTAAGACACTCTGTTCTCCACTATATCATTTTTTAATTTATGAAATTATTATCAATTTATTTTAAATTTTTTGACTGAATGAAACAATTGAATTGGCTATTTTAATATTTGAACACATATAGATTCTCTGCTGACTGGCTGAACTAAACAACATGCTTAAAAGGTATAACTTTTTTAATTGTAGAAAAATATCAGCATGTTAATACTTTAAAGAAATATGTATTCATTACCAAAAGTATAATGAATATATTAGTTATGTTAGCATCATCATATCAAACCTATAGAATAAATAACCTAACTTAATTTTTTTTCAAAATTTTGGCTACAAATTTTGATCACAAATTGTATTTTTTTGAGTAAAATTCATGTTTTGAAGCTGCCATAAGCCAAAAGAATCAATAATCCATCATATTATTCGGATTGTTTGTTTAAATAGTATATTAATGTAATAGTTCCGATACAAAATAAAAGCACATATTCAAAGAAAACCCAACCATAACTAAGCGCACAATAACAAAAGCAATGATTGCTAAACGAGTGGCGTTGCCGGTAGAGGCGGCGGCGGCGTGACGGCGGCGCCGGCGACATGAGCTCGTGCGCGCTACGGGACGCCGCGGGCGACTCCACGCCCGGCTCCGACGGCGCCGAGCGCATCACGCGCCTCTTCCCCAAGTGCAGGCCTAAGATGCAGCACCAGCACGACAGGTTGGTTGGAGTCTGACTATTTGTTAATAAATGCAGCTTCACGCTTTTTCCCGCAGCGGGATAGTCAGAGTGAACCTAGGGGTAAAATACTTCGTCCATTTTGTATCCGAAATTATGGCATTGTGTGTTGAGTGGCGGAACTTAACGTCGCGTAAATTTAATGCACAGTTAACATAATTATGCAGCATCAGCACCACAGGTTGGTCGTAGTCTGATTATTCCTCATAACAAATAGCCCAGTATATCAAAATATAGAAAACTATTGCAGCTTCACGCTTTTCCTGGCTTAGCGGGATAGTCAGAGTGAACTAAGATTTAAGTTACTTTGTCCATTTTCCACCCGAAATCGTTTCATTGCGTGTCGAGTGGTGGAATTCAACCACGTGAAAACTAAATGTACAGTAATCAAAATAATGAAGGAGCATCAGCACGACAGGTTTGTTTTAGTCTGATTAAAGTCATAACAAGTAGTCTAGAATATCGAAATGTAGAAAACTATTGCGGTTTCACATAGCGGGATAGCCAGAATGAACCTAGGATTAAGATACTTAGTCCAAATTCCAGATATTAAGATACAGCATCAGCGCCACAGGTCAGTCTCAGTCTCATTATTCTTTATAGCAAAAAGGCGGAAATTAACGAATCCGCAGAAAACGAAATGATGATAATTATAAGCATTCATTTCAGTGTGACTTTGTTTGATTTGAGTCTAGATCGAATCTTGTCTATAGTACGGCTGTAGTGGACGGGTTTGTTTGCCTTTGTGTTTTTTTTTGCTTTGTTTCACTATACAAGAAATAATCTTTAATGCCTTATTTACTTTAATTGTATTTATATAATAATTTGACGGCTTAAACTAAGCTTTGATTTGAATATATAAAATACAAGCGGACAGCTCGCGGCTTCGCAGCCTGTTCTACGCAGCTGTTTCGTTAATTTGCAACCCTCGGGAATGGATTTTTAAAAATAAAGTAGCCTATGCTTAACCTTGAATTATCAATTATATTTATGCCAAAATTCACTCAATCTGTCAAGCGGGGTAGATTATTAATATAAACTTTAATCCCCTATTACAACGCTTTAGAGGTTGATTTTTGAAAAAATAAGTAGCCCGTGTTTGACCCACTAATTTATACTACTTTCATTCTAAATTTCATGCAAAGCGGACCGGTAGATAGCCGTGAAAGCGTGACAAACAAACGCATGCGCATTTATAATATAAGTATGGATTTGTCTATAAATTTTGCCTTGATAACTCGCCCTATTAAAACTTAATTCAATCACGAACTATTGGTTATAACTGTTTACGATATCAAAACCTAGAATACTACAAGTCTAAGACTCCGATCGTTTTATTATCGATCCATTGCCGTTATACTCGTAGCGTAGCTGAAAATGAGCGGTAATCACCGTTTCGCGTGTCGATACGTAACTGCCGCCGCACGTAACGACCTACTTCTAACTTTCTGATTTTCAGCTAACCACAAGGCAGGCTAGGAGCCCTTTAATCAGGACGTGAGATGCAAAATGCACGTCGGAATGTTGCCCTGTAATTTGTTTGTTCGTACATGTTTGTATATTGTATTTGAAATGGGGTTTAATAATGCTTTTTAAAAAATTGTAACGTAGGGCAGTAGTGAATGACTGTAGACTGTGAGAGCGATTGGTTGTGTTCGATTTCTTTTATTTAGAAGAATGATGATTTAATTATTTTTTCTATAAACTGCGCTATGGTACAAGACAAAATGCGGTGTTAAGATCCGCCACATATGACGTAATGTCAAATTCGGGCGAAAAGTGGAAAACGGAATACTCAATGGGGGAAAAAACGTTAAGCTGCAAAAATAATAATGATTTTAAATTTTTTTTTACAAAAATACAGTGTTTATGTATATAAATGTAGGTATATGAGTTAATATACGATAGTTAAAGTTTTCGGCCTTGTTTCCTTTGTCCTTCCAACAAAACTTCACAAGCCCATTAGAGGAATGAAAAGTTTTCATGTAGACTTTGTGGCGTGTGAAATGAAAACTCTAATTTCAGTTTCTGTGTTAACGATTTTGTTGACGCAGTTTGTAAATTGTATACTATAAAATATAATCTTTAAAATTGTTATTTCTTTTTCTTAGAAGAAATGTTTCTAAACCACTTCGAAATATTATTTATTGAATTGGGCAAAAATTTATATACAATTATACATATAGAAAACTATGTTGAAAAAGACATTTAGTTTTTTTTTTCTATTTTCCTAAGTGTGGAATAAAACTTTAAAAATGTTTAAAAGTAACTATTATGTTATTAATTGAGTGACTGACGGACAAGATACAGAAACTAATAGGTAGGTGTAGAAAGTTGAAAATTGCAATTTTGTTTCAAGTTTTGAAAGCTGATTTATGTAATTTTAAATATAGAAGACAGGTAAATATTGATTTTTTGAGCCACACTTCTAACCGTATATTCAGAACGAACCTAGTGTCAAGACACTCCGTTCACCGCTTTCCGCCCGAAATCGAAGCATTGATTGGAAGAATGTTTTTGTCTTAGGTACCTGAGTGTAGAAATTAAAGTAATATACACATAATTTTTCCCACGAGTGGGAATCGAACTCACAATCGTGTTTACGTTCTGTCAGCCACTGCGCTACAATAGTTATTTTAATATAAACAATCCAGTCTATGCTAATATTATTTTTACAAATTTAAATTCTCGTAGGTACTTATTCCTCTGATAACCTCAATTTAAACCATCGTAACTCTTAATACTTTAAGAAATAACTTATAAAAGTCACTTTGCAACATGAAAAAGAATTGGTAATGGCTTTTTGGCTTCACTCTACTTAAGTCTTGGCAAACATTCAATGTGTTTGCGTCTCTGTTCTATTAAAATAGCTGCTATGGTTGCGTTCTTCCAGATTTATGCAAGTAGGTTTTATTAATGAGTAAAACTTTGTTTTAACTCGGCACTAACAAATTACGTATTCTACTTTATTACTTTGTAACGGTCATACGATGCCAACTTGATGTACGATTGCAGTTAATGACCGGTGATTCATTTTGTAATTATTTTATCTTCACGCTGTATCCCGCACACAGCAGGGTAGGCAGAGGGAACCTAGTGTTAAGACACTCCGTTCCCCACTTTCCGCCGAATTCGGAGGCATTGCGTGTTAAGTGGCGGAACTTAACGCTGCGCTTTTACCTCGGCACCAGAGCGAAGAAAATGGAAATATTAAATATTTCCACACCTCGAGTGGGAATCGAACCCACAACCAGTCGTTTACAGTCACACACTCGTGCCACTGGCCCACGACTGGCCAGTAATTATTTTTACTTTTGTATAAGTATTTATTAAGAATATGTGTCGAAAAAGGGAGGTCTCACTGTAAACGCGATTGGTTGTGGGTTCGATTCCCAGAGTGGAATGGTAACTTTTTAATATTTTTATATTTCTTAACTGTAGCAACTAAGACAAAGCGCTGCATTAGGCTCTGCCACTTAACACTCAATATTTATATCATTTTTGTGTTATTATATTTTAAATTTAAAAGAAAAATCAAAAAATAATTTATTACCTTCTAAATACGTATCCAATATCAAGTTTTTGTAAAAATGGCTTATACTATAAACTTAGCTTAGCCACTTCTGTCATATAATCTACGTTTGACATTAATAATAACGTAAATTTTCAAACACAAAGCTCCTTAAATCCTTCATTTACATTTATATAACTGCATAATAGCAATGTCCGTTCCAAATTACAGCGCCATTTTACCATGCCTTGCCTCGCCATAATGTTAATATGCCTTGCATTGCATTGCTTTAAAATTTGTAAGAAAATTGTCGTATTTTGCGGGCAAAATTGGCGTGTTCTGAAAGTATTACCTCTTGTATAATACGTGACCACATATTTATTACCTCAGTGGGCTTTTTTTAATCACTGTTAAAATATGTTTTTTAATGTTTTGATGCATTTACATATATAATTTGGGGCCAGTCGTGGCGCAGTGGCACAAGCAGTGGCCATTTTCTTCGCTCTGGTGTCGAGGCAAAGTGCTATGTTAAGTTCCGCCACTTAACACGCAATGCTTTCGAGTTTGGCGGAAAGTGGTGAACGGAGTGTCTCAACACTAGGTTCCCTCTGCCTACCCTGCTATGTGCGGGATACAGCGTGAAGCTAAAAAAAAAGAAAATACATATATAAGTAAGCAAACGAAGGGTTGAGTTCCGCCACTCAACATAGTATGTCTCGAATTCGGTTCAAAAGTGGAGAACATTAGATTCCCTCTGAATACTCAGTTTTATGTTTTTTATAACCCCTAAGTGGAAATATTCTAAAATGTCATAATTACATTTTTAATTGATAAGGGTGAGTTTTTAATACTTGACCATTAACCTCCTGCCTGTAGATGTCTGTAAATTAATTATATACAAGATACATTATACAGTTTTCTTAAAAATTAATATTATCTTTAACTAAATACAGAATAGATGTGTTTTATCAGGAATACTTGAATATAAATTTAGTCAACCAATCCTTTTATTTCTACATCTCAAGAATTGTAATTCTACACGAACTACCAATGACTTTCCTACAAATGAAACGAGTACATTGTCTGTAAACATATTCCTAAAATAAGCTTCGTTAGAAGTTTAGTTTAACACAAAAATACTTAGTCGTAATGACCTAAGTTGTAATTTATCTACCTTATAAGTACTTTTATTACAAATTGAGATCTTATTATAAGAAAAACGTATATAATTGATAACCTCGCCGGAAATAGAGATAAAATCAGTAAACGAATCTCTCCTTTCTCTCCCTCCACTTATATCGTAAGAACACGTGACGCGAAAGAACATACGCAACAATATATGTCATGTGTCACGGAATTTATCTAGTAGTTTCTAGAAAACAGCAAAGCAATATACATATGTAACCAGCTTTAAGCTTCAAATGCTTCTAAACTTGGGTAAGTATAATTCAAAGGATGGATATTTATCGTTTTTCGCTTCGTCGCATAAATGGAACTTAGGGAAAACCTAGTATTAAATAACCTTAATTTTAATTGTTTTTCGAAGTCACACCCTCATTTCACAATTAAAACCTTCTTATGAGCCACAATGGTGTCAAAATTATTATACCTTATTTATACTATTATCCCGCATATATTTTAGTTTTCACAATTAACTTTTCTCTACGTAGCATTCATAGAAAAATCTATTAAAAAATCCCCGTTCTCTACTTTTCTTCGTAAATGGAGACATTGTGTGTTGAATAACGGAACTAAACGCCGCGCTTAGTCAAAAGTAACTAAAAAAAATACCGACTGAAAATTGAACCCACAATCAATCGTGAATACGGTCTGAAGTAACCCACTTCACCACAATGTATCAACTATATCTATTTTATGTCTATATAAAAAAAACTTTATTGCCTTTACCCTATGTTCCAGACTGAACTCCGGCTTGGAGGGTCTAGACATGATTTTATTTATCTTATTATCCCACACATAAATTAAGTTGTAATATTTAACGTTTTCCCCGCATTGCACAGTCATAGAAAACCCAATGCCAAGACACTCAGTATAGGATACTTAGTAATGCATAGGATAGACTTAGTAAAGTATACGTAAAGTATAGGATACTTTCGGCCCGAAATCTAGACATTGCGTGTTGAGTGGCGGAACTTAAACCCTAGCTTTGTCTTAGATAGCAGAGTGGATAAAAGAAGCATAATTAAATTATTATCTTTCCACCGTATATTAACTGAACTCACAAGTAATCGTTATTACAATCCAGACAGATTTTAGAAAACGTATAAAAATTTCAACGCAGCGAAATTCGAACCTGCGCCTCCTGAACCGTCCAGGCGCTCTCACCACTGAACATGTGTTCAAGGTGAACGCAACGAGAGCTTCAAAGAAGAGAGAGTTCAAAATTTTTATACGTTTTCTAAGTGCCTTTTACAATTTTCCTAAGTGTGGAATAACACTTTAAAATGTTTAAAAGAATTATGATCATTCTACCAAGTGATAATACCACAACAAATGATGATTACAATGAGGCCCACTGCACCATAATCTCCTCAACTATATTTTTAATATACGACTATTTTATATCTATATATAAAAAAACTTTATTGTCTTTCCCTATGTTCCAGACTGAACTCCGGCTTGGAGGGTCGAGACATGATCAGTGTAAACAACGCGTCCTCCGACGACGAGAGGGACGACCAGCCGGTCATTCTCAACACGAAGGGTGGCACTTACAAACTCAGAGACTCTAGGTGTGTTCTTTTTAATATTAAATACTTTTCGTCTGCTCTAAAAATGAGGTTTTAAACTGGAAACTTGGGAATATTCGTTTTTAGTAATAGTTGAACAATGTTATACAGGTTGTAGTGTAAAATCAATGGTTGTGGGTTCTATTCCCCTTTTGGGGTAGTGGTTGAATTTATTTTTTTAATTCTTCATTCTTCTCGGATAGCTAAGACAAAGGGCGGCGTCGTAACTCGCAAAATGTCTCGATTTCGGACGCAAAGAGGAGGAAGGATTGTCTTGACCACTAGGTTTTCTCTGACGATCACTAAGCTTGAAAAATCGTGAAGTGGATAAAAATAACTTAGTACTAGTAAATTAGAACAACTAATTTACAAAAAATCTCTTAGGACAATTCCTATAAAGTCACTAATCTTTTTATAAGTCATATAGGCCATATAATAAAAAAGGAACTGAGGGCACAAAAAGTACATCGAATGTAAAGTATCGATAAATGCTGGATCTTTTCCAACATATTTTGTGTTTGTTGAATATTGGTAAATATGTATTTGGGTGAAAGTATGTCGATTTGAAATTGATCTTACTGACTTACCTATTTGAGTAACGTAAAGTCTAGATCTAAGTGGGATCCTTTAAATTCATGTATAAGCTGTGGGACAATTATAAATAATAGTATTCGCGATTGTTTTGGTATCGATTCTCAGTCAAGGGAATGGTTTTTATCACCGCTGTAATATGATACGCATGAAGATAGGGTCAGCTTCTCAACAAACAACGTTACCAAGATTAGAAGAACGATAGAGGACGGAGTATCTAAACACTCAACTCTCTCCACTTGCATTGCTGCACGCTTATTTTCAACTTCCCGCTTTATCTCCTATAGCCGGATAGATACAGTGTCACGCAAAATGCAGTGTCACGGAGTCTCGTGACACTGCATTCCCTGATTTCTCTCTGACCTTATGATATTTTGTGTAAGTAGGGAAAAAATTAAAACAAATTAAATATAATCATTACGAAGTGGGGATCGAACTCAGTTATAGTCAAGCGCCATTCCACTCTACTATATCTAACCAATCTAAATCCATAATCACAAAATGTCTGTTGTCAGACTTAGTTATCCTGCCACATGACTTGTAGCCTCCAGCGGAGCTTATCCAAGTGTGAGCGACACGGATTCCGATATAAACATTTACACAGATGCTTCTGTTTGCACTCGCTGACTACACGATGTTAGTTTACTTACGTTTATACATGAAAGGATTAAAACTTTGAACTGTGTTCATAGATTTTAGTAGCTAAATTAATTTGGGAATATAATCGTACTCAAATATGTTATTTGGGGCCAGTCATGGCGCAGTGGCACGAACGTATGACTTCGATTCCCACTTGAGGAGTGGAAATATTTAATATTTCCATTTCCTTCGCTCTGGTATCAGAGGCAAAGCGCGGCGTTAAGTTTCTTCACTTAGCAGAGAATGCCTCCGAATTCGGCGGAAAGCGGGGAACGGAGTGTCTTAACACTAAGTTCCCTCTGCCTACCCTACTGTGTGCGGGATCAGCGTGAAGCTAAAGAAAAAATGTTAATTAGGTGTAAATTAATATTAAATTACTGTAATGCAACGATTATATGTATAGATTTGGGTGTGGGAATGTGGTGGACAGTTCCTGATAGCTAACGCGATTGGTTGTGGGATCGATCTCCACTCGGATAATATGTAAATTTATTTTAACCGCTTTTATTGAATGATACATAAACCAAGATAACATTTTTTAAAACTCTTGTTTGTCTGTTTGTTTCGGCCTATCTCCAAAACGGCTGGACTGGTTTTGACAAGACTTTTACTGGCCGATAGCTAGTGTAAATAAGAGTAACTCAGGCTACTATTATATTGGTATTATAACGTTTTTATTAAATTCCATGCGAACAAAGTCGTGGGAACAGCTAGTATAAGATATAATCGACGTTGTTTAATCAGAACTCGTGCTATTTGTCCCCAGACAAGTTTTACTATTCCGTCCACGCGATGTTGCAGCTAAAACTTTATCGGTTACATTTTACCAAGTTTATTTAGGCCCTGATCAGATGTATAAATACCATGAAAAAAGTGTTTTCCTCACAAAGGGATAGATTCGGTCAACCTCCTTATCTCGTTATATTAGCTCAGCCTTCTTGTATCAATATTTTTTCCCTTGAATCCGTTCAAATATTTGCTGATAGATGTAGCTTTTTTGTCTTTGACGTAGATAAATTGTCGTGTATCGGCTTGTAGTTGGACGTTAGACGTTTTGGGAGAAGGATGTCGAAGATATTTTATTTTTAATGTAGTATGTTTTAGTTTCACGATTTATATTTCATCAAAGGGTAAGCAGAGAGAACGTAGTGTCATGACACTTCGGTCTCCGTTTTCTACTTAAAATTGTGACATTGTGGTGTGTTGAGCGGCGGAACTCAACGCCACGTATTGTCTTAATAGAGGAGAGAGAGAAATAAAAATAATAAAATAAATTCCTTAAAACGGAGATCGAACCCACCACCGGTCGTTTTTACAGTCAGGCGCAGTATTACTGCACCAGCATTGCCTCTTAGTATGTTTTTGTTAAGTATGTCACTAACACATGTGTAATAAAAATAGACGATCGCCCTTAACTGTAATGATCTCATTGCTTAATAAATATAAATGAAAGAGGGTGGTTTTCGTTGGACGAAATAAATGATTTTATTGCAAATTTAATTTGTGCCAAACAATGAAAAGAAACCCTCTTATATATACGATATAAGAAAGTCTTTATATATTTGTATGCATATGGAAAAGTTTGTATTCGGGTATGCCAGTTTTCAAATTGATTTTTTTGTGTTAAAGTACCCCTTGTATTTAAGGAGCATAGTTATAATGACCCTAATTATAACGTTTTGAAATGTTTTGGTTTTGTTGTAATGAAATCTAACCTCGACTTATGCTATCGAAATCTATGTTGAAGTGTACGTATATTATATGTAGGTATGAATATTATCAAATGTATCATTTTCGTTTGAATCCACTGTCATCGTATACAATCAGACTGTTTTTGAGCTTCACGTTTATCGTGTAGTAGGGTAGGCAGAAAAAAGCAACTGTCAAGACATTCCCTACTCCACTTATCACCTTAATACGACATTACGTGTTGAACGGCGGAACTTAACGCCGCGTTTTGTCTTGCTAGAACGAAAATAATGTACAAAATATTATGATATTTTTCTCCAAGCGGGAATGAAATTCATAAACAATCGTATTTACTGTTCCATTGCGCTAAGTTGCCTTTATTACCACATTTGCTTAAAAAATATATTTTTAAATGTTTTTTTTTTTCAGGATAATTGAAATAGCTGGTGGTAGAGAGCTATACTCGCAAAGCCGCACAAAAGCAGTGCGCAAGCTGAGACACAGTAACACACACAAGCACAACCTGAGAAATAAAGTTCGGTCTTTGACCAAAGACACTGTTGACTATACGGATAATAATATTAATAATGAAGTGAGTATATTGTATTTTTCATTGTGTAATTACTTTAGATGTTTTAGGTCAAAATATATTAAAAAGAAAAGATAATGACAGTCACATTTTTTTATTTTATACATTTTCACGCAAAGATCATCTAGCATAAATATGTACCTTCTTAGTCTAACTAAAATATGTATCTTCTTAAAGTCTCAAGTGATTTTAAAGGGAGTAAATGTATAAAAAATGGTTCGAAAAGTTGGATTCGAATCCACACTTCTTGTAAACCATCAATGTTCGGTCAAGAACTGTCATACTTTAATTAAATTATTAGACCAGGGCTATAAACTTATCCCGTAGTGAGATTCAAATATAGTTAAATTGACTGATTGAATGACACACATAGCGTCATTTTTAACATATTTTAAAGTGTTCCCACACTTAGGAACTTGAAAAAGCCGTGTTTAGGAAATGTATAAATATTTTTATATGTTTTCTAAAAATATGTTTTAATGTATGTCAATTGTACCATGATGGCCATAACTTTTACATAAATATAAAATTTTACTTAAATTATCTATGACATCTTAAAACTTATTTCGTCTTACAATTACTTGTTTTTAACATAATTCTTTCCTCCCATTTCCAGATATCCATACACAGAATAAACAATGAGCCCAAAAAGATGATATCTCGTCACACGTCACCCGTTACGTACACGAATGGTGACCGCGAACCGATTATAGAGCAAAACACCATGGGCATACCCAAAAACAGTTCGCCCATACTGGATCCCCATAAAACTATTGATGTCAGCGCGAAAAGCAGTCCCATAGCCGTTGTCGCAGATGGTGAAGTCATGGTATTTGATGAGAATGATGACTGGAAAGGTAATTTTTGATAATTTGTTCCATTTTTTTCAGCTTCACGCTTTATTCTGTATAGTAGGGTTAGGGGAAATCTAGTGTTGAAATACTTTGTTTTTGGCTTTGCGCCTGGGATATTGCGTGTTGAGTGGCAAAAGTCACTAGCTACTATTATCAACTGTCTTACTAGAAGGGATAAATGAAAATAATTTAATTAGTCTTGAAAGCATTGTTCTTCCGATTAGGGATCAAATCCACAACTAATCGCGTAAAGTCAGACACTGTTCTACTACGCTACGATGGTCACAATTTTTTATTTTTTGCTTGCAATGTTCTTTTGGTTCTTTGTTTTTTACTGTGTTTTGAATATTTGTAAGTAGTTATATATTTAAAATATTTATATTTAAAATGTATATGTAATATGTTCAGATAATATTTAATCTATCTGTCTGTATTAAGTTGATTTCACGTTATGAATAAAATATTAACTTATTAATAGCTTTTTTTGTACTATAAGAGTATTTGCTTCATATTTTTGATTAACTTTTACCTGAGCTCTATGTTATTCTTTATTATGAGTGTACCTGTTACTACGGACTACTGTAAAGTGTTCGAAACATTAGATTGTCTAAAATGTACATATTTACAAATGCCGAAAAAAATGTATCAGCACAAAATGTGTAAAAATCTTGAAACGCACAGGATCTTATTATTTGAAGTAATCCATAGCATTTTCTGTTTGTTTATTGCCGCTACACTGCTACTTAATTGAATTCCCAAAACTTATATGAATTTTGTACGAAGGCGGTTGTAATGTATTTGGATATAAAGTTTAATAGGGGAAAGGGAATCTCGCTTCGCTAACATATTCTGTATTTATATAGATATTTTTCTGTATTATAAGCTTTATTATTTATTTATTTTGTCGTCTACAAAAAATCGCTCGCTTTTAGGGATAAGGTCGCCATTTATAATAATCTATATACTTACTTATATTATAAACGCGCAAGTCTGTGTGTTTGTCTGTCACGCTTTCACGGCTAATCTACTGATGCGATTTGGATGAAATTTAGAATGAAAGTAGTAAAAGTGACTGGGTCTAACATAGGCTACTTAGTTTTTCAAAAATCAACCTCAAAAGTATAATAGGGGATGATAATTTATATGAAAAATCTAAACCGCTTGACCAATTGCAATGAATTATGGCATAAATATAGTTGATAATCCAAGGCTTAACATAGGCTACTTTATTTCTTAAAAATGCAGCCCCGAGGGTTGCAATATTAGGAGGGCCGCTAATTATGAATATTTCTGTGTATGTAGTAATATGTGTACAAAAAAGGGTATTGCTTTTCTAACCTTGATGTGTTAATTAAACACGCGTTGCCTAGCAACGTGTTTGTCACTTTACAGACATGTATGTCGAACATATGGGGCGTAATATTTATTTAATTAATTTAATATATTTTTAATTGATTATTATAATAATACTGGTTTTCTGAGCTTCTTCTCTAAATAAATTTTAACTTTGCCAAATTTCGTTCTCCTCCGTCCGCATTATTTTCGTAAAAAGGAATGTAAAATTATTTGTTGATATATTAATAAAATAACGAGCAATTTGTTTGTTTTGATACATCGTCTGTAGTTACTGGGTAGTAAGAGTCTGGTGCCAAGTCACTCTGAACTCCATTTTCTTCTTTTTTCTTCATTGATTTAGAAGCATTGTGTGTTTGCCTTAACAGAGGAAGATTTCAAAATTTCCTTAGTACCCGCAAATGTTGCGTTTATAAACAAAATGAGCTAAAAATTGTTTTCTAATATATTAGTTTACTTAGATTTGGGTCTCTATCATCTTTTTTACCATACATTTTATATTTAATATATTGTAAAAATCTTTCTTTGTAGTATTATTTTTTCATTTGAGCTAGTAGTAATAGGAAGATTATCTAAAAATTTCATAGTTATATTTCTACATTATTTTAATATAATTATTAATTATTGCTTAATTTTCATTATGTTCTTAACTTTCACTTTATATGTACTTAGATCTTCCTTAAACTAACCAATAACTAACCTAATTATTTTTATTCGACCACCCCTCTAACCGTAACTCATAAACTTTTTTCTCTCTCCTTTTATTTGCAGTGATATTGAATTCTGTGTCCCTAGGTTTGAGAATGGACCCGGACGCGACTGACGATGAGATCGACTTAAGTGTTAAAAGGACTTTAGACAATATGAAGAACGGTGATAGTGACATGTTGAACAATAAAAGTGATATAAGTGATGATAGTGACTCGACCCGGTCCAGGGAAGATGTTAGGTTGAGTGAAGGAAGTCCCACAGGCATATGGTTGTCAGGTGATGAGGATAAACGGGTCACTAGAGTGATAGGGGAGTTACCGATCGCTGAATACGAAGGTTCACCACGAAGATACGGCATTGGGCAGAAGGCCCAGAGATCACCAAGACCTGGTTTTCCTCAGGTTTGTTGTTTTTGGGAATTGTAGTATTTAGTAGGTTTTTTGAGTTGTATAACAAAATTAATGTAGCTACATTAATTTTATACTTTTCAATTTCAAATTTTTACCCTGACCGTTTTTTATATCGAGTTAAATAAGTTCATTGCATATTCTTGAACCAATAGTTGTAACGGATACTTTTTTTTACTTGTATTTCTTTACACCAAATCATCATAAATTCATAGAGAGATAGAGATAGGAGAGAGATAGAGACAAAGATCGAAAGAAAGGGATTGTGCGTTGTACAGAACATAAGAAACGCTGTTTCATAACTAATTTTTAAGTAAAAATCATATATAACCATTGCGTACCTTGTGCATGTTTATATTCTAATAAATCCTTGCAAAAATATTAGAATTTCGACTTACATGTATAATCAAATAATTTGTTCTTATTAAATTCCAGAGAGTGGTCACAGAGAGCAGAGATGACACTCCGCCTCCCGGTTCCGCTGCTTTCGACTATTTGTACGAGTTCTCGGAGACAAGGAAAGTACTGGAGGAGTTCTTCAGGTGTCCAACACTGTCCGGCCAGCATAAGAACAGCACGGATGAAATTGTTAATTTTCAGGTAATTTTTGTGAATTGCAATTTTCACATTTTGTAATGACTTCGTAATTCTTTTTATTTATTTAATATTTTTATTTTCTGAGCCGTAAGTTTTATACCGATATCATGATACAATAATTTTCATCCCCCGTTAATAATTAATGTCTTTAGGCCGTTTTTTGACATATTTTGAAAGTCGTTTTTATTTATACTCGTATATCTAAAAGTCTACAAAATAAATTTCAAGGTTATATTTTTTTAGAGTCCACACAAACTAATTTGCAAGTTTCTAACAAAAAGCCGCTTCACGTTTTGTTCCCGCGTAGCGGGGTACTCAGAGAGAACCTAGTGTCAAGACACTCCGTCCTCCATTTTCCGCCTGAAATCGAAACATTACGTCCGTGACGGAACTCAACGCTGCGCTTATAAATATAATTATTCCGATGTGGGAATTGAACCCACAACATAGTCAGACGCTTACCACTTCTCCACTAAGATCTTAGTATGGTTCTCGTACAGTAATAAATATTTTCCATTATTAAGTTTGTATTTCTTTTAAATATTGTTTCAAATGTAAATCTCTTTATTTTTTTACTATAGGAATTAGACTATGAACTACGAAGGCAAACTCAAGACTGTCCGTCGGAGAACGGTATAGAGGGCAGTGAATCAGATTGGCCACAAAATGAGGGTATCGATTCACCCCACGCAATGAACAATCACACAGACTTTTTGGGATTACAGGTAAAAAATGTATTTCATAAAGACAACTTTAGACAGATAAGTCATTCTCATAAATTTATCCAACCGGGAATCGAACCTATAAGCATCACAGTTCGAACACATGCTATATGCATCTCAATTTTTACTCCGCTTAGTATTTGAAGACTTTTATTAGTCAATGTAAGAAATGTATTTTGACCTTTTTGACATATCGCACTAATAATACAATAAATAGTGTTGTCACTCAAAATATAGCGAATTTGATACAATATTATATTCAAGTGTAAAGTTAATTTTACGTTTGAATATATACCTAACTGTGTCAATTTAACCATATTTTGAGTTACACACTATTGTTGTATTGTATTATATCTTGTACAACATAGCTTGATCTTTTTGACAGATGGGCTAGTGATGAGAAATAGAAAATATCTAGAAGTCCAAAAAATAACGTTTTTAATTACTTTTAACTATGACGAAATTTAAACGTTTCGATTTATATTTCCTTGGAAAAGTTGTATGGTCCCATGTTTTGAAATACCTATTTGAGGTCCAAAAATAATCCTGTATGTAAAAATTAAGATTGATAAATAAAATAGTTTTATTATTAAAACAGTTTTTATTAAAGAAGGGAAATACAACCAAGATCATCATCACCAGAGTCGTCGGGACTGGTGTCATCATCTCGAATTTTAATTATTATTTCCTATTTAAATTTCACTATACAGCAATAAAAGTTCTTAAAATTTTCGTATAAGGCTTAAATCTTAATAGACTTTTGTGTTATATGGGTTTTTTAATATTTTTATATTTTTTTAAATAATTAAGAATATAATATAATAAAGTTAAGAAATTAATATAATAAAGTTATGTCGATCAGAAAAATTTGAACAATGTGACATGTCCGACATTTGCTTGGTAATTTGGACATGTGTCCGAACAATATTTTACCTCATGCTACCATTCTTAGCATGGTAAAGAATGACAAGAAAAAATATATAAATATTGATTAAATAAAAATTTACTCGAGTCTCTTTTAAATTTTTCATAAACAATATTAGTAGAATCCCGCTGCGTTAAATTTTTTATACGTTTTGTAAATGTCCTTTTCAATTTCTTAAATGTGAATAACATTTTAAAAATGGTAAAAAGAATTATATAAGTTATTACTTTTAATTTTCAATTTTTTTTTTTTACTTCCAACAGCAAAAACAACGCACACGTTTCCCAACACCGGACGTGACGGCGCTCCAAGCGCACCATCCGCACGACAGCGCGTGCGCGTCCCCCGCGCACCCCGACGCGCACGCGCACGCGCACCCGCACGCACACACGCACGCGCACACGCACACGCACGCGGACATACACGCGGCGCTCGCGTTGTCGACTGCTAGCGATACGGCGAGTGAACTGTCTATGGCGATTATGGAGACTGAGTTGGTCGAGATGAAGGGTGAGTAGAAAATCTTTTTTTAGTTTCACACTGTATCCCACACACAGCAGGGAATTTGGTGTTAAGACAATCTGTTTCCCATTTTTCGCTGAATTAAGGAGGGGTTACGAGTTGAGTGGAGCTCAATGCCATGCTTTGTCTTTGGCACCAGAGCAAAGAATAAGAAATAGTAAATGGTTCAATTCCTCGGGTGGGAATCGAATCCATAACCAATAGCGTCAATAGTCGTAGCGTCACTCTTTGTGCCACTTGCGCCACGACTGATATCATGTGTATTTCATTATTTATTAACTGATTCATCGCTTGGATACGGGTACGCGGCTTCGTATTCCGCTTTGTTCAATTTTTATTCCTTTTCTAAATATATCTGATTTATAAAAACACCTTTGGGTTTTTCGGAGTACTTAAAAAGGGATCTAGTGTTAAGAAATTTAGCGTCGATATATTTTTTTACTATTCGAACATATGCTTTTCTTGGCTATCGTGGCTGTAATCGCTATTGGTTGTGCATACGATTCCCAATGGAGGAATTATCATAATTCCATCATTTTCATTGTTTTATCATTAAATTACTTTTAGTTATCATGAAATTATTATTATTAATTAATTTTTGTACTCCTGATTTCGTTAACAGAACCGAGCCGCCGAACACTGCCTATAGTTGAAGATGGACTGTCTTCCGGACACGCGTCCGATACTGACAATAACAACCCGATTATACAGGTATTTTTTTAAAGTTAATTAGCAATATTTTTATTTCTTTTTTGCTTGATTTAAGAAGAATAAATATTTATTGAACTCTTAATCTCGGGGGAATGATCATCTCCATACCAATATTATAAATGCGAAATGTTCCCATATGCTGTCTATTACGCTTTCACGGTAGTCTACCGGCCGATTTTAATGAACATCGAAATTAAAATAGTTGAGGACCCTGGTCCAAACATGGCAACTCAAAAACTGCTTTCGATAAATTATATCAGAAAGACAGTTGATGACGCAAAGTCAAACATAGTAATAGGGGATGAAAATTTATGTGGAAAACAAGGGGGGCGTAGTCGTGAGCAGGTTGCTAGTTATAAATAGTTTAATTTCTTCACCCTAATAAGACAAAGCGTCGAGTTCTGTCACTTAACATGCAATGTTTTAATGTCAAATAAACTTGGAGAACGGAGTGTCATGACTATATTCTCTTTTTTTTTTTTTTTTAGCTTCATGCAGTATCCCGCACACAGCAGGGTAGGCAGAGGGAACCTAGTGTTAAGACACTCCGTTCCCCACTTTCCGCCGAATTCGGAGGCTTGCGTGTTAAGTGGCGGAACTTAACGCCGCGCTTTACCTCGACACCAGAGCGAAGAAAATGGAAATATAATTTCCACTCCTCGAGTGGGAATCGAACCCACAACCAGTCGTTTACAGTCACACGCTTGTGCCACTGGGCCACGACTGGCCGACTATATTCTCTCTTTCTACTTTTTCATGTAAAGTATAAAACCCGTAAAAATAGGTTATTTTTATTTTAAAATAAAACTATTAACTGGATTAATCGTGTAGATTTGGTATTCGAATACATTTATAGACAATCCAACGTTTCGAAAACTGCTGTAGTCCGTGGTCTCAAGTAGACAGAACTACAACTAAAAATGTATTTTCTAATACCAAAAATATAAGCGATTAATCCAGTAAAAAGTGGTTAGTGGCCAGTCGTGGCCCAGTGGCACAAGAGTGTGACTGTAAACGACTGGTTGTGGGTTCGATTCCCACTCGAGGAGTGGAAATTATATTTCCATTTTCTTCGCTCTGGTGTCGAGGTAAAGTGCGGCGTTAAGTTCCGCCACTTAACACGCAAGCCTCCGAATTCGGCGGAAAGTGGGGAACGGAGTGTCTTAACACTAGGTTCCCTCTGCCTACCCTGCTGTGTGCGGGATATAGCGTGAAGCTATTTAATTTAATTTAATTTTTAAAAGTGGTTTTATTCAAAAATATGTAATAATCGCGAAAACAAAAGATGTTATTAGGTTATTTTTAAACACTAATTCACTTTGCAGACTCATACAGTGACCATAGAAGAGATTGTCGACAGCGGCACTAATACTGACCCCCATATGCTGTCCGATGCGGACTTGCATTCTTTAGATCCACTAGGTGAGTATTTTGTTTTTAAAATATGTGTCTTTTTACCTTCACGCTGTATCCTGCACACCGCAGGATAGGCAGAGGGAACCTAGTGTTAAGACACTCCGTTTCCCACTTTCCTGGAGAAGAAAATTGGAAACATTAAATATTTCCTCTCCTCGTGTGGGAATCGAACCCACAACCAGCCGCTTTACAGTCGCATTTTGTGCCTCTGCGCCACAACTGGCCCTAATTTAAATATATATTTTTTAAAGTATTGACTTAATTGTGTAATTGTTTTTTTGTGTATTTGATGATACATTTTTTTGTTTTGTACTCAAGACTACCTTACCCTTGATATGATTGTTATTCTTTTGATTTTCTTAGTTATGTAGATCATTAACCCTGCAGTGGTCGCGCATCTAAACGAGACATCAGTGTGTCTCGTTTAGATGCGTGTGAGTGGTCGCGCGGACTACATACGTAGTCCATTTTCAAATTGAAATAACTTTTGTTTTTTATCTATTATTTTTATTTTACTTATAGAATTATAATGAGTACAGTATGTTTAACTATATAAAATTAGCAAAAGTTAGTTATAACCTCTTTCATATAACTATTAAGCAAAAACAAAAATACTTCTCTAAATTGGCATAAAAATAACAGCGTTCGTTTTGATTAACATCACAGTTAAATAAAGTTATGAAAATTAATAATTTATTACATTTTCTACACAGGAAAGACACATAATCTTGACATGATTCCCACAAATAAACTTTTCGCAGGCAGTGCACGATATACAGGTGTTTTTATTGCGTGTCCTTCCATAGTTGTAACAACGACACACTACATTACTTGACGTCATCTCTGAAGCTGATGCTGGTTTTTATTTGTCTGTAATACCTAGGAAATATTTAATTTTTATTGTCGAAGACCTTGTCAATGAATTTGAATTAATTGTTTTTTGAGTCAATGGTTTCATCCAACGTCATCTGATCATCAACGAAAAGTGACACACAGTCTTGAATAGCAGTCTTTTACCTGGCTATTCCGTTTGGACTAGGAAGAACAAATACTATAATATGCCTAAGGGTTCTTCCTCTGTCCTGAAGAATTGTCTTAGACCACATCGCGTCATCAACTCTGAAGTCATAATCATCACGCTGCGATTTTTGCTAAGGTGGTTTCTCAACTTCAGAGTTTCCACTGTCCCTCGTCTCTGATATCTTGCTCCTGCTCTGATTCAAATTCATGATTTTGTTCTTCTATATAATCTACTTCCTCATCTGAGCTAGACTCAGCTTCACAACCATCGATGTCGGCATCATCTTCTTTCAACCACGCCTCCATCTGTGCAACTTGTCGATCACCCATTTTTATCCAAAAATTTAATGTTAAATCAATCTCCAATAAGATAACATAACAAAACCATATGTATCTTACATATTTATGATAAATTTAATATGAAATAAATGAAAACAAAAAAACAACTAACTGGAAAAACAGTTACGTAATTGGTCGCGTGGACTACATATGTAGTCCAGGAACTTTTCGAAGCTCCTTATAATGCACCCACGCATGATAGGCGCTTCCGATCTCCGGAGTACGTCCTGCGATTGGTCATTTGAAAGTACCTAGCGCCACAAAAAACTAACGCTTGCCGTTTACAAAATAAAACGGATTTTGTATCAGTGGACTACATATGTAGTCCGCGCGACCACTGCAGGGTTAATATGTCCAATCATTTTTTTAAAATCACAGTTATTTAAACTGGCATTTTTATATATGTATTTTGAAGTTACTTTTCTCTATAAACTTAGCACAATAAAGTCTTGATATACAAAAAAAAATTGAAATAAAACAATTTTTATTCGGATTAATCGCATATAGTTTTGGTATTCGAACATACGTTTAAAAAAAACTCTAAAAAAATTTGTACTTTCGAATACTAATAATATATGTACGTAATCCGGTAGTTTCATTTCAAAATGTGTAACAATCGCGAAAACAAAAGATCTTATTAAAGATGAAGATTTATTTCTTGTTAAAAGTAAGCTTTTTCCGGTCTTTTTTTTATTCAAATAAAGGTATAAATTATGTTATTTCGTAGTACGTTTTCCATGGTATGTTGTACAGTATGATATCTTGTACTACAGACTTTTTCTGGTCCTTTCTTTTAAATACCAATAAATGTGGCCAGTCGTGGCCCAGTGGTACAAGAGTGTGACTGTAAACGACTGGTTGTGGGTTCGATTCCCACTCGAGGAGTGGAAATTATATTTCCATTTTCTTCGCTCTGGTGTCGAAGTAAAGCGCGGCGTTAAGTTCCGCCACTTAACACGCAAGCCTCCGAATTCGGCGGAAAGTGGGGAACGGAGTGTCTTAACACTAGGTTCCCTCTGCCTACCCTGCTGTGTGCGGGATATAGCGTGAAGCTATTTAATTTTTTTTTATTCATATAAATAAAGGTATAGATAATGTTATTTGTCATATAGCGTCAGCGCCGCCACCCCCCGCGCCGGCACCCCACCGCCCCGACACGGCGCCGCACTCTCCGCGCTCTCCGCGTACTCCGCACACTCCACATTCCGCCCACCGTGGACACCATGATGATGTTTATCCTAGGTAAGTTGTATTTTTGAAATAGATATTTTTTAGAAAAGTTGTAAGCATGTGTAAGAAAAAGTGATTTTTAGAAAACACAAAAATTTGAACGCAACAGAATTCGAACCCACGGCTCTTGAAAACCGTGCAAGCGCCCTGACCGCTATATTTGCTGTTAGCATTAATCAATTATTGTACGTTTTTAAAAAAAAACTTTTGATTTGGTCTTTTTTTTATGTTTAAAGTGTTAAAAGTAACCTGTGAAAATTCGACGCAGATGATACTAGAACGTATAGCTTAGCGGTCAGAATGCTTGGACAGTTTCAAAAAGACGCGGACTCGAATCTGGCTGCGTTTAATTTTTAATACGTTTCCCAAAAAATCCATTTTAAAATACTATTTATTTACTGTTTGTTTAAGATAATTATAATTAAGCTATACCTTCACACTTTTGCCACATTAGGCGGCTAGGCAGAGATGGTCTAGTGTCAAGACACGCCGTCTTCCACTTTCTGCCCGAAATCGTGACATTGTGTGTTAAATCTCATAACTCTATCGTTGAGTTTTGCCGTAGGTACCAGAGAATAGAAATGACAATTTAAATATAATCATGCCTCCAAGTATTATTATATTTTAAAATTAAAAACAACAAAAATATCTTTTAAACATTTTTAAAGTGTTATTCCACACTTAGGAAAATTGAAAAAGACACTTAAAGAAAACGTATAAAAATTTGAACGCAGCGGGATTCGAACCCGCGCCTCCTGAATACCGTTCAGGCGCTCTCACCACTGAGCCATGCGTTCTACAAATATCTTATTACTAACAAAATAGCACAAGCCATTATGGCCTACTGATGACAATCCCCACCCGGTGAAATGTTTGTGTTTAAATTGTTTTCATTTTTTTTCACTCATCATACAATGTCGAATTCGTGTAAGAAACTGAGAAAGGAATGCCAGGAGTTGCCATTAGCATCTCCCTACCTACCCTACTATGCGAAATATACCCTGAAAAACGTGAAACTGAAAACATATTTCCACCATACCGAAGAAAATGAAAATATGAAATATTTCTAGTCCTCGAGTGGGAATCAAACCCACAACCAGTTGCTCTACAGTCAAGGCCTGAAAATATATCATTCATCCTTTTTTTGAATTTAAATTTAATTTCTTTCTTTTCAATTATTTAATTAATATTTTTAATTAATCTATATTTTTTGTTTTTAGGAAAAGGCCATCGTCAGCCCAAAGTACGGAGTCAGTGGAAATAAAACCAGCAAGCGGTGATGAAGGTATGACTAGATTAGTGTATGTAATCTGTATATAACAATTACTTTAAAAAAAAAGAAGTCCCGCTGAGTTTCTTGCGCGTGTTCTTCTCAGGTCTGAGGCATTAAATTTAATGAACCGGTGGTAAACTATTTGACGTTCAAAAAATGAAGCATGTAACTTCTCATTTTGAATAAAATTATTTGACTTTGACTTTAATATAAATATTTTAAACTAAATAATTTACTGTAAAAGTCGAGCAAAACTATGACCTATCCTAGGTTCACCAGGATTTATACACGATTTTATTATGTAATACAGTTGATTTAATATAAATAATACTATCTATATAAATTTCATGGTACCATATTGTTTTCAAAACCTTACAGTTAAAGATACTGTTTTCTTTTTCCTTATTTAAGGAGTTTATTAAATTCATAGTAATGTAAGCTATCTGGCGGACCTTACGCCGTATTTAAAAGATTTTTTCAGTATTTTTTTCGAAGAGGGATCCGAACTAAGAACCATCATATGCATCTATGCCGTAGGTATATGTACCTATCATTAAAAAAATATAGACTTTCTTTGTAACTTGCAATATACAAATGTTTATTCGTGTGGAATGTTGTAACTCAAATTTGAAGGTGGCCCTGTAGCACAAGCGTGTGACTGTAAACGACTGGTTGTGGGTTCGATTCCCACTCGAAGAGGGGAAATATTTATTATTTCCATTTTCTTCGCTCTGGTGTCGAGGTAAAGCGCGGCGTTAAGTTCCGCCACGTTAACACGCAATGCCTCCGAATTCGGCGGAAAGTGGGGAACGGAGTATCTTAATATTAGGTTCCCTCTGCCTACCCTGCTGTGTGCGGGATACAGCGTGAAGCTACAAATTTGAAGCATTTACTTCAACAATTAAGTTGAAAAAATTGATTTATTTTGATCGACATTGCATGGTTATTGTATGACATTCTAAACCCAACAGGGCGGACATCCAAAATGGCGGACAAATTATTTTTAATGCATTTCAACAATAAAAATACCTTATGAAAAAGCTCGCTAAGAATAATTATTATTTCAGACGAAGCAGACACAGATTTGGAGACGGACAGACTTTTGGGACAACAAAGGACGGACGATCAAGGCTTTTTTGATGATAAAGTAGGTTGAATTTAAATATTATGAAAATTTGGTGGTAAGAGAAGCAGGGGCAGACCTCGGTTGACCTTCGAAAACACAGTATCGACGATACTGGAGGAAGGTCACGTAAAAAGCATGAGGACCCCCCGGAGGGCGTGTATGAAGAGGTTGATGACTGTGGACGAGGCGAAAGAAGTATGCAGGGACCGTAGCGTTTGGCGCTCCGTTCTCTCTGACTACCCACCCCGCAAGGGACATAGCGGGAAGATAAAAAATATAAAAAAAAATAATGAAAATTTAGAGGCCAGTCGTGGCGCAGAGGCACAAAGTGTGAATGTAATCGCAATTAGGTTGTAGGTTCGATTCCTTGACGATTGATATTAATGTAATTATTTCGCTTTTCATCGCTCTGTGAATTAAACAAAGCACCTAATACAAAACGCGGCGTTAAGTTACGCCACTCAACACGCAATGCTTCGATTTCTGGCGGAAAGTGAAGTATGTAGTGTCTTAACACTATGTTCACTATATATATAAAATAATATAATTTGTATAAGATTACTAAAAGTTAAAACTATATAAATACACCATATATTTATTATGTCATATAATTTATATATTAAAATAATGTATTATGTGTAATATAATCGAAGAAACCTTCACACGCGGAAAGTCATTAAATATTGCGTATTTCAAAAACGGGTTTAAAATGACCGCTATACGATAAGCGATAAACGATTTCCTGCGTTTTTGTTAACAAAATATTATTTTTTAAACCGGTTCATTGTAAAACAATACTTTTTGGTGTTATTTTATTAAATAAATACATTAAAATGTTTAAAAGTATTTAATAAATAGCATTCTCCCTTGCCAAATGATTGTTCGTAGAATAATCGTTGGGTAGCAGAAAGGGTACAGCCGAATAAGCGTTGATTTTGGGCCTTAAAGGGATTCGAAAACGGATTATGGGGTTCGATAACCCTCGCCTAGAGTTACAATTCTGCACCATTGATTTGGATTGATCCGCCATATTTTGGAGTTTTTAGACGAAAAACAAAAAATCTTTAAATTGCTCCCATTCGAAAACGAAGATAGATAGAAAGTCGCGCTTTGTTGCGTTCGAAAGCTGAGAAAAAAAGCTTCAAAATCATGTAACCTTCGACGGGAATCAGAGTCTCCTTCAGCGCGAAAAATCAAATTTTAGGCAATATCGAGCCCGGAAACTAGGAGTCGATCCATGTCGATCGACGCCACTTTGGTGGTGGATGCATCAAGTATGCATATGTTACCAAAAAAAATTTCATCCCGATCGGAGTAGTCCAAAGTATTCAAATTGGCTTTTGTCTATCTACGACCCCTTAGGGGCTGATTTTATCGAGAGACTGCAGGGAATGTTGCATAACGAAGAACCACCGTGAAGTTTCTGTGTGTTTTCACGGTCGTGAATAGCGATTCAAATATTCCCGCGTCCCCAGCAGACGCAGATCGCCGCGCAGCCTGTCTGGAAATTCAAAGGTATAGCGGCAAATCGGCTCGTGGTGAATCTAGACGACCTGTAAGAGCTACGAAAAACGGATTACTCAAGCCGCTTTTCAACAGCAAACCGGCAGTCACCATTCTACAGTGCATCGGGAGCGACTTGACTCTTCAACTAAACATAAAGGTGTGAGCAGGTTTATTCGAAAAACAGAATCGAGGAGGTCGATGCAAGAAGGGCTTATATGCCGAAAACGTTTTCTGAGTAAAAGCGCTGCGAAGAATATTGTATCCTATATCCTCAAAAAGCCTGAACTATATTCTTCGCTGACCATCTGGTCTTGCTTCAACCATCTGCTCTTGCAACCTCCCTCTATGGGGAAGAATTCCCTCAAACCGGTTGTAGATAGCTTGCCTTCAAGCAAAAAGAAGAATTCAGGCTGCCATTTAGCTTTTTGCGGAACAGTCTGACTTGAAAAATGCCTCGTGTTCAATGCAGCGGATGTAGCAAGTGGTCCAGCAAAGTTGAGAGAACCCTCACTTCGACCGAGGACTTGCAACGATTTCAGCCTGCGTTTCCTGATCGTCAACTGTGCATTGGAAATAAGTTCTGTGCCAGGTGTCGTTTATTCGCGGACCGCATCGTGAAGGAGGAGGCCAACCTGAACATTGCGCATCCTTGTTCGTCGAGTTCCGAAATACCATCGACCTCAAGCGATTCAGAGACTGTGGGATATCCTACTGACGACGACTTCGCTCCGCCGTCCGCATCTGGAGTACCTGAACAGCGATTGCTTATAGAAATGCCTTTTAACAGAGTTGTCTCTACTGAAGCCTACTGTTTCATTTGTAGATCGGAAAGCGGGCGTAAAAGTGTCCCACCTGAACTCAGGATGCAGGTATTCGTGAAAAGAAGACTCTTCGTTCCTAAGAATAATCGATGCTGTGAGGCTCTACTGATCAGGATGAGACTCTTCGAAGACGATGTTATGCAGCTGCGGCTGGCCGCCACCACTTCTCTCGTTGATAAGGACGATCTCATGTCCTGCATCGAGGTACTCGCCAGGGAAGCCGGCGCAACAATCAGAGACAGAGTTGGCAGTTTCAGCCTCACAGACGAGCAAATTCAGTTGTTCACTGGCCTGACTTATGACAACTTGGACTTATTGCATCAATGCTTCCATCCATGCGAAACGTAGAAGGTCCGAGTGTTTTTCAAGCCCTGGTCACCTTCTTCAAAATGCGCAGTGGTAACTCAAACGCTACGGTCGCCGGTGTGTTTGGACTGACGCGTCCGCAGCAGGTCAGCGAGATATCCGAATCTGTCATTCAAGCCTTCGAAAAAGACGTTCTTCCTTTCCGATTCGGTCTCTCCGCTTGTTTGCGGGATGACCTGATCCAGAATCAAACGTGAGACTTCGCCAGGAATCTCCTTCTCCAAGAATCCAATGCCAGGATGGATCGCCTGGCACTGATCTTCGATGGAACCTATCTTCGTCATGGCAAAAGCGACAACAGGCCAAATCAGCCCCTAAGGGGTCGTAGATAGACAAAAGCCAATTTGAATACTTTGGACTGCTCCGATCGGGATGAAATTTTTTTTGGTAACATATGCATACTTGATGCATCCACCACCAAAGTGGCGTCGATCGACATGGATCGACTCCTAGTTTCCGGGCTCGATATTGCCTAAAATTTGATTTTTCGCGCTGAAGGAGACTCTGATTCCCGTCGAAGGTTACATGATTTTGAAGCTTTTTTTCTCAGCTTTCGAACGCGACAAAGCGCGACTTTCTATCTCTCTTCGTTTTCGAATGGGAGCAATTTAAAGATTTTTTGTTTTTCGTCTAAAAACTCCAAAATATGGCGGATCAATCCAAATCAATGGTGCAGAATTGTAACTCTAGGCGAGGGTTATCGAACCCCATAATCCGTTTTCGAATCCCTTTAAGGCCCAAAATCAACGCTTATTCGGCTGTACCCTTTAAAAACATCTCTCTACAGGGATGCTAACAACATAAATAAGTTGTAATAAAGCGTATAAGAATTTCGACGCAGCTGGTAGTACAACGCATGGCTCATTGGTGAGAGCACCTAGACGATATCAGGAGGCGCAGGTTCGAATCCAGCTGCGTTCAAATTTTTATACGTTTTCTAAATGCCTAAATACATTAAGTCATACTATCATATGTTTGACATATATGTATTAAGTGACATAGACGTTGCTATGGCGACGCATATTTTACGATTCAATGGTTCTATTAGCGTTTAATAATATAATAGTATTTTTATATTAGGCAGCGAGAGAGAAAGAAAGAGAGATAAAAATATTTTTATAACTACATCACTTTGATATATAAAAGATATATAAATATTATTAATAATTATTAAACATTTTAAAGTGTTATTCCACACTTAGTATTGAAAAAGACATTTAAAGAAAACGTATAAAAATTTGAACGCAGCGGGATTCTTATATCGAATACCGTCCTCCTGAATACCGCCCAGGTCCGTCCAGGTTTTTATACGTTTTCTTTAAATATTATTATTAGTTATTTATACATACAGTGTCAGTTTAGATAATATACCAACTCCATAAGAATTTTAAAGTTGTACTATGTACTTAAATATTCTAAAACAAAGAAAAATGCAGACATAAAAAATTTAGTACATTTTTTTGTAATATTATAAAGTTTTATTTGCTCACTCAATCTCTCTGACTTCGAACTTACTACCTACTGCTTATCACTTGATCTTATTAACCACTGTACAGTCGGTCAAGTCACTATTTTCACGCTTAAATGAATTATAACGGTCCCATCGAAGATGATTCAGTGCGTGAAGTAATTGCCAACTGTGGATCGCAAGCGTTTAGTCGAGTAATGTTTGACCTTGCTCTCATATTATACGAGGCAAAGAATGTTTGTATCGAGTTTTAGGTTATGCCTTGGTATGTTTGTCTCTTGGAGACTGATATTTCTTTTATGTCAATATTTTTTTAATATGTTATTTGTGTTTCCTGGCTTTCACTGTTGATGTAAGAGTGATATTAGATTAAACGATTTTATTATCGTCGTGGTATGTCCTTCCATAATACATTTATTTTAAGACATCCATAAAAAACACTTTTTATGTGCAGATAGATGCAAAGCAGGGATCTAAGTAGGTACAAATAACTTTGTCTCATGCCACTCCGTTCTCCATATTCTGTTCGAATTCGAACCATTGCGACTTCAATGACGAAACTCAGCGCCACACTTAACCTGCCCACCAGAGCGGAAAAATAATTTTATTTTGCTTTAATTATGTATGATATTTATATAAATTTTAGAGATATATTGAAACTAAAAAAAAATACCAACAGTAAATATTTACACAAGTAAAAATCGAACTTTACACTTATTAAACAAACAAATTAAACATAACAACTGCGCCATAAGGTTATTAAGAGAAAAAATCATATATTTTTCCTATTCTATGACAAGGCGTTAAGTCACCGCGCCAACCGGTGGCCGAGTCAGTATCATATCGTTTCCTCACTAAATACATGTACGGTACGATAACACTATCTGTGTGAACTAACATATGTATGTTAAATTTAATATTAAATCGCAAATATTTAATATAATATAATGGAAGAAGAAGAAAATAGTTCTTTAGTTGATAATAATCAAAATTCTAATATAAATTTGGAATTAAATTGTGAAAATGTGAGTGAAGTTAGCAAAAATTTGGACAATTTTAATGATTCTCTAGAAAATAGTGTTGTTTTGTATTCGAATAACGCGAATAATAATAGTGATGGGCTAAATGAGGATAAGTTGTGTGAAAATGAGTGTTTAAGTGATTCGAATAGTGTTGGGTCGAGTGATGCAAGTGGTTATAGTGTTGGTGATGAAGACAAAGTTAGGAAGAAAAAGGTTGGTTTTAACATATGTTATGGGGATAGAAATGTTACAATATATGTATATCTGAAAATAAGGGACCAGATAAGAGTTTTTTTAACTTCACGCTGTATCCCGCACACAGCAGGGAGAGGGAACCTAATGTTAAGACACTCCGTTCCCCACTTTCCGCCGAATTCGGAGACATTGCGTGTTGAGTGGCGGAAATTAACGCCGCGCTTTGCCTCGACACCAGAGCGAAAAAATGGCTATATTAAAATATTTCCAAAATAGTTTTTGAAATAAAATCAATATAATATAACTATAATATAACTTTATATCTGTTGGCTAAAGACATTGACTTACTCAATTTATGTATAAACACTTATAAACATATTGGAGGTATCTCCATATGGAGTAAGTGACAGTTAGTGATAAATGTATACTTCTACTGATATGTCAATAATAAGCATAAATAGTGACTATATAAGAATTTGGTTTTCGTTGAATAAAACGTATGGCTTAGTAGGCAAAGTGCTTGAACTGTTACTATGTGGTCTGGGTTCGAGTCTCGTTATGTTTATTTTTTTACAAATTTTGTAAAAAAATTACTTAGCTGTTTGGTCTTTTACCGTTTTTTTAGAGCGCAATATTCGATTATTCTCTTTATGATTGTTGTTTATACCTCTTATATTATTAAGGAAATCGGTATTGCAATATCTAAAATTGTCTGACAAATAAAACTTCTTTTTTTAAGGCACATTTATAAAAAAATTGCCTAATTCATTTTTCGTTCTGTAAGATAAAGCATTCTGGACCTAACTATTGAAAGCCTAATCTAAAATTTTACACTAAGTTTCAAAAAGGGCAATTTTTGAATTCCGTAAGGTAACTCAAAAATTGTGGAGGTTTCATTAGAATAAGTTTTCATTTTAAATTTATTTTTAACATCCTTTTAATATATAGAAAAATCTTACAAAACTATTTTCACTCAATTCTTGTCGATTTATTTTCTGCAAAATTTGTACACGTGTCCGGATTCGATAACTGTACAATGTTACTAACTTATGACGACTACATATACACATTCTTGTTAAAATGATCATGATAGTTAGGCTATGGTTTTCCCTTTAGAGATTTGTAAATAGACTGGCTCCTGTAACATAACCACGCAGATGACATTCATTTGGCAGTTATTAAATAATAATTATTTGTTTTAACATACATGTAATTGGTAGTGAACGTCGGCGTAACGTATAAACGTTATTTTAATAGTAATTTAATGACTTGTTTGTTCTTTGGCTGTTAATGTTGGCGTTTATAGTAAAATGGTATAGTATAATGTCTATCTATGTTTAAAATTTTTTTTTATATTTTACATATATAATGAAAATAATTTATAAATAATCATTGCCCGAAATAAGGATAGAACCAAACAACTCACACACAGCTGATAGTCATAAACTCCTTCTTTGCCACAAACGGCTTCTTAATATGTTGATACAAGTATTTTTTTTTTTCTTGTTTAGCTTCACGCTGTACCCGCACATAGCAGGGTAGGCAGAAAGAACCTAGTGTTAAGACACTCCGTTTCCCATTTTCAAAAGATACAACATAATATATAGATGTTCCCTAGCTTAGTCACCTTAGAAAAGTGTATGTCATTTCATAATTCAAAAAGGATAGTGATAATGCGTATAATATTAACTGCTAATAAAATTATTGTGAAAAATGCCGATTTTCTGCACTTTTCTCAATATAAACTTAGACTTTGGTACATGTCAAAATATTTTTTAGACCGTTAATTTTATCCCTCACATTTTATTTTATTAAAATAAATGTCATAGAGATCAATAGTGTAAATTCAATAATAATATATAATTTATTTTATCAGGGTTGGCGTAAACCCAAGTCCCGTACAGTAATGCCCTCTGGCGGGTCGACGGGCACCAACCGCGACCACTCGCACGACCCCTCCGATCACAGAGATGATGAAACTTTGCACAATGGAAAAGTAAGTATTGCTTTAAAAAAATATAAAAATACTTTCATTTTCTTCGCTCTGGTGTCTTTGCGCGACGTTAAGTTCCCCCACTTAACTCTCAATGCCTCAAGAATTCGGCGGAAAATGGGGAACGGAGTGTCTTAACACTAAGTTCCCTCTGCCTACCATACTGTGTGCGGGATATAGCGTGAAGCTACTTTAAAAAAACACATTTGATGTAGAACTATAATAGCTTTTTGAAAGTAGCTATACTTTTTTTTTTTCAGCTTCACGCTTTTTCCCACATAGCAGAGTTGTCAGATAGAACCTAATGTTGAGACCGAACTAGAGACGTTGTGTATTGTGTGGCGGAACTCAACGCCACGCTTTGTCTTAGGTACTAGAGCGGGGAAATTAAAATAATATAGAATTATTCCCCCAAGTGCAAATCGAACCCACAGCCATTGCGTTCATAGTCAAATGCTATTTCAAAGCAACGAGCCACAACGGCCAATAAACAAAGCTATGCTATAAGATAAAAAAATACACCTTTACCCTTTAGTAGACCAGTCGTGGCGCAGTGGCACAAGCGTGTGACTGTAATCGACTGGTTATGCGTTCGATTACCACCCGAGGAGTGAAAATATTTAATATCTCCATTTTCTTCGCTCTGGTGTCGAGGCAAAGCGCGGCGTTAAGTTCCGCGACTTAACACGTAATGCCTCCAAATAAGGCGGAAAGTAGGGAACGGAGTGTTTAAACACTAGGTTTTCTCTGCCTACCCTGTTATATGCGGGATACAGCGTGTAACTTTTAGTAGTCCAGCGTGATAGATATTCTGGTGGGAAGGGTCATCAAGTCCACACAAATGACAATAATGCTTAAAACTTATATATGTGAAAATTTTTTTACAGGACAAAGAAGGAAAGAAGAAGAGCAAGAATAAGGAAGGTAAGTAAAAAACCCTTATTTATGTTTAATATATCTATATACAAATATATACATATATATTTACTTCTGTATTTATTTTTAATGCTTTCATTTGGAATAATTAACGGTAAGTTTTAAAATGTTTTTGTTTTTATTACTTAAATATTATTTATCATGTGATATAAGGCCTTCGTGGAGCATCATAGCTCAGTATACCATCACCTAACTCTAAATTAGATTGGTTGTGGGTTCGACTCCCATTCAGGGGATAAATATTCAAAATATTGTCTTTTCTCAATTCCACAAAACCCAATGTCTCAATCTTGGGCGGAAAGGGTAGAACGGAGTGTCTTGGCACTGCTCTTATATTACCCTGCTATACAGAAGAAACTTGAAGTTGCAAAAGAACGTATGTATGTCTGATACAGATTTAACAGCTTATTTAACCACCCTCTTAAAATTTTGACGAAAAACTCAAAACTGATCGATCGATCGAAATTGTAATTAATGCGACATGCTTGCTTGGTTTATCCAAACATACTTTTATTTATTTCCTATACATTGAAATTTCACATTTTAAATAATATTTATTTGTATTAAACAATATGTAATTAATCGCTCGAGACTTTCACTAAAATATTATAATTATTTTTTTAAGTAAAGATTATAATCATTTCAGACATGGCATCAGTTCTCATAGAAGGCGTGCTGTTCAGGGCCCGGTACTTGGGCTCCACTCAGCTGGCCTGTGAGGGTCAACCCACCAAAGCCACTAGAATGTTACAGGCTGAGGAAGCCGTGTCTAGAATTAAGGTATGGCCTAGGCTAGGTCTAATATGTAGATTATTTAAGGAGAATCCTATTTTTTTATAATATATGGGGTACTATTGTCAGATGAAAATTTTATATAATTTTATATAATTGAGTATTTTTTTTACTAAAAATGCTCTGAGAATTAAATTGTGCATGCTTTAGTGTATATGTTACTGTAAAAGTGGTGTATAATTTTTGGGTATAACAATTTTTCAATATACTTAAATTAATTTAATTTGCTTGCTATATATAGCAAAAACAACTAAATTTAAACAAATTCTGAGGGTAAATGCTTGAAACATTTTTCTTTTTCATTTAATAGAAACTGTTAGTGAAACGAAGCGCGGCGTTTAGTTCCGCCACTCAACATGTAATGTAATGATTTCAGGCGGAAAGTAGAGACTGGAGTGTCTTAACACTAAATTCTCTCCTGCTGTACGGGAAAAAGCGTGTTAGTAAATCGTAATCGATTACCCGTTATTACCAATATTTTACAGTGACATATACCTATATCTTGTTTAAATAATTGAGATTTAATAACAGTTACCTGATTTTAACTGAATGCATATACTGAATTTAATATTAATATTTCAAATACTAATATTGTAAATTATTTTTATAACTTAATAAGTTTTATTTACACATTTTCTTAAAAATAACAGGCATTCTCATGTATTTTTATAATAAATGAAAGGGACGTTACATTGCCCGTGTGAATCGGTGACATATCATACAATAATATTATATGTAGTTCAAACGAGCATGAAATTACTATACCTTCCTCTTTTCCACGTTTTTTCTCGACGATTTTCTTGATTTTTACATTAAAAAATCGATTATTTTTATTAAATTTTAATCGATATCAAGAGAATCGTTCATTGTTGCTCAATGCTATCTCTGTCTCGCTCTATCTCGCATCTCTTATTACTCTGTGGTAATATGACTTTGATTATTTAATTGCTTAAAATCACATAATATATTATATTAAATTAAATACGTGAGTATATTTTGTTAGTTCTGATTTTTTTAAATATATTTTTACTTTTTTCCGACTTTTTTAAATTAAGCCAGAGATACTAGTGATTTAACACTACATTGGCTACTGTTCTCGAACTATATAAATGTTGTAAATAGTAATACTAAAAACATTGTTTTAAAAATATTACAAGGCCGTCTTGATGCAATGTTATATCTATATAGACTGTATATGCGATTGTTATAGGTTCAATTCCCACTCAAGGAAATGAGAATATATTTTAGTTATTTCTTTTATTCCCATCTGGTGTCAAGACCAAACGCAGTTTTAAGTTCCACCATTCAATACTAACTTTTCTCTGCCTAACCGGGTCTGCGGAAAAAAGTGTGAAGTTGAAAGTGACTTATTATAAAAATATTATTTGATTGACACTAAATTCATTTATTCAAAATAAGATCATAATTAGATATTTTTTTCCAAATTTCCATTGTAACGATTGCATGTTTAATATACTATATTGGATATATAACCCTTTAGAACCTATTATCCAAAAGATTTGTGCCTTTAAAAATATTTATTACATTTTTACACACAGCAGAACTATTTTTATTCTTAAATTATGTCAAATATCGTTCCTCCACCCTTGTTTATGTGATTTTAACAAAATAATAATAAATTTATATCATTTAAAAAAGTTTGCACGTAGCCCTTATCTACCTGTAATTTCATGCTCTCTAGGTTTAGTGTTTTGAGAATGCTAGTGGGATATCCTGTCCTTATGCCCGAATATATACAACAATAGTAACATAGTAACGTACCTAAGCTCCCGCCAAACAAGTTACGGCCGTATTTACTTGGCATTAGAGTATTTTTTTCAGTGTATTCCTCACCCCGACCCAGGAATCGGATTTATTGGCCGGCTAGCCTCCTCTGGATGTTTGTTACTGAGCCTGCGCTTAGCTTTGCTTAATGAATGCAACCTTTTTTCCTTTTAGGTGGCATATGACGTTATTTTTTTTTCTTTCAGATTTATTAAAAAGATGTCATGTCATACGTATATACAGCCTAGTGTTTGTTTTTTTGTAATCATCATTTGATTTTGTGTAATTATTTTTAAGCTGTATCCATTAATTGTATTCAGATAATCGATTTTTGAGTAAATTCTGTAGGTTTTGGGATTTTTTTGTATTGAATAATCGATGCATGGTCATTTTAAGGTGAGTTCACGGTCAGCGGTTCGCTTTCGCTATTTTTTATTTGTATTCGCGCTTCCAAGCACGTTATTTCATACACGCACGTACAGCATGAACATACCCGATTCACACCGGCAAGGTGTCCACGGACGGTAGCTTCGCACAGAATCGAATCTTGGTCCCATCCTGGATGGAAGGTCGTTAGGTCAGCTTTCATAATGACGAACTCGCTTCTCACATATCATTGTCAATTTGTGTGTATTCGAGTTGTTTTGCTTGCTTTTGCAAACGAATTGGCTTTCTTGGTGCAGTTTTAAATATCTGTTGGGAGATTTTTTAAAAATCGTAACTATTTTGATAGCGTTTGCTAAGTTTTTATAACAATATTGATTGGCATTATGAGAATTTTTATCGAGCTTCTATGGCTTAGCTTACGCCAGCTTACGCGCGATATTAAACAAAAATAAACGAAATTTCATTATATCGTCTTTAATTTTTAAAACAAGCAAAACGGTTCGGCAGCTGTCTCTTCACTCAAACGTCACGTCCTGTCAAATTAAAAAACAAAAGGTCCCTCTAACGTTCTTTAAGGTTTATTCGAATAGTATTACTATTTGTACAATCGATTTTGAAACTTACTTTTTTACATCGATTTTATTCGATTGCTAATATTAATATTTGTATAATCAATTTCCTAATTAACTTTTACATATCGATTTTAAACGCCATTTTCACTTTTTTTAAAAAGCCTTAAAGTACGTTATAAAAACGCGGTTTAAATAGATATTAGAGAGACAGCAATATATATCGTTTGAATACGTAAAACGAGGGTATGTGAGATCGCGAGGAGGTTAGCCGGTGTGTCTCGCAGTGGGGCTGCGACGGTCCGTACTCGGGGGTGTACGCCGCGCCCGCAGCGGTCTTCCGCTTGGCCTTCCTCGGCTCGGTAGAGGTCGATGAAGACTCGAGGCGACGGAAGAAGAGGCCCAAAAAGAATATGGTGGAAGAGGCCGTCACTAAAATTAAGGTCGCTTATATACAAATTGTTTAGGCTAATGTTTTACAAGCGTTTTTTTTTTTTTACTTTTAACAATTTTGAAGTGTTATTGGGAAAATTGAATAAGACTACATAAAAATTTGAACGCGACGAAACGAAAATGGACGGTTGCAACGGCGCGGATTGAAATCCCGTTGCGTTCAAATTTTTATAAGTTTTCTAAATGTTTTATTCGTTTTTGTTTGTTTGTTTGTTTGTTATAAGTATTTATTGGTGTAAGTCGATTTTTTGAATCGAAATTATTGATTTTATAAGGAAATTTAAGTATTTTTTTTTAAAGTTAAGTGAAGAGTGATCTGTAGATTGACAAAATGCTAGATTAGTTCGGTATCGCGTAGTTACAATCGTACACACAAATCACACTAGCCATCTCAAAAAACTAAATTATTTTAAATTTAATTATTTAATGTGCATGTTTAATATGGACTCTGCATGCTTTTTATAACAAATACTAATTTGGACACCTTCTCACATGCTTTCATTGGAATGTTTAGGCCCTGGTAAGTTAAGCCTATTTATTTTTAAAATAATTTAGTGAAATTATTCTGAATTTTTTTAAATGTACGAGCTAGAGCCAGAAATTGTTCTGCCTTAGCTATGAATATTGAATAAAAGAAAACATTAAATGTTTTAAATATTTTTAAATTCCACACTTAGGAAAATTGAAAAAGGCATTTAGTAAACGTATAAACATCCCGCTGCGTTCAAATTTTTATGCGTTTTCTAAATGCCTTTTTTATTAGTTATCTTTGTTTTTCTTTTTTTTTATTTTTTTTTTTTTTTTTTTTTTTTTTTTTTTAATTTGCATTTTAATTAAATATTTTCATTTATAATTTAAAATTTTCATTCCTAATTTGAAAATTCATTTTTTTTTTTATTTTCATTTTCATTTAACCGTTTTACAAAATATTGTCTAATTTATAATAAGGCCATAACGTGGCCAAGAAAAATATTAATTCATTTTTATATACACATATATGTATATTTTATATTAATTAAAACATCTCGTAAATTCAACTTCAGGCACCAGAAGGCGAGAACCAACCGAGCACAGAAGTCGACTTATTCATTTCAACGGAGAAAATAATGGTCTTAAACACAGAATTGAAGGAAATCATGATGGATCACGCCCTAAGGACTATTTCCTATATAGCTGATATTGGGGACTTGGTAGTGCTTATGGCGAGAAGACGCTTTGTTCCGCACGAAAATGATTCGGATCAACCGAAATTGAACCGTACGCCCAAGATGATATGTCATGTTTTTGAAAGTGAAGAGGTAAGTTGTGGCCAGTCGTGGCTCAGTGGCATAAGCGTGTGGTTGTAAACGACTGGTTGTGGGTTCGATTCCCACTCGAGGAGTGGAAATATTTAAGATGTCCATTTTCTTCGCTCTGGTGCCGAAGTAAAGCGCGGCGTTAAGTTCCGCCACTTAACACGCAATGCCTCCGAATTTGGCTAAGAAACGGAGTGTCTTAACACTAGGTTCCCTCTGCCTACCCCGCTGTGTGCGGGATAAAGCGTGAAGCTAAAAAAAAAATGAGGTAAGTCGCTTTTTTCGCATAGCAGGGTGGCCAGAGAGAAACTAGTGTCAAGACACTTCGTTCTCCCCTTTCGGTCTGAAAATAGAAATATTGCGTATTGGGTGGTAGAACTTAATGCCGCGCTTTGTCTTAGGTGCTAAGGCGAAGAAATTTTGATGACCATTGAGATAGTAACTATTAATTTAGAATAATAGATGATTATTTTGCTATTTTTTCGGATAGTAATTTGAAAAAAAATTGTAAATCGCTTAATAATGGGATAGTTAGATAATACTGGAAGTTTCCTTGAGGCGTTAAACACGCGTGGTCTAAGTAATATATACGTAATTATGTTATATTATACTGACGTATATGTTAAACAATAGAATAGAGTCCTGACTGTAACTGCGATAGGTTGTGGGTTTGATTCTCACTTGATGAAATAATTTTTTTTGTAAATTATTTTCATTTCTGTGCTCGGGAAAATTAAATAACTTCCGCTTCTCAGAACACAATGTACCGAATTGAGGCAAAAAGTCAAGAATTGAATATGTTAATACTCAATTTTCTCTGACACTGCTGTGTGGGAAAAAGCGAAAGGCAGAAAGAATATGCACTTGAAGATCCTGCTTATAAAATATATGTTATATTCTTAATATGTAATCTTGATAAATTGTTAAACTATCTTGATAAACTGTTTTAGTATGTAACTAAAATTCGACCACAAAAATCAATGCAAATCACTAACGAGCTATACCAATCATTGCATTTAATCACTACTAATCACAATTTTATTTAGTAAACGTTTATTATTTGACTTACACACTTGTATAGTAATATCCAAAATTTCAATTTTTGTTCAATTTTTTCTCTTTTTGCCTAAAAATGGTGTCCACCGCGTTTCAGGCGCAGTTCATCGCCCAGTCTATAGGGCAGGCGTTCCAAGTAGCGTATATGGAGTTCCTGAAGGCGAATGGCATAGAGGACCATAGTTTTGTTAAAGAAATGGATTATCAAGAAGTGCTGAACAGTCAAGAAATATTTGGTGATGAATTGCAGATGTTTGCCAAAAAGGTAATATATCTTTTTGTTATATATTTTTTTAAACGTTCCAAATATACGTAACTTGTAAATTGTCGCTATTCAAACAAATATATTATAATTTCAGTACATGCCATATTCAGTATTTAATTTTTTTTATAATTTCCTTTGATTAATTACAAAATAACTCCTAAGAAACCCTGAAACGCTCTCCTGTTAAGATATGTTTTTGCACTTGTACCGGTCGTAATACCTGTTTCTATGATGGAACTAAATAATATATAAGTAATATTCCCTCTGCCTACCTACTTAATTATATTAATTATATAAATGAATATTTGTATGTATGTCCTTTATATAATCGTCACCAATGCGTCAAAATGCGTTTGATCACGTGATGATCTTTAGCAAAGTTGTTTTACGTGAGCCCACGAAGGTTTCTGAGTAACATCATTTTTCGAAATGAACAAAATCAAGAAAAAACTCAAAATGAATTAAACATTTGTGTAATCTCTTTCCTTCAAATTTATTTTAAGTGATGGCGCAGCAACGCGCGCCTATTACAGCTAGTTATAGATGTAATACAAAATGTACCTGTAGGGGGAAGGGTTAGAATACAATTCCCCTCCTTCGCTGGGCATCGTCGGCTGTCTCCGACTAGCTCGCGACCACTATCATATCAAAGTAGAACCGCCAAACATCTGATCATGTGTTCCGGTTCGATGGAATGTAAGCCAGCTCTCCCTATTCCCCCCATCCCCATCCTTCTTTCCTCCGTTCTTTCTTCCTTAAGGTCGGCAACGCATCCACAACTTTTCTAATGTAGAGAATGTCCATGGGCGAAGGTAACTACTTGCCATCAGGTGGTCCTTCTGCTCGTTTGCCCCAATTTTTTCCATAAAAAAAATACCGTAGTTTTGTCAAAATCAGTGACCACTATCTTATTACATATATTATTTTTTTTTAAATAGGAACTCCAAAAAGAAGTGGTAGTACCAAAAACCAAAGGCGAGATACTCGGCGTGGTAGTGGTGGAATCTGGTTGGGGTTCTATGCTACCCACAGTAGTCATAGCTAACCTAGCGCCAGCCGGTGCGGCCGCTAGATGTGGCCAGCTTAATATCGGTAAGATATTCTGTTTATTTATTTAAAATGGTTTATAATGTAAGGTAAGAGCTGGTTGTAGAGAATAGAGATTTTGGACACTAGGTTCTTTTTGTTCCTGTTGAAGATTAGTGACCGGTAAATAAAAAAATACTGTCAATATATTTTATAGCCGAACCGTGCTTGAGTGATTGGTCAGTTAGTGACTCTGAAATTCGTTGAGGATAATTTAATACAATTAAATTATGTTAGCAGACACAATGGTTTCAAAGAAATTTTACATTAATATGTTTATACAAAGTCACGCTTTTTCCCACATAGCAGGGAAAGAGAATATTTTGACACTAGTTAAGACACTCTGCTCCCCATTTTCCGCTGAGCTCTGGTATTTCGTGTTGTCACAACTTAAGGCCGCACTTTGCCTGGACACCAGAGCGAAGAAAATGGAAATGTCAAATATTACAATTCTTTGAGTAGGAATCGTATCCACAACCCGTGGCGTGTACAGACACACTTTGCGCCTCAACACCACGACTGAGCTCATACAAAATATATTTATAATTTTTATTTCATATTTTTTTCAGGTGATCAAATAATAGCTATAAACGGTGTGAGTCTGGTCGGTCTGCCTCTCTCCACTTGCCAGACTTACATAAAGAACTCTAAGAACCAGACTGTGGTGAAACTCACGGTGGTACCGTGCGCTCCCGTTGTGGAGGTCAAGATAAAACGGCCGGATACTAAGTACCAGCTTGGCTTTAGCGTTCAGAATGGCGTGGTAAGTTAGTAGATAGGTAGATATTTTTGAAAGATGCCATGTGTTATTTTATTATACATATATTTTAAGAATGACTAATTAATATAGGTGAAATGTATGAAGGAACCTTCCTTTATTAATTAGCTGTTAAAGTGTAGAGAAGTTTAAATTATAAAACAAAAACGCATATAAATCGGTTGATAATTGGCAATGAAATCGTGTGATTGTGTATCACAATATTGTCACCATCGTGACGCAGTGCAACTGCATCTGACGGTAGACACGGTGGTTGCGGTTTCGATATTTATTTTAATCTTGTGTATAGTACTTTAAAATATATAATTTCCCAATATTAGTATTGCATAGCTTTTATTGGACCTTGAGCAATTTTTTTTTAGCTTCACGCTGTGTATTCCGCACACAGCAGGTTAGGCGGAGGGAACCCCTAGTGTTAAGACACTCTGTTCGCCACGCACCGCCGAATTCAGAGGCATTGCGTGTTAAGTGGCGGAACTTAACGTCGCGCTTTGCCTCGACACTAGAGCGAAGGAAATGGAAATATAAAATATTTCCACTCCTCGAATGGGTATCGAACCCAGAACCAGTCTCTTACAGTCACACTATTGTGCCATTGCGCCACGACTGGCCCAATATATTTACTAATATATTCAATTTACACAGATATGCAATCTCCTACCACGTTATAAAACATATCTTTTGCCAATATTATATTCATCAAGACATTGCATTTTAATTTTCTTACATAGACAATCTAGTGGGGAACGGAGTGTCTTAAAACTAGGTTCCCTCTGCCTACTCTGCTGTGTGCGGGATACAGCGTGAGCAAAAAAAAAGATTATATCTCTTTCCGCGTAATAAAAGATGTTTACTACCAATATAATATTGAATAATATATTTAATTGTAATTTCCACAGATATGCAGTCTGCTGCGCGGCGGCATAGCGGAGCGCGGCGGCGTGCGCGTCGGACACCGCATCATAGAGATCAACTCGCAGAGCGTGGTGGCGGTGCCGCACGAGCGCATTGTTAACCTGCTGGCCACTTCTGTTGGGGAGGTTAGTGTGGGTTCAGTGAGGAGGGCATTTTTAGTACTAGCCACTAATTGAAGCCCGTTCATATTGAAGTTTTAGAGCCAAGAGAATAAAACATTTATTATAATGCAGCTTTGTCCAATTTATCTATTAACCGAATAAAATACCATAGTCAAAAGTTTTTTCCAATCAGTCAAACCGTTTCTGGGATTAACGTTCACAAACGGCACAGGCAAACGGGAAATAATATTATTGATAAATGCCCCCCCAATAGTAATTTTTATCATATATCCTCCATGTACAAATAGCAATTTTCATAATAACACAAGACAAAACATAACGAGAAATTTTCCGCCACTCAACACGAAATGTCTCAAATTCGGGCTTACGGATGGATATATCGGAATGTCGGATTTGGAATATCTTGAAACTGGGTTCTCTCAACATGTAAGGCAGGAAAAAATTAAATCTGGAGAAAATATCAACAAACGAAAATAAGTTGTAATAAAGCATATAAGAATTTCGACGCAGCGGATAGTAGAACGCATGGCTCAGTGGTGAGAGCGCCTCAACGGTATTCAGGAGGCGCCGGTTCGAATCCCGCTGCGTTCAAATTTTTATACGTTTTCTTTAAATGTCTTTAACAAAAATAAAATACCTAATATTACAAAAAGCATACCCTATATTAACATGAATCAACAATTATTACAGATATTAATGAAAACAATGCCGACGTCAATGTTCCGCTTGCTCACCGGACAAGAGAACCCCGTGTTCATATAACGCGCCTCAAGTGCCTGCGGACGGCGGAGAGCGGAGAGACGGAGAGACGGGCGCTACACACATATGTATGAGTATGTGTGTGTTTTGTGTGTATGTATGTATTTATTTAGAGGTTTTTTTATGTATGTGTGTGTCTTATGTGCTTGTTGAGTATCGGATTATTATATTGATTTTTTATATTGATTTATATTGTTTGACAATAGATGAATTGTAATAAAGTTAATATATGCACAGTTTATAATACAAATTATACATTATAATATACATAATTATATTGCATCGCTTAAGCGGGGCGTTGATTACCGCCGCTTAACACGCAATGCCTCCAAATTCGGCGGAAAGTGGGGAACAGAGTGTCTTAACACTAGGTTCCCTCTGCCTACCCTGCTGTGTGCGGGATTCAGCGTAAAGCTAAAAAAAATATTGCAATCAATTTTTTTTGTTCTAAAGTATAATAGAAACGATTGAAAGTTAAATTATTGTCTATAAAAAAAGGCAAGTACAAGTTTGGTTTTTTTATGTTGACAAATGTGATTACGTTTTTGGTCAAAATATAATAAAAATGTGTTAATTCATAATTGAAAAATTGAATGGCCTAGTTGTTTAATATAATCCGATACTAACCAAGTATGTTATTATTTATATAAATTCTTTTTTTTACTTAAGTGTATAATCATTTTATGTAGATCAATGTACTAAAATCGATATTACCTTTGTTACTTTAGTACTAGCTACTACCAATTGTATTGTATCGAGTTTTTTGCGGTCGTAATATCGATTTCTTTATTAATTCAATATTATTGTCAAACAAAAGATGTTTTATTTATTTATTTTAATTAAATGTTTTTATATTTTTTCAAATAATTAATCTTTTAACGTTTTGTTTATTATATTGAAATAAATCATAATATTTTATTATTGCTCATACTTTATGTCTATGTGATAGTTATAATTTGGTAATAATAAGTTGTATTTCTTAATTAATGTACCTACATATCGTGTGTAACTGCCCTGAATATGCGTTAAAATAGCAAAGGTCAATGAACTTATTATGTCAAATTAGAACAAAAGATAAAGATATCATTTGTTTTTTTTTTTTTGGGAACAGGTACTAGTAAAAAGTTTATTGATAAAAACTGACTTAACTTTTTTTTTCAAAAAGAAAGTTTATATTTGATTATTTTTTATAGAACTTTATTAAATAAAATAGTAAATCATTACAGTTCACTTAACTTTTGTAATTATTTGTAGGTATGCCCTAAAATCGGCATTTAATACGTAGAATTACAAAAATCTGAAAACGCAACATATAAATTTATTATCAATGCCTGCGTTTCTAAAATAAATCAAGTCACATACAAAAAAAAAATTATAAGCTTAATTTTTAGCCCTTACACTTTAAACACGAACATAGATTTCGATTTTCATAAATTTTACAGAAAAGTCTACATATTTATGAAAATGGTTTACATAACAAGTTCATCAGACCTTTATTATAGCTATTGAAGGAATACTCAAAACTTATAAAATAAGAGGTGTGATAAGATGGGAATGCTTACAAATGCTTAAGTGGCTACTATATAAGGTTAGTTCTAAGTTAATGTATTGAAAAAACCAGACATTTTGCACTTGCTTGCTAACTCGCTTCTAATAAAATGAAAAAATAACAAAAACATGTCATTTTTGCGTTAAAAATTTAATCTGTAGGCTTCATTTAAGCAAACCTAAGCTTTAAAACTATATTTTTGTCTATTGTAACTATTTTTTATTTGAAAAAGCACTATTATATCATTTTAATACCAAGCAAGTGCAAAAATTCTAGAAATTATTATCAAATGTGTATACATATTATTCCATTTAATAATTTATTAATTGTATACCTTATATATTGTGTATTTGAGATACGAACGCTCATATCTGCTTAGATATTATTAAAATAAGTTAAAAAAAGTCGAATATAAATTGTACTTCATTGCACTAGCCGTTGCCTTTCTGCCATAGGACAATAAGTATCTTTCTTGTCATAGCTTTTAGTTGAAATGTTGCCATATTTTTTAGTATATAATAACTATATCATTCCATATTAGTCGTGAAATCATTAATTTTTAAATTCATTTTTTATTTTTATATTTTATAACACCAATAATGTTATAAGTTGAAAAAATTAATATAGCTGTTTAGTGCGACTGATGGATTTTGAACCATAGCAAAGTATTGAGGTTAGTCGGGATTCGAGTCTCGGTCGAGAGAATCTCGAAGTGATCGTTTATATATGAATTGATTAGTAAATATATAATATAATATAACATGGAGCATTATTCGTGTAGCGTTTCAAAAAGGTCATATTTTGTAAATTTTATAGTGTGGCTATAGCGTATATGTAATCTGTGTCCCCTTAGCTAAGCTTAGCACTCTGAGGACGAGTCTTTATATTATATTGTATGTATAAATGAAAAAAAAAAGATATTTTGACAACCCTATAATGTAAGACACCTTTAGTAATAACTTTCCGCTTCCCTATATCCCAAGTTTTGATGCTTTGTAGAATAATTGTAATCAAATTTATAACTTTTATTACGTTGCTCTCACGACCAGTGGCAGTTTGAGTGGTTTTTCATTAACAAATAATAAAGAAAATATAATATAATTGATCTATATTAACAAATTTGATTTTCTACGAACAGTCACTGGTCTCCGCCCCTTGTCTCACTTGTTTTATATATACATATATATGTTATAGATATTACAGTCTGATGTAATTTTGTATTGCTAGCTATTGTGAATAAGATTTATTTATATTTACATTGGAAACAGATAATAAATAGCATTTTATTGTGAAAGCTGATATATTGTAGGAACACTATCTAACAAGTGAAATAACTATTGTTGTTCTCATTTCTAAGAGTATTATTCTAGTCTGCATTAAAGTTAAGAATAAACTGAACAAATTTATTGTTTTGTTTTATTTGTGTTTGTACCTAGTTTATTTTATTTTAGAAAATAAATATTGAATGTTTAACAGTTGTGGGTTTGATTTCCACTTGGCGGGGAATGATTATATTTAAATTATTTTCATAAAGATAATGTTGGGGCGTTTAGCTCCGTCCCTCAACTTAACATACAATGTCTAAAATTTAGACAGAAAGTAAAGAACGGAGTGTCTTAACATCAGGTTCTCTCTGGTTACTCTGCTATAGAGAAGAGTGCGAAGGTGCTTTTTTGGTAATTCTAAGTTCAACGTTCATATGACTACAAATTACAAAAATATAGTACATCTTTTCTTTTTGAATCATAATATAGATATTATAAAGAACAATAAGATAAATACATATTTACACATAGGTACATATAGGTACATATTGCAGGTACTCTTGTGGCTTAGTGTTCTAAGCCAAAGATAGGGTAGAGTGGCAGATATTAGAGGGGGCCTATGTCACAGGGCACACTGAATTGAAACCGGTCTGATGTACACCTATATAACCTAACAAAAAAATAATAATAACCAAACAAAAAAAGAATTGTAAATTCAGTAATAAAGGCTTCTGGTAAAAAAACATATAACTAAATAGATATCTATCTTTTCTACATCCATAAATACTACTATACTATGAAAATATATTTAAAATTAATATGTAAATATATATAAATAAATAATCCTTATATATAATATTATTATATACAAATATGCATATAAGTTAATACAAAACAATTAAAAGTGTAATAAAATAATGTAAAGAGTATGAAGACTTAAAGGGCTTAAAAGTCATTTAACAAACAATGAAGATTTTGCACGTCGCCCGAATCAAAATTTAAGCCGATAAATACTGAGAAGTACCAGGAACGCATTAGTGTAAAGGAGGTTGATGTTGAGAGTTGAAAAAGGATAGCAAGAATGGAGACAATGATAGCGTGCGGAACTACAACTTCAATGGGTGACACGCCTACTTTATAGTTATCAATCTTTTCAAGCGCCATCTATTATTTGTATCCAAATTTATGAAATTATTTTTCAATCTGGCAGCAACTAACTAAACGTAAACGTCAACTGTCAAAAAATTAGAGGCAAAAATTGTATAAAATTATGGTCATCGATCTTTTCAAGCGCCATTTATTATTTGAATCGAAAACAATTTAATGAAATTATTTTTTAACCTGGCAACAACTAACAAAACGTAAATGTCAAGTGTCAATAACTTAAAAATTATACAAAAATCTGCAAGTACGTTTGAAAATATCTACATTTTACAATTTTCTTTTGTTTATTTGTTTATAGAAAGTTCATGAGGTCGATCTTTACTCTACTCAGAAACAGTGTTTACAATATTGTGAAATGACGTTATATAAAATACTTTTAGTTGTTTTGCAAATAAACCATATTCTTCTGTTGTGGAAATTTAAACTGAAAATGTCTTAAATACCACTTAACACGCAATGCGTCTAGAATTCGACGGAACTGGGGAACGGAGTGTCTTAACACTAGGTTCCCTCTGCCTACCCTGCAGTGTGCAGAGTACAGCGTGAAGCTAAACAACAAACAAGGAAAATATCTTAATGCATCGTCATTATAATATAAAAAAAATAGAATAAACTCTTTCGTTCCTAATATCCAATACTACAAATCAGTAAATAATAACAAATTAAATTATGATATTAATTAATACAAAATATTAAATAGTTCGGATTCAATTTATAGTCGTTAATAAACTATTAAAGTGTTGACATATAATAAAATCCCACGTGATTTTGACGTATTCGTTTTGAAACTTCTAAATCAAAGTTCAAATTGAAAATTTTGCTAGAATTTTTATTTATATATTTAACTTTGAAATACAATAATCACTAATTAACCTTTTAATGGTCATAATTATTTACTTCGCCTAAACATATTATTAATTACTTTATTTATTATGAAGGTTGTTGTAGCGAATGCCTGCTCATGATGAATGACTGTAAAGATGACTGATTCTGGGTTCAATTCCCAGTCAAGGATATGATTATATTAAAATTGTTTTTATTTCTTTACTTAAGTGAGCAAGAGTTGAGTTCCACCACCCAACATGCAGTACTAAATTTGGGCAAAAATCAAAGTGAGGAACAGAGTGTCTTAACATTAGGTTCTCTCTGCCTCCCCTGCTCTGTGCGGGATACAATGTGAAGCTGGAAAAAAATATCAAAGAGAATGTATAAACACAGTTTTCTGCGAGTAATCCATGCAGGAAAAAGCATACTTTTAATTAAACTTGGTATCTTTAATCATATTCATAACTAGATAAATAATATAAAGTTCATAGTTCATTCCAGTTATACTTTTTTTGTTATTATTTTTAACCCAATGCCGACATATGGTACATTAGAATTCTTTTAACATTATTTGATTTTTAAAATGTCAAGGTTTGTTTTTCTAACATTTTCAGTACTAAACCATAGTAATAGTTACCATTTATGTCATTTGTATGATGATATATTTAGTTTCTTTGAAAAAATATAGTATAAAAAATCTGAAAAGACTCGTAGCACAATTGTGTAATTGAATACAGTTGGTAGCAGATTTTACTTTTCCATACAAAAATAAGCAATAATTTTATAATATATATATGCAAAAAGTATTTAATATTCTTTTTTGTTCTGCTTCACACCTCTTCTTTCCATAGTACAGTAGTCAGGAGAGACTTTTACGAAGATACACCTTTTATATTTATCACTAAAGCAGAAAAATAAGAAAAAAATAAATATATTCATTTATCCAAACGGGAATTGAACCTATAATCAATGGATATATTACAGTAACACTGCACCACAGTGGCCTAAAGATATTTAAAACGAATCATTTATTTTTCATAAAAAACAAACCAGCGGACATAAAAGAAGCCACTTCACTTCTAAAGGTGTTTTATATAATACCCTCCTTTATTAAATTATGTTGATGCAACTGTACACTTTTATAGTGCAAATTAGTATTGAAGGCTGTACATTCATGTTTCTACGCCATTTTTTGTATTAGAATTGAAGAAAAATGCATGTCATTGTGTTTTTTTTGCCAATCAAATGTCATAAGCTACTAAATTTTTCTATAAATATTTAAAATGTTAAAGAATCACTCAAAATTAAAATATTGTTATTACTTAACTATACTTTATTTTTAAATTATACACAACATGTAGCACTGATTTGAATAACACACACTATAGGAAGGACCGCTGCGAAATAAAATAGGAATTAGCATTTGTTTATTATGTATTTTCAAGTTGCTCACAAAGCCAAATCAAATTTACATAAATACAATTTATTGATAACTTTTTATACAAGAAGTAAATAGTACACAAGATTCATTTAAATCATGTTACGGAGATAATCACTGGAAAATAAATTACTTAACCTTGCACATTCTATGATAAAAAAAAAATCAGTATCCATAGAGATCAAAAACAGATAATAACGCATCGACTTGCATATGCTGATAAGATTGACAAAGGCATTAAACTTTGTGACAATACACTATCCTTTGTATAAAATTAACCAAATTTGATCAACTATGAAATATATACATAAGGGTCTCGGTAATTTCATTATTTAGCTATTTATAATTATAGTAAAAAAATATGCATACCTAATATCATAACGAAGCTACATGTGATAAGGTAAACAATAATCTGTGGGTTTTTTGGACTACACTGAGACAATGAAGGGCGAGGCTATGAGGAAATGCAAGAGGTTGACCTGAGCGGGCGCGAGGCCGGGGCGCCGCGGCGGCGATGTCCGCCGATAATAAAAATTTATCCACAATTGTCTCTTCACAAGTTACTCGATCTAGGTTGTAAAACATAACTTGCACTCTTAAAATCATGATATATATGTTAGATACGTCCACTTAGTGTAGCGCGTGGGGGAGGCACTGGCTGCGGCGGGAGGCGCTCAGTTGTCCATGGCGTATCTCCTGGTCCACTCCTTGGCGTTTCGGATGGCTTCGCTCTCGTTCACTTTCCACAACTCGGCGACGTCGTTCGCGAGCGGGTCGTCGGGGTTAGGGGCCGATAGTAACGCTTGAATCGAGAGGAGCACCGTACGGATCTGCAGTGCGGGACTCCATTTGTCTTTCAAAATATCCAGGCATATGCGACCCAGTCGATCTATATTCGGATGATAAATTTTAGTAATAAACCTAACCTTAGGCGCTGACATAGGGTAGTCCTCTGGAAGGAATAGTTCTAATTTGAATAGTCCTCCCTCGAACGGCGAGTCCTCGGGGCCGGTGACGATTACGTGAAAATAGCGCGCATTGTTCTCACTCGGCACCGCGCTGATTCCCGGCACCGGCTCTTGCATCAATCGCTGTGTCTCTTTGATTATTCTACGTGGTAGGGCTGCCATTTTATTTATGCGGTCTAGCGCAATTTGTCAAATGAGAGCATGTAATCATATAACCGTTTAAAATATCAAATAGTCTTTGCACTGTACGTGTAATTAACTTTTTTGAGGCACGTTCTATTAATTTACTAATTAAAATAGCACATTAGCCATGATAATGCTGAAAACGCAACTACAAAAGCGATGTTAAAGTACCAACTTCAATTTTTTTATAGAGCATGGACAATAGTCCAATTTTTGACCGCCATAGACAAAACATTATAGAGGCTAGATTGAAATATGAGAATAACAAAATCAATTCATTAATAAATTTTATAATATTTTCAAATTTTGGAATGAATTTTATATTTTTCACGTACATACGTAACATAGTATCTTAGTTAAATTTATTAAAGTATAAGTAACTACATAATTCGATACAAGTACGACATAGACTTATATAAAATGATGTTTAGATTTATAATATTTGTCTTATTAAAATTAATTAATTAAAAATAAAACTAAGACTAAATTTATTAAATTAAAAATATATGTAACTACAGTAAGCATCTGACTATGTAAGTAATATTTTTAAATTTATATAACAAAATATTTTTCTTTTTTTAATTTAAATTGCTTATACTTTATCAAATTATATATATTATATAATTATAACAATTATTACTTTTAAGGAAAATTAGTTTATATTTATAAATGGCTATATAAGATATAGACATGTTATAATGTTTAGGGTTTATGTCACAAGATAACAGAACCTCTGTTGTACAGATTTCCGCTACGTAACAACTTTTCTACTACGCGTAAGATGGCGTTATATTTAAATCTTCTATGAGTGATTTAATTTAAACAATTTTTGAAATTAGGGACCTAATATTAAAAATAATGTAAGAAATAAAACAAGTAAGGTAACGTTGTTTTATATTTTAAATATAAATAGTTTATGCTAATTTGTTTCAAACATAACAGAATTACCTATATGTATATTTTTTATTGTGGCCAGTCGTGGCCCAGTGGCACAAGCGTGTGACTGTAAACGACTGGTTGCGGGTTCGATTCCCACTCGAGGAGTGGAAATATTTAATATTTCCATTTTCATCGCTCTGGTGTCGAGGTAAAGCACGGCGTTAAGTTCCGCCACTTAACACGCAATGCCTCCGAATTCGGCGGAAAGTGGGGAACGGAGTGTCTTAACACTAGGTTCCCTCTGCCTACCCTGCTGTGTGCGGGATATAGCGTGAAGCTTTTTTTTTTAATTTTAATTTTTAAATTTTTTATAATAGAGCCTGGCTGTATGACTTTATGTAATCATGACTTGGCCGTTATGAGTTTGATTCCCACTCAGTGAAATGATTATAATTTAATTTTTTTCACTTCTCCGCTCTAGTGAGAAGGAGTATCTTGACACTAGGTTCTTTGCAACAAATGGTTTTGACAAGCGGATAGAATACATAACACAGTAATCCTCAATCTTTTTTTTGCTGCGGCACATATTTAACGATTTCAAAATTTGGCGGCACACAAAGAACAAGATTTTAAATGATATAATTTAATAATAATAACATTTAATAATGTTCAGCAAAATTCAAAAGCGCTAAATTTTGCAAATTTATAATTAAATTTGTAAAATTTGGCGGTATGCTTTTGAATTTTGGCGGCACACAAAAGTGCCGCGGTACAGTGGTTTAGAATCACTTATATAACATAACATAGGTACAATTATATTCTGTGCCATCGCGCCATGATGGCGTATTTGGTAAGTATTTGGTAATTATTTCATACAAAGTAAATATACGTAACAGATATATTAACTGCATACCAAAATTAAATGATAACCTGCAATACAATTCCATGTAGTATTAACAAGTTGTAAGTCAAAGCTTTGCATGCAAACGATCCATTTGTAATTTGGTATCTCCTTTTGCCTTTGATCGTAGTTTGCTTGTGACAGGGGATTTGGAGGCAATCGTAAAATTATGATGGTTGCATTGGCTTATATGTGAGCTCTTAGTTAGGTAAAACTGATGCTTTTAGAGAAGAAGGAATGTTAAATATGTATATAATTTATTGAAAAATATTACTTATGCATAGGGGCCAGTCGTGGTCCAGTGGCAGAAGAGTGTGACTGAAAATGGCTGGTTGTATTCGATTCCCACTCGAGGAGTAGAAATATTTAATATTTCCATTTCCTTCGCTCTGGTATCGGGCAAAGTGCGGCGTTAAGTCCCACCACTTAACACGCAATGCCTCCGAATTCGGCCAAAAGTGGGGAACGGAGTGTCTTAACACCAGGTTCCCTCTACCCTGCTGTGTGCGGGATATAGCGTGAAAGTAAAAAAATCTACAACAATCATTATACAGTCCTAACTGTATCACAATATCCTCATTCTAAATTGGCAATAATAATAAATATCCATACCGTATAATTTTCAGGCAAACCTTCGCAAACCACTTTACTCCCATGCATAATTTCCGTTTGGTCGGGCAGCTGTCCCCCGCTGTTTTCGCAACACGTGAAATAAGTTTCTCTGACGTTTAAATATTACTTTAGATTATAGGTTGTTATCTTGAGTATTTCGTAGCCTTCAAGACGCTATTAGGAAACGGTTTTTTTAGGTAGTAATGGGTTCGATTTGAAAAAGATGCGTTATTTATTGAATTTATATTTTTTTTTTAGCTTCACGCTGTATCTCTTGCGGGGTAGTCAAAGAGAACGGAGCGCTAAACGCTACGGTCCCTGCATACTTCTTTCGCCTCGTCCACTGTCATCAACCTCTTCATACACGCTCTCCTGGGGGTCCTCATGCTTTTTACGTGACCTTCCTCCAGTATCGTCGATACTCTGTTTTCGAAGGTCAACCGAGGTCTCCCCCTGCCTCTCTTACCACTCATGCGTTATTTATTGAATAAATATATAATTTTAAAATGAAAAGTGTATGGGAGTGGAGAACGGAGTATCTTGTCATTCCCTCTGATTAGCCTGCTATGCGAGAAAAGGTTAAGTTGTAAAAAATACAACAAAATAAATATATATCAAATATGATATATTAATGAATAATGGATATTTCTTCGTCATTTACGTCGTTCTGGTATTATTGATGTCTAGTTATGTTATTATTGATATCTAGTTTATTCAGCATCATGCTTTTTCCCAGTAATCCGTTCCTCCCTTGAGTTATGAGTATGAAAATATAATATATTTTGGCATGAAATCTGAATACGTGTGCAAATGTTGAAGCAAATCGTATATACATTGATTGACAGGTACAGTTACAAATGAAGCTAACATAAATTTTCCATTCCTTTTACATGAGGATACGCGGAGAACGAAGACAGGTGACAAATACGCTATATTTATATATAGCGTTATGATAAAAAGAAATAAGATACTAATATAAAAATTAAAATTATAACACAAAAGTCTAAATTTCTGTCTGAAAACGGAGTGTCTCGTCTCTAGATACTCTCTTACTACCATATTATGCGCAAAGCAAATCAAAAAAAAAATATAAAAAAAACCATTAAAACCATTCCAAAAGCTAAAATTAATTTTAAATGTTATTACCCTATAAAAGTATTGCAGACTTTTTATATTATACCGTTAAAGTGGACATAACATAAGCGTTGCGTCATAAAATTATTGGGAGATGAGACATTACCGATGTTTTGACGTAAAACCTGCGGGTTATGGTCGCAAGAAATTGTCTTGATATTTCTTTTCAAATAAAACTGTGGGTTTTTTTTACTTCTAATATTCAAAGATTTTTATAGGCAAAGGTGATGGATATGCCGCAGAATTCGAATTGCAAGAAAATTAACTTTAAGAAAAAGAAAAATATCTTTTCATTCTTGTTGTAATAGGAACACACGAGCGCACGCAGCGAGCTAAGTTTTTTTTTAAAGCTGCACGGTGTGTCCGGCATACGGCAGGGTAGGCAGAGAGAACCTAGTGCTAAGACACTCCCTTCCCCACTTTTCGCCGAATTCGGAGGCATTGCGTGTTAAGTGGCGAAACTTAACGCCGCGCTTTGCCTCAATACTAAAATGGAAATATTAAATATTTCGACTCGTCGAGTGGGAATCGAACCCACAACCAGTCGTTTACAGTCACACGCTTGTGCCACTGCGCCGCGGTTATCCAGCAGGTTAGACAGAGGGAACCTAATGTTAAAAGACTCCGTTCCCCATTATAGAACTATAGTATAGTATAGTTATTATTTCGTTTCTCTACGTACCAAGGTACTTTCCGCGTGTATTAGGGACAATTAGTGTGAAGTGGCGGATTTCAGCGCCACGTTTTGTCTTCTTACCAGAACGGAAGGATGAAAATAGCTTATATATAATTACTCCCTTGGATGGGAATTGAACCTACAACCAGACGTAATTACAGTCAGACGTTGTCCCACTGCGCTACGATGGTCCCACTGAATTTATTACTGCATGTCTTTCATTGTCATGGCTTTTTAGTCATTTGTATTTGGCTATTAGAGGAGTCACACTTCAGATGATATAGTTATGTTTTTCTTGCAATTGGGAAGAAGTATGGAGAGAGGATAAAGATCTTCAGTTTTTTATTTTTTTTTATTTAATTAATCTCTCTGAATATTAATTTTATTCCAAAAAACGTCATACATACTATAAAAAGACATTTTTTGAAAACCTAAAAATGTGGCCGCAAAAGAATTCAAACGTATATTTTATTTTAAAATTCAATTTTAAAGAAATTAAAAATATTTATTCAAAAAATAAAGCTAAAAGAGAAAAATTGTCAATTTATTTCTCAGAAAAGCACATATTTTGTATGAATTGAATCATTAGAAGACATCGAGAGCAATTTTTCACTGACTCTATAATATAAAGCGTTTGCGGTTAAGTTGATTTACGAACTGAATTTAGACGATGTGGAGAAATTCTTTACACAGTAATTCTCTTGGCAATCGTTTAGTGTATTCTGTCGTGGCTCTCCAAGAATCTTATCAAAGATGCGATGGTTGTGGGTTTGATTCCTGTTAGTGCAAAAAATGATTTTTTTTTACCTTCACGCTGTATTCCGCACACAGGTGGCAGAAGGAACCTAGTGCTAAGACACTCCGTTCCCCACTTTCCGCCAAATTCGGAAGCTTGCGTGTTAAGTAGCGGAACTTAACACCGCGCTTTACCTCGACACCAGAGCGAAGAAAATGGAAATATAATTTCCACTCCTCGAGTCAGAATCGAATCCACAACCAGTCGTTTACAGTCACACGCTTGTGCCACTGGGCCACGACTGGCCACCATGATTTATTTTTTTATTTTATCTTTTTCGTCTATTAAGACAAAAAGTCATGCCTTAACTGTATATGGTATTTTTGGTAGCTTATCTATGGTAAATTATATAACATCTGTATGTAATACTTTTAAACATTTTTAAAGTGTTATTCCACACTTAGGAAAATTGAAAAAGACATTTAAAGAAAACTTATAAAAATTTGAACGCAGCGGGATACGAACCCGCGCCTCCTGATATCGTCTTTTTCAATCTGTATGTAAGTTTGTAGACTACAATAGCTGGTAAATTGTATAACATAATGATGATCCTTTATTTTCGTCTTATGTAAATAAAACAAGAAGAAATCTAGAAAGGTAAAAAAAATTGAACATAATGGATTTGAATATGGCAACTCTCAGAATACGTCCAAGTGCTTTAAACATTAAGGCCAAACTTTTTATCTAAGTCACTTTGATATACATAACATATTCAAGGTTTTAATTAAAAAAAAAGCTTTGCTTGATGAGTAACGGAACTTAACACTGCAGTTCGTTGTTAGAAGTTAGTTAGAAAACATTTTAATTATTAGCATTCCCTTGTTAGTGTGCAGAGAGAGTGGGCTCAAAATTCCTTTAGACCTTTTCTCAAGGTCACAATTTCTAAATATAAATAGTTTTTCCGCAAAGCAAAGTAGTCAGAGATAACATAGAACTAAGACACTCTGTTGTCCACTTTTAACCCCAAATCGAAACATTGTCGGTCTCTTTTTTTTTAGCTTCACTCTGTATCCCGCACACAGCAGGGTAGGCAGAGGGAACCTAGTATTAAGCCACTCCGTTCCCCACTTTCCGTCGAATTCGGAGACATTGCGTGTTAAGTGGCGGAACTTAACGCTGCGCTTTACCTCGGCACCAGAGCGAAGAAAATGGAAATGTTAAATATTTCCACTTCTCGAGTGGGAACCGAAGCCACAACCAGTCGTTTACAGTCACACGCTTGTGCCACTGGGCCACGACTGGCCACAAAATAGTTTAAAAATAGAGAAATATAATTTATAATATTATATTGTATTTTCACTGAAAATACAAGTTAATAAGCCATTATTTCATAACTTACCTGTCTCGTTACATTTAAGCCGGCGGCTGTCAGCTCCTAACGCAAACAACAGGGTTGACGCAAATAAATAAATATTTTATTTTTTTGTACTGTACCCTCTTAATTAAGTTAGGCTTTAATTTGTTTTTTTCTGTGTTCCCACGTATTCATGTCATCAAGTGTAATTTAATTTAGTACATTGTTGTATATGTGTATATTCGGTGTTTCGACATTTTTAGAACACGTACATATGTATATAAAAAAAACAAAATAAAAAATTTTGAAAAAACCCACGACGGTTTAATTGTACTTGAAAAAGGATAAAATAACTAGAAATCCCCCGCCTAAAAGAATATATGTAACGAGATGATGGGGACGACTTCGTCGGAGCTGCCATTACTTACAATTAAAATATTAATATGGGAAAAAATTAAAATATTAATATGAATTTACAATTAATTGATAACTGGTACTCCTTTTAAAAACTTTTAGAACGAAATCTATACCGTTAGCTACTATATTTAAAATAGAGGTTGCAACTGGCAGCCCCCGACGAAGTTGTCCCCATCATCTCGTTACATATATTCTTTTAGGCGGGGGATTTCTAGTTATTTTATCCTTTTTCAAGTACAATTAAACCGTCGTGGGTTTTTTCAAAATTTTTAATTTTGTTTTTTATTTTAAACTTTTTAAAATGAATAGATACACATTATATGTTATTACATAATTTCGAAATACTTTACATTAATCTTCATGCAAATCCAAAAAAAATTATAAACCCAATGCTTTCTGGTTATCAAATACTTATTGCAACGCCTGGCAGATTATCACCGTAACATTTTCAGGAAATTTAAGTCTAACCAAATCAGTGAAAATCACAAAACCCACTAGTAGTTTTGATGTAGCGCCCCGTGGTAGTTGGTGATATGGCATATAAAAACATGCACCAATTAAACCTGAACCTATCACAGAAAACTGCATCTAAATAGGTTTCACACAAAAAATACAAGCAAATGCTTACTGCAGCGCCCCCTGGTGAGGTGTCACCGTGATACATATACGAGAACACGCGCTAATTAAGCCTGATCCTATTTTTGATAACTGCATCCAAATCGGATTTATAGTTTTAACTTTGCATAATTAGATGTTTAATGCAGCGCCCCCTGGTGAGTTCTTAACGTAAAAAAGAACCTAAAAACTTACACCAAGTAAAGGTAAATCTAATACTAAAAACTCTGCCCAAACGGACAAGTAGTTGTGGTTTTGTTTTAAATATTACAAACAAATGTTACTGCAGCGCCCCCTGGTGAGTTAACAAGATAAAACATATCCAAGAACATGCACTAATTAAACTTGAGCTTATCACTGAAACTGCATCCAAATCGAATTCGTCATTTTAGCTTTGCACAAACAATATTTTACTGCAGCGCCCCCTGGTGACTTGTCACCGTAATATAAATTTAAAAACATGCTCTAAGCAAAGCGGAATCTAATACTGAAAACTCTTTCCAATCGTACTAGTCGTTTTGGTTTTACACAAAAAATAGAAGCACCTACTTACTGCAGCGCCCCCTAGAGAGTTGACACATACATAAAAATATGCACTAAGTAAACATACATGATACATATATGAAAATATGCACTAAGTAAACTTGAATCTATCACTGAAAACTGCATTCAAATCGGACTCGTAGTTTTAGTTTTGCACAAACAAATGTACTTACTGCAGCGCCCCCTGGTGAGTGGTCACCGTAACACATATATGAAAAGATGCACCAATTAAACCTGAACCTATCGTTGAAAGTTTTATCTAAATCGGACTAGTAGATTTTACTCTGCATAAACAAATGTTTACTGCAGCGCCCTCTGGTGAATTTTCACCGTAACAAAAAAACAAAAATCTAAAAATATGCATTAAGCAAAGCTGAATCCAGTTCTGAAAACTCTATCCAATCGGATCAGTAATTTCGGTTTTAGACAAATAAATACAAGAAAAATTTTGGTTTTATACAAAAAAACTCAAACAAATGCTTACTACAGCGCCCCCTGATGAGTGGTCACCATAAAACATATATTACAAGACGCACCAATTAAGCCTGAACCTATCCTTGAAAGTTACATGTAAATTGGACTAGTAGTTTTTGATTTGCATAAACAAATGTTTACTGCTGCGCCCCGCTGGTGAGTTTTCCCCCGTACAAAAACCAGAAAATCTTAAAATATGCTCAAGGCACAGATGAATCTTTTTTTGAAACTCATTTTCAATCGGAGCAGTAGTATCGGTTTTTAGACAAATAAATAGAAAAAAAGTACAAACAAAAAAATTGCTTACCTCTGCAGCGCCCCACCTGGTGTTGACACGATAAAACATATCCAATAAACATTCACCATTAAACCTAATCTATCACTGACAATCGTATCAATCAACTATTATTTTTTTTGAGATAATTGAAAACATTCGTTTTCACGTAAAATCTTACTGCAGAAGCGCCCCCTGGTGAGTTAAGGCAATACGACATATCTAGGACATACGCCAATTGAACAAACCTATTATAAACCGTAAATCCAATCGGACTTAAGAGTTTTGCGGTGAGTGCTAGACTACGGGGGTGCGTTGAGACCGTCCGACTCCCGACCGCCTCATATTTTAGTTTTACCGTGGCCGTGGGCGGCCTCACAACACACCCTCAGGTACACGCAAACAACAAACAAACAAACAAACAACACACACCTCTCACCCCAACAACATATACAGTCGCCGTTCCGGCGTCCCGCGGGTAAAATAAAATTAACTTTTTTTAAAGTAAATAATTGAAATATAAGTACTACTAAATATTATATAATTTTATCAAAAGAGCGTGTTCAACAAATTATTATTTCTGAAATACTCAATTAACCAAAAATTTAATTTCCCCGTTCATAATTTTGGTCTTAAATTCTAAAATATAATTATATATTCTTTATTATATGGCCCATATTAGTCAGTGAAAGTATCTTTAAAATTGGTCCAGCCGTTCCGTAGATTAGGGGAAACGAACAGACAATCAAATAAAAAATTGTAAAAAAAATTATTATGATATATATAATATGTATATGTCGTGGCCATATCGTAGATTTGACGACTTCATGATATCGTTGACAATATCATGAAATGGTCGCAGTTCATGAAATGACCAATTATCGTTTGGCCCGATCATGATGTCGTTTGACGAAATCAATGACAGCCTAACGTTTAACGATATGGTCAACTAAACGCGTGGCTTTTTCATGAATTCGTCGATATTGTTTGACCAAATCGTCAAATATTTACTTAAACGACTGATAGAGGCGCTAGAAGCGCTTTTTGTATATCAGCTGTTTGTAATAAAGTCAACATTTTAGTTTTTTAATATGTGTTTTTTTATTAAAAGCGAAATTAATTGTTCTTTTATTTTAAGTAAAAATGTTCTTCTTATTAAAATATTGATATTTATATAAAATCATTTTAATTTTATTCAAGTCGATATGCAATATAATAATAATAAATTTAAGAAATTATATAGTAAAAAGTACTTTTATATACTAAAGAATCTGTTAAATTAAAAAAGTTTAACCTAACCTAACCTATCTTATTTGATTTTAAGTATCTTCACACAAAATAAATCTAATTACGTAAAATATTTTTTAGGTTAGGTTAGGTTAAACTTTTTTTAATAAATTGATTCTCTAGAAATTGAAAGTGTTTTTGTCTAAAAATAAAGTCATTATATATAATGAGATCGTTATACGCACATATTCTAAATTTGTATTAAATATATTATAAGGACACCTTATTTTACGATATGACCAAACGTCGATGACGAAATCGTTAAATGTTGACGAATTAACGATATCGTCAAATTCAGTTGGTCATTTCATGAACTGCGACCATTTCATGATATTGTCAACGATTTCATGAAATCGTCAATTAAACGATATGACCACGACATATATACGTATGTATTTATTATTTTGTAGATATAAATAAGATATATTTTACTTTTAACATTTTTAAAGTGTTATTCACACACTTAGAAAATTGAAAAAGACATTTAGAAAACTGCTAAGGCAAACGTTCGCATGACTTAACGGTCAGAGCGCCTGGACGGTTCCCAGGAGGCGCGGGTTCGAATCTCGCTACGGTCAAAGTTTTTTTATGTTTTCTAAATATCTTTTTCAAGTTATTTTTTAGTTGGCAACCCTAAACAATACATACATTCAAACATTTATTTTGACTATTTCATGAGATATAAAAGTAGCGAGATGACAGTCGTGCCAACATTCCACTCTAATCTCGGTTGTAACTCTTTGATGCCTCGAGGTTCATTCTGCATTATATTACTTATATCTATGTACCAACATAATAAAAACAAAATCCTTGCTCCTTGTAAGCATATAAACATAGGTTTAGAGCCCGTCGTGGCGCGTAGAGCGTTAGTTGTAGGTTTGATTCTTACTTGGGGAAAGATTATATTTAAATTTTCAATTCTTCGCTCTGGTGTCTAAGTTTGTCTTATCCATTGAGTCCTTCCACTCAACAAGCAACGTCTCGATTTCAAAGACCCTCCGTCTTGACCCTCCGTCTTTCCTGACTGGGGTAGTCAGGAAAGACCTAGGGTCAATGCTATCCTTTTTGCTTTTCCTTTTAGGTTTAACTTTAAAACTGTATTTTAAATGTTTTATTAGTAGATTTCATAAAACATATTTTTAGAAAACGTACAAAAAATTGAACGTAGTGGAAATCGAACGCATGTCTCTTATAAACCGAGGAACCACTCTGACCACTAATTTTTATCCAGTTACGTTTAAATTCTTGTACGCTTTTTATGTTTTGAATTGCATTTCTATAGAGAGATTTCTGCTACGCGAAAAACATTTTAAAGAACAATTATGAGGACGACAGAAGTTATAAGTAAAATATGTATACAGCACCAATATTAATAGGTCAGTGTTAAACTCAGTCAGTGTTAATCACGTCAGTTGTGGGTTCAATTACCATTCGAAGATATAATGATTTACTCAATTTATTAGCCTCTTCCCACTTTGATATAAAGCGCGGCGCTGAGTTCCGCCACTCGAAACGCAATGTCTTATATTCGGATGGAAGTGGAGAACGGAGTGTCTTGACACTAGGCTATCTCTGAATACTTGACAAAAACTTTTAAAGTTTTATTGTTTATTTATCGTTTAATCATATTTTGTCAGTAGCTTTTGTTACTTATGACGTAATTTTGAACAAAAAGCTGAGAAAGCAGCGATATAAGATGTGTCATTAGATTTTTTCTGCCGTTTCTATCAAATTAGAGGAGAATAAGGATAAGAATAAGGATATTTCCATTATTATAACATTTGCGGTAAAGGGACTAGAAATAATATTAATATTAATAACGTTGTTTGTTTGGGATTAATTTATCTATACGAGAGAATATATTCAATTCACAGTTAGGAAATTAATCCTCGCACTAAGGAGTCCATCGTGGTCCAGTGGGACAGCGTCTGACTGTAATCGCGATGGTTGTGGATTCGATTTTCATTTTGGATAATGATTTATTAAATTTTATTTTAATTTCTTTGCTCTGGTACCTAAGACAATACGCAGCGCTAAGTTCTGCCTCTCAGCAGGTAATATCTATTGTGGGATATATACCGATTGAGGGCAGGAGGTGAAACCGAGTGGAAATCGCAGAAAGACGCGGAAAAAATACATGAAGGTGAAAAAAAATGTTTTTCTGATAATTATATTAATACACATACACATTTTTTTATTTTGATTTACTACGTTTGCTTATAACAGTAAACTCGTGCGCATATTTAAAAAAAACATCTAAAGCCTTTCGCTATATAATATTTAACGATTTCGCTTGAGTCGTGAGTCGCAGACTCACATAGTGTGAATGTAAAGCGACTGGTTGTGGGTTCGATTCCCACTCGAGACTAATATTTTTATTTGCTCTAGTGTCGAGGCAAAGCGCAGCGTTAGGTTCCCCCACTTAATACGCAATGCCTCCGAGTTCGGCGGTGCGTAGGGAACAAAGTGTCTTAACACTAGGTTCCCAATGCCTACCCTGCTGTGCGTGGGATACAGCGTGAAGCTTAAAAAAAATATATAATTATAGTTTTTTTGATAAAAACAACCTTTCAAGTATAATTTTCTAAGAATATAAATAAAATACACACTTTAATTGTTCCTTTTAATTTATTAAAAAAGGTTCTCGTTTTTACACAGAACAGCCTCCGGGGTTTCCAGTGATCGATGCTTATGTATTATTTAAAAAATGCCTACTATTTAACATTAAAACAAAGATTTTATTAAAGAGTACACATTTTCTATGTAACGTTCTTTTGCTGTAATTTATTTGAAAACAATGAATGATTTTTTGTTATCAAACTAAAGAAAGAAATTTATTTATGTAGAAACTGGCGTTTCTATGAAATACCATCAATATTGATAAAGTAAGGCTTGGTCTTGACCGTAAATGTGTTTGGTTGTGGGTTCGATTCAAACTAGTACAAATTATTATATTTTTTTATTTCCGCTCTGGTAAGACAAAGTGCGGAGTTGAATTCCCCTACACAGATTTTTTTTATTGAGTGAAGGAGGCAAACTAGCAGAAAGATCACCTGGTGGTAAGTTTACCTTCGTTCATAGACATCCACAACATTAGAGTTATAGATGCCTTGGGGATGTAGGATGGAAGAAGGGGGGAAGGATGGGAATGGTGGGAATAGGGAGAGCTGGCTTGCATGTCACCGAACCGGAACACATCATCAGATGTTTGGCGTTTTGTCTTCGACGTGATAGTGGTCGCAATCCAGTCGGAGACCGACTCTCCTATCACCAAGCTACTGGGTTACCCGCCTTTCACGGCATGCTGCCCAGCGGCGGAGGAGAATTGTAATCTTAAGCCATGAGAATACAGAGTATAATAAATAATGTCTCGATTTCAAGCGAAAAATGGAGAACGGAGTGTCTTAACACTACGTTTTCTTTGGTTACTCAATATTTATATAGAAAAAAAATGAAGCTATTTTTAAGGTGTGAGGCGAATTTCCTCTAGTTAACACAATTCCTTAATAGACTTGTAATTCGTTACATTTTTAAATATTTAACTATCTTGTCATATACTTTAACAGGCACTACTTAGATTTAGTTCATATATAAAAATATACAAATTATTTAATTATCTACGTGTCAAAGAAAGAAGACATAAGAAGGTTTTTCCCCTAACTTTTACTCTGACGAAAATTGTTAGAGCAGGACGTACAACTTTTTAATTAAAAAAAGGTCTCCCTAAGCTTCTTTCGCCAGTTTTTATCTTTTTCTTTTATAATTGGTGAGAGTGTATGTATATACGTTTGAAACTTTACGCTTTCACGCTTTTCTCTCGTAGCAGAGTAGGCAGAGAATCTAGTGTGAAGTCACTCTTTTCTTTACTTTCGGCCCAAAATCGAGATAATGCGGAACTTATCACCGCACTTAGTCGTAGGCACCAGAGCAAAGAAATTAACATTTAAAAGTAAATCGAGTGGAACGAACCCACAACTAATCGCGTTTACAGCAAATTTATAAATGTTTATTACTATTATTATAGTGCAGAGTTTTTTTTGTCATAGATTATATATATGACGGTGACAAAAACTTAAATGTTTATTATCAAAAAAAAATCTATTTTCTCCTACTTGCTTTGACAAAGTGCGACGTCGGTCATCACAATATAAGATATTATGTCATTTTAAGCAAAAAGTTCAATTGCATTTAAAAAAAAATTGTACCAAATTATAATTATTGTATTAAGTTACACATGACTCGAAAAACTTTGACTTTAAAATCATACACATAAGTACAGAATATGCAACTATGTATTACAAATTTTATAATATTTTTTTCTTAAAGAAACCAACCAAGTACAACTAAGTCACATAAATTTTGTCATTTTATACTGCAATTTGTTATTTTTCTCGTAGCATATTTTACCCTTAGAATTGAAATCTATCTAAAAATTCTAATATATCTAAAAAAATCCATAATACACCGAATGATGTTAAAGTCAACATGTTTACCACCTGTTTATTCGCACTAAACTGACTGTTTAAGGTTAAAAAACGCTGTCATTACTGCACGTTCAAGTATTATCGAACACTCATTTTAAAGTATTATCGAAAAACTAAAAATGACCAATTCCGACCAAGTCTCTAAATTACATTTTTGACGATAAACAAGACAAAACAAGCAGAGAAACGACGAGAAGTCTAGTGGGACAGTAATTTATTGTAATCGTGATTGGTTATAGATTCGATTCCCATACGGAAAAATGCTCATAATTTAATTATTTTCATATCTTCGGTATGGTGAACAAGACAAAGTCCCGATTTCGGGGGGAAAGTCGAAAGTGGAGTGCCGTGACACCTAGTTCTCCCTAGTTATTCCGTTACGCGGGAAGAATCGTGAATCTGCGATAACTAAATTAATGAAAATTATTGATACTTTTAAACATTTTTAAAGTGTTGTTCCACACTTAGGAAAATTGAAAAAGACATTCTAAGAAAACGTATAAAAAATTCAGCTCATTGGCGAGAGCGCCTGGGCGGTATTCAGGAGGCACGGGTTTGAATCCCGCTGCGTTCAATTTTTTATACGTTTTCATTAAATGTCTTTTTTAAAACTATTGATTTTTTGGTTATGTCACTATAATTCTAAAGATATAAATAAATATATACAAATAAAACTTTTTTACACTCTAATATGAAACGTAGATAGGAAATCCGGTGCTCGCACAACCACATGTTCAAAGTCCATAAAGGACAGTCTACCATCACCATCGACATCAGCTTCGTCTAGAACACTGGCTACAATCTCATCGCGTTCTTGAAGCTGGAGTTCCCCTTTGGTCAGCAGCCTCGTTGCTTCTAACAGGTCTTCTCGGCCGATGTACATGTCGTCATCCAAATCGTATATGCGAAAGGCGTACCTGTTGAAGATTTTTTGAATTCTTTAATAGCGAAAGAGTCACTAAGTAAAATAGGAACATTTTTTAATGCGTAATACAACACTATATAAAAGGGGCCAGTTGTGGCGCAGGTTGTGGGTTGTGGGTTCGATACCCACTCCAGGAGTGGAAATATTTAATATTTCCATTTCCTTCGCTCTGGTAACAGAGACAAAGCGCGGCGTTATGTTCCGCCACTTAACACGTGTTGCGTCTGAATTCGGCGGAATGCGGGGAATAGAGTATCTTAACACTAGGTTCCCTCTGCCTACCCTGCTGTGCGCGGGATACAGCGTGAAAAAAAAAGTATACAAAATGTATATATAGTCTTAACAGGGATATAAATTAAAATAGGGAAAAACTTATGACTTTTTTTAGGCACGACGAGAAGGTTATCATGGTGCAGTGGACAGTATTGTGAGTTCTATTCTCACTGGGAAGAATGATGCTGCAATAAATAAATAAAATTATAATTTTAAAGTGATCTGTTTGTAGGATGCTCTTTTGATAATTTCTAATTCTGACAAAGATTCCTTTAGACCTACCATCAGAATGTAGTATAATGCGAAGAAAAGTGAGGAGAATAAGTCCAATCCAAATTAATATTTTTACCAAAACGATTTCTTTATGATTTTAAATGAATCATGTACACCATATACTAATACTTTTTATTTCAATAATATAAGAAATGGAAATATTTAATGTTTTCATTTTCCTCGCTATGGCGTCAAATCAAAGTTTAGTCCCGCCAACTAACACGCACTCACTGCTCCAGAATTCGGCGGAAAATGGGTAACGGAGTGTCTTAACACTAGGCTCCCTCTGCCTATCCTGTGTGCGGGATACAGAGTGAATTCATTGAATAAATTCATTATGAAATAAACACAGTGACGTTCTATCCTTAATTCCTTATTATTCGTGGTCGCTGATTTCGACCTTCCCTAAGAGATAAGCCCCTGTCCCTATTATAGGCCGATTTGGGTTCATTTCATGCTATCTGTGATTGACATAGGTCCAGTAGATAAATAGAATGTCTAGTTATATAATTTGCAGAAAATTAACCACGGGAAATGCTCCCAATGTTATCTAAATTTTGACCACATTTGGTATTTAAGAATGTGAGCTAAGGTAAGGTGATTTTAGATACTTTAAAGTGTTATTCGCACCTTTAGGTAATTGGAAAATATATTTTTAGAAAACATATAAAAAGTTTAACGCAGCCGGTAGTAGAACGTACGCAGGCGATTACTTGGTCGGTTTCCAGGCGCGTTTTTTTAAAAATGTCATGTATTTGAAAGTTTTTTACTTGTTCACCAAAGTGAAGAAATGAAAATAATTAAATTACAATAATTCCACTACAATATTCCGCGGCTTTAATCATACAATGACTCTGCCCCACGATGGACACAAGTATATGAGTTTATTTACGAAAAAGGTTTTTTTTCAGTTTCACGCCCTATCCCGCATATCAAAGAAGGTACTGGGTCCTCTGTATATTGCGTGTTAAGTGACGGGATTCAACGTCGTTTTTGTATTACCAGAGCAGGGAAATGAAAATTGTTTGAAATAACAATCATTCCCTAGAGTGAGAATCGAACCAATCGAACCCACAACCAATCGTTTTTAAGGCGAATTTCTATCCCCCTGCACCACGTTGGTCTTAAAAAATATATTATAATAGTAACGCTTATATAAAAGTATATTGTTTTTGATTTATCAAATGAAAATAACTCAAATGCCTTTCCAAACAGAACAATGAGTGCTCGAGGCCTTATACGATTGGTACTATAATTATGTTGACATTTAAAACAAAAAAATATTATTTCTGTTCTTTCAATTATTATATGAAAAAATAAGTTTATTTAAAATTAAGTAATTGTGATTTATATAGCCAATGTTTCAATATCTCTATTTATGTTAGTAGTCTGTGCTATGCTTATTTTGGATGAAATGGGGGGTAGGGAAGTCTAGATAACGATTACGTCATCGGTAGTATTTAATTTTTTACGCGAACTCCTACGTTGTCCTTGCTTGAAAACGAGACGCATTTTTGAGAATTCTCAGAAACTCTTACAACATTATAATTATAATATAAAAAAAAAAACAATACATGAATTGAAAAATGTAAACGCATGAGGTAGAGGTTAAGAGCTTTGCTTTTGCTGAAAAGGGGGATTTACCTTAGGTGGGTAAATAATTGTAATAAATATGTTTACGTAATACTTCAACGGCCATTGATATATTCTTGATTAGAGAGTATATTTATTGCCGTTTTTCACCTAACATATTACTCAATAGACATAACGCGGCATTTAGTTCCTCAATGTACAATGTACACGCATTGCCTCCTTTTCGAGCGGAAAGTGACATACGGAGAATCACGACATTAGATTCTTTCTAAGTACCCCGCTATAGCGGAAAAATCTGTCATAACAAAAAAAAAAGAAAACTAGTATTTGCTCGCAACTATTGTTTACTTTAATGAACTTTATGACCCCTACCACCAAAATTCAATCATATTGAATAGCCATTGTTAAGGTACAATCTTATAGTAAGTATATTGAGGTATATTATAGTTATGGCGGGGCCAGTCGTGGCGCAGTGGCACAAGTGTGTGACTGTAAACGACTGGTTGTAGGTTCGATTTCCACTCGAGGAGTGGATATTTAATGTTTCCATTTTCTTCTCTCTGGTGTAGAGGGAAAGTGCGACGTTAAGTTCCATCACTTAACATGCAAATGCCTCTAAATTCAGCGGAAAGTGGGGAACGGAGTGTCTTATCACTCTAGATTGGTTCTGCCTAACCTGCTGTGTGCGGGATAAAGCGTGTAGTAAAAAAAAGTATAGTTCTACATTATATCAAAATCACTTAGAGCCTGAGACTTACGCTAAAAGAATTTAATTCTGAAAGACGTACTATGAAACTACAATATAAATACCACCTAATACATAGTAAAAAATACTGTAATAGTTTAGTTTAAATACCAAATATGTTATGCGAGTAATTAAGTTAACAAAGTAAAAGGTCAAAATATGAATTATACTTTCAGTTTAAAAACTTTATATTTTTTTAACCTTCACGCTGTATCCCGCACACAGCAGGGTAGGCAGAGGGAGCCTAGTGTTAAGACACTCCGTTCCCCACTTTCCGCCGAATTCAGAGACATTGCGTGTTAAGTGGCGGAACTTTGCCTCGACACCAGAGCGAAGAAAATAGAAATAGTAAATATTTCCACTCCTCGATTGCGAATCGAACCCACAACCAGTCGCTTTACAGTCATACATTGTGCCTTTACGCCACGAATAGTCGCTTTACAGTTATATCCAAAAAATGAATATATTTTTTATTACCAAGCTTTAATATCTCGGGGCGCTGCTTCGCTGAACACCGACATCATGTCTAAGAAATCTTCAAACGTCAAATTGCCGGTTCCGTCGTGAGAGAAGACCTGGCAGATACGCCTCTTGAAAGGGTTTTCCTTTAACAAAATTGAAATTATATTAAAATTTTTGCTATAATAAACCTTTGTTTGCTATTTTTTTTAGATTTATGATTTAATCGGGATCATGGTGGCACAGTGGAGAAGCGTCTGACTGTAAGCTCGATTGATTTTGGGTTCGATTTTTAATGGGGAGAATGGTTATATTTAATTTTATTTCTCCGTTAATAAATACATATGCTATTTGGTATAAAGAAAGTGGAGAGTGAAGTCAGTGAAAAATAGAGTGTTGGACACTAGATTCATTTACTCTGGTAAGTAGAAAAAAAAATAAAATTATTGAAAAATTTAAAAGTAAAATGGAAAATTTTATAGTTTTAAATATTTGTAAACATTTTTTTTTAAGTGTTATTAAACACTTAGGAATCTTGTAGTTCTATATAATTAGGTTGAGAAATCCACAATTACGTAGCTTATTTTACTAAATGAGGATAGACTCCACTAAAGCTAGTTTTCAAATTTGTTTTTCTCAATCTTATAACGTGGCATGGTTTTTGGTTAGAAAAATAAAAAACAAGGATGGTTACAAAATTGGTTAAAATTTGGCATATGTCCTGTCTAATTTTACCATTTTAACTGTAAATAACATAAGTATGTCTTTATTGTGGCGCATTCCCTCCCTTGGGTTCGATCACTCCCTCCGGAAATGATAATATTTAAATTGTTTTCATTTCAAGTAAGACACATCGCGGCGTCAAGTTCCGTCGCTCGACCTTCGATATCTCAAATGCAAATTGAAAGTATAGAACGAAGTGACTTAACACTGAACTTTCTGATCACCCCACTATGACAGCGAAAGGTAAAAGTTGTAAATTATCCATAATTATATTATAAATGCGAAAGTCTGTGTGTTTGTCTGTAACGCTTTCACGGCTAATCTACCAGTCCGATTTGGATGAAATTTAGAATGAAAGTAGTAAATAACTATGATTTTTCTATATCACAATTTAAAAAAATTGTGAAAAGACGTTTGTGTGTTAAAGGTACCAACCATTGTACCAAATTCAAGGTATTATAAATGATAATACGCCTAAGGAATGAAATGCTCGCTCCAGTCTATTTCAAAAGTATCATTGTCTGCAATAAATCTGTATATAACAGTCTTTAAAAATTAAGAAATCTCGCTGAGTTTCTTGCGCCGGTTCTTCTCAGGTCTGAAGCATTAAATTTAGTGAACCGGTGGTAAACTATTTGACGTTCAAAAAATGAAGCTTGTAACTTCTTATTTTGAATAAAATTATTTGACTTTGACTTTGACTTTGACCGAAACAATTAGGCAGTCCACGCGGTGTAGTCGCGAGCGGACCGCTTGTATAAAATATGTTCGTGTTCGTTGACAAAGTCCGAGCATACATTGTCTACGAGTACCGCATTGTATTTTGTCTTTTGCTACATTTATTTTACTACCTGGCTGCTTTTGAAGAATAATGGATTTGCACATTTCGTGTAGAATGAATGAAATATTGCTCGAGTTTACTCTGTGAAAGAACCATTGTATCAAATATAACGTACTGTTTCCTTCGTGTACTCCTTTTTAAATTTCAAAATGCAGTATAAAATTTAAAATCTTTGTTTGGTATTAATATAAAAGAACTAAATAGTTCTTAATTAGTTTCCTTAGAAATGCATTTTGTTTCAGTTTGACCTTTTTCTCGTCTAGCCGGTTATTCAGAGAGAAGCTAGTGTTAAGATACTCCACTTAATTCTCCTTCGTTCTACTTCGTTCTTCCTTTACCGCCGGCAATCGAGACATTGCAGGTTAAGTGGCGTAACTCAACTCCGCGCTTCGTAGAGCCAGAGCAGAGAAATAAGTGACATTTGTGACAGTGAATTTGAGCGCACCAGTATTCCAACCCGAGCGCTCTGATCGCTAGGCCATGGAACGTAGCCGTACATTACGAAACGAGAACGGTACTAGAAACTCAACAAAATACTAACTATCTCGCAGTCTGTGGAATATATATAAGAAACATTATTATAGCGGACATTTAACTAAACAATGATTTTAACATTTAGTGTTTATTTTATTTCAATCGGTTCCTAAATAAAAAGTTACAATAATTTAATAAATTAGAGGCGCTACCAGACTCGCTGACTTGCCGCTCTCGTGAAATCTCGTGTGCCGTTTGCATATTAGCGAAGCGAGCACACCTTGAATAATCTATGGGAAATTATATTTTAAACTATTATTTCTCTTCTCCAAGGAATTTAAAAAGTAAATATGTTTTTTCTAACCACCATTAATCACCTGAAATAAGATCGGTTTGTTCGCCGTTTTTAATTGATGCACTTATAAAGAATGTAAAAGTATCTAGATACTTTCTACGCTCGCTTTGCCAAATAACATCACGGGCGAGTGAATAGAAGAAATAGTTATAATCGTGAAATTTACGCAGGCGAAGCCGCGATCGGGTCGCTAGCTGTAAATATATATAATATATATAGCCCAAACGCTGTGCATTCAAGTTCAGCAATATGAGAAACGTGAATATATTACCTTGAGTTCCGGCAGCTTTTCTATTTCCTCCACTGGCACGGCTATCGTGTGAGCTTGGTTTTCAGTCATTCGCTTCGGTATTAATTCTGGATTTACTTCTCTAAATCGTTTGAAAACTCTGTAATTATTGAAAATAATTATTTTAATAATGGTTGTAGTTATTGATTATTATAATAATTAATTGGACGTATTGTAAATGGTTGAATTAATGCGATAATTATATGTTGAATTAGTGGCCAGTCGTGGCCCAGTGGGACAAGCGTGTGACTGTAAACGACTGGTTGTGGGTTCGATTCCCACTCGAGGAGTGGAAATTATATTTCCATTTTCTTCGCTCCGGTGTCGAGGTAAAGCGCGGCGTTAAGTACCGCCACATAACACGCAATGCTGCCTCCGAATTCGGCGGAAAGTGGAGAACGGAGTGTCTTAACACTAGGTTCGATCCGCCTACCCTGCTGTACGCGGGATACAGCGTGAAGCTATAAAAAAAAGAAAATATATATGTTCAACTTGTGTGCAAAATATAGGTACATCTATTGCTTACAATTGAGGCCGTAAGCGTGATTACTTGTGGGTTTCATCTCAGTCGGAGGAATGATTTATTATAATCAAATTATTGCCATTTGTCCATTTTGGCACCTCAGAAAAGCACAGCGTTGAGTTCCGCCACTCAATACTCTTTGAATGTTTCGATTTCGGGCAAAAAGTGGAGTGAAAAGTGTAAAGTGAAGCTCTTATATTATATTATATAATTTATATTCAATTTAAACTTACACCTAACTAATTTGTGTAATAACCGCATAACTTTTCAGTTTTTGTTAAAATTATTTTAAATTTTAACACCACTTTATTTGAATATTCATTAAAACCGTGTTCGCTCTGAAATGAAATTGCCAGAAAGTTCTATACTTTTGTACAAATTTTTTCTTACAATAAAAACACAAGAGGTCATTTGGGGTCATCGTGGCGGAGTATAACAGTCTCTTACTATGTAGTGTTGATGTGGTAGAGTTTAAAGTCCACTTACTTGTATTATAACGTATATTTCAACACCACTTTAAAAGTACAATTACACATTTACAATTGCTCAATAGTTAATAAAATAGTTTTATACACCACGAGACAATAATACAATAAATAAATAGGCACAAGTAAAAACTGGTAACATGCGGAGAACAAAGAAAACAAGGGAATAACAGTGAGCGTATCGAAAGCAAAGTAACGACTGTTTTGCCTTAAAAATTAGCCGCTACGCCGGTGAAAGGATTCACAACTACCGGCGGCTTCCGAATATAATTTGTAAGCTAAATGCTAATACTTATAATGCATAAATACGTAAATATGATATTGTATGTTGTATAGTGAATTAATATAAGAAAAATATAAGAAAATATAAATAATAAATAAATAACGTATAATGTTTTGTTGCAATAAATAAACATACAAATGAAATAAGCTAAATAAACAATAATTATAAGTAATAGTTCCCTATATACTATATATGCAGTGGTTACGGTGTCGATTCCCACTCGGGGGAAAGTTTAAATTATTTATTTCTTTAGGTCTAGTAAGACGAAGCGTTGTGTTCAGATCCACCATTCAACACACATTGCCTCAATTTGCAAAGGTAAGTGAAGAAGGAGTAAGTATCTTGACTCTAGGTTTTTCTGGCTGCCGGCCTATGGTGGAAAAAATGTGACGTTGAAAAAAAATAAAGGGTTCTTAGCGTTAATACATTCGAAGATTGCAGTAAAACTATTCTCTGTTTTCACGATTATTACACATTTTGAAAGGAAATCATTATAACCAGATTATTCTCTCGTATTTTTGGTATACGAAAATATATTTTAGCAAATCTGACGTTTCGAATACTTTAGAGTAAATGATACGCATATAAATAATAGTCCCATACGCATATAAATAATGAGCCAGTCGTGGCGCAGTGGCACGAACGTATGACTGTAAACAACTGGTTGTGGGTTCGATTCTCATTCGGGGAGTATAAATATTTAATATTTCCAGTTCTTCGCTCTGACATCAGAAGTAAAGCGCGGCGTTAAGTACCGCCACTTAACACACAACGAATTCGGCAGAAAGTGGGGAACAGAGTGTCTTAACACGAGGTTCCCTCTGCCTAGCCTGCTGTGTGCGGGATACAGCGTGAAGCTATAAAAAAAAGATAGTTAACATAGTTTCTTTAGCTTTACGCTGCATTCTGCACACAGCAGGGTAGGCAGAGGGAACCTAAGACACTCCGTTCCCCATTTTCCGCCGAATTCGGAGGTTTTGCGTGTTAAGTGGCGGAACTTAACACCGCTAGTTAACATAGTTTAGTTTCAAAATGCAGTAAGCCGGTTTTAAATTTGTATAATAAATTTGAAACAGATTTTTGATAAAACAACATTAATTTGAGGGGATCGCACTATGCGATTTCACTAATCGGCTTAACGGCTTTATAACACACCTAAATTACGGAACCTTGAAACTTGATAACTTAGAACAGGATATTTGTGTGGCACGTGATACTGAAATTAAATAGACATTTGGGACATTTTCGTTAATGCACGCCCCAGATTTATTGTTAAATTTGTTCCAAATTATATAAGGTTAGCTTCACGCTGTATCCTGCACACATCAGGGTAGGCAGAGGGAGCCTAGTGTTAAGACACTCCGTTCCCCGCTTTCCGCCGAATTCGGAAGCATTGCGTGCTAAGTAGCGGAACTTAACGCCGCGCTTTGCCTCGACATCACAGCGAAGAAAATAGAAATAATAAATATTTCCACCGCTCGAGTGGGAATAGAACACACAACCAGCCGTTTACAGTCACGACTGGCCCCAAATATAATATACGGAATCGCGGCGTTCCATGCTGCGCTTTGTATTAGGTACCAGACCGAAGAAATAAAAGTAGTATATATAAACATTTTCCAATTTTCCTAAATGGGTGAATAACTTTAAAATGTCAAAAGTAATAGATAAGCATTTCCCCGAGCCGGAATCCCACCTATAACCATCGCGTTACCATTCAGACGTTATCCCACTGCGCCACGATTGCATCTGATAATATGAATATAAGCAAAAGACATTTAAAGAAAACGTATAAAAATTTGAACGCAACGGGATTCGAACCCGCGCCTCCTGAATACCGTTCAGGCGCTCTCACCACTAAGCCATGCGTTCTACTATCAGCTGCGTCGAAATTCTTATACGCTTTATTACAACTTATTTTTGTTGTTAGCATCTCTGTAGAGAGAATATAAGCAGTTTATTTTGTAAAGCATTCACTAATAACGTTTAAATAGGTCATAACTCGTGACACGGACTCAATTAGTTAAGTTACCGTTAATTAAACTCCAATTAGATTAATAAGAAAAAGTGTCATAGATAAAGTTGTAGAAACACGTCTCGGTTGAAATGTAGGTTATTTTTATATAAATATAATTATATTTTCTAATTATTTTTTTGAAGCCAGTCGTGGCGCAGTGGCACGCACGTGTGACTGTAAACGACTAGATGTAGGTTCGATTCCGACTCGAGGAGTGGTAATATTCAATATTTTTACTTCCTTCACTCTCGTATCAGAGGTAAAGCGTGGCGTTAAGGTCCGCCACTTAACACGCAATGTCTCCGAAGTCGGCGGAAAGTGGGGAACGGAGTGTTTTAACACTAGATTCCCTGTGCCTACCCTGATGTGGGGGACACAGCGTGAAGCTAAAATGATTTTTTTCATACATTTCGTATATTTTCATATATTTAGAGATCATCGAGGCGCAGTGGGTCGGTGTCTGTCTAAACGCGATTGGTTGTAGGTTCGATCCCGTTCGGGGCAAAACTCTATTAAAACTATTTTGAAATAAAAACTATTTTAACCGTAACAATCACGTATATTTTTAGTATTTGAAAATACAATTTTAGATAACCCGGCGTTTCGATCATTTTAGAGTAGTCCGTAGTCATAAGTACATATTATATATATTTAAATCACTTTGTTCCGCTCTATTAAAACCTTTGTTTCGTATCACGGCGTTGAGTTACACGCTTAACAGGAAAAAACGTGAACCTATAAAAATATAAGTATTTTAATTCATTCAATTTGTGGCCAGTCGTGGCCCAGTGGCACAAGCGTGTGACTGTAAACGACTGGTTGTGGGATCGATTCCCACTCGAAGAGTGGAATATTTAATATTTCCATTTTCTTCGTTCTGGTGCCGAGGTAAAGTGCGGCGTTAAGATCCGCCACTTAACACGCAATGCCTCCGAATTCGGCGGAAAGTGGGGAATGGAGTGTCTAAACACTAGGTTCCCTCTGCTACCCTGCTGTGTGCGGGATACAGCGTGAAGCTAAAAAAAAAATTATTCAGTAAGGCCTTGGTTAGGATTAAGGATTGCGATATCCACGTGATAAGCCATTAACTAAGTACTAAGGCATCTGAGTCACGTTTCCCGCAATATCACATTGGTATTAATTCATTTAATAATACTCGCTTTAATTGGATATGTTAAGTCGGATAACTGAAAAGTGTGGAAGTCATATATCGATTTCGTATTTTTTTCTCTTATAGCAGGATAGCCAAAGAGAAGTTAGTGTCAAGACACTCTGTTCTGCACTTTCCACCAGAATTTGAACCACCTGAAGGTGAAAGTATGTGTTTTTTTTAATTATTTTTTTATTAATTGAGTTTTCCGTCTCCACGGACACAGCTCCGTGCCTTTGTTGTTCTTGATCTTGATTGTATTTCCTTTTCCTTTATTTTTTATTTTTTTCCTTTCACGTCTTTTGTTGTATGTATATAGGAATATTTATATTATTTAATGGTTTTTTAGTTTAAAAAGTGAAGTGAGTGAAGTACTTTTTCGAGTTGGATTCGAACCCGTAAACAATTGTGATTGTGGGCAGACGCTCTCCTCTCTCCCCAGACTGCTATATGATGGACTATTTTCTGCATGTTTCTTTATATGTGATGCGGCCAGCTTCAACTTGTTAAGTTCTAAATGCTATTAGTACAATAAATATGAATATAGTTACATTATGAATCTCCAATTAACTTTTTTAATTTTAGCCATCGTGGCGCAGGTTCTCGGAGTAAGCGATTTATAAACAAGATTGTGGGTCCGATAAATTCTTGGGAAAATAATTATTTTAAAATTAATATTCATTTTGTCTTTCAGCTCTGCTAAGACAAATCCCAGCGTTGACTTCCGCGATACATCATCTTAAATATATGAAACTCAATGCTAAACTTTTATGAACAAGTAAAAAAACATATAAAAATAATATTTTAGAAAATTTCAAAAGAAACTCTAAAAATCTTTTTAAGAAAAACAAAACAGACCACAAATGGGGTAATAGCTCTATTTGAAAGTAATCTGATTTTTGTGTGGAACGTGACGTGGATCGTAACAGTTTATGTATCATAAAAAAGCAGTGTCAGACGAAATGTCGACAGAGGTGTGCCTATACGTTGTTATTTTCACGAAGGATTTGTTCGAGAGACAGTATATTTAGGTATACATACTAAATCTCGAAATTTAAAGCTTGCAAGAAAATGTTATTAATTCATACTATTTTTTAGTTTAATGTCTCAAATCCTGGTGTAGTGTATGCTGACAGTATACGTGATGGTAATGGATTTGATTCCCGCTAAAAGAAATAATGATTTTTAAACATTTTTAAAGTGTTATTCAAATAGGAAATTGAAAAAGGCATTTAAAGAAAACGTATAAAAATTTGAACGCAGCGGGATTCAAACCCGCGCCTCCTGAATACCGTCCAGGCGCTCTCGTGTTCTCGCTGCGTTCACCAATATTGAACGCATGCTCAGTGGTGAGAGCGCCTGGACAGTATTCACGAGGCGCGGGTCCGAATCCCGCTGCGTCCAAATTTTTTATACGTTTTCTTTAAATGCCCTTTTCAGAAATAATGATATTTAAATTATACTAAAGCGGGCATTTAAGATATATTAGCGTTGAGTTCCTCACTCTGCACGCAATGTCTCCATTTCCGGTGGAAAATGGAGGACAGAGTGTTATGACACTAGATTCTCTCTTACTCTGCTATGGGGGTAAAAGTCTAATGCTACAATAAAATATAAACAAATCTATGCCTTTTACCTTTTGAAAAATTATAACTTGACTTGCCAATCCATTCAGGCCTGGCCTGCAATTTATTATTAACATCACAACCAAAAACCGCATGTCAGCATCGAAATGACTAGATAATTAATTTGTGGAAATCTCACCAAATGACAAATTTAGCATAATTATTATATTGTTATGATCACCGCTGATTATGGGCTTAATATAATTACAATGTTCAAGTTAACCTTCAATTTCGTTTTTGTTTACTTAGGACTCCTAGAGTAATCTATTTTCAATAATTCGTTTTGTGAACAATTGAAAATTCTTTTTATTGCACGGCGTTTAAGTCCGCAACTGTCTCAACACACAATATCTCGATATCAGACAGAAGGTGGACAACGGAGTGTACAAAGACTACTTTCTCTTAGACTACGCTGCTATGAGGAAAAATCTTTGAAGCTTCCGTTTTGTATGTTGGCTGTTTGCAATTTAATATATAACAAAAGAGCTATATTATGTTGAGGGTTCGATTTCCACTCGGTGAAATGATTATACTCGTATTTCAATTTATAGACAAGACAAGACAAAGCGCTGCGTTAAGTTTTACCACTGGCACGCAACACGTAAAGTCTTACGTCATTCCTAGCGGAGGGTAAAGATCCGCGGATAGCGGAGAGAAAAGAGGTTGAAGAGTGTATTTACACTACTCTCTTATCCTGTTAAGCGGGAAAAAGCATATTGATTTATTGATTGATATAGAATATTAAAACAAATATTTTACCACTGAGCCAGTCGTGGCGTAGAGGCACAAGGTGCGTCTCTAAAGCAACTGGCTGTGGGTTCGATTCTTACTCGAGGATTATAAAATATTTCCATTTTCTTCACCTGGTGTCGACGCAAAGCGCGGCGTTAAGTTCCGCCACTTTACACGCAATGCCTCCGAATCTGGCGGAAAGTGGGAAACGGAGTGCCTTAACACTAGGTTCCCTCAGCTTACCCTGCTATGTGCGAGATACAGCGTAAAGCTAAAAAAAATATATTTTACTTTATTTTTTAATATATAACTTTCATATGCTGAATAGATTTTCCCAAAGGCTGCAGGGCATTGGTAAATTCGATTCCTTCAATGGGTACAATCGCCGCCTTGGGCAATGTGCCCCATGTGCCCTTATGGTCAAAACGAAACCATGTATGTATGTAAACATCTTAAATATCCTATTATTAAGTAGGAGTACTTTAAGATTTTTTTAAAATAATAACGAGCAAGCAATAATTAAAATGAAAAATCTCACCGTAGTATTTCCTTCCTTGTAAAAAATGTACAGTCCTGTTTTCAATAAGAAAAAATGTTATTGTATATTATAGATTTTTGTTGTGTAAATTTTTGTTGTGTAAAATATGAAATTAGATTCGTATATAGATGGTATTCGTATACGCGAAGAAAACATAAGTTGTAGGTTCGATCCCACTCGGAAATTATTTTCATTTCTCCGCTCTGGTGACAAGACAAAGTGTCGGTGTAACCTTCCAGTATTCAACATACAATGTCTCAGATTCTGGCAGAGTGTCTTGGCAAAAAATGGAAGACAGAGAGAACCTAGTTCTCTCTGTCTTCCATTTTTTTTTTTTTTTTTTTAGCTTCACGCTGTATCCCTTGGGTAGTCAGAGAGAACGGAGCGCCAAACGCTACGGTCCCTGCATACTTCTTTCGCCTCGTCCACTGTCATCAAAGTCTTAATACACGCCCTCCGGAGGTCCTCTATATTACCGATATACCGATACTTAGGTACCATTTAAAACTTATAAATAACCTTTTATTACTAATAAAAATTATAAATAGCTTAAATACTTTAAGAATTACAACACAACATTATTCCTGTCAGATTTCCACCATTATAATTTATTATTACTTAACCTATAACAAGGTGGTATTGCAAAATAGACTCAAGTCACGCAACAACAAAAATAAATGACAGATACTTTATCAATATTGATTTTCATCTATAGGCAGAGAAAGCTAGAGTTAAAACCCTCCGTTTCTCTATTTCGAGTATTGCGTATTGAGCAGCGGTGCTAACTGACGTATGTATTTGATGATGGTGATGATGGTGATGATGATGATGATGATGATGATGATGCCTATCATATGTCGTGGCCCAGTAGAACACTGTTTGACTGTAAAAGCGATTGTTGTAGATTCAACCCCTATTATGATGAATGATTTTTTTTTAGCTTCACACTATAATATCCAGCAAATAGCACAGTAGGCAGAGGGAACCTAATGTTATGACACTCCGTTCCCCATTTTCCGCCGAATTTGGAAGCATTGCGTTAAGTGGCGGAACTTAATGCTGCGCTTTGCCTTGACACGATAGCGAAGAAAATGGAAATATTAAATATTTTCACTCTTCAAGTGGGAATCGAACCCAAAACCAGTCGCTTTATAGTCACACTTTGTGCCACTGCGTCACGAGTGGCCCTTAAATAATAATATTCTTTTCTAATTTTATATAACCTAAACTAAATGACTTATAGTACGTACAATAGTGTTTATATGTAATTAAGTCTGTTACGCATACGATTGATTTATTTCTCTATGGCTTCCATAGTTCATTCTAATTATACGTTTTATTTTAATTATACATATGCTATGTAGCTAGGGGTTTTAACGATTTTACATGTACTAGCCCTTAAGCATACTTTTAACAAAAGTTATTTTTTTAGCTTCACGCTGTATCCCGACCACAGCAGAGTAGGCAGAGGGAACCTAGTGTTAAGACACTCCGTTCCCCACGTTCCGCCGAATTCGGAGGTATCGCGTATTAAGTGGCGGAACTTAACGCCGCGCTTTATCTCTGACACCAGAGCGAAAGAAATGGAAATCTCTATATATAATAAAAATGCGAATGAATGAAAGTAGTAAAAATAACTGGGTCTAACATAGGGTACTTATTTTTTCAAAAATCAACCTCAAAAGGGTTGAAATAGGGGATGAAAGTTTGTATGAAAAATCTACACCGCTTGACCGATTGTAATGAATTTTGGCATAAATATAGTTGATAATCCAAGGTTGAACATAGGCTACTTTATTTTACAAAAATCCACCCTCGAGGGTTGCAATATAACGAAACAGCCACGTAGTTCACGTGGCGAAGCCGCGAGCGGGTCGCTAGTATTAAATATTTCCACTCCTTGAGTGGGAATCTAACCCATAACTAGTCGTTTACAGTCACACGTCCGTGCTACTGCGTCATGACTGACCCTAAAAGTTATTATTAGAAATAAATAATAGTAGCCTATATTAACCCTAATTATATTAGCTATCTACCAGCATAGCTAATCGGATCCGCAATGAAGAGATACATAGAATGGCAGGTATTAGCGAGAACGTCATAGTAAGAATGAAAAAGGGCGTGGATGAGTGATGGAAGAATGGTAAGAAAGATTTATGGAGCAAAGGTGAGTGGTAATAGAGGCAGGGGGAGACCTCGGTTGACCTTCGGAAACACGATATCGACGATACTGGAGGAAGGTCACGTAAAAAGCATGACGACCCCCCGGAGGGCGTGTATGAAGAGGTTGATGACAGTGGACGAGGCGAAAGAAGTATGCAGGGGCCGTAGTGTTTGGCGCTCCGTTCTCTATGACTACCACGCAAGGGATACAGCGTGAAGCTAAAAAAAAAACCTGCCTGTGAAAGTCCCGTCAAAATCAGTTCCAGAGATTACCCGGTACCATTTTCGATTAGATCATTAATATTCTATAGGTGCGAAATCTTATCAGTTTACTATCACTTTACACCAGCCTCAGCTTTGTTTTGGTGTTTATTTCTCGCTTTTTACTGTAGAAGTACAAGTATATAAATGTGGAAGAAGTAACTAAAAAATCATTTATATTTTTTTAAAAATACTATGTTTAGTAATTTATTAATATAAGTCAAAAAATATTCGAGTTTTCATTCATACCATCTTCTTAAAGCTTCTTTATTGAACTTACACATACACACCTACATACTTATTAAGTAAAATAACATGGTCTGAAAATTACACACAATTATAATTTAAATATATAAAAATAATGTACAAGCCTTAGTGGCACAATGGGACAGCGTCTGACTGTGAAGGCGATTGGTTGCAGGTTCGATTCTCACTCGAAAAAATAATTGTATTTGAATTATTATAATTTCTCCGCACGGGCAGGCAAAGCGCGGCGTTGAATTACGCCCCTCAACACGCAGTGTCTCCGTTTCAGATGGGAAGAAGAACGGAGTGACTTGATACTGGGCTCTCTCACGGAAAAATATGTGAAGCTGAACAATAGTGATGTTACTAAGTAATAAATAATCTTACTTGATAATCTTCCAGCTGCTGTTCCGTGAAAGTTACTACTTTGTTGCCCATTTTGAAAAAAAAAATATGACGGTAATGTGTTTTTTTATATATAAAAATAAAAAAGAGGCCAAAGCCAGCCTGTTGCCGCGACGGCAAAGCACTGACGTTGTTAGCACGAATGTATTAGGGAGTGCTTGGCATAGAGTAGTTGGAGTAGAGACTTTTAGTATTTTAGTTTTATAGTGAATTTGAAGGTTTTGCTAAGGTAATTAGGATGAGGATATATTTTTTGTATTTTTTTGTATAGCAGAGTAGTTAGAGAGAACCTAGTGTCGCACACTTTTGCACGAGTAATCCCCGTTATAATTACAGAAAGACACAGGTAGAACAAAATGTTCACGTAATGCGCTATCAATTATTTAAAATATTTTTATTTCTATTTGAGAAGGCATTCATATATTTTAAATACTTTAAATTAATATAATACATTTTTCTCCCACTAAATAACTTGTGAATATAAATAAATAGCCAATTTATTTATTTATTTTTTTATTTACACAACTCCCCAGCCGAATCAAACTCATATGACCTATATATAAGACCTATGACCTAGACAATAAATAGTGTTGTCTCTGTAATTCAGTTAGTCTATGAAAATACTTAGGCGGGGGTCTGACGCCGCACCCCAGCCTCATTAGTTTACGTATTTTATTTAGCGAAATGCCTAAATCGTAACAGGCACCATTATGTTATGAAACAATTAATTTAATGTCAAAGCTTGCTTTTGGTAAAAAAAATAAAAAAAATATTTCAGGGAATTACTGAAAGAAGTAACTATTTAGTAAATTGAAGCGTATTTAATTAAAAACTTTAGGCCATTGACGGCGAGGGATGACTGTATTTGTATTATTTTAATTTCTTCGTTCTTGTGACAAAAAAAGCGCGAACTGTTGGAACTATGCTGAACATCAGTGACGATCAGTTGGAGTGCCTCTGAGGATCTCCACTTGTGGGCAATATGTGTAATACTTGTTTACTTATGCAAAAATATTCAAATTAAAAATATTTGATCCTGATAATTAACATTTTTTTTGGCTATACGTTTTTCCCCACTGGTAGGATAGGAGAGAGAGAGAGAGAATTTAGTGCCAAACCACTCCTCTCCACGTCCCACCCTAACTCTAAACTTTGTGTGTTGAGTGATAAAATTTAATAAGGTCTCTTACCAGGTTAGGGGAGGTGAATGACGAATGGGAATTAAACTCATAATTAATAAGTCAACGCTGTTTCACTGTACCACGATAGCCTCCTATTTATTTTTTATTAAGAAAAATTAAAAACAAACTAAACTTAGCCTAAATTTAGCATAAAATCATAAACAATCTATCCAAAATAAAACTTCATCTAAAAAGGGTTAGTATTTATTGCGTAATATAAGCAAAACACAGAATCATTATTGTCACTTATACACCACAAATGCGGCTTCCCGCATTTCATGTGATTAATGAATCACGATCAGGGTGATGTAACGCTGTCTGCCATCGAGAGAACTAATCGAGTGATATGGAAAATGGCTGACTTATTCTATTTTAAGTGACAATTTAATGCTAATAAATTTGGTTCTTAAAATATTAAATTAGTACGGTTTTTTCTTATTTTAACGCTTTTTCTTACATATCAGGGAAAAGAGATATTTCGACAGTGTGAAGATATTGCGTGTTGAGTGGCAGAACTCAACACAGTGCTTTATCATAGAAATGAACGTAGAAATGAAAATAATTAAATTTTGATTATTCCATTGAGTAGGAATCGAACCCAGAATCATCGCGTATGCAGTCAAGTACATTGAGCCACGATGGCTTAAAATACTTTGGTATTGAAACCTAACGCTTAGTTATTATGGAACTAGATAAATGAAAGGAACATAATATTACATTATACACTAAAATTCGAGAACACATTCTTCGAGCAAATTTATTGCGATAATTATTCTAATAATATTGTGGCCAGTCGTGGCCCAGTGGCACAAGCGTGTGACTGTAAACGACTGGTTGTGGGTTCGATTCCCATTCGAGGAGTGGAAATTATATTTCTATTTTCTTCGCTCTGGTATCGAGGTAAAGCGCGGCGTTAAGTTCCGCCACCTAACACGCAAGCCTCCAAATTCGGCGGAAAGTGGCGAACGGAGTGTCTTAACACTAGGTTCCCTCTGCCTACCCTGCTGCGTGCGGGATACAGCGTGAAGCTATTCTAATAATGGCTATAATTTTGCATTTTTAGCTATTTATCTAACAAGAAAAGGGAACTCCTTGGTACTCCTTTAATTTAGATCCAGATCCAGTGAGGATAAGGGCTAAGTGGCCAAAAATACTCTATTAGAAATACATTATAGTGGCATACGTATATAGATGCATTTCTTCAGCATATAAACAAACTTTAAATATTTTGTGGCCAGTCGTGGCCCAGTGGCACAAGCGTGTGACTGTAAACGACTGGTTGTGGGTTCGATTCCCACTCGAGGAGTGGAAATATTTAATATTTCCATTTTCTTCGCTCTGGTGGTATATATATATATATATATATATATATATATATATATATATATATATATATATACAGATATATATAGATAGATATATATATATAGATAGATATATATATATAGATATATATATAGATATATATATATATATATATATAGCTATATATATATATATATATATATATATATATATATATATATTATATATATATATATATATCTATATATATATATATGTATATAAATATACCAAAATTCATACTTATTTTCACGTTTTTCCTTCACTTATTAATATAATGATATTCTACGTAAGATTTCTACTAAGACTTAGCTCATCTCCAATATAAAGTCAGTCACTATATGCTAATAGCTTGCTATGTATCTTGGTTCAAGTGCTTTAATTATTATGCACATACGATTATATATATTCTCTTTGTCTCAGATACTCTTGAATAATCTATCACACTATAGTAAGGCTCTTTAGGGTCTAATCTCTTAAGTAAATAATTATAATTATATACCAAAATAGCTTCACAAATTTAGTCCCTCGTGGCTTACAATAGCGTCTGAATGTAAACGATGATGGTTGTGGATTCGATACCCACTCGGGGAAATGATTTTTTTAGCTTCACGCTGTATCCCGCATACAGCAGGGTTGGCAGAGGGAAGTGTGTTAAGACACTCCGTTCGCCACTTTCCGCCGAATCCGGAGGCATTGCGTGTTAAGTGGCGGAACTTAACGGCGTGCTTTACCTCGACACCAGAGCGAATAAACTGGAAATGTTAAATATTTACACTCCTCGAGTGGGAATCGAAGCCACAACCAGTCGCTTTACAGTCACACTTTTTGCCTCTGAGCCACGACTGGTCCTACATTGAAACTATTTTCAGTACCCTGCTCTGGTAAGAGTTAAAACGAGGCGTTGTGTTCCTTTATTCGACACGCAATGTCTCGATTTCGGTTGAGAAATAGAAAACAGAGAGACTGCCTTGCTATAAGGGAAGCGAGCGCGAAGCTTTTTCCCCATTTTTCTTGTCTAGGTAAGGAGAATTTGGTGTGAAGACTTCGCTCTCCGCATTTTGAAATAAATGGCTTTATTAGAGGCGAAATAAAAAAAGTTATAAGTTTATAATTTCCACAAGAGGGGATAGAACCCATAACTAATCGCGCTTACAGTCTAATTAGTCAAACGCCTGTCTCGTAGGTAAAATGTGTGAATTAAGTGGTTTTGAATTAACACCCAGAAATATCAATTACTTTTAAACTGCCATTAAATTCATATAGAGCCTGTCATATAATTTAGAAGTAGTCAGCGTTTTCCGCCTCAGACTGGACTACTTTAACCTATTTTCCGGTAGTAAAAAAAGGACTCACTGGATTGTGGATGTCACGTCAGCAATTAAAGAAACACGTTCTAACTATCGCACGAGATAGAAACTGTCAAATCTTTTATCTATCTTCTATGACTATAATAAAACAGTAAAAACAGAAAGTTTGTGTACATATCTTAGAAACTACTGGGCAGATTTTAATTAAACCTTTTTTATTTTAAACTTATTACTGTAAATTGATTGGTGATGCCCTATCAGGGCAATATATATTTAAGTAATTTTAACTTGTTCTCTCTGCCCTCATAAAATAATGCGTAGCATTCACTTCGACCACTCAAAACGAAATATCACTATTTCGAAAAGAGAATGGAGAACAGAGTGTCAATAGACAATAAATTAACTTTGGCTACTTAAAATGATTATATTTTTATAGGTATATAAAATATATATATTTTTTAGCTTCACGCTGTATCCCGCACACAGCAGGGTAGACAGGGAGAACCTAGTGTTAAGACACTCTGTTCCCTACTTTCCGCCAAATTCGGAAGCATTGCGTGTTAAATTCGGAAACTTAACGCCGCGCTTTGCCTCGACACTAGAGCGGAGAAAATCGAACTCCTCGAGTGGGAATCGAACCCACAATCAGTAGCTTTACTTTGTGCCTCTGGTCTGGTCGCCACGACTGGCCCCATACAATTTATATATTTTTATATATATATGATTATATCTATGAATATACATAGATATTTATTTAAGCGGTTCCACGTGTGTATAATTGCTACACATTAATTATATCTAACTCGTGTTACGTATCAACCTATTTGCTACTCTTATCAAAACCTGAACTGACCCTCTGCAACAACGACTCGTGTTCTATTATACTATTTTGGCCATTTTCTTTTATGGTTGTGCGAATTACTTAATTAAATTACTAAGTAGTGTAGTAGCTTTTAGTACATATTTGAGTATAAGTATTACTTATCATAAATTGTGCTATATGACCTTATTTACACATTTTTTATTCAGCTGTATTTTTCTCCCTTACCGTAGTATTTAGAGAGAGCCTAATGTTAAACACTACTACACTCCAAATTCAAAAGATTGTTTGAGCGGCAGACTCAACGCCGTGCTCTGTCTTGTTCACTAAAGCATGAAACAGAAAAAAGTATGAAAATATCCTCCCACTGAGACAGAAATCACATCGTCGACCAATCGCGACTACAATCAGACACTTCAAATGTTTTAATACATAGAAATGTTACTGATGCTTTTTTTAAAGAAAATTATGCCTATGCTAGAATCTTCTGACTAGTGAATTAACATGAAAAGTAATTGTAGTTAGTTAATACTTTTCATAATAAGAGACATTAGTATATTTAATTAATAAGTTTGATAACATTTACCTGTTGCTAAGACAATGCGTATAACATTAACTAACATTACTAGGGTCTGGCTTTAAATCTTTAGTTAGGGAAAATTACTTTGTTGCCTTTCACTATTTAATAACGCAATGAATGCAGAAATCGACAGGATGATTTGTTTATAGATTTTATTTTCTGTTTAGGAAATTGTCTCCCTCAACATATAGGAAATGTATAAAGGTAATGAAAAAACTAAACAGCTATGTATTCCAAAGTAATCTTTTTTCGAATTGCCTGTTAAGTAACGGAACTCAAGGTCGCACTTTAACTTACCTGAGCAGGTATATGATAAACTTTTAAATAATCCTGCTACTAAGAATCGAATCCGTAAACATTATGTTTACAATAACATATATTATACATACACAACATTTATGTAAAAAGTAACACATATTGAAATAATTTATAAAATAGTAAAAAAAAAAACAATATTAAAAGTATTTTGTATATCATATTTATTACGTAAACGAATCAGGCCCATCCCGAACATTCCATTAGGCAATCACACTCTGAAGCAAAGTTGTTAGTGCCCGGCCTCGGGTCGGGGCAATGGTTCGCCCAGCGTATGACGTGACACTTGCGTAGTCGCCAGTCGTATACCCATCTGGAAATAATAATATAATTACAGTTTTAATATGATGCATATAAATTAAGGAGGAGGAGGAGTATGAAATTTGGTATAGATCTAAAATTTATACGTAAAAAAGTGTATAATATAAAGCCTATGTTTTCAAAAAATAACTTTCTTTTTTTTTACCTTCACGCTGTATCCCGCACACAACAGGGTAGGCAGAGGGAACCTAGTGTTAAGACACTCCGTTCCCCACTTTCCGCCAAATTCGGAGGCTTGCGTGTTTGCATGTTAAGTGGCGGAACTTAACGCCGCGCTTTACCTCGGCACCAGAGCGAAGAAAATGGAAATATTAAATATTTCCACTCCTCGAGTGGGAATCGAACCCACAACCAGTCGTATACAGTCACAAGCTTGTACTTATTAGAGATATTTTAAATAACTTATTAGAGATATTTAAAATAAATGTAATATACACAAACACTTTTGTGCACTGCCTGTGTGAAGTGATGTGGCAATGCATATTTACGTGTATAAAAATTATAATATTGAGTTATCGGACAATCAATAGATTTAATATTACCTAAACGAAACGAAATAATATACTTTCTATATAAATACTTATCCCGAATCGAACCCATAGCAACCACTTTAATGTAGAACTGTCAATATTTTGTATATGCCCTTCTGGTACGTGACAGTCAGAGAAGAGAGAGATAGAGTCAGTTCAATACTCTTCCATTCTCCACTTTCCGTTGAAATATGATCTTGTAATCGATGAAATATAAATTTTGAGTAGATATGGAAGCTGGGCTTTTTATTCTTGTTTTTCGGCTTCACGCTTTTATCCGTATAGCGAGGTAGTCAGAGAGGGGAGGTGTTAAGACACGCCGTCCTCCACTTCCGCCCGAAATCAAGTTGCCCATTGCGCGTTGAGTGGCGGAATTTAACACCGCACTTTGACCTAGTTACCATAGCGAAGAAATGAAAGTTAAATTTTTAATACAATAGACCCTCCGAGTGGGAATCGAACCCACAACCAATCGCGTTAATGAACGCTGTCCCACTTTGCTATAACGACTTCAATAAAATAATTACCGTTATCCCGAATCGAACCGATAACAACCTACAATAAAATACGACCGTGTAATTATAATTAAGCATTGTCAATATTTCGGAAACACCAGCCTATATAAACCAAAGTTAACTGTATTATCCGAACCCAAGAGCATGAACTTAGATAGCATCAAAATTAATTTATTTCATTAATATTCCGAATACCTGAGACAATCGGGCAAAATCACAATACGAAGGGTACGCTAAGGGCTTGTGTACATTCAGTGGAGATCTATGGGTGTGTTGAATTGATTGAATGGTCCCTTTGAAGTTGTTTAGTAATATAGTTTGTTTTTTCAGATTTATTTATTGCTTTATTTATTGTTTATTTTAAAAAAATGGAAAGATTTTATTTTAACTAGAAATTCAAATATTAGATACAAATCATTAACTTTTTTTTAGCTTTACGTTGTATCCCGCACACAGCAGGGTAGGCAGAGAGAATGTAGTGTTAAGACACTCCGTTCCCCGCTTTTCACCGAATTTTGGAGGCATTGAGGTATTAAGCGCGCTTTGCCTGGGACACCAGACCGAAGAAAATGGAAATATTAAATATTTCATCTCCTCGAGTGTGAATCGAACCCACAACCAGTCGTTTACAGTATATTTTTTCTGTAAAAAAATGCTTCCATGCTTCCATGGAAGCTTCTAAGCGTTCCGAATGTAAACGCAACTGGTTGTATGTAGGTATCATTTCCAATCTAGAGAATCATTATATTTCGATTATTGTCATTTGTCCGCTCTGAAAAGAGCGTACAAAGAACAAAGTACGCCATTAACCTCGGCCAGTCCATATACAAAGTCTCGAATGGGTAAGAAAGTAGAGACCAGACACTCCGTTCTTATCTTAGCACTAGATCCTTTTTTTTATTCTGCCTTATTTTTATTTTTACTGTGCCAAAATTCATAACGTAACTTAAAATTCGAATTCTTAATATTTATGTACACAACCTAATATTGTAATTATTGTACGTAATTTGCCAATTTCAATCAAATTTTCGTAAATTTGATTGTTGGTCTCTTAATACAATAAAAGGGATGCCACAGAGTCAATATTTTTGTTTTCTAACATTTTTTTTTAGCTTCACGCTGTATCCCGCACACAGCAGGAAACCTAGTGTTAAGACACTCCGTTCTCCACTTTCCACCGAATTCAGAAGCATTGCGTGTTAAGTGCCGGAACTTTATGTCGTGGCGCTAAGGCACGAAGTGTGACAGTAAAGCGACTGGTTGTGGGTTCGATTCCCACTCGAGGCGTGGAAGTATTTACTATTACAATTTTCTTCGTTCTGGTGTCGAGGCAAAGCGCGGCGTTAAGTTCCGCCACTTAACACGCAATGCCTCCAATTCGGCGGAAAGTGGGGAACGGAGTGTCTGAACACTAGGTTCCCTCTGCCTACTGAATGTAATTAATTTCTTTTTTAATCTATTTCATAATTATTCACAAAATATCACCTTTAGTTGTTCTTTCCAACTATATTTTTAACGTTTAATTATAAAATTTTAATCATAAATTTTCTTGTTAACGAGCTAGTGTAACTTTACCTCTCCTTATGTGGCCATCTATCTCGCACAGCCCACTCAATCAGGCAGTGCCTCTCCGGTGGCTTGACTTGACAGGTTTCTGCAGTAACTGTATTACATATAAGACAAACAAATAATATATTTATTGCTAATACATTTTCATTAGTTGATTTTATTTCTAGACAGCCACACTTATGTATATTTAGGCCATTGCGACACAGTAGAACAGCATTTGGTTGCAAGCCCTATTGGTTATAAATTCGTTTCCCATTAGGAGGAATGTTTATTTTATAACTAGTATCGTTTTTATATATCAGAATATATGTTAATTAAATCATTTAGGCCATCTGACAAGACCGTTGTGACTCAGTGGGACAGCATCTGACTCAAACGCGATAGGTTGTGGGTTCGGTTCCCGTTCGGGGGAATGATTATATTTATAATTATTTTCATTTTCATTAGGGGCCAGTCGTGGCACAGTGGCACAAGCGTGTTGTGGGTTCGAAGTGGAAATATTTAATATATCCCCATTTTTTTTGCTCTGACATCGAGGCAAATCGCGGCGTTAAGTTCCGCTACTTAACACGCAATGCTTCCGAATTCGGTGTCTTAACACTAGATACCCTGCTGTATGCGAGATACAGCGTGAAGCTAAAAAAAATCTGTATCAGACTATTAATTATTACATTTAACAAGCAAATTGTGGTGCAGTGGGACAGTGTCTATCTACATACACGGTAATGGTTATGAATTCGATTCTTTATTTCTGAAGTATTTTCATTTCTCCGCTTTGTTAGATAAATCGCGGCGTTAATTTCCGCTATCCAACATGCAACATCTTAAATTGGTTGGTTAGTTTTCATATGAAAGCAGAGAATAATCAAGTAATACATCAATTCCTTTCCCTCTGTTTCTAAAGCACTTAAAAAGTTTCGAAACTTAACACATCACTTAGCCAAACTACTTAGACCAGAAAACTTAAAGTTTGCAGTTTTAAACTGTAATCATTCAGGCGGTGTTATTCTCTACGATAGCCGGTTATTCTTTCCACTTCTATAGTTCTTTTTCCTCACTTTTGTAGCGAAATATCAAACCGGTATCGTTTATATAAATATGTTTTCAAGAAGGAATTATCCCATTTTTAATAGGGCAAATATCTATGTTCTCCGGTAAACGATTTTTATTATGTAATAACGGAGGCAAATGAGCAAAAAGTAAGCCTGACGGTAAGTGGTTACCTTCACCCATGTACATTTACAACATTAGAGGAGTTGTCGATGCGTTGCCGGCTTGAGGATAAAGGATCCTCCCTTTCAGGGTGAAGGATGCTTTCATTTCCATCATCCCCATTCTTCTCCCTTCCAGAAGGGAAGAAGGATGGGGATGGCGGAAAATAGCTATAGGGCTGTCTTATATGTCTTCGAACCGGATCACAACATGAGATGCTTGGCGGTTCGTCTTTGACATGATAGTGGTCGCGAGCCAGTCAGAGAACCAACCTCCTACCACCAAGCTACTGTGTTAACCGCCTTTTACGGGACACTACACGGGGGAAAACCACTAAGTGTCTCGACACAAAGTTTTCTGTTGTTATACGGGAAAAGGCTCAAAAAATTGCTTTGTTTGAAAATTCTAATACTATGGTCAAATCTACTTACATAAAAATTTACTTACATAAAAAAATATTCAAAACAAAATTTTAGTTTTCTTAACGGAATAATTTGTATTATAAAATTTTCCATTAATTACTTTTGCACTCACAATATATATAAGATTTATTAAACAATAGAATTCACTAACAATAATAATTTTTGACGTAATTTTCATAAACAATGTGTAATACATTATCTAAACTTATTCTCTATCAGTGTGACGCAGTGAATTACGTAGAATATGTTATCTCGTTTAGGGTTACGGGTTCAAATGAACGAATTACAAATCATAATATTTTATTTTAATATCTTTGGCTACCAAAGAGGCGTGTTTGCATTATTTCTGACTATGGTTTTTCACTATGGAGGTTTTAAAATAAATATTTTTTTAGGAAACATAATTTTTTTTCTACCTTCACCCTGTGTCCCGTATACGTAGCAGGCAGAGGGAAAACCTAGTGTTAAGATACTCGGTTCCCCACTTTCCTCCGAATTTTGGTGGCACTGCGCGGAACTCAACGCCGCGCTTTGTCTCGACACCAGAGCGAAGTAAATGAAAATATTGTATACCCTTTTAGTCTACTGACCGCTAAGCTATACAAACGCTCGATATCCAGCTGTCGGAATTCTTAAAGTAGGTATTTTAATTTTGTTATAGTACTTTGAATGTTTAATTTTATTAATGAACGAGATGAGAGAGAGAGAGAGAGAAAGAGAGAGAGAGAAAGAGAGAGAGAGAAAGAGAGAGAGAGAGAGATGAGAATGTTTAATATTATTTAATTCTATGTTTTTTCTGGCTACCCCGCTTCGTAAGGATATTGCTTAAAGAATAACCTTAAAAAAATGAATGTTATGTTAAGCCTAGTAACATTGTGTCATGTGTAAAAAATAAATGAATGCATTTAGGAAAAAGATATACTTTCGTTTAATTTAAAAAAAAACTGAACAGAACATTCATACATATGAACACTAGTTTATAATAACAGAATTTAACGCTAACTTATACGAGCTCTTAACTAATGTACCTAGTCTATAAATATAGTGCAGACCGCCTTCTACTAAATTGGAACTATAATATATTGACCATTTACGTTATATAATGAAGAAGTTTATATTAAAAAAGTAAAATCGATTTGAATTTTATCTTTTTTCTTATTATATTTACAGATACAGATAAATCAGACACTTTCCGACAATTGATATAGACAGGTTTTGACTAGCGTAACCCAGCGACGCACATTGTCTTACAAAAGTGAAGAAAGGGAAATAATTACAAAAAATATTATTCCTCGAAAAGAGCACTGAATCTGTTATCAATGCGTCATAACACCGGAAAAGCAACCATTTTGAAAATACACAATAGTTTCGAAGTCCAAATTATTTTTTTATCATATTATATTAAAAGAAAGCATTCTTGAAGGTTTACCAAGTTTTAAAGTGCTAGTTTGGTACTTATGCAATGAATTTCTATATGTAAGTATATAAGTTACATATTTAATTTATTTATTTAACTAAATTTCAAATTATTTTACATTTATTAAATGAAATTATTATACATAACTTTTTTTTGTTATTAGCATCTCTGAATTCACTACCCAAATATTATTTCTATAAACGAAAAAGACAGAACACTATTAATTAAGGCCAGTCGTGGCGCAGTGGCACAAACATGTGACTGTAAACGACTGGTTGTGGGTTAGATTCCCACTCGAGGAGTGGAAATATTTCATGTTTCCATTTTCTTCGCTCTGGTGTCGAGGCAAAAACGTGGCATTAAGTTCCACCACTTAACACGCAATGCCTCCGAATTCGGCAGAATGTGGGGATCGGAGTGTCTTACCACTAGGTTCCCTCTGCCTACCATGCTATGTGCGGGATACAGCGTGAAGCTAAAAAAAAAATTAAAGAAATTTTGAAACCTACAATAATCTAACCCTTTTGATCTTATAACAATCAATAGATAATAAAGTCATTAGATCCCAAGTGTGGTTAAAACAACTGCCATACGTACCTCGCGCCTCAGTACAACAAATCAGGACAGTCGAAGTGATAAGAAGCCACGCGAACATTGTCGATAACTGATAACGGGTTATCAGAAACACTTTGCGTTTGTTATTATTATGATTATTTTTTTTTCTATATATATATATTATATACAAATTTTGGCTTTTTTATATGTTTTAAAACTAAAACAATGTTTAAACTGCAGTTACGAATTAACTTAGTACTATATATTTACTTAATATTATATACAACTTCTTCAAAATGCGCTCAAATATATAATGTTCTGGCTCCATTGTTTTCATAAATGCTTATATATAGTGATAAATATTATAGTAAATATTATGAAGTTGCGTTCATTGATTAAAATTCTTTTATCAATACATGTAAGGAGAGCTATAGTACAGTTGTGTAAGTTCGTTCACACTGTCAATGTATTTCTGAGTTCCTTTGTCACATGGCGTAACTCAACTCCGCACTTTATCAAATTAGAATGGTATCATCGGAGTTGATATTTTAATATGGGCCAGTCGTGGCGCAGTGGCACAGATGTGTGACTTAAAAACGACGATTCCCACTCGAGAAATGGAAATATTTAATATTTCCATTTTCTTCGCTCTGGTGTTGAGCCAAACAGCGGCGTTAAGTTCCGCCATTTCACATGTGCCTTCGAATTTGGCGGAAAGTAGGGAACGAAGTGTAGGTCTCTGCCAGTTAACAATTGACAGGAAGCCACAGAGTACGTACGAACGTGTTAAAACACTCAGTTTTCCACTTTCTGCGTTAGTTCGACACATTGCGTTTTGTTGGCGAAGCTCGACGTCTTGCTTTGTCTTCCCGTATTTCAAATATTTTGAAAATAACCCCGAGTGGGAATCGAACCTACCTTCATCGCAATTAAAATCCAAGGTTTTCATTGCCCCACGATGGCTTCTATTAACTTAACCAAAAATAGGTACTTTTAACATGAGACAAACATAAATTTCTTTTGCTACAAGTTGCGCTCAAGAAGCTGACTTCGTTTCATTTATAATAGCAAATGAGGAAAGTTCTTGCAGTGTGAAGTAGCAACTTGTACAATTAAAAACTTTGTTTGACCACTCCAAAACTGTTAAACAGACGGTGTAATACTGAAGATATCACGTAATTAGACAGAAATAAATTAATTTAATTGTAAATTATTTTTTGACCTTCATTTTGTATCCTGTACACAGCAGGGTAGGCAGAGGGAACCTGTTAACACTCTCCGTTCCCCACTTTCCACCGAATTCCGGAGGCGTTGCATGTCAAGTGGCGGAGGTTAACACCGCACTTTACCTCGACACCAGAGTGACGAAAATGGAATATAATGGATAATAAATGATGGTATATTAATTTAATGGTTATTTATCTTTAATATAATCTTAATCATGATAAATAAATAAATCATCGTAGAACAGTGTGGGCAGCGTTTGAATGTATATAAGATGGTTGTCTGTTCGATATTCCTCGAGAGAATGTCTAAATTTAAAACATTTATTTTATTTCTTCACTCTGGTAAGATATAGCGCTTTCGTAATATCTGCCGTTCAGCACGTAATGTCTAGGACTGAATTTTGACTGAAAGTTCAGAACGGAGTGTCTCGATTCTAGATTATCTGATTCTGGATTATCTCTCTGCCTACCCTGCTTTACGAGAAAAAGCGTGAAAATGAATAAAAAAGAAAAACTGAAATGTACAAACTAACAAATCCAAATATCCAAGATCTCCCATTTACAATAAAAAATAAATAAATAATTAGATATGTAAAACTTAAAAATAATGTATTATAATATGGTAATATATATATGTATATGTAATATAAATTTGTGTAAAACTTGGACTCTTTGAGAAAAGTAGATAGTAATGTAACAAGAAAATGAAAATGTAAGATGAAAATGTAAAATGTACTTGTTAACAAAAGGTACAAGACACATGTCCGTAGAGCATAAATATAAACAGTTAAAAAAAAAGAACTAACAAATCCCCCTTAGTATTAGCAGAGAGAAAAAACACTCCGTTCTTCATTCTCCATTGGTCTAAAAAAAAATAATCACAAAGCTATTTCTTTAGCCCAATGTGGGTTTTAAAAATATTAAAAAAAATATGTTTGTAAATTCAATGATAATATTTACAAATATTACGTCACAGACAGCTTTCCCACTTTAACATATTGCTAATTTCTTAATAAAAAAAATAAAAAAGACAGCTCCGCCGTAACAGCTTTCGCTGCCGTGACCAGGATTCGAACCTGGGTTACTACGGCCACAACGTAGGGTCCTAACCACTAGACGATCACGGCTATCGGAGCACTTCTTGCTGACGCGAAAAATACCAATACATTCACAATCTAAATAAAATGCTACCAAAATGAAATGTTATATATTTATTTGACATTTAGAACATTTGAAAAGGTATTTTATTTTGCTGCTTTTTATAAGAAACTGGGGCACTCACTTTTTGTGGTATATTAAGTAACGGTTTGCGTTATTGCGTGACTAATTTTTGATTATTTAGGTGTATTTAAGTGGTATTACAAATTTATTTTCTTTTGACCACTGTGGCGCAGTGCGTCATCATCTGATTGTATATTCGATGGTTATGGGTTTGATTCTTAGTGAGGGTAATGATTATATTTAATTTTCTTTATTCTTCTTTCTAGTAACTTAACTAAGCGTCACGTAAAATTTTACTGTTCAATATGCTATGTTGCGGGTTCGGCCGGAAAGAGGAAAACGAAATGTTGACACGAGGCTCTCTCTGCTTAGCCTAATATCCCACAAAAGGTGTAGAGACGTTTATTTATATATCTATTTTTGTTACATTTAAATAATTTATTTTAATTATTACTTATTACACACAAACCGTTATTACTAACTGAAACGTCTAGCTGGCAACATGATGGGTTCACACTCAGAAAAATATTTGTACATTTATTGCTGACCTTTGCCCTCAGGCAAGGTTAAGCGCTGCTAACGCACTATAATGGCGTCTAAACAAAATGAGCAACTTTAGCATCAAGTAAACCACACTTTTCTAGTTACGTAAGTGTATTATATATTATATGGGTCTAGTCCAGTCCAGTTAGGCCAGTGGCCTAAAATGTGACTGTAAAGCGACTGGTTGTGAGTTCGATTCCCACTCGAAGAGTGAAAGTATTTCCATTTTCTTCGCTCTGGTGTCGAGGTAAAGTGTGTCGTTAAGATCCGCCACCAAACACGCAATGCCTCCGAATTCGGCGGAAAGTGGGGAACGAAGTGTCTTAACATTCGGTACCCTCTGCTTACCCTACTGTGTGCAGGATACAGTGTGAAGCTAAAAAAAACATAACACCCTAGAGTTTCGACCACCAGTAAGTCTATTAAGGAGTAAAGTAATAGAACTGGTAAGACTGCTGGGGTCTTGCCGGTCAGGCCTTGTTTTGTTAAATATCATGATTACTGTTAGCATTCAATAGAGGCCCTCGTGGCGCAATGTGACTGTTTGACTCTAAGCGGTGGTTGTGGGCTCGATTTCCACTTAGTATTTTCATTTTATTTAAATTTTCACTTTATCGCTCTGGTTCCTAAGACAAAATGGGGCGTTAAGTTTGGCTTGTTTTAAATTTACCAGTGGAAAAATTTAAAGTCATTGTAAAAAATTCATTAATAAGTAAGGCTTATTACTGTGTAGACGAGTATTTAAGGGATAAAAATGCATGGAATGAATCTGATTAGAGTCCGATGCCAGTTTAGCTAACCATTGTATCAAATAATAGAATTGTAATTTTTGTATTTGAAAAGAGCAATTGACCGGCTCTTCTCAGTAGAACTGCCTTTCGAGTTGGTGGTAGATTCAAAAGTGCTTACAAAAGTCTATTTGAATAAAGATATTTTGAATTTAAATTTGACCACTCGATACGGAATATAAAGATTTCAGGAGGAAAGTGGAGGACGAAGTGTCTTGACATTACACTTCTGATTACCCGGTTATGCGGGATAATGCGTGAAGCTCAACTACTTAATAGAGTGTAAATAAAGGACAGTACAATTATAAAATGAATACTGTCTAAAGATATGATTGTTACAAAACTTTTATTTCTTTTGATATGTAAAAAAGCAGTCAATAAGTTAGAAATATATGCCTTATATTTCAATATCAAAGCAAAAACTTATTGGATGCTCATTATTCGTATTTTGTGAATAACGGTTCGTCAATCGGCATATATAAAGTTTCTTTCTTATAAAAACTCCTTCATTATGATATAAGATAATAATACATTGGAATCTAAAACAATATACAAACAAGTAAGGGGCTAGTCGTGGCGCAGTGGCACATACGTGTGACTGTAAACGACTGGTTGTGGGTTCGATGCCTATTCGGGGAGTGGAGATATTTTCATCTTCTTCGCTCTGGTATCGAGGCAAAGCGCGGCGTTAAATTCCGCCACTTAACACACAATGCCTCTAAAAATCGGCAGAAAATGGGGAACGAAGTGTCATAACACTAGATTCCCTCTGCCTACCCTGCTTTGTGCGGGATATAGCTAAAAAAAATAATAGTCTAAAAATGAAATTAAAACATGCCAGTTTTGGGTTCATTCGCGGGCATATAAATATTTAAATGATTTTCATTTCTCCGTTCTCGCCAAAAATAAAAGACGGCATGAGCTCTCCTTTTCAACACGTAATGTCACGAATTCGGTTGACAAGTGGTGAATATCTTGAGACAAGATTCTCTTTAAACACCGTCCATTTGTGGGAAAAACCTTGAATATAGAAAAATACATTTTAGGAAATGTATAAAAAAATTGTATGCAGTAGGATTCGAACCTGCGCCTCCTAAAAACCGTCCAGGTGGTCTGACCGCTAAGTCATGCGTTCTATGATAGGTGCCTCAAAATTCTTATACGCTTTATTACAACTCATTTTGTAGTTAGCATCTCTGTAGAGACATTTTTACAAATTTCTTCTCACCAAAGATTCTAGCATTCTATGAGCAATCGTTTGGCGAGATGATGAGAATGATATTTATTAAATACTTTTAACAAAAGGCGCGGGTTCAAATCCAGCTGCGTTCAATTTTTTATACATTTCTAAATGTCTTTTTTAATTTGTTTTAGTGTGTAACTCTAAAAATGTTTAAAAGAACCTTGAATATGATAACCTAAATATTATATGCGTAGCTTTAGAATAGCGTATTCATTTTTCTAGTATAAATTTTAATATCCCCAGCGATAATATAATCGGATTACCCTTAGTGTTTATTTTATGAAAACTAGGGATGAGAGGTGTGCGCGAAAATTGAAATTTTATTACAACAGCAGCTTAATGGCTGTATTAAGTTTAATGGTTTTTACGTTAATTTGAGTATTATTTTATTATTATTTCTTTTAGCTTAAGGCAGTATCCCGCACACAGCAGGGTAGCTAGAGGGTTAGTGTTAAGACACTCTGTTACCACTCTGTTAAGACACTCTGTTTGTTGTCTTGCGTAAGTTAACGCCGCGCTTTATTTAGTACAGTGGACAAATGAAAACAGTTGAATATATTATGCCTTGAGTGGAAATCGAATCCAGAACCGACACCTGCACAGGCAGAGGCTATTACCACTACGCCATAACAACTTAATTTAAAAAGGCCATCTATCACCCAAATGGTTATTACTCAGTGAAAAATATTTTAAATGTTTAAATTGCCAATTATTATAATTGGAATTTATAAAATATACTAGATTCTTTGTGGCCTTTCTGTGAAATTATATCTTTTTATGAAAATGTTTATGCTTTATGTTTTTTCCCGCATTGCAGAGTAGTCGGCGAAAATCTACTATCAAGAAAATTTATTCTCCACTTTCTGTCAAAAATCGAGACAATAGCGGATCTCAACACCTCGCTTCGTCTTGTTCACCATACCAGAGAAATAAAAATAATTTAAGTTTAAACATAAGTTTAAGCAATTCTTGCCCGTGGGGGGACGGGTTAAGAATACAATTCGCTCCCACCACTGGGTAGCGTCCCGTAAAAGGCGGGTCCGAGTAGTCTGGTGGTAGGAGATTCGTTCTTCGACTGGCTCGCAACCACTATCATATCAAAGACGAATGGCCAAAGATCTGATGATGTGTTCCGGCTCGATGGCGTATAAGCCAGCTCTCCCTATTCCCACCATGCCCATCCTTCCTCCCTCCTTCTATCCTACATCCCCAAGGCTGGCAACGCATCCATAATTCTAATGTTGTGGATGTCTATGGGCGAAGGTAACCACTTGACACCAGGTGGGCCTTCTGGTCGTTTGCCTCCTTTATTCCATAAAATAATAATAATAAAACATATCTTCGAGTGGGAATCGAACCCACAACCAATCCCGATTATAGTGAGAAGCTGTCCCACTTCACCACGAGGGTACTCTATACGAAGATCTGGTCCGCTAAATTCAGTTTGTAACAAATTACAACATTTTTAAAATTTAGCATCTCCGTTAAAGAATGTCACATAAAATTAATTGAGATATAAGTAACTTAGTTTCGTGCTTGAGCGCGTCCTCGACCCTCTTTTATGTTAAATTTCTACATTTGAAGAGAAAGTGGCTCAATTTGTAAATTACTTCATTTTTCTATTGAATACTTGAAATTCTATTTGAATTATAAATTTATTTCAGGATTACGATTTTTTCACATGGCAGAGACAGAGAGAACCTAGTATTAAAACATTCCGTTACCTACTTTAAGTCTGAATTCGAGATATTGAGTGTTAAGTGGCGGTTAATATTTCAATTTTCGGGGCAAAGCGCGGCGTTAAGTTCCGCCACTTAACACCTAATGCCTCCGAATTTAGCGGAAAGTGGGTAACGGAGTGTCTTAACACTAGGTTCCCTCTGCCTACCCTGCAGTGTGCGGAATACAACGTGAAGCTAAAAAAATAATTAATTTAGGGCTATAGTTGTAGTATTTTTCGTCAAAAAAAAAGAAAGCTATCACACTATTAAAAAAAGAGTTAAAGTAAAGTCGAAATGCACTTTAGAGTAACTTATATATTAAAGTCTTACAACAGCAAAAATACTGAAAAATGTTCCACGTAAGTGTATACAAGTATAATTTATACTGTTTATATTGTATATTTTGAAATCTTTTTGAACGTCACATTAAATATAAAATCAAGTAAATTTAGTTGCTACCATATTTTTATATTAAGATCCACACTCAAAGACGTTATTTAATACTTATTTATTATATAATCGTTACAAATACATCGCTACCAATTTAATGGAACTAAACGTACTTTCAGTAATAGTTTCTTAATTACTTCTGCAGAACAAGTCCTTTGTGGAAGCAACCAAGGTGTTTGTTTTCGCTTCGGTGTGAAAATTAACAGTTTAGATAACCCATTTCATTAAGCTCAAAACAGTTTATCTGAAGTAATCATGTACTTTAAATTAAATTTAAATTTGAATTTCTGTTTAAATATTTAAATTTATTTCAAAATTTTCTATAAGAAATAACTTAATTTTGCTTTTTGTGTATAGGCCTATTAATTCATTATAATTTCAACGATAGGTTCATACTTTTTTCTGGAAAGCAGGTTAGTCAGAGAGAATCGATAGGGTAGTGTAAAGACGGTGGAGAGGCAGACTTTGACGTCAAGCTCTGTCTTCTTCATTTTCTTCTTCAATGAACGAGACAAAATGTTCTAGTGCAGAAATAGAAATAACTATATTATTGCGAATCGAACCCATTACCAATTGTGTTGAGCCAATCACTGTCTTACTGCGCCACTATGGCCTCTTCATTGAAAGTGAATAAATATTATATTTTTTATCTCGTTTTATAGAGTGTAACTAATAGGAGTGTGTACTTTGTTTTCCATTTACCGAATAACAACCGACAATTTTCGTTATTTGATGAAATGTTACTAAATTAATTAATAGACTCACGCTGTATCTTGCACACAGCATGGTAGGCAGAGGGAACACAGTGTTAAGACACTTCTTTCCCCGCTTTCCGCCGAAATCGAAGGCATTGCGTGTTAAGTGGCGGAACTTAATGCCGCGCTTAGCTTAGTAGATACATTGGAGATCTTCAATGTCATTACCACTGGTGAATCATATAATCAAATGTAACAAAAACTTGCAAGGTTTTAATTGAAAATATTTAAGCCAGATAATCGTGTGTATTGTTTTTTTTCAGTGTCACACTGTATCCCGCACACAGCAGGGTAGTCACAGAAGACCTAGTGTCAAGACACTTCGCCCTCCATTTTCCGCCGGATATCAATACAGTTCGAGCTGAGTAACGGGACTTAACATCGTGCTTTGTCTCTAAGCAAAGATAAATATAATCATTCCCCGAGCGGGAATCGAACCCACAATCATGCGTCGATGAATAGTCAGACGCTGTCCCATTGCGTCACAACGGTCTCAAAAATTTGCTTTATTCTACAAAAATTTACACACGTGTCGAAATACGAGTACAATATTTACATACATACTTAGCATAAATGTTTGCGTAGTCAGTTGTTCTTTTAAGAAGATTACAATAACAAGAATATGTGTATTTCGTTTTATCTCTTTTCTTTTGTTTTGTTACGTTTCCTAAACGGAATTTGAATTTATAACTATTGACTACAATTAGATATGTTTTCACCAGGCTTAGCTGTGACGACCAATGTTGGACAAAATTTAATTGCAATTAACAATTAAATATTAACAATTGACCATTTGTTATATGTAAACATTACAATTAATTAATTTATTGCTAACTAGCCGCCCCGTTATTTATGTGTCTCGGTATATTGCAACCCTCGGTGGTCCATTTTTGAAAAATAAAGTAGCCTATGTTAGACCCAGTCATTTTTACTACTTTCACTCTAAATTTCATCCAAATCAGATCAGTAGATTAGCCGTGAAAGCGTGACAGACAAACACACAGACATTCGCATTTATACTTATATTATAAATGGGAAAGTCTGTATGTTTGTCTGTCATGCTTTCACGGCTAATCTACCGGTCCGATTTGGATGAAATTTAGAATGAAAGTAGTAAAAGTGACTGGGTCTAACATAGGCTACTTATTTTTTCAAAAATCAACCTCTAAAGGGTCGAATTAGGGGATGAAAGTTTGTATAAAAATCTAAACCGCTTGACCTATTGTAATGAATTTTGGCATAAATATAGTGGATAATCTAAGCTTAAACTTAGACTACTTTATTTTTTAAAAATGCGCCTCCGAGGGTTGTAATATAACCAAATAGTCCACGCGGCGAAGCCGCGAGCGGGCCGCTAGTTTATAATATAAGTAAGTAAGTATGGACTGTAGTGTAAGCATTAAGAACTACATAATTTTCGGAAAATTGTGATTTTCATATGATTTCACCACAAATAAATAATAAATTGTTAATATTTAATTGTTAATTGCAATTAAGTTTTGTTCAACACTGATGACGAGTTACAAATTCTCAAAATACGTACAAAGAGGATAACCCCCGCTTTGTGTAGAACAGGAATCCTTTGAAGATGTCACACCGATGCTAACATATATACGAGTACGTACTCGTACTTGCGTCAGACAGCGATGACTTAATAGGTTTGATATAATTGTAATTTTGTATTAATATTAAGATTTACTCTCTCTCTCTCTCTCAGCTTCACGCTGTATCCCGCACGCAGCAGGGTAGGCAGAGGAAACCTAGTATTAAGATACTCCGTTCCCCACTTTCCGCCGAATTCGGAGGCATTGCGTGTTAAGTGGCGGAACTTAACGCCGCGCTTTACCTCGACGCCAGAGCGAAGAAAATGGAAATATTAAATATTTCCACTCCTCGAGTGGGAATCGAACCCACAACCAGTCGTTTACAGTCACACGCTTGTGCCACTGGGCCACGATTAAAATTTACATAATATAATATATTGTTTAATATACTTAATATAATAATTAGATTTACTTAATATAATATGGGGCCAGTCGAGGCCCAGTGGCACGAACGTGTGACTGAAAACGACTGGTTGTGGGTTCGATTCCCACTCGAGGAGTGGAAATATTTAATATTTCCATTCCCTTCGCTCTGGCATCAGAGGCAAAGCGCAGCGTTAAGTTCCGCCACTTAACACGCAAGGCCCCGAATTCGGCGGAAAGTGGGGAACGGAGTATCTTAACATTAGGTTCTCTCTTTCTACCGTGCTGTGTGCGGTATACAGCGTGAAGCTATAAAAAAAAATATAATATATCTAGCTTAATGCTTTTTCTAGCATAACAAGATATTCAGAGAGAAGCTAGATGCTAGTCTAGAGACTTCGTTCTCTATTTTCTGTCTGTAATCTAGATATTCCGTGTTGAGTGGCAGAGCTGTGCTTTGTCTCCTTACCAGAGCGAAGTAATGAAAATAATTTACATACACATATTCAGAGAACTGTGTGGGAATTTCTCATTTATTAACGTCCGTCCCACTCCGTCAAGAAATCCGTAAATTGTTATATTCAATTCAATTTTATAAATTCCATCGGTATCTTTTTATTAAATATTTTTAACAGAAAAATGACGTACTAGGATCAATGTAAAAACGAGACAGATGCTTTTTTGAATTTGTATTTAAAATGTAATGTCCTTGAGTAGTTGTTTCTACGCCGAATAGTTTGAGATATACTTCGTCTTGTAACTCACTGAGTATATTTATTTGGTAAGCTTATTTTTTTTATTTAGTCATTTATATATACTATAAATAAATGTTCTAATATCTATTATCTTATCAATCTATTGACGCCTGGTGTGGATATAGCTTGCCCAAGTGACTAACGTTGCATTTGCAGAAATACTTTTATTGTTGCTGCGTTTGCATTTCGTACCGCGCGGTATGAAATGCAAACTCAGCAGTACCTACCATTAATATCCATCACTAGTATATTAAGGGATCAAAATTCACTGCTTATCACTCTTTTCATATATTGTGTTACGAAATTGTTGTTAAATAAAGCTAAAAGTTTTTTAGTCTTTAAAAAGACAGGCAGTGGGAAACTTAATGTCAAAACATTCCGTTCTTCAATTTCGTTGAATTGTGTAGGCATTGCGTCGGTACCAGAGCGAAGGAAATGGGAATAAAAATATTTCTACTCCTCGAGTGGGAATCGTACACACAACCAGTCGCTTTACAGTCACACTTTGTGCTCCTGTGCCACGACTGACCTCTTAGAAACGCCTCGCCTCTCGCCTTTGGCTTGAAGCTTAATTTATTAAAATATTAAACAACTTCTTCTTTCTTCATTCTACGTAATTCACGCTCAAATAAAAAATACATGTATATTCAAACAAATCTATAATAACCGCTATTCAATATTAAAAGTTTATAAAACAGCCTCTGTATGAAAGTTATTTAACATTTTGCCGCAAACTTTAACTTTAGACAGTTTGTACCGGAGTTAGATCGTTTCCTTTGAATAAATACGACTGCGGAATAAATATTGGCTCTCAATATTCTGCTCGAGTTTATAATATTTTATTTATTGTAGAAACAGAACGTTGGAATTTCTTTCAAAATATGTTGAATATTTTAAGCTTTTTGCATACTGGATGAATGACAAAATTTGAGTCTGTCGCGTTTTTGGTAATACTGGTACTGGAATGTTTTACGTAGCATATTTTTCGAAACTTTTCTGGCTTTTCATTTTTTCGCGCAGGGTACAGAGGGCCTAATGTTAAGACGAAGTGTCTTACTGACAGCTGAATCCAAGATATTGCCTGTTGGATGGCAGAACTCAATTTTGTCTTAGGTATTAGAATGGGGTTAAAGAAAATAATTTAAATCTCTAAATGGTCACCATATCTAAAATGGAAAATCGCACACAGCAGGGTAGGCAGAGAAAACCTGGTGTTAAAACATTGCGTTTTAAGTGGCGGAACTAAACGCTGCACTGTGTCACGATATCTATCGGTATTGTATTATTAATGTATTTCGGTATCATATCACATGTTAGAACAAGCCACATTAATTTGGTAGTATTAATATATTAACAGAGAATATCTGTAATGGCCTCCTAAAATTACTAAGCGGACCATACTTACCACTGATCCATATTATTTAAAATCGTATTGTACCAAATTTTATTTTGCAAGTAAAATTTTTAAACATGGATAATAAATCTGCCATCTGGTGGCCAGTCGTGGCCCAGTGGCACAAGCGTGTGACTGCAAACGAGTAGTTATGAGTTCGATTCCCACTCGAGGAGTGGAAATATTTAATATTTCTATTTTCTTCGCTCTGGTGTCGAGGTAAAGCGCGGCGTTAAGTTCCGCCACTTAACACGCAAGGGAACGGAGTGTCTTAACACTAGGTTCCCTCTGCCTACCCTGCTGTGTGCGGGATACAGCGTGAAGTTAAAAAATAATAATAATAATAAATCTTTAGCATTAATCCTTCTTCTCTATGCACAGCTTACATAATATATACATCTTACGTCATGCATCTTACACCCTTTTATCCCTCACTTCAACACAATTTCGATCCTTTTCCGCCTTAATTTATTATTATGTCACTTTGCTATGGAAACGTAAAGCGGTTAATATTTTTATACTTGTCATACCAGTAGTGGCCAGTCGTGGCCCAGTGGCACAAGCGTGTGACTGTAAACGACTGGTTGTGGGTTCGATTGCCACTCAAGGAGTGGAAATTATATTTCCATTTTCTTCGCTCTGGTGTCGAGGAAAACCGCGCCGTTAAGTTCCGCCACTTAACACGCAAGCCTCCGAATTCGGCGGAGAGTGGAAAACGGAGTGTCTTAACACTAGGTTCCCTCTGCCTACCCTGCTGTGTGCGGGACACAGCGTGAAGCTAAAAAAATAAATACTTGTCATATAATATGTATGTGCGATAAAGAAGAATCTTTTTTTATCTTAAAAACAGCTTCACGCTTATTCCGCCCGGCTAGTCAGAGAGAATCTAGTATCAAGGATACTCTTTTCTACATTATCAGCCCGCAATCAAACATTGCGTGTTGAGTGGCTGAAGTCAACACTGTGCTTTCTTTTAGGTACCGAAGCGATAAAATGAAGAATTTAAATATGACTGTTACTCCGAATTCTTTAATCAATTGCGTTTACAGTCAGGCGTCATTCAATTCAATCGCCTCAAACTTACCTTTATCCTTATACTAGCGGCCCGCTCGCGGCTTAGCCGCGTGGACTGCCAAATTGTTTCGTTATATTGCAACCCTCGCGGGTGGATTTTCCAAAAATAAAGTAGCCTATGTATAACCTTGGATTATCAACTATATCTGTTCCAAAATTCATTACAATCGGTAAAGCGGTTTAGATTTTTGATATAAACTTTCATTCCCTATTTAAACCTTTTAGAGGTTGATTTTTGAAAAAATAAGTAGCTTATGTTAGACCCAGGGTTATTTACTATTTTCGTTCTGAATTGCATCCAAATCGGACCGGTAGATTAGCCGTGAAAGCGTGACAGACAAACACACAGACTTTCCCATTTATAATATAAGTATGGATATATTCATTCTAGTGCTCAATTATTCTTCTTTTCATGTATTATTTGTATGTTAGATGGAACGAAACAATACATATAATCTATCCATCATATGAACTTCCTCTTATTTAAAGTTAAACTTACAACTTCCGTATAGTAAGACAAGATGGCAACAGCAAAGTTAGCATGCTATCTTAATTTAAATTAATGTTAAGATATGTCGGGAGCTATGTTACATTAATGAAATAATAAAACACAAATTAGTTTTATATACACATTTTATTGCTTGACGGATATTCAATAAAATCTCAAACAACGTTTATAACGACGAAACGAGACGCACTTGTAGACTATACGAGGCACTGATAGATAAGAATCACAGATCGAGAGAGCTTAGAAGATAGATGGACATCAATATAGGAAGCTAGAAGGAGGAGGGCGGGGGGATGGTGCAGGACGCGCCAGTCGTGGGTGAAACGCGCCCAGCGCAGCCTCATTGGTAGAAGACGGTCTTTCCTCCCGTACTCTTAGCTGGGGAATTCTCCATGCAGCACACGCAGCAGTTAGAGCGTGACGATTTAGTAACCAATACGCCGCAGCATTCAATGCTGAATGGGCATGTCCGAGAAGCAGAGCATACTGTGACATAACTAACGGGGCATTTATCCCAAACGCACTGCAAATGACGATACCAGCGTGAGGACACCAGCAAACTGCAAATATTATGGCAATGCCTATCAGCACGTTCCCGAGTCGTCTTCTTGATCTCAACGTGGATGTCGGAGGCTGTGGACCTAGGAGGCTTGGTTGTAGCTTTTTCGCCCTGATATCTCCGACGTCGACAGCATCACGTCGTTCTCTTGGTCCGACCCCAGCGACTATAATCACGTGGGTAGGTCTACGCATTAGAGGAACTGGTAGAGGTAATTCTCCGTGCGCCGCTCGAGCAGTTAGCGATAATGCGGTAAGTTTGACTCTCACTGTCCAATGACATCTGGTTACAGCTGCCACGGGTACGCAATAAGTGACTAGCGCGTGAGCAGCGGCGAGTGGTGGACAGGATAGGCAAGTTGCTATCACTGTTACTGCACCTGAAATGATGAAAGCAAATTAAAATATTTATCTTAGATATAATTTGTGATTGCTTAATAAAAATAGCTTCACGTTTTCCCCCGCACTAAGAGGCGAGACAGCCTAAACTTGCGTGAAGATAGAAGAAAAATAAAAATACTTAGATATTACTGCCCAAAATTTAATATTTAGTATGTTTTGTTTTTATATTTATTTCATGATTTAATTTCTGTGTATTTTTTTAATATTAATACCTAGAATTAAGGCTGTGATCCACACAAGTCCCACAGCAAGAAAAGGTCTGGAGCATAGTGAGCTGCGGCCGCGACGCACCGCTCCACATCTATCTGCAGCTATCGCCACTAAAGACAGCGTACTTGCTGCCACTGGGAACGACTGAAAAAATACCAATTATTAAAAAAAAGAATATTAGAAGTGTTACGCATAACTTTTTTTTTCTTTTTTTTTTTTAGCTTCACGCTGTATCCCGCTCACAGCAGGGTAGGCAGAGGGAACCTAGTGTTAAGACACTCCGTTCCCCACTTATTGCCAGGCATTACTTCCCTTTTTAATATAGGTTACAGTGCCAAAACACTTAGTGTCACAGTTTCTGTCTTAATTTAAACAATGTATGTAAGCATCGTAACTCAACGCCGCTCGCTGTTTTTATCTTACTAGAGCATAGAAATAAAAATTAAATAAATGTCTAAGAGAAAATTAAACTCACAAATAATCAGCTACATAATAATTAGGAGCAAAAATGGTGAAAATTTTAATTACGCTTCGTCTGCGGAATAAATAATAATATGCGGTACGATGGCCTAATTTATTTATTTTTATAATATCGTTGATATAATTTTGATTTTTGAACGTTTTTACAGATTTAATCTTTTTTCTAGCAGATCGGGACAGACAGAAATAATATACAATCAAGATACTCTTTTCCCAACTTTCCACTCGGAGTCGGAACTTTTAATCTTGTAAGTAATAATAACGTTTATGACCAAACTAACACCAGGTTACGTAAACGTTTATATTACCCTATTAAAATTGATTGAAGACAGACCATTTGATTACAAATTCTTTAATAGCAACACCTTTTTGCTTTATATACCTATATAAAAAATATACCTATATTTTTTTCATTTGAAAGCCATCATGGTGATGTGTGACAATGTTATATATTTCATCACACCATCCTATTCAATCCATCCGCTGTTCAAATCCATTCATCTAAGTAGAGCTTACACCAATGGTATTTTCCCGTTTCTAAAATGTCTGACTATATAAAATACGTGCAAAGGATGTAGTTTCAAGGCTCACTACTAAAAAAAAAACTTTATTATACTATATATTTTTTTTGATTTAGTTTAGTCAGTTAACATGTAATTACATGATAAATAAAGTCGAATGGCATATCTTAAAATATCACCAAGTTCACTTCTATTTTCTACAAAAAAGCTGAAAAAATATATTAAAAAATACCTACCTCAATATAATAAGTAACATGACAGGGCAAGTGATGAATCCTGGCTGCTCTAGTAGCCGCGAGGGGAGCGCTGGCGGCGCATACTAGGAGATCAGCCGCACACGCACTGAGCAGCTGCGGCGTTCGTAACCGAGCCGCGCCGCTTGACGCAAGGGCTGCCATTAGACTTACATTACCTGTGTATATAAAAAAAATAAATAAATATTTTTACATCCCGCTCACAGCAGGGTAGGCAAAGGGAACCTAGTGTTAAGACACTCCGTTCCCTATTTTCCGCCGAATTTTGGAGGAATTCAACGCCGTTATGTGCCTCGACACCAGACCGAAGAAATTGAAACATTAAATATTTCTAATCGAAAGGGAATCGAACCCACAACCAGTCGTAACCACTTCGTACCCCTGCGCCACAACTGGCTTCCAAGTTATTTATATATACCTTCCTGCTCACAATAAAAGGGATTCTCTACCAGCCAACATTGTCAGGTGGGATACAATAGAGTAGATTAATAATTTACTAAACTGATAAACAAAATATTTTTTTATACATAATTAAAAAATATATAAATAAAAATATATATATATAAAAAATGATATACATATAACCACACTCTGTTCTCTACATTCCTGCCGAAATCGAGACATTAATTATTAAAAGTAGAATTTGAGATTTACTATGAGATTACTTTTTTTCTTATTATTTGACAATATCACACGTTTCTTCCTAAAGCAAAATAGTCAAGGAAAACCTAGCACTACCACCAACCTAACGTTGCGTGCTGAGTGGCGGGACTCGCACGTCACGTTTATAATCACACGCTGTTCCAATGCGCTATGATGGTCTTTTTGAAGTGAAAACTTCTTTAGGCGCGTTGAGCGTTTTGGTAGAGGGTAAAATCGTCGGTTCGCGTCACCGACATGCGACATGATAATAGTATATCTATAGCTATGGAGAGCCGGACAGCATTTAAGTGAATTTTTAATTTGACTATTATTGTAATTATTTTTTTTTTTTTTTTTTTAGCTTCACGCTGTATCCCGCACACAGCAGGGTAGGCAGAGGGAAACTAGTGTTAAGACACTCCGTTCCCCACTTTCCGCCGAATTCGGAGGCTTGCGTGTTAAGTGGCGGAACTTAACGCCGCGCTTTACCTCGACACCAGAGCGAAGAAAATGGAAATATAATTTCCACTCCTCGAGTGGGAATCGAACCCACAACCAGTCGTTTACAGTCACACGCTTGTGCCACTGGACCACGACTGGCCACATAATAAAATTAAATATAAAAATTAGATTTTTCGGTCATAATTATTGACGATTACTTATGATGTGCTTTTTTTTCTTATTTGGCCTAAAGAATAGAGAGTCATTTTTAGTTCCACTTGAATTCTGATCTTTATGTCTTGAGTAGCTAAGGTAAACTCTATATTTTTTAATTTGACTATTATTGTAATTATTTAATTGAAGGATTACTGTTTATTTATTGAATTTAAATTCATTGACTTCAATATAAAAGTGAGTATGAAACATATTAATAATTTTATACAAATAAATAAAAAAACAACGAATACATTTTTAAACATTTTTAATATTTGTACGAATATTTGTATTTAAAATTTGGCATTATTCATTTTAATTATGTTTTCACTTCTATCGGCAGTCCCACGACTGCAATTTTTTTTTTACTTAATTTTATTTTTTTTTATGATTTTCTTTCATATGATTATTTATTTAAGTTAGCTTTAGATTTTGTAAAAAGCGTATAATTTGATATAGGTTTACAAATTAGGCAGGTTTATTGACGATGCAATATTTACAGATCAATTTAAAATCTCAATAATGTGAAAAATTGTCAAATGCCGAACCCACAACCAATTACAATTAAAATTAGACGCAGTCCCACTGTGCCATATGGCTCTAACCTAGCTACCCTTGTCCTCAATTTCCTATATCAAACATTAAGACGCTCTTTATTAAGAAAATTAAACTCTGAAATTTGTATTCTCTGCCAGTAAAATCGACAGGTGCAAGTAATTGAGAACTTTTTCTTTTATAATTATAATATGCGCTAACAAGTAAAATTGGTTTGTCTGTTTGTAATATTAAAATAACCGCATTTTACTAAATGTATATTACTAAATACATATATATGTACGGTAACATTTTGTCTCTGTGTTTGCTTAGAATGATTCATTTTCTTGTTAAATTCCACGCGAATGAAGTAGCGAGCACCCCTAGTTATTATTATAAATACTACAGACGTATCTTTTTTAAATTTACAATTTTTTCTAGCATTTTCAATACTTAAAACATGGCTTACACGACTAATTAAATGAAAACTTATTGTATCTATGTGATAGGACTAGGTTCATTTCTACAAAGTCAAAGTCAAAGTCAGTCAGCGTCTTCACACTAAATTCTCTTTAACTACTCTGCTACTCGGAAAAAGCGTAAATCTATGCTATTATTATCATGCAAGTAATAATCTAGAAATATTATACGAGCCACGAAATGGCGTCGTAACTATAAAACACCTAATAACCAAAAGCCGTAGCAAGTTTCAGTATTGTTGCAATTGTATGGCGCCTTCAATGTGTCGATTGCTTATGTAGATGTGCATTCAAAGCGATGACTGGAAGGTATTCTGTTCACTTTGATGAATTCATTAGGTATAGATAGCTAGGGTTGCCAGTATTTCTTTGTGTGTGTTTTTTTTTTTATAAATACAAAATTTAGTATGCTTCAAAAATATATATATTTTATAGGAATAATAATAAAGATTAAGTATAATTTTGACTTATTTACTATTTTTATAATAACTATTATTTTTTTATGTTATTTGAAATTTTTGTTATTTGAAACATATATAGTGAAACATATATTTCTTCAGCATTATATATGAGAACGCCCGATACACAGTACAATACAAACTTATCGGACGGTTGGTAAACCTAGGGCTAGTGGGCAGTGTTATTCCGTAAACGCAATTGATTTGAAGAAATTTAAATTTCAATTATATATTTAAATTAATTAAACAAATTATAGCATTTTATTCTGGTATTCAATAAGCAATAAATCTAAATTGATCACAAAACAGAGAATGGAGAATGTTTAAGTCTGATTTCTCTGTTAGTCCTTTTTTAACGTCATGAAATCCGTTACGAATACCAGCCCGAGTGGGGACTCGGGTCGTGGTTATGTGGGACTCCGGCGAGGCAAGATGCTAACGCCGCCGTTTTCCACTAAAACCTGACGGTGCTCCTTCTGGTCCGCCACTAGCCGGGCCACGGGGACCGAATCAATCGTCCGAGGACTTCTCTATCAGTCCTATATCAACATACCACGCACCATGATTAGTTGATATTTGTAATTTTCGACTACCATTATTCGACTTAATCAAAGGGGAATCAAAATAAATAAAAAGTATATTAACATTATTTGTAGAAAACGTATAAATCTTTGAATGTAGCGGAACTCGAACCCACGCTTCTTGGAAGTGTCTGTGGCCAGTCGTGGCACAGTGGCACAAACGTGTGACTGTAAGCGACTGGTTGTGGGTTCGATTCCCACTGGAGGAGTGGAAATTATAGTTCCATTTTCTTCGCTCTGGTGTCGCGGTAAAGCGCGGCGTTAAGTTCCGCCACTTAACACGCAAGCCTCCGAATTCAGCGGAAAGAGAGGAACGGAGTGTCTTTACACTAGGTTCCCTCTGCCTACCCTGCTGTGCGTAAGTACAGCGAAGCTTCTTGGAAACTATCCAAGCGCTCTATTTACGTCTAGATCACCAGTCCTACTAATTAGCTACCTCGAAATCATTTTATGCTTGTTACAACTTAAAAACAAGCGCATACAATTTTGATACATGTAAAATATTTAAAATAAGCTTAAATTAATAAATTCATAAAGTCTTACCAATGATACCAATAATAGAAACGAGAACATAGAGCGTCAGAAGTATGGCAACATGCGCCTGCACGTGAGACTCGGGGCCGGCGATCTCTTCGGTACTATTATTGTACATCACGCTGCATCACTGACTGCTGGAACAATGTAAATAAGTTATAATTATTATAAGCATTACAAAAATATTTTTTAAAAGTCAAAGTCAAAGTCAAATAATTTTATTCAAAATAAGAAGTTACAAGCTTCATTTTTTGAACGTCAAATAGTTTACCACCGGTTCACTAAATTTAATGCCATTATATACAGATTTATTGCAGACAATGATACTTTTGAAGTAGCCTGGAGCGAGCATTTCATTCCCAAGGCGTGTTATCGTTTATAAAATCTTGAATTTGGTTTTGGTTTGGACCTTTAACACACAAACGTCTCTTCACAACTTTTTTAAAATGTGATCTAGAAAAATCTTGGACGTTTTCTGGGATCCTATTGTAAAAGCGTATACACTGTCGCATGAATGAATTATTGACTCGATGCAATCGAGCCACAGGTGTAATCAGTTTATGCTTATTTCTAGTATTAATATTAATAAAATTAAATAGAAAAAATAGATTTTTCGGTAATAATTATTGAGGATTATTTATAATGTGCTTTTTTTTTCTTATTTGGCCTAAAGAATAGAGAGTCATTTTTAGTTCCACTTGAATTCTGATCTTTATGTCTTGAGTAGCTAAGGTAAACTCTATGAATTGTTTTAACAAAGTGAAAAGATTAAATTAATTTAAATGTAATAATTCCTTTGAACTGGCTTCTAGTATCACATTTACAGTCAATATAAAATTTTGAATACAATATTAAGGAGTCAACATTAATAATGCATAGGAACGTGTGGAACTAAATCAAATATTGCTTTAAAAAAATGTCGAATGCTTCAAAAATAATGGTCGTAAAAATTTTATACGCATAAGTATTTTACCAAAAGCAATATTTATTTAAATATTGCTTTTGGTAAAATGGTTACAAATATTTAATATATACATATATTAAGTGGCTTAATTCACAGACTTACAAACTCACAGTGTCACTAAGTGGGCTGAATATGGGGAACTGAATAATTTATCATGAAAACCTAAACGTCACGCTTTGTTTTAGGAACTAAAGAAGAGAAGTTAAAATAATTTAAGTATAAGAGACATAGAAGGAAATACAACTCACAACCAGTCGCGATTACAGACAAATCTTGTTCCACTCCACTACGGGCTTTTTTTTAGCTTCACGCTGTATCCCGCACATAGCAGGGTAGGCAGAGGGAACCTAGTGTTAAGACACTCCGTTTCCCACTTTACGCCGAATTCGGAGGCATTGCGTGTTAAGTGGCGGAACTTAACGCCGCGCTTTTGCCGCGCCACCAGAGCGAAGAAAATGGAAATATCAATTATTTCCACTCCTCGAGTGACAATCGTGCCCCCAACCAGTCCCTTTAGAGGCACACTCTGTGCCTCCGTGCCACGACTGGCCCCAATCATGGAGGCCTTATAAATAAAAATAAAACAGAAATCTTTCAAAACATTGAAAACAAAAAAAATCAGCCTCCATTATAGCAAAAGTATAATATTTTATTACACTTAAATTTCATTCTAACCCTTCAACCCTTTCAAAAGATCACATATTACATTTTCATAAATTATAAGAATCCTTACAATTTGTACGGTTATCATTTAATATAGAGTAAATTTCCCTAACCGCAGTACAAGGCCTTAGGCTGTAATTAACGAAGCATGTTAACATTTGGAATTATTTTAAGCCGGATCTTTGTAAGGGGAAATCAAGCAATCTATATCCATACTTATATTATAAATGCGAAAGTCTGTGTGTTTGTCTGTCATGCTTTCACGGCTAATCTACTGGACGGATTTAGATGAAATTTGGAATGAAAGTAGTTGATGACACTGTGTCTAACATAGGCTACTTTTTTTTTAAAATATCAACCCCTAAAGGGTTGAAATAGGTGATTAAAGTTTGTATGAAAAATCTAAACCGCTTAACCGATTGTAATGAATTTTCTCAGGAAGAGAGTTTATGATGCAAGGTCAAACATAGGCTACCTATTTTTTTCAAAATCAACCCTTAAGGGGTTCAAATAGGGGAAGGAATGTTGTAAGTAAAATCCAAACCGCTTAACCGATTTCCCTGATTTTTCTCAGGAAGAGAGTTTATGATGCAAGGTCAAACATAGGCTACCTATTTTTTTCAAAACCAACCCTTAAGGGGTCCAAATAGAGGAAGGAATGTTGTAGGTAAAATCCAAACCGCTAAACCGATTTCCCTGATTTTTCTCAGGAAGAGAGTTTATGATGCAAGATCAAACATAGGCTACCATAATTCTTAAAACCAACCCCTTTATGTGTAAAATAGGGGATGAAAGGTTTTAGGAAATATCTAATCTGTTTCAACTATTGTATTGAATTTTGGCATTAAAATAGACAACTTAGGTATAAATATTGGCAAATCTGTTCTTAAAAAATCAACCCCCAATGAGTTGCAATAGGGGATGATATTTTGTATAAAAAATACAAACCGTTTGACTGATATAGACTACTAATATTTTTTAAAACCAAGCTTTTAGTAATTAAACTATTAATTAGAGTTAGGTTTATGAAACATTTTGAATTAACTGAATCCATATAGTTGATAGTTCGGGATTAAATATTCACACTTTCTTAATTATTTAACGTTAAAATATTTAATTAATTTTACATACGTATTAAATTAACAAACCAAATTTACTTATACAAAATATATATCGAATCAATCTTAATTCGATAAATAATCAATCCCGTTGCTTACCAATACGTATATTAAATATCTGGAGATGTGACGTGAGCGCAGGCGGTATACACGTGCGGTAAAGCGGGGGGAGAGCATGTTTCAAGCTACGCTTACCCGAGCGGGCAGTGCTGCGAGGGCAGACGTCGTTGATGTACGTACAAAAAATATACAAATTTATGCTCCGTTCAGTTCATTATCTTTTTCTCTAATTTACTTATTTTGTCTTCTTATATTTTTATATTCATTTGAAACTATAATTTAAGTCTTTATATTATTCTATTATATTAGCATATGTTGGTACATCGACGATTTTAAAAGTAATTATAAGTAAAGTAAATTTAAATTCTAAGTAAATAGGTTAGTTCCTCAGTTGTCTTTTTGTGTTAGGTTATATTAATTATATTTTGCGTATTCCTAGATATATATTCTTTTTTATTAATAAAAAAAAATAGTTTAGGTTCTTAAATAAGAAATTTAATTAGTGATTTTTTTTACTATTAAGACTTATTGAGGCTTAAGACTATTAACGGCTAGAGGAGAGACCGTATTCGTTCCTCGAATCCCAATCATACCAACGGATTTGCCTTTCCAATTTAAGAGATTGCAATTCCCATTAAAAATTGCTTTTGCGATGACCATTAATAAAGCCCAAGGCCAGACCCTTAAGGTAGCGGGTGTGCACTTACAAAAACCGTGCTTTTCACATGGGCAGCTTTATGTAGCATGCTCACGTGTTTCGAATCCAAAAAATCTTTATATTCTCACAAAACAAAAAATATTGTATACGGAACTGTGCTCCAATAAAATGTTCTAGCTGTGTCTGCGACAACATCTGCCGGGAATTTAAGAAAAAAATATATAACCTCATACTAATATTATAAATTTAACAGTCTGTTTGTTTATTACGCTTTCATAGCTAATCTATCAGCCTAATTATGATAAAATTCGGAATGAAAATTGTTGACCCTTGGTCAAGTTGTCCCTTAGTCAACTATTTTCAAAATCAACTCTTAAAGGGTGGAAATAAGGAATGAAACCGCTTAAGGAATTTCAATAAATTTTCTCAGGAAGATAGTTTATGACGCAAAGTAAAACATAGGTTTCCTATTTAATAAAACACTCAACGTTTAAGGACCAGAAATGAGATATAAAAATTGTAGTTCACGCGGGCGAAGCCGCGGGCGGGTCGCTAGTGTATAATAAAAGAGTAGAAAAGTCAATTCTGTACATGAAAAATTTCAGAAAAATTTTAATTGGGTGCGTTAATATATCGATAACAGAGGCGAAAAAACCACTCAGTAGAATTTTTGTCTGTCTGTCTGTCTGTCTGTCTGTCTGTCTGTCTGTCTGTCTGTTAATTTGTTCGTCAATCACGCAAAAACTACTGGATAGAAATGAATGAATTTTAGTATGATGATAGCTTATAGTCCAAAGGTACATATAGGATAGTTTTTATCCCGGTTTTCCATGTAGTTTTTTTAGAAAAAATAAAAAACCGATATAAGTAAATCATTTATATACTAATATCTACCGGGTAGAAATTAATGAATTTTTGTATGGAGTTAGCTTAAAGGTTAGAGCAACATATGGGATAGTTTTCATCCTGATATTCTATACAACTGCGGCAGAAAAATAAAATAAAAAAAAACATTTAAATTGTGTTGATAGTTCACAGGTGAAACTAAATTTGTTTTAATATCACTAATATTACTTAAAATAATTATAAAATAAATTGAGCACAACATTTATTGAAGATATTTTGCTATTAAAAATACATTTGACCGGTCTACAAAACTTTATATTATCTATATGACAACAAATGTCACTACGTTTTCTGTCACCATCTGTTATTATATAGTTGACATTGTACTAGATATATTCGTACTCATAAATATTATTATAAAAATGCAAAAATTTGTATCTCTTCTATAGGTTTTGTTTTCACGTGTAATCTACTAGCCCGCTTTATATGAAATACGAAAAGAAGTAGTCGTAGGGTCAAATATAGGCTACTTTTTAAAAAATCAAACCCTAGGAGGTTGAAACAGTGGATGAAACTTATGTATGTTAAGAATATAGTGAGAATGAAAGATTTAAACTCCTTGACTGATTTCGATTAATTTTCTCAGGAAATAGTTGATAAGGCAAAGTCAAATATAGGCTACCTCTCTTTTTAAAAATAATTCCAGAGGTGCTAAAATAGGGTATGAAAGTAGTAGTTCACCCAGCGACGCCGCGAGCGGGTCGTTAGTTTACCCTGGTATTCAATATAGTTCCCGCAGAAAAATAAAAAGTACCAAAGTCAAGTTATATTGATTATTTGCAAGTAAAGGTATTTTTTTTTAATACCAGTAAGTAACACAATTGTACAATAAAATAAAAAGTCTAAAATTTATTTAAGATATTATGACCAGTTTATAATACTATATACCTGATGGTATATATGTACGAAATCTGCTATCATATAAATATATGATAGCAGATTTCGTACGTTTTCTTACTAGATCAGTTATCACTATACGTTATCAAATAGTATAGACATTGTACTAGATGCATCGATGATTTTCGCAAGAATATAATTAGTGACGCAAGGTTAAATTTAGACCATCCCCCTTTTATAAAAAAAAAACCAATTCCAAAGAGGCAATAGTGGATGAAAGTGGTAGTTCACGTGGCGAAGCCGCGAGCGGGTCGCTAGTAATATAATATAAAACAAAGTTTGCTTATCATTCAATTTCGCAACTGTCCTTATGTTTTTTGGTAAGAAAAATAAAATAAAAGTACTGAGTGGTTTTCTGTATTGATAACAGAAAATTACCTTAAAAACGGAACGTAAATAATGTGGCCAGTCGTGGCCCAGTGACACAAGCGTGTAAACGACTGGTTGTGGGTTTGATTCCTACTCGAGGAATGGAAGTATTTAATATTTCCGTTTTCTTCACTCTGGTGCTGAGGTAAAGCGCGGCGTTAAGTTCCACCACTTAACACGTAAAACCTTTGAATTCGGCGGAAAGTGTTGAACGGAGTGTCTTAACACTAGGTTCCCTCTGCCTACCCTGCTGTGTGCGATACAGCGTGAAGCTAAAAAAAATGTACTTATTTTACAAGACAAAAAAGTCATAGAAAAATTAAATGCAATACATATATGTCCAATTTCCACCGTTAACTTAATTTTTGTCCTACAGAAGCATGCTATTCGTGAAATCTATAGCTTAGGCCTAAGAAAATCGTTAAGGTAATAATTATGTACTTAAGTTTTTTTCATTTCTCCGCTTTGGTGCCTTAAACAAAATGCGACGTTGAATATTTTTGGTATCAAGTGGAAAATGGAGTGTCATGACACCAGGTTAGGTTCTAGGTTATATGACTACCCCATTACGCTAGAAGAAGCGTAAGACTATATATATGTAAGTATACAATAATTACATTTTAAAATATTTGGTACACGTCGTCTAAAGCGATGTGTAATATGTTTAACGACTCAATCTTGTTTTCTCACGTATAAAATTTAAAAGCTTTCACAAAGTAGCAAACTTAAAAGCTGCAACTAGTTAGTTTTTCAAAATTACAACATAATTTGAACTTTATGCGCTGACAATAAGAACTATATTAATGTTATTATAAAATTTTAGCAACAAAAGACATTACGCCGAGTCTAGACGAGGTTATTGAGTTCAGCAGTTTTCTCAGTTAATTTACTATTAATTTTCTAAAACATATTCTGTCGTAATGTGTAATTTCTTTTTGTTTCAGCTTTGCAGAATTATTTCCGTATAAGATAGTAGGAGAGACTTAACACTTAGTATGTTAAGACATTCTGTTCTCCATTTTCCAAGGGAAGTCGAGATATTGTACGTTAACTCATCGCGCTTAGCTTGCATCTTGTCCTCCAGAGCTGATAATATGAAAATTATTTGAATATAATCATTTCTTTGAGTGGAGTCTAATCGGCAACCATGGCTTTTGGATTACTCTTTTAATAATATTTTTAATAAATAGTTTACAAAGAAAACGGGGCCAGTCGTGGCGCAGGGGCACGTAAGTGCGACTGTAAGCGCGATTAGTTGTGGGTTCGATTCCCACTCGAGAGTGGAAATATTTAATGTTTCCATTTTCTTTGCTCTGGTGTCGAGGCAAAAGCGCGACGTTAAGTTCCGCCACTTAACACGCAATGTCTCCAAATTCGGTGGAAAGTGGAGGACGGAGTGTCTTAACACTAGGTTCCCTTTGCCTACCCTGCTGTGTGCGGGATACAGCATGAAGCTAAAAAAAACTAAGTAGTTAATAGTGTCTCGACAAGAAAAAACGTAGCGTTGATTTTTGCCACTTAACACGAAATGTTTCGGGTTTGGGAGTATATTTTGGCTTTAGTTTCTCTCTATATATCCATAACAACGCAGAAGAAAGCGTAAAACAAATATATAAAAAAATAAAAACAGCTCCACCGTAACAGCTTTCGCTGCCGTGACCAGGATTCGAACCTGGGTTACTACGGCCACAACGTAGGGTCCTAACCACTAGACGATCACGGCTATCGGAGCTTGTGAATTGGTTACTCAAAAATTCATTTACATTTATCTTAAGGTAACACCACTCAAATTAAATGTTTTAAATAATATCGGCCTGATAGGTAAGCAAGTTACGTTTTAAATTGGTCGAGTTATACAAAACTGGAGCATTCAAGTGTACTTTCTCTATCGAACGCTTTGTAATTATTTCGAGTACCCGTTGCTATTTGATGGCAATTTTATGTTAGATACAAATAATTTCTTAGTTACAATAGGTATTATTTCCGAAAAGTAGGTTTAACCTGTATAATAAATAATAATAAAAACTCTTTATTGCACATCCAAAAATCACAAACAAAAAAGAAAGTAATTATAAAAATAAAAAACAAAGTAAACTAGAAAACATACACAAAAAAAAAGAAATTAAAGAAAATAAGGCAGATCGCTTAAAACCTAAATGTACAATAGGCATGCCTTATCGCTAAAGTAGCGATTTCTTCCATGCGACCTAAGGGGACGGAAACAGCAAATTAAAAATTCTTTCTTTCTTCATATAGGGCAGAGGCAGAGAGAACGCAGTGCCAAGACACTGTTTTTTGATTGGTTTCAAAATATTGTTTAATGGACGAGTTCTAAGCTTCGTTGTACCATCGGCTGAAAAGGTTAATAATAAAAATATAATCAATTCTCGTATTTGTGAGTACAGAAAGGAGAGAGTTTTGACACCAGATTCTCTTCAGGTACAGAAAAGCATGAAACTAAAACATATATTTCGTCTAACAGCATTTTATTAATTCAATCTCTACTGGATCTACGAAAATCGTTTAAAGTGTACTTTTCGTTTAGTAAACTCGAGACTGTCGACGAATTCATCCAGTTAACACTAGGATTTTAGACATAAACTAGTTCGGGCGCTCCCAGACAGCTTACTAACTTTAAAATGTACTAATTTTACAAAGTACTTGTTTTTTGATCACATGAAATTATATTATAGAGGTTTATTTTTGGAAAAATAAGTAGCCTATGTTAGACCCAGTCAACTTTACTACTATCATTCTAAATTCCATCCAAATCGGACCGGTAGATTAGCCGTGAAAGCGTGACAGACAAATACATAGACTTTGGCATTTATAATGTAAGTATGAATTTCCATTTTCTTCGCTCTGGTGTTGAGACAAAGCGCGGCGTTAAGCTCCGCAAGTTAACACGCAATGCCTCTAAATTCGGCGGAAAGTGGGGAACGGAGTGTTTTAACACTAGTTTACCTTTGCCTACCCTGGTGTGTGCGGGATACAGCGTGAAGCTAAAAAAATGAAATTTAATATTATTAAATTTTATAACTATATATATAAAAATAGTATTTGTCTGTATGTCCTTTACAGAATCGTAAACTATTGTTTAGTTCATGTGATGATGATCTTCAGCAAAATTTCTTTATATAAGCCCACCAAGGTTTCTGAATTGGCAATCAACCAATTGGGAATTGAAACGAAACCCTATATTTTATTCGAAATTACTCAAATGACTCAAAATTAATTGAATAGGTATTTGTGTAATGTCATTCTTTGAAATTTGCTCTATTATTGATGGCGTAGCAACACGAGCAGGGCTTAGCTAATTTCTATATATACACCAATATTCTAATTTGTAAAATATATTGCAATAGTGAAGCAGTGGTACAACCTTTAACTTTAAACGCAACGGTTGTGGGTTCGATCCCGCTAAGGCGAATAGTTATATCACTAGAAAAAAGTGAGAACTAAAACGAAAACCTCATTCAAAAATCACATATAAGTAAGCTATTTAAAAAAAATAAACAAAAAGTTAGAAAAGTTTTAATATCTTTTTCTTAGATCTATACTTTTGTAGTCCTAACTAAACAAAAAAGGACTTACAAAAAGCCCTCGCCTAACAATCTCAGTCTTATTTAACTGTAAAAATTAACCAAACAGTTAAATAATGCAAAGCGTTCGCTTCTCTTCACTTCAGGTTAGAGATTTTATCCCCCAATGTAATTAGGCCACTCACCAAAGATTACAGCGACCGCGGATAATTGAGTGGCCCACAATGTCGCAAGTGTTGCTAAAATGCTTGTAAATTTTAAATGTGGCTCAGATTGTATTTATGAACGAAAAATATTAAAGTTTATGCTATTATGGTACAGTTGTTAGGCAGTTTTTATGCTGGTATAAATAGGTTATGGATTCACGTCTTGGTTGAGGAAAATTTTATTCTTATGATAGGATAGATGATCTTATTTTAAATACATAAATAAATTCAGTGTCAGTCTGTGTTTACCGAAACACAACAAAATAAGAACAAAATGCAACGTTATTAATTCGACAGAGCGCGGAGAACGCACAATTGCTGAGAAAAAAAAATATCTCTCTGCCATGTTTATTGTACGGGATAAAATGTAAAGCTGCAAAAAATGGGGCACTCAGTGAGACTGTAAACGCGACTGATTGTTGGTTCGATTCCCCCTCGAAAGATGGAATGAATGGTTCTCGTATCGAGGCAAAGCGTGGCGTTAAGTTTCGCTGCTCCAGAAACGCCAATCTCCAGACTCCTCCAGAATTCGACGGAAAATGGAAAGCGTCTTAACACTAGGCTCGCTCTGTGTGTCTTTTACCCTCCTGTGTGCGCGGTACAGCAAGAAATAAAAAAAATGTTAATATAACATAATAATTACAAGTGGAAATATTGAAAATGATGTTGGTTGATATCACTATTCACTTAATGTATACTATTTTTTTATAATTTTATACATCAAAAGCAGTTCCACGGTCTTTCTCGCTAAATCAGAAATAACCTAGTGACAAGACACTCCATTCCTTGCGTGTTGAGTAGTGGAAGTCGATGTCTTCTTATCTTACTTATCTTATAAAAATTGAGATTTAAGTGTTACTTAGTCAGGTTTAAAAAGTACAGCAGTAAGTAAAAAACATACGGGAACGAAAAACATAGGGTTACGTCATTTGTCCCAATTCGCATTCATTTACTCCGGCATATAATCCACAAATTTCAGGAACCACGTTGAAATAAAAGAGCGAACGTTAAAAGTGATCCAAAATCCAGTTTGTATGTTTTATGAGTAAGCTTAACACAAAGTCCATCCTCGAGCGAACTTTTAACCCCCACGGTAAGCATTATTAAATATGTTTTTAACTGTGGTACAATTTTTAAGTGGTATTATATAATATTTCCACCGAATTCGGAGGCATTGCGTGTTACGTGGCGGAACTTAACGCTGCGCTTTGTCTCTGGTATCAGAGCGAAGGAAATGGAAATATTAAATATTTCCACTCCTCGAGTGGGAATCGAACAGGGAAGTGGGAAACGGAATGTGTTAACACTAGGTTTCCTCTGCCTACCCTGCTATGCGCGGGATACAGCGTGAAGCTAAAAAAACGGCATTGTAGGGTAGGCAGAGAAAATTAAGAGTTAAGACACTCTGTTCTACAATTTCCATTCATTCAGACATTTTGTATTGAGTGGCGGAAGTTAACGCCGATCTTTTACAACTGAAGCGGAAAAATGAGTATAGTTTAACAATAATATAGATTATAGTACATTTTTTCTATTTTAAAGCGTAAGTGAGGAATAAATGTCCCTGAGTGGGAATCGAACCCATAACCCATATCACGTTTACATTCAGACCCTCTCCCACTGCGCCACAATGACCCCTTAATTCTTTTTTTTAGCTTCATGCTTATGTATCCCGCACACAGCAAGGTAAGCAGAGGGAACCTCGTGTTAAGACACTCCGTTCTCCACTTTCTGCCGAATTCGGAGGCATTGCGTGTTAAGAGGCGGAACTTATCGCGACACCAAAGCGAAGAAAATGCAAATATTAAATATTTTACCTCGACACCAGAGCACAGAAAATGGAAACATTAAATATTTCCATACTTCAAGTGGGAATCGAACCCACAATCAGTCGTTTACAGTCACACGTTCGTGCCACTGCGCCACGACAGGCCACTTAATTCTTTTTATTATAATTAAATCCAAGTATACCATTCCCATTTTCATTCGGGGCTTAATCTCTTTATAAAATTGTATCGCAAATTTTGTGTGAAATTCGTTAATAATAAAATGGAACATAATTATTAAAACGCTTAATTGTGCTGTATTAATTATAATAATTAATTATTAATTTAATAATTTGAATAGGACTTTATGGCTGGCGCTTTGAGATAATGTCTCATTATAATCGTTATTTTTTGGGTCCAATTTTATTATTACCTTAATTTTAATTTTATTGTTGTTAGAGAAAACCACATGGTGTTTTAGACAGAGAGAATTAGTGTCAAAACTTTCCGTTTTCCGCTTTACACCGGATGTTGAGGGACGTTCAAAAAAAAAGTATGTTACTTTTTATTTTCAATAAAATTATTTGACTTTGACTTTGAGTGATGAAATTCAACGCCACAATTTGTCTTTTCGCCAGAGGCGTAAAATGAAAATAAGTTAAATGTAATCTGCCTTTGCCCTGCTGTGTGAGAGATACAGCATGAAGCTAAAAAAAATGTAGTAAACAATTACTTGACATATATTTTTGCTCTATGTAACATAATTAGGTAGGAGGGTGGATAAATACGTCACTTGGTTCTTTGTTTTTTAATATATTGAGACATTGCATTTCTTACATTCGCGACTTACATAGCTCCGTATTAATCATATTAGAAAAATATCTATATGGAATACGATTTACAACTTTTGTGTTTAGTTTCAGACGTCAAACTGCTTCACTATTGCGTTAAAGTATAAAAATAATATATAACTAAGAATTAAGTAAAAATACGATATTTATTTTTAATATATAAAGTAAAATGCCGTATTCAATATCGTCACGGTACAGTGACACCACTTAGTGAAAGTGAATTATAACAAACTGAAGACTTATTTAGATAGTTGAGTCACAAGCTCCGATAGCCGTGATCGTCTAGTGGTTAGGACCCTACGTTGTGGCCGTAGTAACCCAGGTTCGAATCCTGGTCACGGCAGCGAAAGCTGTTACGGTGGAGCTATTTTTTAATTTTTTTATATATAGAACATTTTAGATTTAGTTCGACATGTATATTAACTTTAAAAGTTAAATATAAAAAAAATCGGTATACAAAAATTATTTTAAATTAATAATTTTACAAATATTATTTTAAAATATTTTTTTATACTAATTTCCTGTCTTTCTTCTTATATATTTTATTGTCATTTCCTTGACACTTGACTACCACGCATCTTCACATATTTTTGGTATTATAGGATGAATATATGAGTGACACATTAAGTGTCTAGTCTCTACTTTCCAATATTTTACAAAAATAGTGTCATATATGTTTTTCTGAAATATAGTATACTTTTGGCATAGATGTTATTTAAAACATATCTTAATCTTGAGCTAGTAGAGAGCTTTTAGGTGTTAGCTTTTGGTTTCCTTTGGGAAGAGATTCCCCAAATTTGCAAGGTCTTTTTTCAAGGGGTAAGTGATCTCAGTCTACTGTGATTATACGATTTGCGTTTTTTGTTTATAATAAGGAGTTTTGCTTGACAATTGATAATACCTAAACTAGCTAGAGCCATGCATAATGATGAAAAAAAAACTAAATATAATTTTTCTCCTTACTAACTAAAATTAACATGACAGAAATAATAATACGAAAGTATATTAAAAAAAATTTTTTTTGCCTCAAAATGGTTTCTAATGTCTATTATATTTTCTATTGCTTAATACATAATAACTTTCATATTGTATCTATAGAGTACTTTTTATATTAATTTATCTTTAAAAGTACAGATATTATAAAGGCTTTAGCATTCATTATGTGAAGCCTACGTAATAAGCCTACACGATTTGCAATATAAATTGAAAATCACCATTCATTGAAATTCAAATGATGAAAAGAATGTAATCACCCTTATATTAAACTTTCTTGAAATTATTAATGTATTCGGTTTTGTACCTAATATTTGTAGTTGTTTTTACTTCTTTTTTATAACCTAAATTCAAAATATTACGTGTTAACTGGCAAGTTGTTTTTTGGTTGACTAGAGAGAAAAAAGTAAACATTAAATATATAGAATTATTCCCCAAAAAGGCATTGAAGCATCGATTCAATGGTTATTCCATTGTGCCGCGATGACCTCAAAGATTAAAGCTGGTATGTAAATTCATATCAATGCGTATATTTGGACACAAATAGTTGAAACTGATAGTAGTTAACAATGATTAGTAAGTCAATGCCTTTAATATATTTTTTAAATACTACGAATATGTGATACCTTTTATTATAAAATATCAGACTTATTACCTTTGTTTTTCCTGTTACTAATTGTTGATAAGTCATAACTATTTGTAGAAAAGTTGTTCCTAAAAGTGTATAAAATATTTTAGTTGCAAACTTTTAAGTCTGTTAAGACATTTCCCCAATATGAGAATTTGACTTACGAACACTGTGCATGCAGTAGATGCTTTCCAACTTCATGACAATTGCACTATTATACTGAAAGTGTTATTTCGTCTATTTGCATTTAAAATGGCGGAAAGGCAAAACTTACAAAAAATTTTTTTTTTCGCTTTCCGCCGAATGTGGAGGCATTGCGTGTTAAGTGGCGGAACTTAACGCTGTGCGTTACCTCGGCACTAGAGCGAAGAAAATGGAAATATCAAATATTTCCACTCCTCGAGTGGGAATCGAACCAGTCCTTTACAATCACACGCTTGTGCCACTGGACCACGACTGGCCACAAAATTATATCCGATTTAAATTAATCTATGTGTACATGTTGAAAACATTTTTATAAAAATTTCGATGCAACGGTCATAACGGTTAGACGGCCCAAGTGGCGCAGGTTCGAATCCCGCTTCGTTCAAATTTCCAAACGTTTTCCTATGTGTATAAATAATACTTTAAAAGTGTTAATAATTGTATATATACCTCTTAGAAGTTTTTATTCATTATACTATTTACTTAAAACGTTCCTAACAGAATAAAGCAGTATAAAATAAATTCCAACTTATTGCCCCGCTTGTAGAGCTCCTGGAGACTGTTGAAATTGTTATTTTTATTAGGTCTTATTTAAATGAGTTCGAATAAAAGTGTTTGCTTTGATAACAGAAATTCAATTTGAATGTCCGACGATATTTTTAGTGGTAACCAAATTGGAATCACAATATTTATTATAATAACTTAATGTAATATTAATTTTAAGAGCGTGACTGTAAACGACTGGTCGTGGGTTCGATTCCCACACGAGGAGTGGAAATTATATTTCCATTTTCTTCGCTGTGGTGTCGAGGTAAAGCGCGTCGTTAAGTTCCGCCGCTTAACACGCAAGCCTCCGAATTCGGCGGAAAGTGGGGAACGGAGTGTCTTAACACTAGGTTTGCTCTGCCTACTTTGCTGTGTGCGGGATATATCGTGAAGCTATTTTTAATGTAATATTAATTTTGTTTTTAGTGTATTCTTTTGATTTAAAAGATAATGAATAATATATCGTATATGGTATTGTGGTGCAATGGGACAGTATTTGACTGTTTGATTGTGGGTTTTTGACAGTGTTTTTGTTAGAATTAATTGTGGGTTCGATTCTCACTTGTAGAAAAGTTATTTATATACTTGTAGTAAAGTTATTTATATTTCTCCGTTCTGGTTAAAAAGACAAAGCGCTGGGTCACGGTCCGAGATTAAACACGCAATGATTCGATCAGAAAGTGGAGAACGGAGTATCTTGAAAAAGATACATGCGAGGAATTTTTTTTAAAGCGAACAAGAGTTCTAAACTTGAGCGTTAATTTACGGAAACCTGAGTTACAGATTCACAATTCACAGTATAAAAAATTAAAAGCAGCGGGATTCGAACCCGCACTTTCTGAATACCGTCCAGGCGCTCGCACCCCTAAGCCATGCGTTCAACTGCCAGCTGCGTCGAAATTCTTATACGCTTTATTACAACTTATTTTTGTTGTTAGCAAACCTACTAGGGGTTCTGTACTTCCCACTCCTATTCTCTTATTACTTTTTTTAGCATCTGCGTAACAGTTAGAGAGAACCTAGTGACAAGACACTCCGATCTCCATTTTTCATTTGAATAAGAGACTAAAGGTGAGTTGAGTGGCGCAACTTAACGCCGTGCTTTGTCTTGTATCGGAGCAGAGAAATGAAAATAATTTGAATAGAATTATTCTTCAATATAAGGATTGAAACCACAAGCGATTTGGTTTTGCAGTCAAATGTATTCCCACCGCGTCTCAATGGCCTCATTTTACCAATAATCTGTTAATATATAACAACGACTTTTTAATTAAAAAATAAACAAAAAATCAATCATAAAAAAAATTCAAAATATAAAAAAAGTTATTGTTTTGTCTAAATTAGACAAAATGAGAAAAAAAGACTGTTGTGTGAAAAGTCGTAAATTACATTTTCGGTACACCTTATCCGTTATTACCGTAGGTTTATTCCCGGACCTTCGCAAATGAATCCCGGCTTTGAATTGCAAGGTTGCAAATCCTATCCGGGGAATGGGCCTGGCGGGATTCTTTCAATTTGAACGTGTGGCGAACGTATGAATCTTGTTTATGGTAAAATATTTTTGCTTTCTCTTTTATACATAAAGAAAACGGTCAGTCTTTACTCAGGTATAGCCGGGTAGGTGAAAGGGTCCTAATGTTAAAACACTCTGTTCTATGCTTTAACGCCTGAATTTAAGACATTTCGTGTTCAATAATGATTCTCAATTACAGGTGGGAAGTGGAGGGAGGATAGAGTGTCTTGACATTGAGTTCCCTTTGACTACATAGCTATGCGGAAAAAGTATCAACTTGCTAAAAAATCTGATGTTAGTTAAGTCAGAAAAGACTACTTTAAAAAATATAATATAAAAATCAAATAACTTTTAAACATTTTTTAAAGTGTTATTCCACACGTAGGAATATTGTAAAATACTTTAGAAAACGTATAAATATTTGAACGCAGCGGGATTCGAACCCACGCCCCCTAAATACCATTCAGGTCTCTAACCACTGAGCATGCAATGGAAATATAATAATTAATGTAAACGGCTCAAACACAAATTTGTATATTGCTATACTATGAAATGTATCTATGATATCTCATGTTATATTAAAGCAATTAATTCTCAATTTTATTAGACAATAACGGCTACAAGTTTAAACTGTTAGGCCATTTTGGAGCTAAAGTTACGATTACGGTGGTAATATAAGTAATTTCAAGTTTTGACATAATACTGTGAATAATACGAGGTATATTGTAAGTAATTACATAAATATTTATTCAATATTTTTGTATTATTATCTAACAAAGTGGTAAAGTTTCACAAATAATGTTTTTTATCTTAATGCATAAGCCTTAGGTACAAAAATTCCCATATTCTGTTTCCGTTAATTTTAAATACATTGCAAATTAGGGCCAGTCACGGCGCAGTGGCACAAGCGTGTGACTTAAACTGCTGGTTGTGGGTTCGATTCCCACTCGAGGAGTGGGAATATTGCATACTTTCATTTTCTTCGCTCTGGTGTCGAGGCAAAACAAGGCGTTATGTTCTGCCACTTAACACGCAATGCCTCCGAATTCGGTGGAAAGTGAATAATTACATAATACAATTTTTCTATCCAATTAATACAGATACAGTTTGTAATGGAAGCAATAATACAAACAATATCACTGAAAATACCTTAAAGCTTATTAAAGAAAGCAAAAAGCTTTATTTGCTATTCATCGCAATCGCTTTTAGCCAATACTGATATATTACTTATATGCAAGTTTAAATAGAAATACAAACATGAACTTTTCATAGATGACGTGTCAGTAAATTGAATTGGCGTAACAAAAGGGGAAATTTAATTTAGTTTCAGATACGTCGATGTTTTTATATCGAGGCAATTTCATAACCCTTTGTTGTATTTGTACCGTGTAATGGAAACTATTTTGGTCTGTTGGCGAATTTATATATTTTTGAAACGTGTTGTTATTTGGTTTTTCTAAAACAAAATTTATTTGGGGTCAGTCGTGACGCAGAGGCACAAAGTGTGTCTGTAATGCGACTGGTTCGCTTCCCACTTAAGGAGTGGAAATATTTAATATTTCCATTTTCTTCGCTCTGGTGTCGAGGCAAAAGCGTGGTGTTAAGTTCCGCCACTAAACACGCAATGCCACCGAATTCGGCGGAAAGTGGGGAACGGACTGTCTTAACACTAGGTTCCCTCTGCCTACCATGCTACATGCGGGATACAGCGTGAAGTTAGAAAAAAAACTAGGTGGTGGAACTCAAAGCGGCGTTTTGTCATATATAAGAATATTTTTAAACTTTACGCTGTATCCTGCACACAGCAGGATAGGCAGAGAGAACGTCAAGACTCTCCGTTCCCCACTTTCCGTCGAATTCAGAGGCATTACGTGTTAAGTGGCGGAACTTAACGCCTCGCTTTGCCTCGACACTAGAGCAAAGAAAATGGAAATATTAAATATTATACCCCTCGAGTTTTAACCGAACCCACTACTAGTCGCTTAGCAGTCATAATATGTGCCTCTGCGTCACGACTGGTCCCTACAAGAAATTACAAAAGTGAAAATGTCTTTCCTTTGCATGAGAATCGAATATACAACCATCGCATTTATATGAACAGGTTAGTAACGATACCCCGCATTAAATGAACAGGTTGGTAGCGATTTAGCATATACAGCATAGATTTATAGGGTAGTCCGAAAGAACCCAGAGTTAAGATGTCCAGATCTCTACTTTCCATCCGAATTCAAGACATTGCGTGTTTTGTAAGTATTTGAAAATAATTCAAATCTCTTCTCAATCATTACCCATTGTTAAATGCAATTTAGATTTAGTTCAATAACAACTCTACTAGGTCATTAAATAAATCATAATGAAAAATTTGTACTAAAACTCAAAATACGATAGAATTTATGATGAAATATGAATAATATATTTGGTGCACTGCGTAAACGGAACATTACGTACACCACAATATATTGCTATTATTTTTTGAGGAATTATTAATAATATTCCGTTAATATTGAAAATACGAACCGCCTTGGTAACATGAATGTCACTTTATATAAAAGTTTAAGTCCAACAAATAGGATGTATTATTGTGTATAATATTAGCGACCAGCTTGCTACTTTCCCTGTGAACCATACTACAATAGCTGCTTCGTGGTTTTGACGTCTCACGTTCTCACTTAAGTCAGCTGTTTATATGTATATATTTATTTTTTATTGGCTTCACGCTGTATTCCGCAAACAGCGGGGTAGGCAGAGGGAACATAGTGTTAAGATACTCTGTTCCCCCCTTTCGGAGGACCGTCGAATTGAGAGGCATTGCGTATTAAGGCGGAACCCAACGACGCGCTTTGTCTCGACGCCAGTGCGAAGAAAATGTAAATATTGAATATTTCCAATCCTCGAGTGGGAAACGAACCCACAACCAGTCGTTTACAGTCACATTTTGTGCCACTGCGTCACTACTGGCCCTAATTCGTTCCATTATCTTGGGATTATAATCCCATATTAACCCGAAAAGGTACAAACGTGAAAATTTTACGCAATAACAACAATTTCGCAATTTAGTAAAGCTAAAAATTGTGGATTAACAAAGGCAATAGGCAAGGCAAAGTGGAATACAAATGAGTAGAAAATAACAATACTTATTAATGAATTCAGTTCCTTAATTAGACGTTTGGTGGAAGAATGAAATTCTCTTTGAACAGTTTTTCTTTGTTAGTAGCATAGTTATTGCCTCAAGTCTATGTTTATTTCTTTTATTTACGTACAGAAGTATGTAATGGGACAACATTGCCTATCTCGAAAAGTGAATGATTGTTAACTGGCGTAACTTAACACAGCATTTTTAATCAGAAACGAAAATACTTAATAGTAAAGAAAATACTTAATAATGTAAACATATTTAATTTTTTGCAAAACGATTATTCGTAAAAGTAATTTTTGGTTTGCAGAAATTTATAAAAAATCTGTCTATATAAATGCTGACAACGAAAATAATTTGTAAAGCGTCTAAAATTTTCAACGTAGCCGGATACAGATTTCAGAGACGATTTCAAAGAAGCGCAGGTTGGAATCCCGCTGTGTTCAAAATTTTATGCGTTTTCTAAAAACCTGTTTCATGTCTTTATATAAATATTGTTCTTAAAAGAAATTGAACTCACTACCGTGGCTTTCAATGAAGTAGACTACAGCTTTTATCGTAACGATGTCACCGACTTAAGAGTAAAGTTTAAATTAATTTCCTTCTGTATTTCGACGATTTTCAATTTCCCATCTCTTTAAAACTTTTACAAAGATCGGATGATAATTAAACAAAAAGTAATTTAAAATATTCATTACTTACACAAAAGCTTACATGCTTCAGTTTCGGCCCGAAATACTTATCAATAAATAATTTATCAAGTAATTAGCGATATCGGCTGGCTTCGCTGCGTGATGTACGCAGCTGTTTCGGTATATTGCAACCCTCGGAGTTGGAATTTTGAAAAATAAACAATATAGCAATAAAACGTACGAACGTATTAAAGAAAAGAAAAAAAAATATTTTATGAACTATTAATATAACTAGTGAAGCTGAAAAATTGTAAAAAGTAAAAATGTTGTTTTACAAAAATCAAATAACAACACGTTTCAAAAAATATAAATACGCCAACAGACAAAAATAGTTTCCATTACACGGTACACAAATACAACAAAGGGTTATGAAATTGCCTCGATATAAAAACATCGACGTATCTGAAACTAAATTAAATTTCCCCTTTTGTTACGCCAATTCAATTTACTGACACGTCATCTATGAAAAGTTCATGTTTGTATTTCTATTTAAACTTGCATATAAGTAATAGTATTGGCTAAAAGCGATTGCGATGAATAGCAAATAAAGCTTTTTGTTTTCTTTAATAAGCTTTAAGCTTGGTATTTTCAGTGATATTCTTTGTATTATTGGATTGTATGAAGAGGTTGATGACAGTGGACGAGGCGAAAGAAGTATACTCTGACTACCCCGCAAGGGATACAGCGTAAAGCTAAAAAAAAAAGAAACCTACATCAGCTATCTGCCAGTGAGAGTGCCGTCAAAATCGATTCAGCCACTCCAAAGATTAGCTGAAACAAATACATAGGCAGAATTTAATACTAAGTTAATAAATACTGAGTACTAAGGTCATTTAATACTGAATACTAAGTTAGTCCTTAACATTTTTAATATAAAAATTAAATGGTCTGTATGAAAGCTTTAATAACAATAAAAGCACTAGCACCCACACTATCGCTGAAAGCACAAGGAAAAGCTTATTAAAAAAATAAAAAGCTTAGACTTTATTTACAATTCATCGCAATCGCTTTTAGTCAATACTTTGTGCCAATAGGATGCATATAAGTTTAAAACTATACAAATAAATAAACTTGGAGTGGGTGTTTGTAATAAATATTAAAATAACAGCTTTTTGGTTAATGCATGTACATATCCAGGCCCAGAGGCCAGTCGTAGCGCAGTGGCACGAACGTTTGACTGTAAACGACTGGTTGTGGATTCGATTCCCACTCGAGGAGTAGAAATATTTCTATTTCCTTCGCTCTGGTATCAGGGGCAAAGCGCGGCGTTAAATTCCGCCACTTAACACGCAATCCAATGCATGAAAGTGGGGAACGGAGTGTCTTAACACTAGGTTCCCTCTGCCTACCCTGCTGTGTGCGGGATATAGCGTGAAGTTAAAAAAAATACGCCACGACTGCCAATATAAGCCAAATACAACATTGTACGTTAAATTCTCAAACTATTTAGTACAGGTAAAACTAAGTTTTCCGCCCACATGCTACTCATGTAAGTAACGTCTACCAAGACTTGTTTATTTAATTAGTATCCAATTCGTGAGCCAATCAGGCTGGAGATGATGGCCGCAAGCCATCACCGCAGCACTGTTTCTGATAGTTTGGACGCTGGCTTTGTGTTGTGCATAACTTATTAAGTTTTGCTAACAATTATTAAGTTTTTTTTTTTTTAGCTTCACGCTGTATCCCGCACACAGCAGGGTAGGCAGAGGGAACCTAGTGTTAAGACACTCCGTTCCCCACTTTCCGCCGAATTCGGAGGCTTGCGTGTTATGTGGCGGAACTTAACGCCGCGCTTTACCTCGACACTGGTGTCGGAGGTGAAGGAAATGGAAATATAATTTCCGCTCCTCGAGTGGGAATCGAACCCACAACCAGTCGTTTACAGTCACACGCTTGTGCCTCTGGGCCACGGCTGGCCACAATTATCAAGTTTTATATATTATTTTTTATAAGACCTAGATAATATTTGATTAGACCTTAATTTTTGAGTTAAATATAATGTTTTATTTTTTTATGTCTTTTCTAAATAGAAAAAATGTGTTATGATTTGCGTTTGGAATTTTATCGGCCTTCTATAATGTCACTTTATAATCTTTTTTACCTTTTTCTCGTATAATAGAGTAGTTCAAGAGATTATAGAGTAAAGATGCTCTATTTTCCCTCCACTTTCCACCAGAATTCGAGATATTGCGTATTGAGTGGTAGAACTTGACGAGAGCGAAAAATTAGCAATAATTTTATTTACAGTTATCCTCCGAGCGGGGCTTGAACTCATACCCGCCCGGTTCACATTCAGACGCTTTGACGCTGCGCTATAATGGGCGCTTTAATATTGTATTTATACTGTACTTATATATAAAGATTTTTTTGAAGCTTAACGCTGTATCTCGCACACAGCATGGTAGGCAGAGGGAACCTAGTGTTGAGACACTTCGTTCCCCACTTTCCGCCGAATTATGCAGGCATTGCGTGTTATTTGGCAGAACAGCGAAGAAAATGGAAATATTTTTTGGTAAGGGATTGATCTTCACTTATTATTCGGCTTCTGGAAATACGAATGCTTAAATTGAGATACAGAAGTTATTTAAGTAATAAAACATTAATCTATTTCTTAAGTTATCACCGGGCTATTTGTGCCAATTAAATTGGGAAATTAATTAACATGTTTATTACGGGATATTCAATTTGCAGGAGTATTTTCCAAAATTTTACGACGATAGTAAATTTTCACGATGATTTGATTGCCGTATTAACGCCTCGGAACGTTTAGGATAAGACATACTTATATTTATTTATATATTTTTTTCAGCTTCATGCTTTTCCTACAAAGGAGAGTAGTCAGAGAGAACGTAGTGTCAAGACACTCCGTTCTCTATTTCCTAACTTTCAGCTTTCTATACTTCGTATTTTAGGACATTTTAAACGTTGAAACGTTGAAACATTGAGAACCGAAGAGTTTTATATGTAAAAATATTATATCATAGAAACAATTATATTAGTGGTGGTGGTATGAGTAGTCCGTGGTCATAATGGATTACTGTAGAGAGTTGGAAACGTCTGGATTTCTATTATTTATTTTCTAATATCAAAAATATACGCTATTAATCCTGTTTTCTAACAGGTTTTAATTTCAAAATAAACTATTCCAACCTACCACAGGATACGATACATAGCATTATTCGAAAAATATATAATGTTGTGAAAATGTATCCTTCCTTTATTTGTGTAAAAAGTAATATTTCAACTCGGTTTCCTGTAAAATCTAAATCAAAGTCGTACAAAACAATGAAATTCCACAACGCTGAAACTTAAAGTAAGTACCTACGTACTATCAATTACTAAAGTAGCGCTAGTAGTTTTCGGTCGAAGCAGTTTCAAAAGCTACTCAATTATGTTATATAATTTTAAGTAACGGTCTGTTTCATGAGACTTATATTAATGTTTTTTATTTCCTTAGTGTCGAGGCACTCCATTTTCCGCTTTTTGTCAAAATTTAATACTGTGTCTTAAATATATATATATATATATACATATATATATATATATATATATATATATATATATATATATATATATATATATATATATATATATATATATCTATATATATATATATATATATATATATATATATATATATATATATATATACTTACTGTAAACCCGATGGTTGTAGTTCATGTCTTTGCTCTGGTACCTAGATAGATAGAAAGCACAGCGTTGAGTTCCGCCACTTAATACTATGTCTCAGGTTAAGGTGAAAAGTAGGGGACCAAATATGTTGACGGTAGGTCCTTTCTGCTATTCTTCATATCTGGGAGAAAGCGTGAAGGTGTTATATTACTTAGTATGTATAAAAGAAAGAATAAATATTATAAATAAAGTAATTGGGGCCAGTCGTGGCCCAGTGGCACGAACGTGTGACTGTAAAGCGACTGGTTGTGAGTTCGATCCCCACTCAGTAGCAAAGTGTAGTGTATCAGAAGCAAAATGAAGCGTTAAATTCCGCCACCACGCCTCCGATTTAGGCGAAAAGGGGGGAACGGAGTGTCATATCACTGCCTACCCTACTGTGTGCGGGATACAGCGTGAAGCTAAATGAAAAATAGAAAAAAAATAATTAGAACAAAAATAATTTTCCTAACATATTTCTCTCTATAATATAAAACCATATTCAAATACCATTAAGCTTATAATCCATAAAAGCATTGTAGGCATCGCGATCGATCTTTAAAACTTTTATATAGATAAGAAATTACATTGAGACAGAGATTGAACGTTGCGAATGAAATGTATTGAAAATTATTTCTTTAGTAGGTAATATTCAAATATTGTGTATTAAAATTATTCTTTAGAGTACTGGCATTAATATTACTTGTTAGTAAATGAAAGTATAATAAATAACAAAAAATATGTTTCCAATAGAACATTTTATCAACGTTACTATTGATGAATAAATCATGTTTTATGATTTAAAATCAGATTTATTGATAATGAATATAAATGAATCTTATTTTAATAATTCGTATTTCGATATATTTACACTATTGAATAAAAAATATAACCTTCATGTTCTAGGCATAAAGATGTAGGTTATTAGATGTCACCAAAGTCATTCTTTTACGCATCATATTTATTCATTTTACCCTTAAAATTTATTGTATAACACTTCAAATTCATTTATTTGAAGTCTTGTACAAATATACAAACAATTCAAACTCAAGTGAACTGAACTGAACTACTTATCGTTTTCTCAAAAGGACAATTTTGAACAAAATAATTGTTCCAAAAGTTTGAATGACGAATTTGCAACTTAAAAAGGATGATTTGTTATAGGCAAATAAATTTGACATTATTATTAAAAGAGGAACCTTTTCTTCACGTTTCAATTTTTCCCTTACAGGAAAAGTTAGCAGAACGGACTCAAAACCTATCGCATTTAAGTCATACCCCCTTCCACTGCGCCACGATAGTCTCATATTTACCTCAGAAATACGTACGTACATATATAACTGAACAAGTATATAATAGTGACAGTGATATTAATTCTATATAAGCAAGTCTGTACCCAAGGAGAGATAATAATAATAATAGGCTCTATACAATATCTGTCTGAATGTTTATCATTACAGCTTTATCTGTTGAGTACCTTTCATAGTGTTACTAAGGTAACGCCCGGTTCAATACAATAGTTATCTTATATGATATTATCATGAAAATTAGTAGGCATATGTCAAAGGAAAATACTGCGTACTAATATTTATTAGAGGATTGGATTGTTTGTATAGAGAATATAGTTTGGTTTCTGGTCTACTTTGGTTTATTAATGAAAGCTTTTATTAATAAGTTATTTTTTGGTAGAACTTAAATATAAGTTACGGCGTTAAATTCCGCGAATCAGTAAGCAATGTCTCAATTTTGGGTGGAAATTGCAGACGTTAGGTTCATTCGGAATATTCCATTATGTGAGAAAAAGCGTAAAGTAAAAAACAAGCAGAAAACTGTCAAAAAATGATGAAGATTAAACTATATAACTTTTTCCTCATTATTGCTGGAAATTAATGAAAATAAATGATAAATTTGATAGATGAACTTAAAACATAGGCTTTTAACTTTAGAGCTAGTCAATTTATACCTAATATTAGGATAACTGAGCTTTACTAGTCAATTTTGTTTGGTAAATCATGTTTTCTTGGAATTATAATTATAATAAAAAAGTCATGATTAAAATAAAAAAAAATCTATTAAAATAAAAAAAAATATAATAAACTGGAGACATCTGGATCGGAATTTAAGGACTGCCCGAGTTCCCATCTGTGCATCTTAAACTTCATGAATATCAATCAGCTTTTTTACTAAATTCATACATAGAGCATATATAAAAGTACATTTTTTTAACAATTTTTGATTTTATTTCAACTAACCTCTAGAAAAGATGGACCCATTTTAAAGGGAATTTTACTGGCAGATAGCAGATTTACTAAGGAGTAACTTAGGCTACTTCTATCGTAGATATAACTTTTTTGTTAAATTCCACACGAACAAAGTCACGGGCACAGCTAGTATAGAATATACATAATTATTATTAGTGAACGCTAGCTCTTGTACTATTTGTCTTCCATCCATCTTCTTGACGACATCGCACGTTTATTCTACAACATTCTCGGGTAAATTTTACTAAATTAATGATGTTTGAGAATTTATGGGCTACGAAGTATTTTAGCGGAGCTTTTGATCCATAGCTTAGTGAGTGTAAAATGCTTTTTAAGCTATGTATTATAGCTATATAATATATTGTTATGGTTCCGTTGGACAATTGTTGTAATAAAGAAGAAAAACTTCTATTAACATCTTCTTGTGGCCAGGCGTGGCCCAGAGGCACAAGCGTGTGACTGTAAACGACTGGTTGTTTGTTCGATTCCCACTCGAGGAGTGGAAATATTTAATATTTCCATTTTCTTCGCTCTGGTGTCGAGGTAAAGCGCGGCGTTAAGTTAACACGCAATTCCTTCGAATTCGGCGGAAAGTGGGGAACGGAGTGTCTTAACACTAGGTTCCCTCTGCCTACCCTGCTGGTGCGGGATACGGCGTGAAGCAAAAAAAAAAAAGCTTCTATCATATATGAGAAAGGAACTATCATAACACGATATAAATGCGTAATTGACATACTTTTGGTGCTTAGAGATTATTTAATTGTACATTAAAGAATATGTTAAAATGGAAGGAATATAATTGTAGTCACCAAATGAGATTGCCCAACGTCACATACATAGGACGTTCTTATAATAATGCATCTCTAATAATATTACTAGCTACTCGTAATATACGAGTATGAATATTTAAAAACAAAGAATATCTTGCTTTTTTTATTTTACAAGCTGGATGTGGGTATGTTATGGAGGCCGTTGTGGCGCAGTGGCACAGCGTAAACGCGATGGTTGTAAGTTCAATTCGCACTCAGGGCATGATTATATATTATTTTATTTCTCTCTCGCTTGTTCCTTAGACATAATGCGGCGTTAAGTTACACTACTCAACAAACAATGTCTTTTGTTAGGGCGGAAAGTGAAGTGTGAATAGACTGCTATGCGATGTGATGATTTGTTCAGGTGTAATTATGCAACTCAATTTTAAAGCATATATCCTGAAATTAAACTATTTTTTTTATATATGTCCAGTTTACATGACAATCCATAGCTAGTTCAGAAACGTTATCCTAAACACAATTTACAAGATTATTATTTTTATACTTGACTACACTTAATAACAACATTCATATCAAATGAAAGATCTTACCGGAAATAATTCGACTAAAAGCTTATTTAAAAAAAAAACATTGTTAATTTTAATTAGTTATTTTAAAGCCCACCACTGTTTTAATAGTGTAGAATCTGTCAATACAACTATAAGCAACGAATATCTGTTGATTTTTGGCAATTACCAAATGTGAGTTCAATATTCTATTTAGATCAAATAAGTTATCGTGGCATAGTTTGACTGATTGGGAGCGATTCCGAGTTAGGGAAATGATTATATTTGATTTATTAATATCGATTTCTCTGTTCCTTTTCCTGTTTGTAAGATAAAGATGAACATGGCACTGAGTTTTGCCACTAGCTCTCGCATTCAGACAGAAAGTGGAGAACAGAGTGTTATGACAATATGTTTTCTCTGCAGCTAATATTTTAAATATGAAATACATGGAGAGAATGCGGGTTCGATTCCAAATCGACAAGTGGAAATATTTCATATTTCCATTTTCTTCGCTCTAGTACCGAGTTAAGTTCCGCCACTTAACACGTGACGCCTCCAAAAATTCGGGGCGGAAAGTGGGGAAGTGTCTTAACACTATGTTACCTCTGCCTACCCTGCTGTGTGCGGGATACAGCGTGAAGGTAAAGAAACCATAAACATTTTGATAAACACGCCGTATATTAAAGTGATTGATGACCCGAGAAATCCGATTTATATGTAATATTATTGAGAGGTCGAGCGTTAATATATTTTAAAGTGATTTGACGTTCGAGGATCTGGCAAACGTCTTTCTTGAATCTTTATTTATTTATTTTTTATCAGAAACATAATGTTCAAAAAGTATAGGAACAATGTGTTGATGGTGTATTTTATGCTATATCATAAATGTGAGTCCGTCGCTAGTACGTCCGTACGAGTATTGTTGCCGGACACCGCCATGACAGGTATTGTAATATTTCTATTTGACATAATATCTTTTAAATGTATGAGAAATTAATAAGATTACATTGGATACAAAATGTACTTTTCTGTGAGTTAAAATAAAGAGCAAAGTGAAATGTCACTAGCTTATTTCTTTAATACTTTAATTGGTACAAATATATTTTTCGGAAAGATTTGTATTTATTAAAAGGAGTTTTATTAAATTTGTAACTTTTGAATATTTTTAAAGTATTTTGCCACATGAAAATTGAAAAAGACGTTTAGAAAACGTGTAAAATTTGAACGCAGCGGGATACGAATCCGCGCCTCCTGAACCGTCCAGCCGCTCTCACAACTGAGCCACGTGCTCAGTGGTGAGAGCGCCTGCATGCGCTACGGTGACCAATTCGATAATGCACTACGTTCAATTTTAGTATCTAGTCTTCCAGTTGTACTCTTTTTCTGCAAAGCAAGATAGTCATAGCTGATTTAGTCCTTTCTCCATTTAGACCCAAAACCGAGTCACTATGTGGTAAGTGAAGGAACTTAATGCCGCGCTTTTGCTTCACTACTACAGAGAAAAAAAAATATTCAACTCGAGTCAAGGAGAAATCGAACCCACAACCAGTCGCATTTACGGTCACACCTATGTGCCCCTGCGCCACGACTGGTTTCTAAATGAGAGAAAATGAGAGTAACAAATGCAGGATTAGACGTTAAAAGGGAAATTCAAGATCGCTCGAGTGATCATTTCTCTAATAAAGTTACGTTTGATTGCGAGAGACATCTGCTGCTTTTGATATAAATTTGATTGGTGTATGATATATGTATGTGTGGTTTTGAAGTAAAGGTTCGAATGATGTGTATACTAAATCTAATATAGTTAAAAACTATTTGAAGTGAACTAAATTGTTAGAACGTTTAAGATATCTATTACAATAACAATAAAATAACAATAAATAATAAATGGCTTCACGCTGTATCCCGCACACAGCAGGGTAGGCAGAGGGAACCTAGTGTTAAGACACTCCGTTCCCCACAATAAGAATAATAATAACAATAAACCTCTTTATTGCAGAAAAATAAAAGAAAAGACAGAAAATTTATAAAAAAAGTTCTTAGTTAGCGGAAAACAGTGCGAGAAAAAAATGGAAATAATATAAATAATACACACACTTACACACATGCTATATTCATTCATGCATACATACATACATCATACATACATGTAATATAATAGGAAAAAAACATACATCCAATATCAATAATATGGATGGCCTATTCATGGAGTAGTGGGACTATGTCTATTATATACGCAATTGTAGTGAATTTAATTTCCTTTTGGAAAAATATTAAACTTACCTAACCTTGATACCTAAAAAAAAAACGTTCAAAAGCTTTGAATTACCGCTAACACGCAATACCTCAAATTCAAGCAAAAAGTGGAGAGTGGAATATCTTGAGGTTCAAGAAAGTAGGTCTTTCTTTTTTCAATCAATATAAAAAATATTTTTAAATTGGAAATATTTAATATTTCCATTTTCTTCGCTCTGGTGTCCAGGTAAAGCGCGGCGTTAAGTTCCGCCACTTAACACGCAATGCCTCCAAATTCGGCGGAAAGTGGGGAACGGAGTGTCTTAACACTAGGTTCCCTCTGCCTACCCTGCTAAGTGCGGGATATAGCGTGAAGCTAAAAAAAATAAAGCAGTCGTGGGACTGCCGATACAAGTGAAAACGGAACTATTAAGTTGAGTGTAATTAAAACTATATGCAAAAATTATATGATTTCTTTATGTTTTATGTATTAGTTACATATGATGGGTTAAACAAATCGTGAACAAAATATAAATACAAAGTGGTTGAAAAAATAATTAATATACAATTATCTTAATTATACATAGTATTTATATTTACGCGAATTTCAATTTCAATACTATTAACATTAGCATGTCGGTGACGCGAACCGAGGATTTTACCTAAAGAAGTTTTCACTTCAAAAATTCTAAGCCAATATTAATGCACAAACATACAAAATCAATATACCAACATTATACACACATAATGTATGAAAACCCACCGTCCAACGTAACATAAGTTCGTATCTGCCGGTCTCACAGCAACTTGTTTGTTGCTAGTTGATGTTAGTGTACGATTCAATTGTACATTGCAGTTGTGTAAACTACGAATGAAACTACTGTTTCTCATTATGGTAATATTTCAATAGCTGTTATAGGATGTGCTTTTTTTACTTATAGCGTATTTAGAAAGATTATTATTAGGCTTAAATGGAAAATACAAAAAACTAAAATTTAAATAAAAAGCTTATAAACTTAAAATTAAACATAGATCTAAGATTAATACACTAACATTCAAAATTAATATTTGGTATATTGATTATACACACGTTAAGTTATTTTTTTTTTTTGCAGGGTTTTTTTAAACGATTATTATAGGATTTAAATATGAAATATGAAATTGGAATCCGTCATTCAACACGCAATGTCTTAAAATCAAGCTTTGAATCACCGGAATGTCTCGAATTCAAGCGAAAAGTGGAAAGTGGAATATCTTGACACTATGTTCTTTCTAACTATTCTTCTATGCGAAAAAAAAGCGCGAAGCTTTTTTTTTTAAAATAAAAAAAAACTAAAATTCATATAAAAAGAACTTAAAATTAGAACTAACATTTATACACTAACATACAAAATCAATATACCAACATTATACACACATAATGTATGAAAACCCACCGTCCAACGTTACACAAGTTTGTATCTGCCGGTCTCACAGCAACTTGTTTGTTGCTAGTTGATGTTAGTGTATGATTCAACTGGACATTGCAGTTGTGTAAACTACGAATGAAACTACTGTTTCTCATTATGGTAATATTTTGGTAGCTATTTTAGGATGTGTTTTGTGTTTTATTTACAGCGTTTTTTAGAACGATTAGAATAGAACTTAAATGTCATATTCGGCGTTGAGTTCCGCAAGTTAACTCACAAAGTCTTGAAAAAGACATTTAGGGAAACGTATAAAAATTTGAACGCAGCAGGATTTCAAATTTTTTAAAAATGTTTTAAATAAATTTATAAATTTTCTGTCTTTTTTAATTTCCCTAAGTGTGGAATAACACTTTAAAAATGTTTAAAAGTACACAATAACTTATATTTAGAACGAGAGGAAAGTGAAGAACGGAGTGTACCAACATTAGGTTCTCTCTGCCTTCCCTGCTAAATAAATAACATTTAATAAAGAAATCATTTTATTGCGTGATTTACATCATAGTAAAATTAGAATAAAGGTACGATGGTTGTAGGTTCGAATTTGAGTGAAGTAAATTTATATTTTCCTAATGTTCTTTGGCAGAAAAAAGTAACATAGCGTGATATTTGTTTTATATCATCATCGGAAACATGAGGACCCCCGGAGGGTTTGTATGAAGAGGCTGATAACAGTGGACGAGGCGAGAGAAGTATGTAGGGACCGCAGTGTTCCTCGCTTCGTTCTCTTTGACGGGTAATCAAGGTAGGTAAAAATGAAACGTCAAACTAAAAAAAAAACATTTATATAAAATTCTTGCGTTTCTCATGATAGCTAGACAATGCACAGCCAAAAATACTGGATGGATAGATAGATGATTTTCAAAATTTCCAAAGAAACAAGCAAAAGTGGATTTTCACATAGTTTTGTGGTCCACGTAAACAAAATTTTAGGTGTCACCCAGCCCAATATTAAACCACAATAATAATCGATTTTATCTTTAATATAGAAACACATCAAAAATTGAGTTAATTTCCGTATTTGTAAATTACTGCTTCAATAAAAAAAATAGTAATTACAGCCATTTTTTCACATTTTTTTATAAAATAAATAACACAACATACCTAGCCCTCCATATTAAAAGCTTATCAAAAATACCAATAGCTTGTGCTACGAACAAAAATGCGGATTGCTCAATAATAAACTATTTCAAACTTTTCACATTCTGGAGTCGAGTTGCGAAAATACGTTCGTTATTGAATACTCGTACTTTATACAATCGTTCATTATCGAATGCTGACAAACGGCAATTGAAATATCTAGAACTGGATTTTTTTTCTTTATTTTTAAAATAGCTTCACGCTGCGTGATACACCGCATACAGCAGGGTAGACAGAGGGAACCTAGTGTTAAGACACTCCGTTCTCCTCTTTCTGCCCAATTCAGAGGCATTGCGTGTTAAGTGGCGGAACTTAACGCCACACTTTGCCTCGACACCAGATGAAAGAAAATGGAAATATTAAATATTTCTATTCCTTGAGTCGGAATCGAACCCGCAACCAGTCGCTTTACAGTCACACTTTGTCTCAGCGCCACGATTGGCCCCAATCTTTATTTTTATTTATTTTTTACATTCTGTATCTTTCGCTAATTATACATTAATTATTTATTTTATTTATTCTTTGAAATTAACACTTAACTTATATGACTACACAGCAGTTCTTTATAGCAATTTTGTAGAATGAAACTTAAATTGTTGTATCTCCTTTATTTATAAAATGCGGTCAGCTCGCGGATTCACCGCGTGAACTACACGACTGTTTCGTTATATTGTAGTCGTCGGGGGTGGATTTTTTTGAAAAATAAAGTATCTTATGTTTAACTTTGGATTATCAACTATATACATTCCAAAATTCATTACAATCGGTCTAGCGGTTTAAATTTTTCATATAAACTTTCATCCCCTATTTATAGGGTTTAGAGGGTGATTTTTGAAAAAATAAGTAGACTATGTATGACCCATGATTATTTACTACATACTTTCTAAATTTCATTCAAATCGGACCGGAAATTTATAATATAGGTATAGATGTTAAAGGAAATTTATCAAAACACAATAGTCAAAACTACTTTTAAGTCGGTTAAGATATTAAGGTGCACAAACGAACAGACAAACAGACAAACAGAAAGGAACATTAAAAATATTATATTGGGTTCTGTCATATTCATAAATGCCCCTAATAACATTATTTCTCATGTATCTTACACGTACAGAGAGGATTCAGTTACATTTTCATTACATGTATAGATATAACTAGTTCCAATAACATCCTTAACGAGTCCAGTGTTTTATAACATTTTAGAACTGAGGTTTGACCTTTAGTAAATGCCAGCTATTCTATTAGACATCGGAAATGTGATTCTAGGCAGAAAGTGGAAAAAACGAAAGGAAATCAGCTATGGTAAGGATTTTCTTTTTCTCAGATAAAGTGGTTTTTCATAGACTGGTTAGGAACTTTAGTAATAGTGACAGTAATGATACAAAAGCATAGGTTGAAATCTTGTTTTATTTATTTTTTTTTTAGCTTCACGCTGTATCCCGCACACAGAAGGGTAGGCAGAGGGAACCTAGTGTTAAGACATTCCGTTCCCCACTTTCCGCCGAATTCGGAGGCTTGCGTGTTAAGTGGCGGAACTTAACGCCGCGCTTTGCCTCGACACCAGAGCGAAGAAAATGGAAATATAATTTCCACTCCTCGAATGGGAATCGAACCCACAACCAATCGTTTACAGTCACACGCATGTGCCACTGGGCAACGACTGGCCACAAAATCTTGTTAAACTTATAAAAGTAAAAAAAAATTTTCTAGCTTTACTATATGTAACTTTGGCAAAATATTTACTACTTACTTTGATTATTTTTTTTTTCCTTTGTTTCAGCTTCACGCTTCTTCCCGCGTCACTGAGTAGTCAAAAAGATCTAGTGTCAAGTTACTCTGCCCACTTTCCACGAAAAAATCGAGACTGCGTGTTGAGTACCGGAATTCATTGACGCACTTTGTCTTAGGTACCAAGGCGGAGGAATGATAATTTGAATATAATATCCAAGCGGAAATTGAACCCATAATCATCGCATTAACAGTCGTGGCCCAGTGGCACAAGCGTGTGACTGTAAACGACTGGTTGTGGGTTCGATTCCCACTCGAGGAGTGGAAATATTTAATACTAGCGACCCGCTCGCGGCTTCGCCACGTGAACTACCACTTCCATCCTCTATTGCCTATTTGGGATTGCTTTTTTTTTATAAAAGGAGGGTAGTCTATATTTGACTTTGACTATGTCACTAATTATGCTCATGAGAAAATCATCGATACATCTAGTGCAATGTCTATATTATTTGATAACATATAGCGATAACTATTCTAGTAAAAAAACGTACGAAATCTGCTATCATATGATAGTAGATTTCGTACATATATACCATCTGGTATATAGTATTATAAACCGGTCATAATATATTAAAAAAACTTTAAGCTTTTTATTTTACAATTGTGTTACTTATTGATATTAAAAAATAGCTTTACTTGCAAATAATCAATGCAATTTGACTTTGCCAGTTTTTTACTTTTCTGCGGGAACTGTTTTGAATACCAGGGTAATTTTTAAAAGAAGAGAGATAGCCTATGTTTGTTGACCTTGCCTCATTAACTTTTTTCCTGAGAAAATTCATTCATTTCAGTCAAGGAGTTTAGATCTTTCATTCTCACTATATACTAAACATACATAAGTTTCATCCACTGTTTCAACCTCCTAGGGTTTGAATTTTTATAAAGTAGCCTATATGACCCTGCATCTTTAATAATCTTCTTTACGAATTCCCGTCAAAACATAACAAATAGAAAAGATACAGATTTTTGCATTTTTATAATAATAATTTTAATGAGTGCGGATATGTCTAATACAATATAATCTATATAATAACAAATGGCGCTACCCGTTGCAGAAAACGTAGTGACATCTGTTGTCATATAGATTATATAAATATATAGATTATATAAAGTTTTATAGACCGGTCAAATGTATATTTAATAAATGTTATGCTTATTTTATTTTATAATTATTTTAATTAGTGATATTGAAACAAATTTAGCTTCACTCGTGAACTATCGATATAATTTGAATGTTTATTTTTTAATTTTATTTTTCTGTGGGAGTTATGTTGAATACCGGGATGAAAACTATCCCATATGTTGCTCTAACCTTAAGCTAACTCCATACAAAAATTCATTAATTTCTACCCGATAGGTACCGATATACAAATGATTTACTTATATCGGTTTTATATTTTTTCCAAAAAAACTACATGGAAAACCGGGATAAAAACTATCCTATATGTACCTTTGGACTATAAGCTATCACCATACCAAAATTCATCCATTTCTATCCAGTAGTTTTTGCGTGATTGACGAACAAATTAACAGACAGACAGACAGACAGACAGACAGACAAAAATTCTACTGAGTGGATTTTTGGCCTCTGTTATCGATATATTAACGCACCCAAATAATATTTTTCTGAAATTTTTCATGTACAGAATTGACTTTTCTACTCTTTTATTATATATAGAGATATCCATTTTCTTCGCTCTGGTGTCGAGGCAAAGGCGCGGCGTTAAGTTTCGCCACCTAACACGCAATGCCTTCGAATTCAGCGGAAAGTGGGGAACGGAGTGTCTTAACACTAGGTTCCTTCTGCCTACCCTGCTGTGTGCGGGATACAGCGTGAAGCTATAATAAAGAAAGATCATCGCATTAACAGTCAAACTGCGCCACGATGGCCTCAACTTATTTGTCTCGAATACAGACAGGAAGGGAAGAACTGCATGTTTTGACATTTGGTTCTATCTTTACAGGTCAATAAAAAATTACAAGTTAATAAAAATTTACGAATAATTATGGTTTGCATACAAAGCGATTTTAAAAAAGTAGCCCAACATCATTGTAACGCATTTGTGTCACTGTACGTAATAAAAGTTGAGAATTTAAAATAAAAAATAATAGCATTCTTTTTCCCCAACCCAAATAAATATAAATAGAAAAAGAGACAAATGATATATGACAAACTAAAAAAGGACAACAAGAGGTGATCGTTCCTAGCGCAACTGGCTACTGGCTACTGGCTACTGTGAGTTCACATTTAGGGAAATGATTATAATTACATAATTTTAATTGATGCGCTCTGATGTCAAGTTATGACTTTGCAAGGCGTTGAGTTGTGCCACCTATCTCGCAATATCCGGGATTCTGGTAGAAATGGAGAACGGAATATATGAACACTACGTTCTCTCTGCCTAGAGAAATACATAATAATATATGAGAAAGAAGCTTAAAGCTCAAAAAATAATAAAAAGTAGAAGTATTTTTAAAACAAAAACATTTTGCAAAATGTTTTCCCCCACATTCAATTGAAACACGAACATATTATGTATGTGTAACGAAAAATTGTAAATAATTTATTCCATTCAAATAGGGATCATATGAAAACAGTAATCAGAATGCGATGAATAATTAATTTATTTAAATGTCTTTTGTGAATGAAATTATAAAAAGGTTGAAATTGAAACACAAAACCTAAAATATTTTGCTATTCATTTCACATATACATACACTAGCGGCCCGCTCGCGGCTTCGCCGTGTGAACTTTTTGGTTATATTACAATTGCAACCCGGGGGCACATATTTAAAAGATAAAGTAGCCTATGTATGAGCTTAAAAAATTAACTATATGTATGCCAAAATTCATTACAATTGGTCAAGCGGTTTAGATTTTTCATATAAACTTTCATCCCCTATTTTAACCCTATAGAGGTTGATTTTTGAAAAAATAAGTAGTCTATGCTAGACCCCGTCACTTTTGCTTCATTCATTTTAAATTTCATCCAAATGGGACTGGTACATTAGCCGTGAAAGCGTGACAGACAGACACACAGACCTTCGCATTTATAATATAAGTTTGGATATACATATATGGGTACATGTACTCGTATGTTGATATTTATTTTGATTTTATATTGTACTATTTTTGATTGAAGCATTTTTGTTTCTTATGAGCGTTTGTCTGTAAGTCTGATTGGTCGTGAGTTCAATCTCCTTTCGGAACTATAATATTAAAATTGGCAAGACATAGTGCGGCTTTGTGCTCCGTCATTCAATGTATACTTATATTATAAATGCGAAAGTCTGTCTGTTTGTCTGTCACGCTTTCACGACTAATCTACCGGTCCGATTTGGATGAAATTTGGAAGGAAAGTAGTAAATAATCCAGGGTCAAACATAGGCTTATTTTTTTTTTAAAGGAACCTCTAAAGAGTTGAAACACGGGATGAAATTTTATAGGAAAAATCTAAGCCGCTTGACCGATTGTAATAAATTTTGGAATTTATATAGTTGATAATCGAAGGTTAAACATAGGCTACTTTATTTTACAAAAATCCATCCCCGATGGTTGTAATATAACGAAACAGTTAATCCGCTGGTATTCAATATATGGCAATAGCTGGTATCCGCTGGTATATTTGGTTTATAATTTGTACCATAAAGTGCTAAAATACATATCTTAAACGCCAACAAATATACTAGTTATTTGAAATGTTTTATATTATATTATATTTAAGACACTTTATTTTTTCATATAGTTATTACAATTTCTATTGTCAGTCATCTTTTTGTTATCTACTTTCAATATATTATTTTATTTGGATATTTTTCGTGGCTTTCAACACATTCTTACTCTCCACTCGCTAAATTAAATAAAAAAACTGACAAATAGAGAAAAGAAAAAAATGCTGAAAAGTACACGGAACTCGAGTCTGTGGCGTCTAAAAAATAAAGAGAAAAAAGACAACTTTGTTACTTCACGCTAAATCCCGCACACAGCAGGGCAGGCAGAGGGAACCTAGTGTTAAGACACTCCGTTCCCCACTTTCCGCCGAATTCGGAGGCATTGCGTGTTAAGTGGCGGAACTTAACGCCGCGCTTTGCCTCTGATACCAGAGCGAAGGAAATGAAAATATTAAATATTTTCATTCCTCGAGTGGGAATCGAACCCACAACCAGTCCTTTACAGTTACACGTTCGTGCCACTGCGCCACGACTGGCCCCAACTGACTGACTGGCTTTATAAATAGAAAAAAATAACTCGAGCTGGTATCGAACCCACAACCGTATCAGTTAAAGTCCCAAAGCCTACTACGTTACGAAGGTGTCAAAATCAAGTTAAGTCAAAGTCAAAGTCAAGTCAAAGTCAAGTCAAAGTCAATCTACTTTACAATAATATATGGTATATAAGGACCATTACTAAAAGTAGTCATAATGTCTATAATCTGGTTCCAAGTTCCCCTTGACCCCATTACGTTTATCTAACGGAATATTCTCGTAATTTCGACGAAACAAAAAAATATAACTTTTGTCTTTACACTAAATTACATCCAATTCTCTCCAACAGAGCTATGATTGTGCAAAGGCAGTTGATTTGTAACTTTGTCGTTTCTGACACAAGAAAGGAATAATCAGATTTAGTTTATTTTGTTTTCATAAGGAATTTGGTTTTGGCTTAGGTCTCTGTGGCGTAGTGGGACAGTATCTGACTATAATTACGATTGGTTGTGGGTTTGATACTTATTCAAATCATAATTCAATTATTTTTATTTATACATGAACAAGACGAGGAGCCGTGTTGAGCTCCACCATTTGACATGAAAGGTCTCGAATCCGGGGCAAAAAGAGTCTTTTTGAAAGAGAAAATAGAGTTTTTTTCTCTCTGACTGACCCTACTATGCGGAAAAAATAAATAATGAATCTAAAAAAAAATACCTATAGTAACAATAATACAATTCGAAAACCTATATTTCACTTTTCGAAAGTATTTATTTCACTATTGGCTTATAAAATCTATCACTCAATAAGCGATTGAAGAACAAAAATATCGATTATTTAAAAAGATCATTTAAGAAGATATATCTTTACATATATTATTTTTTTTTAGCGTAACTTAACGTCGCGTTTTCTTTTCTTTTCTGTTCCAAAGCAAGAACATAAATTACGAACTTCGAATCCACAAGCATCGCTTTTATAGTCAGACTGTCGTACTGTGCCACAATAGTTTTTTATGAGTAAGATTTAACTTTTTATTATTTTTTTTCACACGCTTTACATACAGTGTCCCGCACACAGCAGGATAGGCAAAGAGAACCTAGTGTTAAGACACTCCATTCCTCATTTTCCTCCGAATTCGAACTTAGCGTCATGCTTTACCTCGACACCAGAGTGAAGAAAATAGAAATAATTATTATTTCAACTCCTCGAATGGGAATCGAACCCACAACCAGTCGCCTTGCAGTTATACTTTGAACCACCATTGTAACTCTTCAATACAATATATACCGATAGATATAAGATTATCAATCTTATTTTATATATTATCGCATCTATGTATATAGTAAAGGTTTGGGTCAAATATTATTCAACATACTCTATTTGCATGCAAGTGTACACAGAGCTTTTGAATATTAATAGAATTAAACCTACTTATACGATGTGGACAGTTTGGACTAAACGAGATATTATATGGCACAAGCTTTTATTTAACTTGCAATGTATGTACGTTTGTTCGGGTGGGATCTTGCAACTCAATTTTGAAGTAAATTATTACTGGTTAAGCTTAAATGTTGTATAATACGTTTAGTTTAAATGAATGTATGGTTAGTTGTGATGTTATTCTAAACTCAATATGGCGAAATATTCAAGATGGCGAACTAGTTATTTTTTAAGCACATTAGTATTAAAAATATTTGAGGTTAGGCGTGTCGTAGAGTCACAAGACGTGACTGTAAACGCGACTGGTTGTAGGTTAGATTCCCACTGGAGGAGTGAAAATATTTAAAATTTTTACAATACAAAAAAAAAACCGGTCGCTATACCGGCTAGTCAAAGAGCCTAAGGTTGTTCAAATAATGTTATAGTCCCCTTGTGTGTTGAGTGACGGAGTTCAACACTACACCTTGTCTTGAAATGGAAATGGAGAATGATTGTAATAAAATTATAAACATACCTACTCGATTTCCAGTTACCGAGTTTTGGGTTTCTAGATCGAATTCTACCAAGTGAAATGAAGTTCTCATGTCTAATAGTGATACGTCACTACGTGCAAGTCACGTATCACTGACACCTGCAACGAAAACATTCGCAGTGCTTTAATTTAAAAGATAAAAGAAAAAGGGGCCAGTCGTGGCAAAGTGGCACGAACGTGTGACTGTAAACGACTGTTTGTGGGTTCGATTCCCACTCGAGGAGTGGAAATATTTAATATTTGCATTTCCTTCGCTCTGGTATCAGAGGCAAAGGGCGGCGTTAAGTTCCGCCACTTAACACACAATGCCTCCAAATTCGGCGGAAAGTGGGAAATGGAGTGTCTCCTGCAAAATAATTGTGGCGATTTAATCTAAAAGAAATAAAAAAAATAATGTTAACTGAAATATATATTTCTCGAATTCAAGCAGTAAATATGTATACAGAATTACCATACGTATATTTAGTTACGAAACCGCAGGAGGGTATACGAGTACACTTAAATATTCGTTCTATATTATATGATACTACCCTTTGTGCCGCTAGTCACCAATAAAAATAGCAAGACGTGGATGCATTAACACCACGAAAACCAGACACATCAGTTTATATACAAGTACATAGTTAATCAATATTCTATACATTCAGTTCAAATAAAGCAAAATAAACATTTCGTGCGGAAAATATACGATAAGATCAAGTAGTTTAGCTTTCAGCAATTTGATTTGCGAATTATATTCATCTTGGGTATTAATACGAGTATAACGTTGGCATAGTTCTCTAATTGGGGTATATTATATAAGTAATATTGCTTTTGTTGAAGAGGATGTTAGAAATATTGTCGTACGTTAGTATTTAACGAATGTTATATGTATGAAGTTTCATTAGTAGGAAAAGTTATCGTTTTGGTATTATTTATTTTGTCTCGCCTTGTCCTTTCCAATAGATTTACTAAGATTTTTTTTAGCTTCACACTGTATTCCCCACAATGCAAGGCATACAGAGGGAAGTGTTAAAACACTCCGTTTCCCACTTTCCGCTGAATTCTGCAGGCATTGTGGGTTAAGTGGCGGAACTCAATGCCACGCTTTAACTGAAAATTTTGATCCCAATAAACTTACCAGTAAAACAAAGTAATACTAACATTTAGATGTAATAATTAATATGACCAGTGCTCGTTACATATTTTTTTATTTTTATTTAAAAAAGTCAGCAGGGCCAGTCGTGGCGCAGTGGCACAAGCGTGTGACTGTAAACGACTGGTTGCGGCTTCGATTCCCACTCGAAGAGTGGAAATATTTAATATTTCCACTTTCTTCGCTCTGGTATCAAGGCAAAACGCGGCATTAAGTTCCGCCACTTACCCGCAATGCCTCCGAATTTGGCGGAAAGTGGGGAACGGAGTGTCTTAACACTAGGTTCCCTCTGCCTACCCTGCTGTGTGTGGGATACAGCGTCAATCTCGTAACATATTAGAGTATAGAGTATTGAAATTCTAAATAATGTAGGTAATATTACTACTAGTAACACTATACGGTAAGACTATAACCGTTAAGTTGTTAGGGTAACCTAGGGTAGAATAATGTTTATTTTTAAGAAAACCTGTAAAGATGTAAAAAAAATAGTTTTTAGACTTCTTGATAGTAATCCGACTAGCACAGTTTTTTTTTATTCATATTGTCATATTTAAGACCGTTAGATGCTATTGTTGCACACTTGGGAAACACCTGACCTTACATATACACAAGGCGGGCGCCGTCCCAATGCGCCTCCACAAGTTACGTCATATAACACATAATTGTCGTAAATAAACAAAAATGTGGATCAAATATTTTCTAATTAAAGCGATTTTTTATTAAACTTCATGATTAGTCAGAGTAAGCCTATACTAGGTTCTCTACTTTCAATTCTACGATATGGCCACGACATATGTCTGTTTAAGGACTTATAAATTGGTCGAAATAACTTGTTTTTCTTTCAACTTCAAATGTAATTTGTACTAATTTATATCTAAATTACAGTATTTTTTGTTGTTTTCAATGCATAACAAATCTATACTAGACCACTTAACCTACATAAAATAATAGTCAATAGGAAATGCAAGTTCATTGAACTCTGATTTGTTGGCACGTTATTTGGCAAGTATAATAGATTTAGTTCCATACTTTATACAAAAGTTCATTGAACTCCAAAGTTACGAATCTATCTAGTGATTTGTATCAAAGAGTTTTTCGAAGGACAAACTTATCCATGTTTAAGAAAAACATTTTAGTTCTTTTAGTTCTTTCTATATGAATGTATGTCTATATAAACCGATATATTTTTTCTAAAAAAAAAAAAAAAATAGCTTCACGCTATATCCCGCACACAGCAGGGTAGGCAGAGGGAACCTAGTGTTAAGACACTCCGTTCCCCACTTTCCGCCGAATTCGGAGGCTTGCGTGTTAAGTGGCGGAACTTAACGCCGCGCTTTACCTCGACACCAGAGCGAAGAAAATGGAAATATAATTTCCACTCCTCGAGTGGGAATCGAACCCACAACCAGTCGTTTACAGTCACACGCTTGTGCCACTGGGCCACGACTGGCCTGGCTAATATTTTTTCTATGCGTATCTTTTCTTAATTTTCGTTTCACCTCTGTGGTAACAAGCTTCTGTCAGTGACTGTTGAGGACCGTGATGGGTGTACAGCGTGTAAAGTGGGTGCACAGCGGCCTACCATCGTCTAGTCCAGAGTCCCACATAACTGCGGCGGAGTCTCCACTCGGTACTCCCAACGGATTTACTTACTTACGTTAAAAAAAAAGATCGTCGCTGATTAAGACCTATCTGTTATATATGTATGTATTTGATAAATTAATTTGAAAAAATGATTGAATATTTATGAGATGTATATTTTTATATAGATCACGAGCGGCCCGCTCGCAGATTCGCCACGTGAACCACATAACTGATTCGTTATATGGCAACCCTCGGAGGTGTATTTTTAAAAAATAAAATATCAGTTTAGATTTTTCAAATCAACTTTCATCACCTATTTCAACCATTTAGAGGTTAATTTTTGAAAAACTAAGTAGCCTATGTTAGACCCAGTAACTTTTACTACTTTCGTTCTAAATGTCATCCACATCGGACCGGTAGATTAGCTGTGAAAGCGTGATAGACAAACAAACAGACATTCGCATTTATAAAGGCTTATATAGTAGAAAGTTAACAAGACTATTTTTCTTAATTCATTATTTACGTTAAGAGAGTTTATTGTGACGTATACTACTACTTGGTATATGACGCAGGCTAATACATCGTCATCAATGTCTATCTAATTACCGATTCATGCCGATAAAGTTTTAGTTTTCAGTCAATATCCTGCATACGTAAATAAACCATAAAATTTATATTTTAGCTATAATTCAAAAGCTGTTTTTTCACATAAGAAGAAGTATCAGTGTCAAGACACTCCGCTTTCAGCAACAAAGCTTATTCCTTAAATAAAACAAGGACAAAAATAACTAAAAAGACTCTAAAAATAATGACAAAAGGTTAATAAATTTGTTAGACATACTAATTTATTAAGTGTTTAATGTTGCCATTAAAATCGACGTTGAAAACATCACTTAACGTAATCAAAAGTGTTATTTAACAGGTACAACTATGGACAATGACGCTTTACGTTCTAAAAGCTTTCAGCTTCCTGTTCGCTTCAATCAAACTTGCATGAGATTATCACTTAAAATTTATTATATATATTTTAAGTGTATAATATTATATATTTTTTAATTTTTTTTTTTTAGCTAGTAGGGTAGGCAGAGGGAACCTAGTATTAAGACACTCTGCTCCCCACTTTCCGCTGAATTTGGGGGCATTGCGTGTTAAGTGGTGGAACTTAACGCCGCGTTTTGCCTCGACAGCAGAGCAAAGAATATGGAAATATTAAATTTTTCCACTACTCGAGGGGGAATCGAACCCACAACCACGTTCACACGCTTGTGCCACTGCGCCACGACTGGCTCCAATTGTAATTTATTATTAAAATATATTTTGTTATTTGCTTGCTATTTTAACAGACTATTGTGGCGCAGTAGGTGAACGTTTGAATGTGTTAATAAGGTTGTGGGTTCCATTCCTACTCGAGTAACGGAAATGATTATCAAAGTTTATTTATTATATATTTTAATTATTTTCGTTTCTCTGCTCCAGATAGTCATTGACGGTGAGGTAAGGCACATGGTGCAAAATGCATGCCAGACAAAGAATAGAACGCACCTTGTTTTCATTTACTTTATAAATTAAAGACATCTTTAATTATAATCGAGTTGACCAGCCAGCGGCAGTGTTTCCAGGTCGATACGACATGGGTACCTTCAAAAGGCGCGCTTACCTCCACCTCAAAGGCCGGCAACGTCCCTGTAGCTCCTCTGGTGTTGCACGGGGCTGTGGGCGACGGTGTTCACCTAACATCAAGTGACCCGGACGCTCGTTTGCCTTGTCCTTTTTATAAAAAAAAAAAAAAAAAAAATGTTGAAAACGGAAAACGGAGTGCCTGGTCACTAGGTTCTCTCTCACCATTTTTTATGGAAGAAAAAATTAAACTGTTTTTTTTTTATATTACAAAAGTAATATTCATTATTGTTTCCGTTTAGTTCCAATCTGTTTACAATAGCGGAAACATATCATATTTCATAGTTGTGCTTGTCGTGCTTGCTATAATATAATGAATCATTGATATTTATTAAATCGAGATAGTCGAATAATATATAGGAGATATCATATTCAGATAACAGCTAAAACTGTTTTAGATGTATGTATATATTAAAGGCAAATGTGGTGTAGTGGCACAAAGTTGGGCTACAACACGATAGTTATGAGTTCGATTGTAACTTGGTTGAATTATCGTCATGTACTTATGTGTTCGATTCCCACTCAAGGGGTGGAAATATTAAATATATCCAGCGGAGAAGCGGAGTGTCTTAACACTAGATTCCCTCTGCCTACCCTGCTGTGTGCGAGATACAGCGTGAAGCTAAAACAAAACAAACAAACTTAGTGTGTTAAGATAAAGTACGGCGTTGGGTTCCGCCATCAAAGATGACTACGACTTATTTTTACAATTATGTACATTTAATTAATAATTAATTACTGGAAAATACCTTGTACAGAAGATAGTGAATTTGACTGCTAAGCAAAGAATGTAGTGGTTATCAAAACCGTAACATGTCTAGAAAAAACTTTTTTAAAAAACATATAATATTCAAAATAAATATACTTTTCAATACCACTTTTAATACATATTGTAATTATTATTTGTTTTCTTTTTGTGAAGTTATATAAAATCAGTCAAAATCTATGTGCAGGAATCACTTATTTAGAATGGTAAATAGGTGATCTCTCTATACTGTATTAGGGGTGTGCAACCAGGGTAGACAAACAGATACTTTAATTAAGTTTCACCTACACCTTTATATACCCCTCGTATATATAAATCAAAAATATACATGCAAGTAGCCAGATTCAAAATTACTTTGTAACCGTGTATTGTTTTTGTTAAAAAGTGTCTGTACATACTTTTAAACATATTTAAAGTGTTATTCCACACTTAGATAATTAAAAAATACATTTAGAAAATGTATAAACGCAGCCGAATTCGAACTAACCCGTCCTGAATATGTCCAGGTGCTCTCACCACTGAGCCATGCGTTCTGCACGCGAACGCATGGCTCAGTAGTCAAGTTCAATTTTTTATAGTCTACTATAATTTTTATACGTTTTGTAAATCTATTTGACTGTACATAGCTATCTAGCCATCTAGGCGGTATATTCAAAGAGACCAAATGAACGCTTTGCTCAGTGGTGGCCTGGACGGTATTCAGGAGGCGCGGGTTCGAATCCCGCTGCGTTCAAAATTTTTATGCGTTTTCTAATTGTCTTTTTGAAAATTTAAACATTATCATTCCTCCGAGTGGGTATTGAACCCATAACCATCGCGTTTACAGTCAAACTCTGTCGCACTGTGAAACGACGGCTTCAATTATTATTATAATTCCATAGTCTAGATAATAAAACGTCCATTCTAGAGTAAATATTTGATTTTCTGCAAAAGATAAAACGACATTCTATGCTTTCAGCGTTTAGAATAATATTTGCCCCAAAAACAATCCAAAGACAATACTGAAAGCAAGCTGAACAGACGACGAAAGCTATGTTTACACGAATCATATAATATGAACTTGTATAATAGCAAAATGTATTTTTTTTTATGAAGAATTTAAAAAAGAAGAATTGTGGCAATACACTCCTTTCTCTACTCCGTTAACATAGAGAGACTACTAGGTAAAAGTTAGACATAGTTATTGTTACTACTTTGATTCTAAATTTAGTCGAAATCGGACCAGTAGGTAAGCCGTGAAAGCATGACAGGCAAACACACAGACATTTTCATGTATAATATAAGTATGGATACATAAAAACAAATGGTTGTCTGTATATCCTTAGTGAACTATGCGTTTCATTATTTCTTTAGCAAACTTGTTGTTATGAGCCCACGATGCTTTCTGAGTTGGCAGTCGCCCTATTTACCGCCCAATTGGAGCGAAATGCTAAAATTAACAAATTCAATATAATGACTCTAACTCAATTGAACATTAGTGTAACTTCTTTTCTTTAAATTTATTTCAGTTGGTGGCGTAGCAATGCTCGCAGGGTACAGTTAGTGATCGCTTTTATTTATTAAAAATAGTAAGAATGTGTAAATCTAAATTTGGAGCAACGATTACCTAGAAATAAGGAAGATTTATGAAGCAAAGGTGAGTGGTAAGAGAGGCAGGGGGAGACCTAGGTTGACCTTCGAAAACATAGTGTCGACGATACTGGAGGAAGGTCACGTAAAAAGCATGAGGATCCCCCGGAGGGCGTGTATGAAAAGGTTGATGACAGTGGACGAGGCGAAAGAAGTATGCAGGGACCATAGCGTTTGGCGTTCGTTCCGTTCTCTCTGACTACCCCGCAAGGGATACAGCGTGAAGGTAAAAAAAAAAGTTTACCCGGAAAATTATTTTTGTATTTCTGCTCTCATACAACCAAGCACGGCGCTCAATTATACCGGCAAGAATCTGGTCGGATATTGAAGAATGATAGTTAAAAGTACGGTAAAAAGGTGGTTTGACTGTACGCACCATGGTTGTGAAATTCTTCTCAATTCAAGAGATTGACTATTTATTTCATTTTTCTGATATAACAAAAAGCGTTGTGTTCCGCCTCTCAACAAACAACAAGAAAAAAAACTTTTTTCACTCTACTTTCTCACAAATTTAAGTACTACGAGGAAAAAACCTTGAAACCTTTAAATAAAAAATGACATTTCATTGTAAGGCGACGAAAGGTGTCTATAGAGTTCACGAAAATAGTCGTATAGAGATCTTTTGAATATATTAGAGGCAAGCACTTACGTATTTGTATTATACAAATGGGAGCGTATCGGGAAATCTAATGTAAAGCTGCGATTTACTTGAACACCCACCCCGTAGTGATGTAGCGAAGATGATTGCTTTCAGAAGAGATTTTTTAACCCTCAGTATGTATTTTTGTTTCCTTTCTGTTTACATATTGCGGTTTGAAGATGGATGTGGTTGAATCTATTCTTGGAAGACAAAATGTCACTCGTAATTTTACTATTGGACGAATATAAGATGATTTTTGTTGTATTTTATTTTTGATGTGCTTTGTTTTGTTTACCTTTGGTTTGGTTTGGTTTACAAAAATGTGTACATATTATCAGTCTTTTAAGGGATAAATAGTTAAAGAAAATGCCTTAATCTCTTAAATTTTTATAAATTAAATAAGTTGTTACATCTTCACGATTTTTTCCATATCAGGATAAGCAGAGATAATCTACTGCCCAGATACTCGGATCTTCACTTCCCAGTGGGACAGCGTCTAACGTAATAACAATTGATTCTGGGTTCGATTCCCGTTCTAAAAAATGATCATAAATATAATATTTTTATTTCTCCGCTCTGGTATACAAGACAAAGCCTTGATATGTCTGTCCCTGGAGCAGCACCCCCAGGACGCCCAAGATAGCGATGGCTGGACATTGTGAAGCATGATATGGACTTGCCACCGAGGATGCCAAAGACCGTGCAAAGTGGAGAAGGTTAAGCAGGAAGGCAGACCCTGGCTAAAGCCGGGATAGTGCCAGGAAGAAGAGGTATATAAGACAAAACGCGGCGTTAAGGTCCGCCATTTAAGATACGACGTTTCAAATTTTCCCGATTGCCCTTATGTGCGTGCAAAGTCGTAAAGCTAGGAATATATTAATGACACAATTCTATTAATGATACAATTTTAACACTAAAGCTTAGTATCTATTTAGACTTTAAATTTCATTGTAAAGCTCAACCAATTCATTCTGGCAGTGGAACGATCAATAGCTGATTGAAATACAGTTACAATAGCCCTGGCTTAGAGAGTAACAACGTTTAGTTTTAAGCGGTTTGAGTATGCGTGGGCTAAACATTTTGTTTAAGCTTTCCAAATTGCATACAATACTTATAAGTTAATAAAGACCGTGCCAAAGACCGTGCAAAGTGGAGGAGGTTGAGCAAGAAGGCAGACCCTGGCTAAAGCTAAGATAGTTGCTAGGAAGAAGAAGAAGAAGATAGGACTGTCTCTATTTAATATATAAAAAGGATATATATTTTATTACGCTTTTCTTAACGTCGCCTATATAAATGAATTTGGAAATATTCTTGACCATCCGTTTTGTTTGAAAATTTGCACAAATCTGATTAAATATTGGTAGAGAAAATATGATACACATTTAAATGTTATTTTCTTTTTACCTTCTTTTATTGAAATTATCGATTATACGTATGATTTTTGTTTATGTAATATACTATAGTGAGTAAATAATTTTTTTGTGACTGTCGCCGTCTACTACTCAACGTAGGCGTCCTTCATAGAGAACCAATCTTCCCAGTATTTATTTATATGTATCTTTTTTATTTTTATTTATTATGAAATTATTTTGCCCAGACATAATATCACTCCACCAATATATAGCAAGAATATAATAAAAAATCAATATTAAATAATCCTATATCTCAAACAGACTTAAATAAAGCTTAAAGTAAAAAAAAATACAGATTTTTTTCTAAAATATACCGAATTCTACTGAAGCTTTTCTATATGGGAATTTGACACGTTTGCCCGATAAGCTCCTTACCGGCGTTACTAATCCTACTCTTGTTGCAAAGCACTTGTTGAATGCTTATGAAGGTGGTATCGAAATTAAATACATTTAATCTTTAGTAAGCTTTTTTTTTCATTATACCAGAGTGAGAGATTAGGCATGTAAAATTGGTAAATCCCACAGGACCTTTTTGTAATTTTTAATTTAATTTTTTATCCAATTTGTTTTTCATTCGATTTCCTAAAATAAGAACATAAGCTCAATTCTTAACGAAAGTAAACAACGTTAATTTAACTAGGAACCGCCTCTTTGCTCTGCATGGAAAGAGCTGAGCGAAGTACATATTTAATGTTATTACATGTTAAAAAAGTTTGAAAAACACACACCTAACACTAACATAACACTTAACGTTCCATAGCCTGAGTTTATGCGCACTTTTTGACCAAACAATTGCCATCTATTCAAAAACTACAATTACAATTGCCACCAAAAACCTTCATAGCACAGCCCAGTAAGAGGACAAACAACAACAACTAAGAGGAATAAAAAAATGAAGACAAACGGCAGCGTTAAGTTACGGAACACAACACGCAATAGCATTTTGGGGGTAAAATGGAGAACGGAGTGTCTTAACAGTTTCTCTCTGAATATCTGCAGTTTTCTTAACTTAAAAATTCATACCATCTAAAAATAATTTATTTTAACTTATAATAAGGAAAATTTGCAAAAGTTTAAATCGTTCCAACCGTTGTAGATTCAAAAGTATTTCAATCTTACAAATGAAATTCATAACGTTCTTTCCCTCAAAGACAGAACCCATATACTTTAAATGTATATCTTTGCCTTATTTCTGATGATATACATTTTAAAATTGTCTCAGGCAATGTCTAAGTATAAATGAGACTGGTTGTGGGTTCGATTCACACTTAATAACAACAACTTAGATATATCCCATATTTAAGTTATTTACATTGCTTTTCTCTGAAAGGAAGACAAAGTATGGCGTTGATTTTTGCCAATAATACACAGTAAAAGAAATGTCTAGATAATAAATTGTCTGTAAGTGTTATGTGGTGAAAGTGTTCTTTTTTTTAAATCCGTTCTTTTTTTAGCTTCACGCTGTATTCCGCACACAGCAGGATAGGCATAGGGAACCTAGTGTTAAGAAACTCCGTTCCCCACTTTCCACAGAATTCTGAAGGCTGTGTTAAGTGGCGTAAGTTCTCTGTACGATTTTACCTCTGATACCAGAGCGAAGAAATGGAAATATTAAATATTTTCACACCTCGAGAGGGAATCGAACCCACAACCAGTCGTTTACAGTCACACGTATGTGCGACTGCGCCACGACTGCCCCCAAATGCTATATACGTTTAGGGTGATAATTCATAATAAATAATTCAACTCCATTCTTTAGTAACACAGTGATGATTTCGAGTTTTCAGGATTTATTTTTTAGTTTCTAAGGAATCTAGTTTTGAAACCCTCCATTTCCCACCAGAAAATCGAGACATTGTGTATTGAATTATGAAATTCAACCCTGCATTTTAACTTACAAGAGTGTGGAAATAAAAACAATTATTCTACTGAAAGCCCACAACCATTGCTTATATATTCAAAGGTCATAGCAATACATCAGAAATGCAATAACTTTTATAATTGTTTTGGAGTAGATTTTTTATTTATTTTTTTTTAGTTTCACGCTGTATCCCGCACACAGCAGGGTAGGCAGAGGGAACCTAGTGTTAAGACACTCCGTTTCCCACTTTCCGCCGAATTCGGAGGCTTGCGAGTTAACTGGCGGAACTTAACGCCGCGCTTTACCTCGACACCAGAGCGAAGAAAATGGAAATATAATTTCCACTCCTCGAATGAGAATCGAACCCACAACCAGTCGTTTACAGTCACACGCTTGAGCCACTGGGCCACGACTGGCCACAAGTTATATCCCGCACACAGCAGGGTAGGCAGAGGGAACCTAGTGTTAAGACACTCCGTTCCCCACTTCTTGGTTCTTGGTGAGTTTTATTTCTAATTTAATAAAGAAATTTTGAATTTCGATTGAAATACATAATTGATAATATGTACTTTTGGTTAAAGTTTAAGTAGCTTAATTATATACCTGTTATAAAATTTACCGCTTGTTTATTTTTCGTTTTACTCAGTTTAACTAAATTATATAACGATAGGTAATTACTAAATTTGGAAACATATTTTTTTGATGATTTAAATCATTTTTTTATATATTTCAAATAAAATCTAATATTTATTTTATCGATGCATTTAGAGGCCATCGTTATTTCTGGTGGGAAGTAGGGGTCGGAGTATTTTAACACTAACTCCTTTCTGACTACTCTGCGAGAAAAGCCTGAAACTATCCTACCAAGCGTAAAAACGGAAAAGAATAAATACATTTCCTAACTAAAATATATCATATTATTATTTCGTCACAGGAAGTACAAAAATACCCATATATGATATATTTAATAAGATAAGATCATTGACTTGCGTCGTGTTGACGAGGGTCCGCGGTGACAGTGCCAGTGACATCAGGTAACCAAGCGTAATCGCTCATAATCTTTTCTTTTGTCTTCCGAATATTATGGTTTTAGCCATATGGGATTCTGGATTAATTAATTGTTTTTTGTAGGTATTTTTCTTAATGATTATGTTATTTATAAAATAACTAGCAGCTGCCTACAATATCGTTTGGGTGGACTGATGACAGTTTCTATCAAAATACGAGTCCGCTGAATAATTTTTGTGCAATTTCCTTATATATAGTACAGCTGGTCTATTACAGTTCTACTTCGAAGCCACTAAAGCCTAAGTGTTGCTTAAGCTTATAAGCTACGTAACAAATATGTTTCATTAAAATTTGTCTACTAGTTCTGAAAATTTAGAACCTTCAGTTTTCACTGTCTGATGTCGAGATTAAACGATAAATGAGAATAAACACGTAATGTCTCGGATTCGGGCGGAAAGACAAAAGTGGAGTGTCTTAATACAAGGTTCACTCTGACTACTCTGCTTTGTGAGAAAAAGTTGAACCTCGGGTAAGAAAATACCACTTCCATTCCATAGTCCATCTTTATTTGAAAATAAATAATTATTATAAAAACTGTTCTAATATTACCTACATCTACTAACTAACAAGTAATATTAAAGAGAAGGTAGTAATTACTTAACACAGCTTACAAAGAGGCTATTTAATTTACAGCAACCCAATTAATTTAGTGATGGAGCATATTCCCATATTGTACCCTTATAATATGAATGAGTGAATCTTTTCACGAAAACCATTTGATGCCAGTGATGGTGCAGTTGCACTAAGTGTGACTGTAAAGCTACTGATCTTGGGTTCGATTCCTACTCGGGGATTAGAAATATTTAATATTTCCATTTTCCTTCGCTCTGGAGTCCTTGTTACTGGTGAAGTTCCGCCACTTAACACGCGATGCCTCCGAATTCGACGGAAAGTGAGGAATGGAGTGTCTTAACGTCTTAACACTAGGTTCCCTCTGCCTACCCTACTGTGTGCGGGTTACAGCGTGATGCTAAAAAAACATTTCATTGTGTCATAGGATGTTCAAACCCAATTATTGTGGGCTCATTTCCAACAGGAAGAGTATTTTTTTTATTTAGTTGCATATGGTAAGATAAGAAGAGGACTTGAATATCACCACTCAACACTTACTTGATTTAGTCTGTCTGTCTTAGTATACAGAATATTCACTCAAGTTGCATTACTAAAAAAATATATTGTATTACTAAAAAAATAGATGGTACTTTGTGTAAGTGATTTATTAAGAAAAAGAAAAAAAATAACAATCTTTTTTATCGAAAACTGTATATTGATTTATTCTTACAGTGTTAGAAGCATCTTTACCGACTAATGCACTAAATAAAGTATAAAGGAAATAACAGTATTTCTTATGCAGGCTTAAAATGTACGTTTTAAAATACGTATTTAAACCTCCATTGTCCGAATTATCTAACCAAATGTAATATGATATTTCTAAATACTTGTTTGAATTGAACTGTTGATAGTTATAAGCAAGGCTTTAGTAAATTATAGAGAGATTACGTTAAAACATTTTAAGAAAGTGTTTAGAAGATACATATGTATACCGAAATTTGAACTCAACTGAAATCGAACCCCCACACTTGGAAACCGTCCAATCGCTTTTACGTATAGACGATTCATCGGGCTGCGTTGAGATTGTGTCAACTTTATTACAACTTATTGTTGTTGTCTCCAAGGAGTGAAACAAAGTGATATGGGAGTGAAAGTGGGTGACTTGAAGGTAAACTGCCTGTTGTACGCAGATGATGCAGTGCTTATTGCATCATCAGAATGCGAGTTGCAGGCATTGGTCACCATCCTGAAAGATGGGTGTGAAAATAATGGTCTAAGCCTGAATGCGAGTAAAACTAAGATTCTGGTGTTTGAAAGAGACGAAGAAAGAACGGAATGTAAGATCATGGTTAACAGAAAGAAATTAGAACAAGTGAATGAGGTGGTATATTTGGGAAGTATGTTTAGCAGAGATGGAAGGTATGATATGGATGTTGAAAGGCGTATTGCTGCCGGTAACAGGGTTAACGGTGCCCTCGCTGCGTTGATGCGACGGCGGAACGTGAGCATAGCCGCACGTTTAGCTGTGCACAATGCAGTGCTGGTACCGACGCTGCTATACGGCAGCGAAACGTGGGTATTGCAGAAGAAGAATGAAAGAAAGATGAATGCTGTGGAGATGAGATCTCTTCGAAAGATGTGCGGAGTCAGCTTAGCTGACCGAATCCGCAATGAAGAGATACACAGAATGGCAGGTATTAGCGAGAACGTCATAGTAAGAATGAAGAAGGGCGTGCTCAGGTGGTTTGGGCACGTCGAGAGGATGAGTGATGGAAGAATGGTAAGGAAGATTTATGAAGCAAAGGTGAGTGGTAAGAGAGGCAGGGGGAGACCTCGGTTGACCTTCGAAAACACAGTATCGATGATACTGAAGGAAGGTCACGTAAAAAGCATGAGGACCCCCCGGAGGGCGTGTATGAAGAGGTTGATGACTGTGGACGAGGCGAAAGAAGTATGCAGGGACCGTAGCGTTTGGCGCTCCGTTCTCTCTGACTACCCCGCAAGGGATACAGCGTGAAGCTAAAAAAAAAAAAAAAAAAAAAAAAAAAAAAGTTGTTGTTAAGAGAAATCAGGCGTGGGTTAAAACAAAACAAAAAACTTGAATTTTTAATATTTATGTTTTTTTTTTACTTACGTTTTTTTTATTTTCACGCTGTATCCCTCACACAGCAGAGTGAACCTAGTGTTAAGACACTCCGTTCCCAACTTTCCTCTGAATTCGGAGGTATTGCGTGCTAAGTGAGCGAAGCAGAGCGAAGAAAATGGAGATAATAAATATTTCCACTCCTCGAATGGGAATCGAACCCATAACCAGTCGTTTACAGTCACACACTTGTGCCACTGCCCCACGACTGGCCACACGTGGCTACGTTTTCTCTGAATATTTTTATATTTCCACAAATTTCACATAACACTTTTAAATGTTTGATAATTAAATTGCACAGTTATATCTCTCGTTCTTATTTATACGTGCCAAAAAAGTCAAGACACAATATTCAAATACATCACTAGCAACAGAATCCAAAGTAGCATTTTGCATTACCTTCTAATTAGCAAAAAGCTATAATGCGTTTGAATTATGCGATCTTTAAGACTATAAATCTTAGTCTATCTGTGCAGAGGCGCCAGCAAGACCACAGTATTTGGCTGTCAGCCAGTTTCCGCTAGTACTCCGGATTATAGTTATAGTAATACAGTAACATATATGTTCAGGGAGCTGAAAACTCCATGAGTTTATTTACATTAGATTAATTTGATATATGCGAAATATATAAAGTTGGGTTAGAATAATAATGAGATTGTACTATTTTTTGGGCAAGTTTTGTTATTCGTACGTATATTTTGAATATAATATGGTTACGTAGCACGTTTTTGAAGTTATTTTATTACAGATACAGGCCTTTCTCCCCGCGTAGCAGGGTAGACAGAGAGAAGCCACTGGCAACACTCCGTTCCCAATCTTCATGACGTTGCCTCTAGAGTGGAGAAATTCAACAAGCCTAAATAAATTACTTTGTTTTTCCGAGCGGGCAATCAAACCCACAACTAATGGCGTTTACTCTTAGAAGCTGTAACATGGTGCTTTGATGGATTCAAGTTAAAATAAAGAAGTATACATAAAAAGTTGATATTTTTAGTTTGATAAATAATATTTTTCCATTGAAAAATCAAATTCACACATAGATTACAGTCGGGCATGATGTTATACATATACATATGATATCAGCAAAAAGTGTGACTTCTTAATATTTTTAAAGTATTATTTACACAATTAGAAAATTGAAAAACAATTCTAGAAAATTTAAAATAATTATATAAATTTGAATCCCACTGCGTTCAACTTTTTATTCCTTTTTTAAAAATATTTTTCAAAAAGTTTATGATTGTATATTTCCACAAATAGAATCTTAACAAAAAATAAAGATATGTTTACAAGAAAAAGTCGGAGTCGAGTTAACCCGAGTCCAGATTCACTTAACTGAAGTTACGCGACTCGAATTGGCAGAATGAAGCCGAACTAATGATTTTTTATGAATTATTATCTGTGATATGTACAGTATTTTTTTTATTTCTGCATGTTTTTTTTTATTGACGGAACTTAATGCATTGCGCTATCTTAGGTACCAGAGTTTTCTTTTTTTTTAGCTTTTTTATTAGCTTCACGGAACGTTAGAAAAAATGGAGCGTTAAATGATGTCCCTGCATATTTCCTTCGCCTCGTCCACTAACATCAACCTCTTCATACACGCCCTCCGGGAGGTTCTCATGCTTTTTACGAACCAGGCTACCAGGGTAATGAAAATCATATGTAATCATTCCTCCGAGTGTGAATCGAACCTATAACCATAGCGTTTACAATTAGACACTGCCCAACAATACCAGTTATCGTTTCAATGTCATTTAAGTGTAAAATGGTTAGTAGTGTTTTGACACAACGTTCTCTCTGACTACTTTGCTATGCGGGAAAAAGGGTGATGAGTATGTATGTATATTTGTTCTTAAACCAATTTTTTACTTTTAACTGACAAATACATATCCATATTTATATTTTTAAATGCCAAAGTCTGTCTGTCACGCTTTCACGGCTAATCGAATCGATGAAATTTAGATTCAAAAAGAATTTTGGTATAAATATAGTTTATAATCCAAAGTAAAACATAGGCTACTTTATATTTCAAAAATCCACCCCCGATAGTATAGATAGTATAGATTTTTTTTAGCTTCACGCTGCATCCCGCACACATCAGGGTAGGCAGAGGGAACCTAGTGCTAAGACACTCCGTTCTCCACTTTCCACGGGATTCGAAAGCATTGTGTGTTAAGAGGCGGAACTTAACGCCGCGCTTTACCTCGACACCAGTGCGAAGAAAATGGAAATATAATTTGTAGTCTATAGTATAGTAATAGAAGGAAATAGCTATGTCGTTCACGCGGCGAACCACAAATAGAAATTGAATTTATACTATATTAATAAAGGCGCGGTTAAATATAAATTGGATTTATACTCTATTAATAATATACTAGTTGCCTTAATAAGGTCTATTTTACACGAAAGTGTATGTTAAAGACCTGGTGATGTTTGTAATATATATTTTAATGTGTTTCTAATGAATTATTATAAATAAAATTACATTCCTGCACTCTTTCTTATTTTTTTTTAGCTTCACGCTGTATCCCGCACATAGCAGGGTAGGCAGAGGAAACATAGTGTTAAGACACTCCGTCCCCCACTTTCCACAGAATTCGGAGGCATAGCGTGTTAAGTGGCTGAACTTAACGCCGCGTTTTGCCTCAGTATCAGAGCGAAGAGAATAGAGATGTCATATATTTCCACTCCTCGAGTGGAAATCGATCCCACAACCAGTCGTTTATAATCGCACGTTTGTGCTACTGCGCCACGACTGGCCCCTTTATCTCTCTCTTCATATAAGCTATAGGGATGTCAAATACCACACTCCTCAGTCCGCATAAATTTCTTAAAAGAAGGTCGAATATTTTTCCGTCACGTATTAATATAATGTTTCGTACAAGTTTCACTTTCGTCCCTTCCCTAGTGTTTAGACCTTTTCCCTTACAGTTATTATTGTTTTTTTTATTCATATGTAGTAGGCATGTATGCAATGGCATGTTTATGGAAATATTTAACATTTATTCTATTTTTTAACATTTTAAAATATTAACATACTTAAGTAATAAAAAAAAAACATTTTTACAAATTGTTTGATAATGACTTTTTTAATTTATTTTATTTGTAGGTTGTCTCTGCTTACCGTCTTGTGGAAAACGGCGTGAAGATCCTAAAATAAATTAAAAAATTATTTACACCTTCCTTTTTTTCGCATAGCAGAGAAAATCTAGTGTCAAGAGACTTCGAAATCCACTTTTCCGGCTGAAATCGAGACACTAGGGGTTGAATTGCAGAACACAACGCCACTCTTTATTTTAGGTACCAAAGAAGAGAAATGAAAGTGATATGAAATCAATTCACCGAGGGGGAATCGAACCCAACACAATAGATTTACATTTATACACTGTCAAGAAGAAAATAATTAGGAACCGCCTGTTTGCTCTGCATGGCGGGATGAGCTGAGCGAAGTACATATTTAATGTTATTAGGTACATGTTAAAAAACGTTTGAAAAGCAAACACTTAACAGTAACATAACACTTAACGTTCCACAGCCTAAGTCTATGGCCACTTTTTGACCATTTAATTACCATTTATTCAAAAACTACAATTACAATTGTCACCAAAACACTTCACAGAACACAAGACACTGTGCTTGATATACCTGCCAGATTTCAGAGGTCTACTACAAATAGCCCAGGAAGAGTTAAACCACAACGAAACACACTTTTGACCTGTAAGAGCTTCGCTTCGTTCGGCTCAATAATAGGTAAAAATGTAAAATAAATAAATCAAACAAATATATAATAAATAAAATGATCTTTGACGATAATTTCGACAAGAGAAGAACGCACGAACAAACTTTCTCTTTGATCAGACAGTCTTAATAACCCTCCGAACAACATAAGCGGCTGCTGAAGACTCATTAATGATTTTCCAAATTATAATACAATGTATATTATTGTATGTATTTATTTTAATATATTTTGGGGCCAGTCGTGGCGCACTGGCACTAAGTGTGACTGTAAAACGACTGGTTGTGGGTTCGATTTCCACTCGAGAAGTGGAAATATTTATTTCCATTTTCTTCACTCTGGCATTGAGGCTAAGCGCGGCGTTAAGTTCCGCCATTTAATACGCAATACCTCCAAATTTGGCGGATAGTGGGGAACAGAATGTCTTAACACTAGGTTCCCTTTGCCTACCCTGCTGTGTGCGGGATACAGCGTAAAACAAAAAAAGAACTCAATTTTTATAAAGAATTGATTGTAGTAGTATTATTGTAAGGAATCTGGTGGTAGGACTCTTTCTATTTTCAATTTCGAGACGTTTCATCTTAAGGTATGCAACGCGAAGGAAATGAAAATAATTTAAATATATTTATTGCCCGGAGTAGAAATAGAACCTACAACAATGGCTTTTGTACTTTTCTATTTAGTATTTATTATCACAATTATAATAAAAAAGGTATGAAAAGACATTTGTGTGTTAAAGGTTATTAAAGTTTTTTTAAATGATAACAGGCCTTGGGAATGAAATGGTTACCGCAGTCTATCTATATTTCAAAAAATTGAAGCTTGTAACTTCTTATATTGAATGACATTATTTGACGTCGATTTTGACTATGTAACTAGTGTCTTCCCCTATATCTCCCCATGGCTATGAAATAAGAGTTGTAGTTGTAGTGGTGCTCAGACAGGTGGGCTACCTCTTTCAGCAACTATATATAGATTTAGAAACGTAGTTGTGAGCCGAAATTACACTTCTGATTAGTATTTAAAAGTAAAGGAAGAATATTTGTATTTGACTATTGTAGCTACAAAACGCAGTAAACGTATGCATTCGTAATACATATAAAGTTATTTTTGAAAGCTTAACGCTTTATACAGCAGTAGGCAGAGAATCTAGTGTCCAGACACTCCGTTTTCCACATTTCCTACAAAATCAGGATATTGCAAGTTAAGAGGCGAAACTAAGCGTTGCGCTTGGTTAAAATTGAATAATCTATGATAATATAATAAAATGGTAAAATTTGGAAGCGGAAAGACTGAAGCGATCACGAAAATTCTTTCACAATTAGGAAGCTTCACTGTTCAGAGGTGCTATATGCTATCTTTTATTATGATTGAACAGAAATTTTAGAAAATCCTAAAGAGGCTTGAGTAGGGGATATAAGGTGCAGAATTTGCGGCCAAGCCACGAGCACGTGTCTAGTACTATATATATGTAATACCTATATATAGCAGTACTTACTTATATATAGTAAACAGTCACGTATCGTTTAATAACCTACGAAAGTCAAGATTATGTATGTAAATTTTCGAAGGTAAAATGAACATCGTATAAATAATTTCGCCATCAATTTATTTCCATTCACCCCGCTCTCATAATAATTAATATGCTGATTCTATTTACATACATTTTCACGATAAGCGATTAAAATAAACAGCCTATATATAGGCTCGGAAGTTAGACTACATTCTTCGGCGTATCAAATTCAACTTTTTGATTACAAACTTATTCGGGAAAATAACATTATTTTAGGATTTATAAACAAATATTTTATTTTTGAGCAGCTTTCACGCTTTCACGCTTCACGCAAGGACACTTACAAGAATCGAAACAATGCGTGTTGAGCGCGGTGGAACTCGATAATGTGCTTTACGGTAGGTACCAGAGCGAAGATATTAATATTTAAATATTAATATAAATATTAAATCCCGAGTGGGAATCGAATCCATAAGCATCGCTTTACAGTTTACCACTCACCCGCTGCGCCACGACAGCCCCTCAGGTCCTCAGGCAAGATTGAGGATGTCAATTTTTATCTAGATTATTCAATCACCGATTCAATTAACATTTTAATTGCATCATGTTGGCGGTGACACGTCTCAGAATTCTATGGCGATGCAGCATTCATAAAATATGGAATAGCAGAAAAAACAACGCCAATGGGACAACAGCAGCGTCTGACTTGAAAGCGATGGTGAGATTCCTACTCGAGGAACGATTATTTTTAAATTTTCCTTTCATCGGTCTGGTACCTGAAACAAAGCGCGACAAGAGTTCTTTTTTTTTGGGGCCAGACGTGGCACAGTGGCACAAACGTGTGACTGAAAATGACTGGTTGTGGGTTCGATTTCCACTTGAGGAGTGGATACATTTAATATTTCCATTTTCTTCGCTCTGGTATCGAGGCAAAGCGCGGCGTCAAGTTCCGCCACTTAACACACAATGCATCCGAATTCGGCGGAAATTGGGGAACGGAGTGTCTTAACACTAGGTTCCCTCTGCCTACCCTGCTGTGTGCGGGATACAGCGTGAAGGCGAGAGTCCCATCACTTGAAATGCAATTTCTTGATTTCTAGCGGAAAGTAAGGGACGGAGAGTCCAGACACTAGGTCCTCTCTGACTGCCCTGTGCGGGTAAAAGCCTGAAGAGGTTACAAAAACAATATCCACAAGATCTCGCCACTAACGCCAAAAGCCAATTAAGGAAGACCTAACTCAAGTACTTCTACACACTCATATGTAACGATGCTGGACACTGAACAACTATACAGTGCGCTGTGTGAATACATTTTCAAACAGAAATTCGGTTTTGCTAACTTAACAATGTAAGTTAGAGTGAGAAATTCATGGAGTTACTATAAACAAATTATTATATTTAATGGTTACAGATATCTGTGGCCAGTCGTGGCGAAGTGGCTCAAGCGTATGACTGTAAACGACTGGTTGTGGGCTCGATTTCCGCTTGAGGAGTAGAAATAAATAATATTTCCAATTTTTTCGTTCTACGGTCGGGGCCAAGCGCGGCGTCGAGTTCCGTAATTCAACACGAAATGCCACGATTTCGAGCGGAAGGTGGAGTGTCTAGACACTAGATCCTCTCTAACTACTCCTCTGCGCGGGAAAAAGCATTACATTAAAAGAAAGAAAGATATTTGAAAAACATACTCGTAGTTACCAATTTGTCGCAAATCACAATAGAATCGCCGTAAAATGGTTATTGTGGTCAGTTTCTAGCTAAATCGTTACAGTTTCTTTTAATATCAATATGTTATGGTATTGTTTTAATCTAAAATTGTAATATTAAGGGGCGAGTTGTGGCACAGAGGCACAACATGTGACTGTAAAGGTTGTGGGTCCGATACCTACTCGAAGAGTGGAAGTATCTAATATTTCGATTTTCTTCCCTCTATCGGGGCAAAGCGCGGCGTAAAGATTCGCCACTTAACACGCAATGACAGAATTCGACGCAAAACAGATTTCGGCGGAAAGTGGGAAATGGAGTGTCCTAACACTAAGTTTCCTCTGCGTGAAGCTAAAAAAATAATGTAATCTTAGTTCTAACAAAGAATTAGTATTATACCTTATATAAGAAGGAAAAATTGGACGCCGTTTTAAGAACCTTTTACGCAAAACTTACGTTATACTTAATATTGTACTAGAAATACATAAAGTAATGTGTTTAGTAACACTTTTATATAAGGTGACGTTGCTATGGCAACATGTACACGCGGCAATAGGCCTACAAATGTTTTATTTTCATCTCGTTTGTGTGAAAGAAGCTGCGAATGAGCATGCGTTTTTTAAAGAGTACTTTTTCCTATTTTCTATATAGATTTATCAGTGGCCAGTCGTGGCCCAGTGGCACAAACGTGTGACTGTAAACGACTGGTTGTGGGTTCGATTCCCACTCGAGGAGTGGAAATATTTAATATTTCCATTTTCTTCGCTCTGGTGTCGAGGTATAGCGCGGCGTTAAGTTCCGCCACTTAACACGCAATGCCTCCGAATTCGGCGGAAAGTGGGGAACGGAGTGTCTTAACACTAGGTTCCCTCTGCCTACCCGGCTGTGTGCGGGATATAGCGTGAAGCTATTTTTATTTTTTTTTAATTTATCAGTATAATCGGTTAAGTTTGGTTATTTCTAAATACCAAAATACTCATTTACATGTTATTATTCTAACCAGAAAAAACCGAATTAATAAGCGCAGCGTTAAGTTCCGCCACTTAACACGCAATGTCACCAAACATAAAAAAAAGATACCTTATGTAAAATTAGCATGGATATTCCATTTCCTCTCTAGGGAAATAAACAAAGTTATATAGTGTAGTACAGTTTTATGAGAACTACTCGTCGAATCGTATTTATTGTTTTTCAATACAATCACCGCGGTGGAACTTATGCTTTCAATACTCACCTTGACCGCATTTTTTTTATTAAAATGGTGAAACATTAACTGGTGTGCTCTAATATAGAGAAATGCCATATAATATCTTGAAGAGCTTTTATTATTCTTTTTACATTAATCGAATACGAGTATATTATATTAATCATTATTTAGGTATTAAATATTTGTTTGTTTTTTTTTAGCTTTACGCTGTATCCCGCACACAGCAGTGTAGGAAGCGGGAACCTAGTGATATGGCACTCCGTTCCCCATTTTCCACCGATTATTGGAGGCATTGCGTGTTAAGTGGCGGAACTTAACACCGCGCTTATTGTATAAAAACGTGTAAATGAATGTTATGTACTCACTTACGCCAAATGTTAATAATCGGTCCTAATCCAAAAACTGTTACTTAGATGTAACAATATGACGTAACAATAATATTTTTGAGTAAAAAATCAATTTATTTGAGTTTTTTTTTTTATGGAATGAAGGAGGCAAACGAGCTGAAGGCCCACCTGGTGTTAAGTGGTTACCTTCGCCCATAGACATCCACAACATTCAAGTTATGGATGCGTTGCCAGCCTTGGGAATGTAGGACAGAAGGAGGGAGGAAGGATGGATGGGATTAGGGAGAATGAATGAGTATAATAAAGGTTGTATATGCAATCTTTCTATTGTGTTATTGGCAACAATTTTTGCTATTCAATGCATATAATGCTAGAACAATCTAAAGTTGCAGTTTTAGAGATTAGGATCGATTATTGATATCGGGGGCAACTCAACTTTTCACCTCATAACAGGGTTAGTTGGAGAGAAGTGTGAAGACACTCCTCTCTCCACGTTTCGCTTGCAATTGGGACATTACGTGTAGAATATCGAAGTTCAACGCCCCGCTTGGTCTTGGTAACCATGGGATATATGTATATGAAAATAATTATAATTATTTCTCGGAGTGGAAATTGAATGAAGCTTTCGTGTTTACACTCACACGTTGTGCCACGGCACTAGAATAGCCACCCTTAGTATATATACTATACATATTATACGGCAACAGAACAGAGGCACAAAATCTGTCTGTAAACGTGACTGGTCGTGGGTTCGATTCCCACACCAAGAATGGAAATATTTAACATTTTCATTTTCTTCGCTCTGACGTCGATGCAAAACGCGACGTTAAGGTTCGCCACCTAATACGTAATGCCTCAGAACTTGGCGGAACACGTGGAATGGAGTGTCTTCTTACTAGGTTCACTCTGCTTATTCTACTATGTGCGGGATACAGTGTGAAGCTGAAAATGATCAAGTTTACGAATTGTCTAATTGTCCACATAATGATTCAAGGATTCAAATCTTCACTTGTATTGTATTTAAAACATCATTTCTCCTAACTAGTTGAATAAAGAACGGTCTTTAATACATAAAAAATCTCCGTTCTCCGCTCTCCACTTGAATTCTATACATTGCATGTTAAAAATTTCTCTTTCTTACACACAATAACTCTAAAATAAGCATAAAATAAAAAATACGACGTCTTAACAATAAAATTACTTTACAAAAAACATCTTATAATAAAAAAATATATACGAATTAAAGCATTCTGACGTCTTATAATAAAAAATATATACATGAATTCTGTTGCGGCTTTGAAGTTTTCCTGCTTCATATTATATAAAAAGGGCACTTAGCATAGTTGTTAACTTCCGAAATTCTCGACGGTCAGAGAGGAAATCGCTCGGATCGGAGCGAAACCGCGATTCCCTTTTTAATTTAAATTAGCCTGGCTCTCCACGGACTACGCATAGCTATTAACGAAATAGAAATGCAAATCGACAGGCAATTAGTGACCTGAACGCTTTGCCCTTTAAAGATTGATTGCAAGCGTTTGTTATGTATAAAAAAAAATATTACATCAAATCAATTTATGTATTGAAGGCTTTGAGAGCTAAATTGCTTTTGATTCGTTTGTTTCTTGGTTTGGTCGTAAATATGATTTTTTTTTACAATAACACGAGAAATAAATGTTGTAGTTTTAGTTATATTTTGTACAATCTTAATGTTTATCATTAGAAAGGCTATAATGTAATTATTTATATTTCTTCGGTGTGATGAAAAAAACAAGACGCGGGGTTAATTTCGGGTACAAAGTAGAGAAGGGAGTATCTAGACTCTCGAATGTATGTATGTACTCGTATATATATTCTTTTTTTAGCTTCACACTGTATCCCGCACACAGCAGGGTAGGCAGAGGGAGCCCCTAGTGTTAAGATACTCCGTTCTCCACTTTCTGCCGAATTCTGTAGCCTGTGTTAAGTGGCGGAACTTAATGCCGCTCTTTACCTCTGATACCAGAGTGAAGGAAATAGAAAAATTAAATATTACCACACCTCGAGTGAGAATCGAACCCAGAACCAGTCGTTTACAATCACGTTCGTTTCACTGCGCTCCGACTGGCCCCATGTATTTTGGTATATAATGTATGTATGTCGCAGTGTCTAATTGTTAACACGATGATCTTGGGCTTAATGCACACTCCCATTTTCATTTCTTGGCTCTGATATAAAGAAGCACGGCGTTGAACTCCGTCAATTTAAATTTGATGACATGGATCAAGATTATGCCTACCTATTATTTCTTTATTTATTAACTTTTTATGTTTACGAGACCGTTGTGGCGCAGTGAAACTGCCACTAACTGTAAAGCAATGGTTATGAGTGCAATTCCGACTTATAAATTATTATATTTAAATTTTAACTTCTTCACTCTGGTACCTAAGACCGAACGCGGCGCTTAGTTCCACTACTAGACACGAAATGTCTTGATTTCGGGTGGAAAGTGGAGGACGAAGTGACTTGCACTAGCTTTTTCTTCGCCTCTGGCCCACTCTACGGGACGAATCGCGTAAGTGATTAGTTTAATGTCGTTGAAACGAATCCTTTCTTTCTACTTATTCACGATATCAAACTATAGAACGCTATAAAAACTACACTTGCAATAAATAACGAAGCTTATCAACATTCTGGGGGAACCCACAGCTTTGATATTAAATTATAAGAGAACGTTAATTGTAATTAATACTGCGAAGAAAATATAATGAAGAATTTCGAGGGATAAAATTATTAGAATTGCTGCGGTTTAAAATTATCTTGAGTGAATGGAAGCGATCTCGTGTATTAATTTGACAAAATTTACAGGATTAGGCATTTTCCGGCAAAGCAAGGTAATCAGAGAGAACCTAGTATCAACACACTCTTTTCTCCACTTTCCATCAAAAATTGGGTGACAAATGGCGGAACTTAACGCCGCGCTTCGTTTTAGATGTCAAACATTTTCTTACTTCTTCTTTACATAGTATAGACTAATCTGTATGTATATATGTTTGGATCTTCAAAACTAGGCAACGGATTTTGATGCGGTTTCTTTTAATAGACAGATTGGTTCAAAGAGGAGGTATATATATATATATATATATATATATATATATATATATATATATATATATATATATATATATATATATATATATATAATACATGCATAACATAGTAACATTGATAATTTTAGAGGTTTCGAATGTGTTGTCAGCGCGGCGGGGCTTGTCTACAGTGAAATAGTTGTATAGTTCACGCAGGCGAAGCCGCGAGCGGGTCACTAGTTAATTAAAAAATAAATTTAAATGAACTGCATTGCTATGCAATATATTTATACTTTTTTGCTTGACACTGAATCCTATACACAGCAGCGTAGGCAGAGGGGTATAGGTTAACACATTCCGTTCTCCACTTCCCCTTGAATTTTAGACGCCTAGACGTACATGTTAAGTGGCGGAACTCAACACCGTACTTTGCTTTGACACAGAGCAAGAAAAATGAAAAATTAACTATTTCAATTCCTCGAGTGGGAATAGGACCCACAACCAGTAGCGTTCACAGTCACACTTTGTGCTCCCGCGCCACGACTGGCCACAAAGTTTGTTTTAATTGCTATTTTTAAATAAAATTTCACCTCTACTTTTGCTGTTTCCCGAATAACAGGTTAGGCAGAGAGATTCTAGTGTCAAGACACTCCGTTCTTCACTTTCCACTCGAATCCGAGACATTGTGTGGAGTGACGAACCTTATCGCACCCGTTTGTCTCATCAGAGCAAGACAATAAAAATAATTTAAATATAATCTTAAAAGTTGGGATCATAACCAGCAGTTGTAACACTTCTTGGTTAAATACACATAAGTATTAATTGAAGTGCAAACAGCGCCCACAGGCGTCGTTATTAGACGAGTCTCAGTACACGCGTGTTGTAAAGATATCACCAGTATTTACTAAATCATTTCAAATATGGATAATGAGAAATTTTAATTTATTACGTTACTTTACATAAAGTTTTGGTAAATGTATTCAAATTAACTAATTTATAGATGCTTATGAATACATTAGGAACCTAAGTCCTGATTACACCGCAAGAATACTAAATGATCATTTATAATTGAGACCAAAGTGGCGCAGTGGATGGCGTAGCGCTCGACTATAAGTGCAAGGTTTGTGAGTTGATAATCACTTAAATACATGATTATATATTTTTTAGGCAGAGGGAACCTAGTGTTGAGACACTCCGTTCCCCAATTTCCGCTGAATGTGGCGGAACTTAACGAGGCGCTTTGCCTCGACACCAGAGCGAACAAAATAGAAATATTCAATTTTTCCACTCCTCGAGTAGGAATCGAACCCACAACCAGTCGCTTTACAGTCACACTTTGTGCCTCTGCGCCACGACTGGCCCCATTATATTTAAATCATTGTCATTTTATCGCTACGATAATTAAAACGCAGCGTAGAACTCCGCCAACATACAATGTGTCAAGGAAGTATCATAATACCTAAAAATACCTATCCAAGTTTGCTTAACTACTAAACTAACCCGCAAGTCAGAATATAATTACAAGGAAAGCCATACAAAACATGGCACTAGAGTGCAGACGTTCATATACACGTGCATAAGAAACACATATATAATATGCATGTACATATGTTAGTACATTTCCTTACTTCAAAGGCGTTTCTCGTTAATTAATTTTAATGCAAAGAATAAAACATACGAAATAAACATAACTCAAAGTAATGGAAAACTTGATGGAAGCTTTGAATAATGGCCGAGATTTTTATTAGTTCACGACCCGTCCCGTCGCTTCGTGTTGATATATTATATCTATTTATGTATATTGTAGGAATGTCCTTTGTCTTATTCTTATGTTATAGAAATTTAGAGATGGGTGATATGAGAATGATAGTTTTATTTTTAGATTGGCGCTTTTTGTCATATAACAGTTTAGTCAATCAGTCAATCAGAACCTAGTATGTAGATAGTTCGATTTCACCTGAATTTCTTACCAGGGAAAGTATTAATATATATTTTTTTGAATTATATTTTTGATACATATTTTTTTAATTGAAGAAAAGGGACTACCTGATGGTAGTAGATGGACTACCTTATGGTAAGAAGTTATCTTCGCCCATGGACATCGACAACATTAGAAAGGTTGTGGATGCGTTGCCAACTATAAGGGGTGGAGGAAACGAGGGAAGAAGGATGGGGATGGTCGGAATAGGGGGAGAGCTGGCTTACATGCCATCGAACTGGAACACATCATCAGAGAACGAATCTCCTACCAACAAGCTATTGGGTTACCCGCCTTTTACGGGACCCAGCAACGGAGGGGAATTGTATTCAAACCCGTCCCTCCACGGGAAAGATATACTTGTATCTGAACTGAACACTACTTTTTACTTCTGCGAAAAAATAAGTTTGAATTATAATACTTTATCCGTTGGTTGAGAGCCAGTGTTTTACAGTCAACCACCCTCCCACTACTCCACCAATTTTATTTAAGTATTCTTAGTTCCCTTCTGCCGGGGCTCACGGGAGATCCCATGGTCAGTGCTAGTGGCGATCGAGAAGACCTCCTCGCATACCAAAAGACATTTGTCAGTAAGGATTCCCAAATAACTATGTCCCAGTCCCCAGTCTTGCTGGTATCTGTATGGAATGATAAAAAAAGGTATACATAGTTCCCATATAAGATACGATCGCATAAATAAATATCTTAATATTAAAATAAATTATATAAATTTGCAAAAATATGATAAATTTTTCATCATAAATCGTTCTCGTGTCATTAAATTCGTCGAGATCAAAGATTAGCGGACAAATGGCATCGCGTGCTCTGAATATATAACGGTGGCTTAACTAGAACCCGCTGTTTCCATATTTGCTTCCTACATGCTTCCTTTTTAGTAATAGGAAATTAAATTTTGATGTAGAATACGTGCATAGACGCATAGTTGACAATATTTTTAATTTTAATAATTTAACACTGGTGACCTGCTGGCGACTACGCCTGCCTAATTTCTCAAACAAATGTTTATCACTAATTTCTAGCCTTATATTCAGAAACATTGTTTTGCTAAAAGAAGATTATTATTAATACACAGTTCGAGGCCATCGTGGTACAGTGGAACAGAATTTGTCTAAACTGAACTGAACCATTGACTGTGGGTTCGATTCCCATTGCGGGGAATGCTCACGACTTAATCATTGTCCATGCTTTGCTCTGGTAAACCACACAAACGGCGTTAAGATCCGCTGGTCAACACAATTTTGACGAAAAGTGGAGAACGGAGTGTCAGAACACTAAGCTCAAAATATCACCAAAATGTCTACAGCATTCAAAAACAGTAGCTACAAGAGTAAAATAAACAGAAAAACTTGTAATAAACTTACAACAATCACGAAATCTAAATAGGATAGCGAAACAAAGTTATATGTAACAGGGAAAATATCTGTCCCTTACATCTAAATAAGGGGAAAAACATAAAAGGCGCTCCTTTTAATATAAGCACCTATTGTAACGGGAGATCTGTTACCGAACGGTTCTAACACAATTGATTTAGGATTCGTCATAGAGTAGAACAAGTATAAGAGTTCACATGATTAACCTTAGATACTTTTTGAATTGTACTTCTTATATATCTATTTACCTGTGACTACGGAGTACTTGAAAGTGTTTGAAACGTTTTTTTTTAGATTCACGCTGTATCCTGCACACAGAAGGGCAGACAGAGAGAACATAGTGCTAAGACACTCCCTTCCCCAATCACCGGCGAATTCGGAGGCATTGCGTGTTAAGTGCCGGAACTTACGCCACGCTTTGCCTCGACACCAGAGCGAAAAAAACGGAAATATTAAATATTTCTACTCCTCGAGTGGGAATCGAACCCACAACCAATCGTTTGCAGTCACACGCTCGTTTACAGTCACACTCTTGTGGGTTCGATTTTCAGTCAGTGAAATAATTATTTTTAAAATATTTTCGTTTTATATGATACGGGAAGTCCCGTAAAGCTAAAAACCACTTAAAGTCTCTATTTATGTGCAAATTTTTTTTACCAACTCACAAACCATAAGTATATTTGATTTTTTAAGTATTATGTCGCTCAAAAAGTATATTTTAGCAAGCAAAATCAAATTCCATTTGTACTACGCTCATAAACGTATGAAATATTTGTTTACAGCAAAGTTACGAACAAGTATTTACACTTACTTTTTCCGAGTTCTGATTCGCATAATTTTATTTACAAATCTGATGTAAACAAGCTCTAATTTCGCGCTTCGATATCAGTTTTGTTGTTTGTGCGAAACAAAAGTCAAGAGAATATTCTCTTTATATGTTCTTTATTTGTACGTTTTTTTTAGCTTCACGCTGTATCTCGTACACAGCAGGATAGGCAGAGAGAACCTAGTGTTAAGACACTCTGTTCTCCACTTTCCACCGAATTCGGAAGCATTGCGTGTTAAGTGGCGGAACTTAACGCCGCGCTTTTTGCCTCGACATCAGAGCACAGAAAATGGAAATCCTGTAAAATTTTAAACGCCGCGGGATTTGAACCTGCACCTTTTGGAAGCCGTTCAAGAAGGAGGTAAAGATTCCGCTGCATTCCTATTATACGTTTTTCCAAAAAATAGTCTGAAAATTTAAGGGACTTGCTCACTGACTTTCTCTTAAATTGTTAACAATTATTTAACGTTCTATTTTATGAGATCATCTTGACGCTAGGTTCTCTTTGCCTACCTTGATATGCAAAAAATATTTGTGTAATGTAACATTAAGCCAATTTTTGTCATTTTTTAATGAAAATTCTGTTAAACAATAACCACAAATTAAAAAACTTAAGATATACAGAGTAAATATTTGATATATACATAAAATAAGCAACTAAAGTACGATATTATTCACAAAGCACTCAATCCGTACGGATTGAGTGCTTTGTGAATAATATCGTACTGCAAGTGAACTGGCGTCAGAACATCAATTATGTTCAAATGCCACCTATTCATGTTAGGTCAACATGCCCACATGTAACACTCGACGTTTGACACGTCTATGCGGTACATAGACTAGAAACATATATGGTATGTAACTTGTACATAAATAATAAAAAAGGATAAGTAGGTACATATATAATCAAAAAAATAAGATATATATATTTTTTACATTTTAAAGGGTTATTCGCGCACTTAGGGAATGGAAAAAGACACTTTTAAAAAACGTATAAAAATTTCAGCGTAGCAGGATTTAAAATAAAGCACGGTGTGGAGCCAAAAGCTCAACAGATTCTGTCCCGAATCCAGGCGGTAAGTGGAGAATACAATGTTTTGACAGTATCGTTCTCGTTGACTACCTTGCTATGTGAAATGAAGGTGCATGGCATGAAGGTGTGAAAAATATATATTTATTGATATCTAAAACTGAAATAATATTAGTTTATGTATACTCATATTCTTACTTACTTAGTAAATCACACTAAAGTGTTTCTTAATCAATACTAACTACTAATGTAATATCACTAAGAAAAAGCAGCATCACGCTGCTTCCGTGCTATCGGGATAGTCTGAGGGGATCTAGTGTCAAAACACTCCCTTCTTCGCTTTCCCCGTGAAATCGAGATAATGCATGTTGAGTTTCAGAAGTCAACGCCGCGTTTTGTCTTAACTACTTATACCTATTCCTATTAAGAAAAGAAACGAAAATTTAATCTACTATTCCCCTGAGTCGAAATCGGTTCCACAACCAATAACGTTACAGTCTGATGCTGTCTGTCCCACTATAATACAAAAATTAATTATTAACTTTTTAAAAACCTTTTGTTTTGTTTAACCATTGTGGCGCAGTGGCAAAGGCATGTCATTGTAAGCAACTGGTTGTGGGTTCGATTCCCACTCGAGGAGTTGAAATATTTACTATTTCCGTTTCCTTCGCTCTGGTATTGAGGCAAAGCGCGGCGTTAAGTTCCGACACTTAACACGCAATGCCTCCGAATTTAGCGGAAAGTGGGGAACGGAGTGTCTTAACACTAGGTTCCCTCTATATACCCTGCAGTATGCGGGATACAGCGTGAAGCTAAAAAATAACTTTAAAAAATAATGTAGCAACTTGTTTCAAAGAGATCATTGCCTTTACTTTATTGAAAATGTTAAATTTATGTACAAGTAATATCTGTTAATTAGTTTTAAAGTGTAACAGAATATTTTAAGGCAAAGTTTGAGATCATTGTATTATACGTTGCGTTTTAAATAATTCTAACTTACACTGCTTTTTGGATATAATAATTATGATTTTCCTTTACAGAAAGTAATCATAATATTAATGTTACCTAATGTTTGCTTAGTGATATTGTGTTACATTTTAAAAGTTATATGTACAAGGAACCACCTCTTTGCTCTGCAGGGCGGGAAGAGCTGAACGAAGTACATATTTAATGTTATTATATGTTAAAAAAGTTTGAGGCCAGTCGTGGCCCACTGGCACAAGCGTGTGACTGTAAACGACTGGTTGTGGGTTCGATTCCCACTCGAGAAGTTGAAATATTTACTATTTCCATTTTCTTCACTCTGGTATCGAGGCAAAGCTCGGCGTTAATTTCCGCCACTTAACATGCAAGCCTCCAAATTTGGCGGAAAGTGGGGAACGGAGTGTCTTTACACTAGGTTCCCTGTGCGGGACTCAGCGTGTAGTTAAAAAAAGAAAAACAAAAAAGTTTGAAAAGTAAACACTTAACACCAACATAACACAACGTTCCACAGCCTAAGTCTATGGGCACTTTTTGACTATTTAATTACCATTTATTCAAAAACTACAATTACAACTACCACCAAACTTCACAGCACACACGACACTATGCTTGATATCCTGCCAAATTTCAGAAGTCTACTACAAATAGCCCAGGAAGAGTTAAACCACAACGAAACACACTTTTCACCAGTAAGAGTTTCGCTCTTACTTCGCTCAGCTCAATAACGATAAGCGAAGACATGATTTTCTCATCAGTATTTAATCTGAACTTCCAAAAGCTATATGTACATAATTATTAAAGATTTTTTTATAAACTGACAGCATTTAATAACTATTACGTACATAAACATTGTTGCCAATTATTTTTTTAAAGAAGACTACTTTTTACTCTCCCTTATTGAGATGAATTGAGGCCACCGTAGTTGTGGGTTCGATTCCCACGCAGAGCACGACGAGGTGGAGGAGAATTGACATGGAGAACGCAATATCATGACAATACGTTCCCTGTCTGCCCTGCGGAAATGGGGAAAAAATTAAATTTGCAAAAAACATGAATGGCAAAACGAGTTTCCTTAGCGATATGTCTTTTGGATTCGTAGAATTCTATAGAATGTTTTAAATATAAATATTATGCTATCTAGACTGCGTCAAAATTTATGTAAAGTTATTAGTAATAATTATTTTTTTATTAGAGAGGGATTTTTACAACTTTATGCTACAATTTCAAAATAGCGTAGTCGAATGTTGAACGGAACGGTTACCAAGATGCCGAAATGTTTTGTACTTTTTCTAATAATGATTAAACATTATTTGTATTCATATTGACTATAGTACATTAACCTTAACATTTAAGAACGTCTTTGAGTTCCGTCACTCAACGTGGAAAGTGGAGAACGGAGTGTTAAAACACTAGGATCACTCTGACTACCCTGCTATTGCGGGAAAATACGTGAAACTAGAAAAACAACATTTAAAAAATATCGTGACCAGTCATGGCCCACTGGCACAAGCGTGTGACTGTAAACGACTGGTTGTGGGTTCGATTCCCACTCGAGAAGTTGAAATATTTACTATTTCCATTTTCTTCACTCTGGTATCGAGGCAAAGCTCGGCGTTAATTTCCGCCACTTAACATGCAAGCCTCCAAATTTGGCGGAAAGTGGGGAACGGAGTGTCTTTACACTAGGTTCCCTCTGCCTACATATCTGAATAACGACTTTACGTTACAAACAATCAACAGGAAAGAAAAGCAAAGTGGAAGCACCAGCCACTTTAGCTCACTCAAGAACCTTTATGTACGGTTTTATACTCTTATATATAACTCAGCTACCGTTAATTATTTCTTTAATATCAACATGTCCCCACTTACTTTGTTATAAAGCACCTCACTTTGAACTTTCACTCCGATCTAGAAGGGAATAAATATTTAAACACGCTGTACGTGAAAGTACATTCATCTCCTTAAGAATTTCAATCATAATTTACGTTTTCAAAGCATTTCTTTGCTGAATTTCATAAATTATTTTATGTTGAAATTGTATTTTATTATTATGCGTTAAAAATATTTGAATATTATATAAAACATTGTTATTTTTATTTATGTATTGAAGTCATAATGGGGACAGTGTCTAATTGCAATTGATTGTGGGTTCGATTTCCACTCCAGGGGCTGTTTTTATTTAAATTATTAACATTCTTTTATTCTAGGGGCCAGTCGTGGCGCAGTTGCACGATCGTGTGACTGTAAACGACTTGTTGTGGGTTCGATTCCCACTCGAGAAGTGGAAATATTTAATATATCCATTTCCTTCGCTCTGGTATCAGCGGTAAAGAGCGGCGTTAAGTTCCGCCACTTGACACGCAAATGCCTCCGAATTCGGCGGAAAATGGGAAAATGGGGAACGGAGTGTCTTAACACTAGGTTCCCTCTACCCTACTGTGTGCGGGATACAGCGTGTTGCTTTTATTCTATAGTTCCTTAGACAAAGCAGGAGGTTTAGCTTCGTCATATAACACTTAATGTCTCATTTTAGAGCGAAAAATGGTGAACGGAGTGTCATGACACCAAATTCCCTCTGACTACTTGAAGATATGAAGCTCTTCTTGAGTTCATAATCGAACTAGCTATCTGTAAGGTTTAACATAGATTTTTTCACTGCGTTATGATATTGTCAACAATACCTCCTTAATTTAAAATATATATCGAGTCTTAAAGCATACGAAGTCATTGAACAAGATAATTTTCGTTATATCCTATTCTTGCTGAAGTCCAAATTGCTCCATCCAACCATCTGATCACGATTTTCATTATTTTCACCAATCACGTTTCCTTTTAGCTCAATCTTATTGCGTATCTTCATTTTACTTTTTATCATTAATCATTGCCTTTTTAATCATTCTTAAATATATTTTATTAGAGTATATTTGAGGCCAGCCGTGGCGCAGGCATTAAGTGTAGTTGTAAACGCGACTGGTTGTTGGTTTTATTCCCGCTCGAGGATGTATTTAATATATCCAATTTCTTCGCTATGGTATCAAGGCAAAGCGCGGTGTTTAACCACTTCGCATTGCCTGCAGAATTGGAGAACGGAGTGTCTTAACTCTAGCTTCCGTCTGCCTACCCTGCTACGTGCGGGATACAGCGTGAAGCTAAAAAACAGAAAAAAGTAGTATATTTTATTACTTATAAACGATTACTTATTTAATGATTGCTTAAATAATATCATTAGTAGAGATAGACATAGAACACATGGATTAGCGGTCAGATCGTTAGCCAAGAGTCGTGGTTTCAAATCCCCCTACGTTCAAATTTTAATTTTTTTCTCAAAAGTTAAAAAAATGTCAGAATTATACTTAAAAAAATAAATGTAGTAAATATTCCCTTATTTGGAACTGAAACTACAGCGTTGAGTTACGTTTAGATATCCCTAATCCACCGTAATGGGATTCATTTCATTTTTAGATTATATTATTTTTTCTTAAGCGAAACAATTTTCCTGTACAGTAAAGAAAGCAGAAGCAAATTTGAATTAAACATTTTCCTCCTAAAAGGGGGATAAGCGTAATAGCTCTGATGTGATTTGTTGTTTTTTAGAAATAAATGCTTTATTATAATTTATTTTATTATAACCATGTTACTTGTAATCCTTTTTAAAGGGTTATTCCACACTTAGGAAAATTAAAAAAGATATTTAGAGAACGTATAAAAAATTGAACGCAGCGGTATTCGAACCCGCGCCTCCTGAACACCGTCCAGGCGCTCTCACCGCTGAGCCATGCGTTCTACTACCAGCTGCATTGAAATTCTTATACGCTTTATTAAAACTTATTTTTGTTGTTAGCATCTCTGTAAAGAGATTTTTTATGATCATATTAATTTAAAAATAGGCTAAATGTATTTTTAGGTGCTAACTGGTGGTAGTAAAGCAATCTATGCATAAAATAAAAATGTAACTGATCGCTTTGCGTACATGGAAAAGATATAATTGGGGGCATTTATTAATGTAATACAAACTCAATACAAAGATTTTTTAATTTCCTTTCCGTCCATTTTAACTGGGCGTTCGTACATACTGGTAAACTTAGTTTGGTAAACTTCTCTTAACATGTTTATTTAATTTCAATTGGATCATAAATGAAACTTCAATATATGCAGGCAAAATATCACGAGTGTCTTAACACTAGGTTCTCTCTGCCTATCCTGCTGTGTGCGGAATACAGCGTGAAGCTATAAAAAAAAGAAATATCGCGATTAGTAAGCAAAAACCATTTTCTTTGCTCTGGTATAGAGGCAAACACTTAACACACCTCCACACGCAACAATACCTCCAAAAATCGGCAGAAAATGGAGAACTGAGTGTTCTCTCTTCCCAACAAAGGCAGAGGGGACCTCTGCCTACCCTGCTGTTTGCGGGATACAGCGTGAAGCTAGTGGACAAAGCGCAACATTAAGTTACACCACACCACGGCATGTCTCGATTTCTGTTAGAAACTCAAAAACGGAGTGTCTTAACACTAGATTCTCTCTGATTACCCTGCTATAGGATAAAAAAGGAATAAATCTGTTTTATTATTATATAACCCACCCAAAACATTAAGATATATTGTAAATAATTTAAAATATTTAGTTCATTGCTTACAAATTACAGTACGGTTGCGTAGACGTTAAGTCGTTTGACGTCGCTGGCATGATTTGATACGATAAATGTCACATCCCACATCACGTTCTATTAAACACCATTTATAATAATTTAATAATATTCTAAATGAAATATTAGGGCTTCTAAATGATTTTAACAACGATAAGCCAAATAAAAAATATAATTTAGATATTTTTATAGCCAACGTAAAATGTTGATATGTTAGTAATGAAACACTGTATTTTTGGTTATGTCATCTTTTAATAATGGTAGATTGATATGATTTATTGGATGTCTTGGGCCAGTCGTGGCGCAGGGGCATGTAAGTGTGGCTGTAAATGCGACTGGTTGTGGGTTCGATTCCCATTCAAGGAGTGTAAATATTTACTATTACCATTTTTTTTGCTCTGAATTGCGAAAAGTGGAGAGCCGAGTGTCTTAAAACAAGGTTTCCTCTGCTTACTCTGCTGTATGTGGGATAAAGCGTGAAGCTAAAAAAAATATTGTTTCTAAAAAAACATCTTTCACACTTTTTACACCGGGGTAGTCAAAGTGAATGTCTTGACAATAGGTCAAGACACTCCGTTCTTCACTTACCAATAGACATTGTGTGTTCATTGACGGAACTAAACGCCGCACTTTATTTTACAAGGGCGGAAAAATATAAATAATTTAAATATATTATGTGTTATCGTTCCTCTCTCTCCTCACCGCGTCATAATCTACGCTGGCTACAGTCTACGAGGTGCTACGAGGGTATTATATCACAGATCGACTACATTAAATTATTATATGAAAGTAAAATCCCTTTTTATGAAAATTATGCGGACAGAATTAATTTTTAGTTATGTTTTAGTTAAAGTTTAACTTAGTTTTTATTTTTATTAATTTTCTTAGCTTCACGCTGTATCCCGCACACAGCAGGGTAGGCAGAGGGAACCTAGTGTTAAGACACTCCGTTCCCCACTTAGTTTTTATTTTTATTAATTTTTATTTATATGTACCAGTCATTGTTGGGCAAAAATTAATTGCAATTCATCATTAAATATTAAAAGTTAATTATATTTTTTGGCAAGAAATCGCAATTAGCAGAAAATTAATTAGGTCTTAATGTTTACTCAACAATTTGACTTTAAATTGATTGTTAATTATGTTTTTAGCACAAACAAATGATCAACACTAGAGACTACTAATACTGCAAATTGCTACTAAATAAAAAATAACATTTTGTACAAAAATAAATCGTGCAATTAAGGATAAGCCAACCTTTGATCAATTTTGTTTTTACGAATTCCGACATATTTCCTTACGTTACGTAATTGGATAAGTTGTTTAAAGTAAACAAACATATAATTGAATTTAGACGTTTATCGACAGGTAATTCGTCTTTTGAGGAATGAAAATATACAGAGAAAATCTACTATGGTAATCATTTTTCCCGGTTGTAATTTTGCTTTTTGGGGCCAGTCGTGGCCCAGTGGCACAAGCGTGTGACTGTAAACGACTGGTTGTGGGTTCGATTCCCACTCGAGGAGTGGAAATATTTAATATTTCCATTTCTTCACTCTGGTGTCGAGGCAAAGCGCGGCGTTAAGTTCCGCCACTTAACACGCAATGCCTCCCAATTTGTCGGAAAGTGGGGAACGGAGTGTCTTACACTAGGTTCCCTCTGCCTAAAAAAAACTGTTTTTATTAAGTTTTCAGTCAAAGTTCCTCAAGAAGCCTCGCTCTATTAAGCTTATATACTTATTCCTTTATATCTGAAAACTTTGTTGGCATTGCCGTTGAATTGTTATATAGTTGAATACAAATAAAATAATATAAAAGTCTTCTGTAACTCACTGAGTGTCTGACACACAAAGCACAGCCGAAAGTACTAAGCGTAGAGAACTAAAAATTGTTTTGGCACTGCGTCATTTTTAATACCTCCATAACTATACACCATTTTGGAGATGTTAAATATTCGCTATAATTAATATTGATATGTAAAAATTTATTAAGTAAAACATAAAAAATTAAATACAGCAGGAACCGAACCAGCGCCTCATGGAGCTGTCCAAGCGCTCTATCCGCTTAGCCATCGTTGAAATCCGTTAAACGTTTAAATTAAAATGTTATTTTATATTCTATAGTACCTTTGTATATAAGTAACCAATAAAACAATAGTACGGAAATCGAAAATGTTACAGTTTTGCCATTTAACAGCGAAGTTCTCAAATCTCTTGATAATGAATAAAGAAGAATAAAAAAAGAAGCTTCACATTTTTTCCCGCATAATAGGGCAGTCAGAGAGAACCTAGTGTCAATTTCGAAAATTTTCACTAGCTAAAATAAATTAAAAAAAAATCACAAACAGAAAAAGGGAAAAAAAAGTTGGAAAGTACACGGACCTCGAGTCTGTGGCGTCTAAAAAACATAGAGAAAAAAAATAACCTAGTGTCAAGACACTCCGTCCAAAATCGAGATATTGAGTGTGGTAGAATTCAAACTGTTTATTTAACATACCAGAGCGTGTAAATGAAAATAATACATAATCATTCCCCCAAGTAAGAATCGAATCTACAACTATCGACTTTCCCGCCAGACGTCATGACGGTCTCTTTCACATTTATTTTTTCATATTTATATTTCAATTTAATTAATTTACAACTTTTGAAAAAACCTTTTGTTCTTTATAATAAAATTTCGATATTTAATAAAATTTTCAGAATTTCTACTAACAATGGAATAAAATTAATTAAAAGTAGTGTATCGAGCGTTATAACAGAATGGTGCGAACAAAAAATATTTGTATTGTGTAAAAAAATATTTTAGTAAATAACTGTTAGTTAACTTTTTTAGAAATATTGAAGCCAGATGTGATAGAGGGGCACATAGTGCAAAGTATAAACGCGAATGGTTGTGGGTTCGATTCCAAGTCGATCAAAATAAAATATTTAATATTTCCATTTTCTTCGCCTGGTCCTGAGGCAAAGCGCGGCGTAAAGTTCCACCACTTAACACACAATGCCTCCGAAAATTCGGCGGAAAGTGGGGAACGGAGTGTCTTAGCACTAGGTTCCCTCTGCCTACCCTGCTGTGTGCGGGATACAGCGTGAAGCTAAAAAAACTGTTAGTTAACTTTTTTAGAAATATTAAGGCCAAATGTGGCAGAGTGGCACAAAGTGCAAAGTATAAACGCGAATGGTTTTGGGTTCGATTCCAACTCAATCAAAGTAAAATATTTAATATTTCCATTTTCTTCCCTCTGGTCTCGCGGCAGAGTGTGGCGTTAAGTTCCGCCACTTGACACGCAAGGCCTCTCAAGGAATTTAGCGGCAAGTGGGGAACGGAATGTTTTAATACTAGGTTATCCTATAAATATTGTTATCATATAAATATTATTCTACAGAGCTTTGCTTGTTAGTATTGTCTTTATATTTCTGCAGTGGCAAAGCTAAATCAGGAAATTTTATTAGAAATGCATATAATCAGAATTGGAACTCCATTTTTCCATTCCGTTAAAAATTAAATTTTAGAAGAATTATTTATTTATATAAAAAAGCTAATTAAATATGCTGAAAGTGACTAAGGAATTTCAAAATAATAGAAAGAACAAGTCTCTTACAAATTCTATGAATAATTCTGCAAAGAAAACGTGATACGAAAGTGCTATTAATTAAAAAAATAAAAGATATCAATTTTGTTTTCTAGTATTTACTTTTATAAGACAATATATGAAAATCTTTTTTAGTAGGCGGAACCAATAATAGTTATGCTGAATTCTTTAGGTTTAGGGCTTCGAACGAACTGATACTTGAGTATAAACCACTTTCCAATGTGACTTTGTGGGGCAGAAAAACCTTAAAATCAATAATTAATAACATATTTAATGACATTCATTATTGGCATACATAATGTTTTTTGGACTCTTAAATAATTTGAAGACAAAATTAGGTAAATTTTACATAAGTTAAATGTAGAAAAAAAAGAAATGGTCTTCGTTATAATTTTTAAACAGTCACTGGCTACTTGAACTATTGGTGTACACGTAATAATGATACATTCTTCTTACTTTCTTTAGCTTCACGCTGTATCCCGCACACAGCAGGGTAGGCAGAGGGAACCTAGTGTTAAGACACTCCATTCCTGGCTTTCCGCCGTATTCGGAGGCATTGCGTGTTAAGTGGTGGAACTTAACACCGCGCTTTACGAAAAAAAATTGAAATACTTAATATTTCCACTCTTCGAGTGGGAATCGAACCCACCACCAGTCGTTTTCAGTCACACACTTGTGCCACTGCGTCACGACTGGCCGCGGTCATAATGATACATATATGAACAAAAACTTTATACCATTCATTTCTAAGTTGTAACAAATCTTACTAATATATCAGTGTCTAGTTTAAAAAATACAATTACATTTGTAACTTTATTTGAAAGAGCAGCTGTGTTTGAGCGAGTTTGCGTTGTTTTAAAACGCGGGTTTTTTCTTGATGAAAACGAATTAATTCTTTTCTAGATAGTTTTAACTAGAGAAATATATTTGAATTACAAGCAACAGGTACAAATTATTCTATTGTAGGAGTTTTAAATTACTTTTAAAAATAAGTTCTAGCATTGGTTCTAGCAAAATAAGGTTTTGTCAAAAACCTTATTTTTTCTGTTCAAGTTATATACAGCTTATTTGTATTTTTTTCAAGTTTTTTTGGGGCCAGTCGTGGCGTAGTGGCACGAACGTGTGACTGTAAACGACTGGTTGTGGGTTCGATTCCCACTCGAAGAGTGAAAATATTGAATATTTCCATTTTTTTGAGGAATGGAAATATTTATTACTTTCATTTTCATCGCTCTGTTGTCGAGGCAAAGCGAGGCGTTAAGTTCCGCCACTTAACACGTAATGCCTCCGAATTTGGCGGAAAGTGGGGAACGGAGTGTCTTATCTTAAGGTTCCCTCTCTATACAGCGTGAAGAAAAAAAAAAAAAAAAAATTTCAACTTCAAGCTTTGCCCCGCATAGTAGGATAGTTAGAATCAAGACACTCCGTTCTCTACTTTTCGACACCGAAAACGAGGCGTCACTTTTTGAGGCGGAATATAACACAGCGCTTTGACTTTCTAGAGTAGAGATATGCATATAAATTAAATTCCTCTGAATGGGACTCGAATCTACAACCAAACACATTTAAACTTAGACGCTGATCACTGGACCACAATGGCTACATTATTATATTTCCACATATTTCCTGGTTTTGTTTGTAGGGTAAGCTAATATCGAAAAACTTCGTTAACTATGCTTTTCCTTTTAGGAGCTTCCCCTACTTTTGTCGACTGAAACTGATAACACGGGTCAACATGAAATTTGACTTTGATTGCAAAGCATTAAATTTCGGTAGTTTAGGTCGTAATAAGACGGAAAAAAATATATGGCATGAAAAACTTTGCTTTTGTGCTTAGAAGACTGATTGAACGAAATTTTTAAAAATCTCGGATTTTAATTTTTGTTTGAAAATAAAACTATTGAAATAAAAATGTTTATTATTTTTATTAAGTTTTACTATCAAATTAGCTTACAGAAAAGTGGAAAATAACTTAAAAGTGCACACTTTTACTTTTTCTTTTATGTTCATAGCTACTTTCTCTCAATAAACCCCAAATATAGTCGCCCATCATGTTTCCATGGTATTGACCTTGATAGCGTTGTTCAAAATTCATGATGTCCTGATGGACACGTTCTCCTTGCTCTTCGGAATAGGCTCTCATATTGTTTTTAAATTTATCCAAATGAGCATGCAGCATATGTACTTTTAATGACATCCTGCAGCCCATGGCCTTAAAATTTGTAAGCATATCCTCAACCAACTTTTCGTAACATGTGGAGCCCATGGCTTATCTTGATTCCGTACAGGGCAGTCAAAATATGCTTTATAGGCTTCACAGAGAACGTGAGATGTCTTTAGTTCATATTTCACGTCTCGAACTTTAATAAATTGACCACATATAAAACAAAATGCATCAGCATCGTATTTGCACTTTCGTGACGACATTTTAAGTTATTCTGGGCTTGTAAATAACACCTGATGGTTGTTTATCTCTCGGGTGCCATCTAGCGGCACAGTGTAAACTTTAATACCCCACTCTCACCGCGCGGTCTTTTTAAAAATATTAAAATAAATTAAATTTTATGAAAAAATTGAAAAATGAGTATTATTATTATAACTATCACAAAAGCAAACTTTATACCGAAAAAAGGTATTTTCTTTTCGTTTTTGTGCATAACTAACTGGAAAATAATAGTATAAACTTTAGGACAAAGAACGAATTTTTTTTTGTCGAGTCGTGTAATCTTGCCATATTTTTACAGCATGTACCAATAAATATAATAATATTAAAAAGATAATCTTGCTAGGATCAATAAAATATCAATGCACCTTAAAAAATATATTTTTTTTAAATTAAAATAAATATTATTTTGTTACTTCGCTGGAATCGAACTTACGACAATCGCATTTACAATAAGACCATATCAACTGAACCACAATGCCATCAATTATTATGTAATATATCCTTCAGAGCTTAAAGCTTAAAGCGAATTCCTAGCCGATACGTACGCTTATATAACAGTTTACAAAGTGGGCGTCTAACATTAAGTGACGTAATTTCGTAGAGCCAGAGGCGAATTAGCGAGTAATGTAGGTAATTACAAGTGGAAGACCTGTTGCTTGATAAACTGTAACATGACTGGGTAAAACAAAGGTAAGAGAACGCTTTTGGTTTAGATTTTGAACGAAATTTAAATCGAAATCGTTATATATAATAAAAATGTAACTGATCGCTGTCTGTACGCGAAAGATATATGAGAAAAATTGTTATTGGGGGCGTTTATCGTTATATAGAACCAGAAACAATGATTTTTATATATATGTTTTGTTTGTCTGTTTATCTGTATATTTGTACACACTGATCTCTTGAATGGCTTAACCATGCAGTTTTGATAATTGTAACCTGGTAGATTTATTTATAATTAAAAAGAGAGTAAAAAAATCGTTCGACATTTTTTTTGTTCATAAATATTTTATGAAATAGGCTGAAATTTTAATTAATGCAGGTGAAACTGCGAGCACCTCTAAAGCTAAATCAAGTTATACAACTATAGGGAAATTCAAAAGACTATTTTAAATATTGTTCTTAACATATTAATGGAAGATAAATTAAAGCCCTTTTGTATATCTAAGAGTTTATCATTTATTTCATTACTACACAAAAACGTAACAGAAGTTATATATAAAAAAATATTAGAAATATATAACAGAAAACGGCAAGAAAATGAACGAGAACACGTTGACAATCACAAGAAGTAGAAAACTGGTTCTTATTACCAAGACCGTAAAGTTTAGTATAGCTTGTCGTTGAGAGTGCTACGTTATTCAAATGTATTGGTCGCAAGTAAGTCTTCAACTGACCACCTTGTGTCTTATGCAAAACAGCTACGTCATGTAGAATAATACTGTTGATATATTAATGTATATTGTTAAATATAGTTGCGAATAATTCTAATTTTTTTTTAGCATCACGCTGTATCCCGCACACAGCAGGGTAGATACAGGGAACCTAGTCTTAAGGCACTCCGTTCCCCACTGCCGAATTTGGAGGCATTGCTATCGATTAGCTGAGCGAAGGAAATGGATATATTAAATATATCTACTCCTGGAGTGGGAATCGAACCCACAACCAGTCGTTTACAGTCACACGTTCGTGCGACTGCGCTACGACTGGCCCCTATCGGAAATATTTCTATAATTGCCGATATTTATTAATTTAATATATTTATATTATTTAATATTACGAACTTAAGGATTTTTCAGGTTAACGTGGCGCAATGGGACATTGTCTGACTACTAATCACGATTAGATATGGTTCTCGCTCAAGAGAATGATTATATTTAAATAATTTTTCTCCGCTCCAATTCAATTAAGAGGAGAATCCAATTAAGAGGAGACACGGCGTTGAGTTTCACGACTTAATATGCAATGTCTCTATTTTGGCCGGAAATTGGAAGACGGCGTATATTGACAGTATATGAGATAAAGTATGAAGCTATTTTTTTTAAATAAATGTCTCCAAAATGTAACTGTATCCTTTCTTATATAAAAAGTATATAGATTCCCAGCTAATCTTCTCTTACTCTTCTTTACTTATTCATGATAATTAACGGCCAGTCGTGGCGCAGTGGCACAAGCGTGTGACCGTAAACGACTGGTTGTGGATTCGATTCCCACTGGGAGTGTGTAAATATTTAATATTTCCATTTCGCTCTGGTATCAAGGCAAAGCGCGCTGTTAAGTACCGCCACATAACACGCAATGCCTCCAGAATTCGGCGAAAAGTGGGAAACGGAGTTTCTTGACACTACGTTACCCTGTTGTGTGCGGGATACAACGTGAAGCTAAAAAAATGCGTTCACACAAATATCCGGTATATATAACCAAGTAACGTATATTGCTCCGATTAATATATTTCTTCGTCCTCATTAACCTCTTCATACATGCCCTCTGGGAATTTCATGTGTATTTGGTACGATGCCAAGGAGCCTGCTTATGTGGAAATTATTCCTTAGGAAATACACTAAGAGGGCAACGCTCTTGGGTTTTCTTTATTTATTATTTTTGTACGTGACGTACATATTATATAATGCAGTGATCTCTGTGACAGCTACTCTTCTGTAACTAAATATAGAGTATTTCATAAAACGCTTCCTATTTTTATTAAATTTAAATAATACAAAATCTGTGTGAGATAACATTGTTTTTTTTATTTATTTACTAACTTACAATCAATCAATCGAGGTTACAGTCGGTTCCACTATATTACAATGATGACTCTCTAATCAATAATAATGAAAATATAACTATATTCGTCCTTTCTGTTGTAAACGGAGCTTCGAATTCAAGTGGTAAACGGATAAAAAAGTGTCTAACAGTTTTTAACATTTTTTAAAGTGTTACTCCACATTTAAGAAAGTTGAAAAAGACATTTAGAAAACGTAACGGGATTGGAACCCGCACCTCCTGAATATCGTCCAGGCGTAATTGTACGGCTCAGTGGTGAGAGCGCCTCGACGGTATTCAGGAGGCGCGGGTTCGATTCCCGCTGCGTGCAATTTTTTATAAGTTTTCTAAATGTCTTTATCTAACACTTTTTTTTATATATTTCTTTCAACAATTCCCCTGAATCAACAAATAACCTCCAATAAAGATATAATTCTGACAAAGTCGTAGACACTGTAACCAAAATTTCATCTCAATCGATCCATTGGTTTCAGCTGTGCATAACATATCGTTGCCAATATATATTTACATATGTAAGTCATTTGTATCTTATTTATATGCAAATTATCATTTATTAGATTATACTCGTTACGATATACATATGCAAAATATAAGAATATCATATAATATGTTGTACTGGTGGGCTACACTTCCCTACTTATTCTGATAATAAATGGCCACTCGTGGTGCAGTGGCACAAGGGTGTGACTGTAAACGACTAGTTGTGGGTTCGATTCCCACTCGAGGAGTGGTAATATTTAATATTTGCATTTTCTTGGCTCTGGTGTCGAGGCAAAGCGCGGCGTAAAGTTCCGCCATCTAACACGCAATGTCTCCGAATTTGGCGGAAAGTCGGGAACAAAGTGTCTTAATACTAGGTTCCCTTTGCCTGCCCTGCTGTGTGCGGGATACAGCGTGATGCTAAAAAAACTAATGGCAGAAACTACAACCAAAATAAATTTACCAAACTACAGACAAAAAAAAAAAAATTATTTTAACCTTAAATAATTTATTCTTTTCTTGTTTAAAATAAATAAGAGGATTTTATTGAGGCCTTGTTAAAATAATATTATTGTTGTGGTAACCTTAGTATTTTATAAATAAAATTGTTTTCCAATAGGTTACAAAAACCACAATGTTAAATTCTACCATCAGTGAAGTATATGTAGTTGGTAAGAAGAGAAAGGATAATGGTGTTCTACTCCTATAAAATGTGGATATTGTATAGAAATAAAAAAATATTAGAAACGTTAAGATATACGTACGTACATATATACATATAAATATGTATAACATAAATATATTTAAGGCTATCTGTGTGTTCCGGCGAAGGCAAACAAAATCATGGAAAGCTGATAGCTGATAGTTATGTGGGTCGAGAGGCTTTGTGGCCGCGACGCAACTAGTTTGTTATTTTATCATATTCACGCGTATGAACTTGACTTTGTCAGTGCTATGTGTATGGGTTAAAGCTTTTGGCTAAATCAAAATAAAATATTCCTATTTAATCATATTTTATTTATGGTAATAAAATGTAAGTCTAAATATTAGAAAGTAAATAATACAGGTCAATCCATAAAACAGGCCCTTGCGATTAAGTGTGATAACCTCCGACCGAATGCCCAATGGTTGTGGGTTCGATTCCCACTTGAGAGAATGATTGTATATAAATTATTTTCGTTTCTTAGCTCTGGTGTTAAATTTATTGATTATTTGCGCCACTCAACATGCAATGTTTCGAATTTGGGAGGAAAGTGGAGAGTAGAGTGTTCTTCGACTATCGTGCAATGCTATAAATGTGTACAGCCACTAAAAATACATACTCGTATCAGATAACTATCAATTCAATAAACTGTCTAAGTATTACCACCTTAAAAGGCTTTTAGTTGGCGTGTATCTAACAATTATTGAATCAATTTAGGAAAACGTTTGGATTGCATGAAAATTTACACATAAATTCGGATACGATGACAAAACAATATATGCACAGCTAGAAACTTAACATTTAACACGTAATGCTGTCAGAATTCATCGGTTTGTGTTGAACGAAGTGTCTTAACTCTTAGTTTCCTCTGCCTACCCTGCTGTGTGCGGAATGCAGCGTGAAGCCAGACACTATTTCCTTTGTCAAGTCGATACATATAACAAGAAAACAACTCAATTAAAGTGGCCAGTCGTGGCCCAGTGGCACAAGAGTGTGACTGTAAACGACTGGTTGTGGGTTCGATTCCCACTCGAGGAGTGGAAATTATATTTCCATTTTCTTCGCTCTGTTGTCGAGGTAAAGCGCGGCGTTTAGCTCCGCCACTTAACACGCAAGCCTCTGAATTCGGCGGAAAGTGGGGAACGGAGTGTCTTAACACTAGGTTCCCTCTGCCTACCCTGCTGTGTGCGGGATATAGCGTGAAGCTATTTAATTTTAATTTAATTTAACCAATTAAATTCTGGTTATGGTTTCATTTTTAATAGCCGTAGCATATAGAGGTGTATATACTGATAGTTCTTTGTGAAAACGCAATTTATAATATATAATTATAATCTAATCTATACATCGGCTTATTGTTTACGCTTAATATCAATAATGGATCCTCCAATATGTATTTCTAAAAACTGAAACTTTAGATGGATCTAGCAATCACTTTTTTAGGGATTTTTATTTTGAATATGCAATCCTTCGATTTTTTACTGGTGAATTAGAAAAGTAATCGACGTTCGATCATTACTTGTTTTAGCTTTACACTATATCCTGCACATATTCAGAGGGAACCTAGTGTTAAGACACTCCGTTATTCAATTTTTGGTAAATTCTGGAGGCAATTTGTGTTAAGTAATGGAACTTAACGCCGCGCTTTGCCTCGATACCAGAGCGAAGATATTAGAAATATTAAATATTTCCACTCCTTGAGTGGGAATTGAACCCAAAACCAGTCGCTCTAGAAACACTTTGTGCTTCTCCGCCACGACTGACCCTATGGCTAGTTTTTGCTGGCTGATGGTTTTAATGTATACACAAGCGGCTAACAATTAGAGGGAAATTATATTTCCTATTAATTAAAGCTCAACACAATACAGGTTACGCCTCTCATTATAATTAAACGAACATTTAATATATTATAATAAAAGGCCCACATTGTGATCTCTCTGAAAAATTTATGTAACATGCGTGGTCTAGTTAATTTGAACTTAAATTGTCTATAAAACGTTTATTCATAATATTTGACCTAAATGGAAACTAGAATTTCATATAAAATTTTAAAACTAATCGTTATAAGTTTTTCTCATTATTTTTTTAATGACAGAAATGTTTCCATACATCTATCTATATATATTTGTATTTAAAAATGTATTAGAAATGTGTACAAAAAGAACACATAACTTCGACTTACAATTGTCAAAACTGCATTCAAATCGGTTATGTTGTTTCTGAGATTAATCTACATGCTATGTGCGGTAATCAGATAAACAAAAAAAAATTAAAAAAACATTGTTTTGGGTTCATATTAATTTAGTGAATTAGCCAATATTAGTTTTTCTCATATATCTTGCATATACAAACAACAATCAGTGACGTTTTTGTTACGTGTATAAGTATATATATATATATATAAAGTAACTTGCATTTCATTTAAATATTTCTGGATAAAATAATGGGAGCTTCTTAAATATATTCTTATTAAAATTATTCAAGTTTTTGTTTCCAATGGTGTATTCATAAAATAAGGTTATATTATTATAAAATATCTCCTAATTCTTTATTTATATCTTTATATAAGCTTTTTCGTAGCACCTTCAATACTACGTTCTACATGATACATCTATTCTACAATTCTACTCACCAATTAACAAAAGTGACAGCGAGGCTTTTGAAAGCTAGCCGATGATGACACTGCTCACATGGTTAGTTGTCTAACAAACAAAATTCAACAGGTCACCACGAAATACACACAAATATGGTCATAAAGGATTTAACACAAAAATTTCTACAATTTTTTCTAGATTTTCAAATAATATTTATTTATCAAGTTGTAAATAGTTTAACGTTCGTTTATAAATATTGATTTTCGCAAGCGACGTCCTTGCCCGACGGTGTTCGCGGTTGCACTGACGTTACTGGATGGACTGGGTTAGGTGCGTTCACACTTCAGGATTTTGTAAACAAATCCTGCTGTCTGAAACCAATTATCTGATGAATGTTGTTTTATGTTCTATATTTATATATTTATGCATCGATTTTAAAGAATAAGTAGAACTTTATACAGGAATTTATAATTACTTGTTAAAGTTTAGCTTTAAGCTTTCTTCGGCAAAGTAGGGCAAAAACCTGAAACATTGCGGGTTAAGTAGCGGAACTCAACGCCGAGCTTTGTCGTACTGGAATGGAGAAATAAAAATATATGTAAATAATCATTCTCAAAAGCGGAGAACGGAGTGTCTTAATATTAGGTTCCTTCTGCCTACCCTGCTGTGTGCGGGATACAGCGTGAAGCTAAAAAAAATCGATCTCTAAAGTAAGAATAAAACCTACAACCAATCGTGCTTACACTCTGAGAGATGCTGTCGCACTGTGCCACGATGGCTCCATGTTAATTTGTATATTTACAGCACCAGGCACTTTACTATGTTCTAATATTATTATATATTGGTTAGCTTTGTTAATGCATGACAAAAAGATATAAACAATAATTTTCTTTAAGTAATTTAATTTTAATACTGTGGCCAGTTAAGACAGTCTGATTGTAATCGTGCTTGGTCGTGAGTTCATGAGTGTGACTGGTATGTTAAAACCTTTTAAACATTTTTAAAGTGTTATTCCACCACAGGAAAATTGAAGATTGAAAATTTCCATTGTTGAGAATAAGACACTCAATATGAAATGTCTTCAATTCAGGTGGAAAGTGGAAAGCAAAGTGCCTTGGTACTATATTCTCTCTGTCAACCCTGCTATACGGGAAGAGGAATGAAGCTGAAAAAATACTATAACAGTAACGAGTCGAGTTGGTAATCTCAAGGTCTTGTAAGCTTATTTTTTTGATGTTGTTTGGTATGAACTAAATAAAAATATTTATTGTGTCTGCGTACCTTCTTAGAAAGATTTTTTATTTTCAGGACATATAAACATATTGAATATTGTTACATTCAGCCAGTATTCATTCAGTAAATTTATGTTACCTCACTAAAATTATGTTACCTCTCTAAATGTAAGTTGTATAACTAACTGTAAGTTGAATAAATGTATATGTAAGTTTGTAAGAAATAAAAGACTTTTTTATTTTTTCTTTATTTTTTTTATTTATATTCAACCGGACTAATCGCGTATATCAACTGACAGGCGAGTCTACCTGTGACCATCAACTACTGTAAAGTGTTGAAACTTAAAAATAATTTCATTACAAAATAGTATTTTCTTACCAACTATGTTATTTTTAAAAAACATTTTACAACTCTATGAAAAAATAATTTTCATTACATTTTTTCAGGATATATAAAATAACTTTTCAGTAATTTGTTTCAAGCCGTATGACTTACATCTCGTCGTCATTAAATTTCTACAACACGTGACGACCTCACTTGGCTTAACTTGGATTTTCACGTGTGAGTTGATTTCGTACAAATTGCAAAGAGACTGATTAATGGCGTGGAAACTTTGTATGCCTGAAATTTTATAATATATGAAAAGTTGAATTAAAATATATATTTTTTAATTTAATTATGAATTAACAAACATATTGTATGTGGCCAGTCGTGGCCCAGTGGCATAAGGGTGTGACTGTAAACGACTGGTTGTGGGCTTGATGCCCACTCGAGGAGTGGAAATATTTAATATTTCCATTTTCTTCGGTCTGGTGTCGAGATAAAGCACGGTGTTAAGTTCCGCAACCTAGCACGCAATGCCTCCGAATTTGGCGGAAAGTGGGGAATGGAGTATCTTAATACTAGGTTCCCTCTGCCTACCCTGCTGTGTGCGGGATACAGCGTGAAGCTGATTACTGCACACAGCTGGGAAACTAGTGTTAAGACACTCCGTTCCCTACTTTCCGCCGAATTCGGAGGCATTTTGTCTTAAATGGCGGAACTTAACGCCGCGCTTTGCCTATACGTTTTATAAATTAAACAATTTATCTTAATCTATGTATATATATAGCTACTAGTATTAGATGTCGTTACTTCTACAACTCGACCATACACCATTAAGATACTTAAAAAGGAAAAAAGCATTCACAAACCGTCATACATCACAAAATTATTCGATCGACGATAGCAGTACAAAAATCACACTTCGATAACGCAAGGCTATACCAACAGTGGGAGTTTAACGACTATTTACACATAGATAAGCCGTTTACTCGAGCGCCAATTTGTCAGAACATGTATGTACTCGTAGTGTGAAAGCATTTTTCGTGGATAAATGTATTTTGTGCTTTTTAAATGCTGTTGCTGAAATTTATTGGAAATATATATTTAAAAAAAAATATTTTTAAAAGAAAAATCCTGGTGAAAAGACTTTCTGTTTATTTTCCTATATGTTGAAAGTTGATTGGCGAGATTATGTCTTTCTTCGTGTGGGAATCGAACTTTCAACCGTCATGCGTGTAAAGTACTAGATTAATACTCAGTAGAGAAGAATACATCGTCCTATTCGATAATGTCCTAGATATTGTTCTAGTTTTTGTCCTAAAGTAGTGGGACAATAGTCCTAAAATGTCAGTTTGTTTCCAGAAAATTTCACTTACCACTCAGAGACATAATTAAACAAAAAATATATTTGTTTCCAAATACTTTTTCCTTATTTCAAGTTTAGCAGCTAAGGTGCGGCGTTTGGTTTCGCTACAGCCGCCATATCTACAAAATAGGCGAAAAGTGGTGAAGGAAATATCTTATCACTGGAGTTTATCTGCTTGCTACGCTTTTATTTTTTAAATTCAAGCTGCCAAGTATCGAGATGGTTTACTCCCTATAAGGGAGACCTACATTCAGCTGTGGAAAATAAGACTTTAATAAAAATGTATTTATATGAATTACAATATTGCCAATATTGTTTAAGATCACCTTTAAATTCTAAAGCATCTATGTTTTAAGTACTCAACTTAGCTTCACCCACTTCTACAGTAAAGTATAAAGATAATAGGTACAATATATCTTATATAAATAAGATAAAATTTCAACTCGATCTTAAACCTTCGAGTGACATTGATTGAAGACGAACATACGAGACAGTGAAAATTGTGAGGACGTCTCTAATTTGCATTCTCATATCAAATTCCGAATTGGCGAGTGTGATTGTCACGAACGACGTACATACAAGTATATATAATATGTAAATTGTAATATATATGCCACAATTTGTACGACTTCATTTTATTTTATTGTAAAAATAACCTTAAATAACATTGTTTTAGAGTTCGTCATACCACAGTGAAATAATATGAATGTAATCGCTTTTGGTTGTGGGTTCGATTCACATTATTGAATGGGAATGATTGTGTTATAATAATTATTTTAATTTCTCCGCTCTGGCGAAGCAGATAGCTTTGAGTTACGCCATTCAACACATAATGTCTCAAATTAGGGAAGAAAGTGACGAACGAACTGAAAAATTAACTGAATAATTACTTTATTACTTATATTATTAATTCTATTATTCTGTTATTATAAAATTATATATGTATATAATCAGAGAACCATTTAAATATTGCTTAAAAAGCCTACTGAGACGGTTGACTTCCAATTAAAAATTAAAATATTCCTTCATATTGACAAATACAAAAAAAACTGTTTACAAGAATAATCCAGTAATGCTCAAATTTGCTCCCGGGACAGAGTGAGTGAACGAATCCAAAATTCCGAGGTCAAAACCCATTTCATAGCCTAAAACTCTAAATATCAGCTTCATGCTGTATCCCGCACACAGCAGGGTAGGCAGACGCAACCTAGTATTAAGATACTCCGTTCTCCATTTTCCGCCGAATTCGGAGGCATTGCGTGTTAAGTGGCGGGCTTAACGCCGAACTTTACCTCGACACCAGAGCGAAGAAAATGGAAATATTAAATATTTCCACTCCTCGAGTGGGAATCGAACCCACAACCAGTCGTTTACAGTCACACGCTTGTGCCACTGGGCCACGACTGGCCACTAAAAACCCATTTTGTAGCCTAAAACTCTAAAATATCTGAATTTCTGAAATACCAGTACTCTTTATTTGACATCTATTTGTTTGTACTGTGAACTTATATTTGACAAAGCTTGTCTTTTTCCCGACATAAAGACTAAATCCTTTGAGATTTTAGTCTCAAAGCAAATATAATGTAAAACGATTTCGTATATATTTAGAATAATGGTCTAATAGAATTTTGCTGTATATTTTGTAAGTAAATTTCGAAGAGATGGAATTGTAAAGATCGTAGATCCCTTTTCAAGATCTGATAGCTTATAATTATAACTAGGGTACTAGTTTTTGGTTGAGTAAAAGTATGATTTTTTAAGTCTTCAGTCGTTTAGTTAAGACATTTTGTTCTCTACTTTCTTCTTCCCATTCTATGTCCCCATTCTAAGTCACGAGGGCCTCAAATTACCTTTATTACACATAAAATAATATTTTTTTAATTGTATTGCTTGTCTTGCTTTAAAAAAAGATTTACCAAGAAAATATATTACAGCTATTACAGTAAGAAAAACTTTTAAGTTTCAACAAAAAAGTTTTCTCAAAATATTTTTTATTTTTTTTTATGTTTTAAAAAAACTTGCAAGAAACGCTTGATTGGTTGATTCAGCAAGAAATATGAATTTGACTGAAATACTTTTATATTTTTTTCGCCTCTACGCTTTCCCCACGTGAAATTAATTTAAATACAATCATATCCATGAGTAGACACTGACCTACTGTTCCACGGTTGGATAAACTTTTTATAATATTAGTAGGACGTAAAATACTGCCTTAAATAATAAGATTGTGCTTGTAAACCGACTGGTTGTGGGTTCGATTTCCATCCGAAGAGTGGAGGTATTTAATATTTCCATTTTATGCACTCTGGTGTAGAGGCAAATGAACGTGTAGAGGCAAATGAACGGGATTGATTCCTTTTTTTTTATGGAATAAAGGAGGCAAACGAGCAGAAGGCCCACCTGGTGTTAAGTCGTACCTTCGCCCATAGACATCCACAACATTAGAGTTGTAGATGCGTTGCCAGCCTTAGGGATGTAGGACAGAAGGAGAGAGGAAGGATGGGAATGTTGGGGACAGGGAAAGCTGGCTTCCTCTCCTCGACCTCTCCCTACCGGCTGTGGTGAAGGCCATGGTGGTGAGCGAGAGGTCGTGGGACGCGGTCGGAGCCTTCTGCGAGGCGGTGGTGCTTGAGAAGGAGGCGGCGGAAAGGATGAGGGAGGACTCCTCTAAACTTGCCATCCGCCGCAAACGACCGGGTCGCCGGAGGGCGGCACATGATCGTCGCCTTCCGCCCTAACCGGCCAGAGGGCGGTTAGCGTGAGGCTAGCTGACCGCCCTCACCTGGCCCGAGTAGGCGCGAGCGAGCAGGCTGTCGAGGGTGACCTACACCACCCTTGACTCCGCGACGTGCCTTGCAGGCTCCCGCCGCCGGTGTCCTCGGACGATTGATTCGGTCCCCGTGGCCCGGCTAGTGGCGGTCGAGAAGGAGCACCGTCAGGTTTTAGTGGGTAACGGCGGCGTTACCATCTTGCCTCACCGGAGTCCTACATAACCACGTCCCGAGTCCCCACTCGGGCTGGTATCCGTAACGGATTTCCTGACGAAAAAAAAAAAAAAAAAAAAAAAGAAAAAAAAAAAAGCTGGCTTACATGCCATCGAACCGGAACACATCTTCAGATATTTGGCGGTTCGTCTTTGACATGATAGTGGTCGCGAGCCAGTCGGAGAACGAATCTCCTACCACCAAGCTACTGGGTTACCCGCCTTTTACGGGACGCTACCCAGCGGCGGGGGGGAATTGTATTCTTAACCCGTCCCCCCACGGGTAGACGTTTAGACGGGTTCCGCCACTTAGCACGCAATGCCTCCGAATTCGGCGGAAAATGGGAAATGGAGTCTTTTTTTAACTCTAGATTCCCTCTGCCTACCCTATTGTGAGCGGAATACAGCGTGAAAAGATAAAGAAAAACAATACTAAAGCCCAATAAATATTGCGAACAATACAGTCTAACCTAATATTTTTATATTATAACGAAGAACGGTCGAAGATAACTGATTAAAGTTCACGCTAGCATAATTCTATTGTCAAAAATTTCTTACATCATTTCTACCATAATCATATCGTAGGCCGGAAAATGGAGAAAAAATGAACCGTAAAAAGGTAACCTTAGTTTTGAGACTTATGCCCGTGAAAGTTAGTTTGGTTTCAGTACTGTAGATTATTTAGTTAAACTGAGTATAACTGAGGTAGTTGTGGGTTCGATATCAGTGGACTGATTGTATTTAAGTAATTTAATTTTCCTGTGCTGGTTACGGCAAAATACAGCGTTAAGTTTCGCCACTGATTGCGTATTGGTCGAATTTGAGCGAACTGAGGCTATACTGTATATTAGAATAAGTCATGGAAATATATATTTTTTTAACTTCACACTGTATCCCGCACACAGTACCCTAGGCAGGGGAAACCTAGTGTTATGAAACTCTGTTCTCCACTTTTCGCCGAATTTTGGAGGCATTGCGTGTTGAGTGGTGAAACTTAATGCCGCGCTCTGTCTCTGATACCACAGCGAAGAAAATGGAAATATTAAATATTACCACTACTCGAGTGAAAATCAAACCCCACAACTAGTCGTTTACAGTCACACGTTTGTACCACAGCGCCACGACTGGCCCCAAGAAATATATACATAGATATATTAAATATTCGTGCCCTTGGTCTTGTTGTGTAAAGTAAAAAAAGTATGATCCAAAAAAAAATATTTAATCTTTTTCCTAGTGAGAATTTAACCCACAACGAAGCGTCATTCCGACAATCGGACACTGTTAAACTGCTCCACAATAATCTCAATATAGAGAATACAATATTCAAATTAGTCAATAGCTATGTCCTCAAAGTGATTTCTACAGATCAAATGGACAGAATGTGGAGTACAAAATAACCATCATTTCTAGCCCTGTACTACGTGGGCTTGAAAACATTTACCTAAAATAAAACATTTTCTTTTCTTCAATAAAAACCGATGTAATAACGTACCAAAACTGAGAGAATTAATTAAAATCTTTAGCGAAAAGCTTTATTCAATATTCAACAAGTGCTTTATAAATGCCGAGAATAAAATTACCTTTTTTTCCTCACACTTTCTCTGTTTAATCTCTTGAAAGGCTGAAATAATATCGCCTTCATAGATTTTAAGTTGATATTCTGATAGACATTTCAATAGATAACAGGAATTTATATAGTTATTTTTTTAGTCTCACGCTGTATCCCGCACACAGCAGGATAGGCAGAGGGAACCCAGTAAGACACTACGTTCCCCACTTTCCGCCGAATTCGGAGGCATTGCGTGTTAAGTGGCGGAACTTAACGCCGTGCTTTGCCTTGACACCAGAATGAAGGAAATGGTAATATTAAATATTTCCACTCCTCAAGTGGGAATCGAACCCACAACCAGTCGTTTTAGAATCACACTTTGTGCCACTGCGCCACGACTGGCCATAGTTATTCGCCTAATAATTATTCTCTTATCGTCAATTTTCCACTTATCGTCATTTATTGCTTATTATTCAATTTTCACTTATACGGAACTATCAAGTAAAGAAGAATGAGAGATGCACAACTCGCACTATTTAAATAGAAAAATTGAAATATTTTTTCTTACTTCGTTCGTGTGGCCAGTCGTGGCCCAGTGGCACAAGCGTGTGAATGTAAACGACTAGTTGTGGGTTCGATTCCCATTCGAGGAGTGGGAATTATATTTCCATTTTCTTCGCTCTGGTGTCGAGGTAAAGCGCGGCGTTAAGTTCCGCCACTTGACACGCAAGCCTCCGAATTCGGCGGAAAGTGGGGAACGGAGTGTCTTAACACTAGGTTCCCTCTGCCTACCCTGCTGTGTGCGGGATATAGCGTGAAGCTATTTTTTTTAATTTACTTCGTTCGTTAAATTTTATAAGCGATTACGGTTACAAATAATGTTATTATTTCAAATAACCGATAGTTTCGGTTATTACGAAGATAACGATTGGTTAACGATTATGAATAAAACATGTCCTTAAAGTGAAATATAACGATTAATCCGGCAAAAAATACTTTAATCGCAAAATCTTTAATATTTTACCTCTACTAATGAAAATCTATTAATTTTTTATCTCTACCAAAGAGGTAAACGCGATCATCGTAAAACTATGGAACAAAAAGCATTAAAATAAAAAAAATGGAGAATGGAGTCACTAAATTCTACGTAAAAATAAAAAAATACTTGACACGTCTAAAGTAATGAGTATTTGACACGTATTTATTGCTATAAGGCTTATAATACAAAAGTAGTTGTTCATAACGTGACGTCACCAAAAAAAGCAAAACGATCCACTTTCGTCCGACGTTTTACAATCACCGTTTGAAAAACCAATTAAATTAAATGGTCATTTAAATTGTAGTACTTTAACACTTTTATTGAGTTTTAAATTTGGCAGTATAATATCACGTTTAAACGAGAATATATTTTTGGAGTTAGCGTGTATAAGCTCCGGTAGCCGTGATCGTCTAGTGGTTAGGACCCTACGTTGTGGCCGTAGTAACCCAGGTTCGAATCCTGGTCACGGCAGCGAAAGCTGTTACGGTGGAGTTGTATTTTTTTTTAATTTTTAATTGATTTCTAATTTTTTGACACTGGCTTAACATACTTTTTAAGTAGCTTGACATATTTAATTTATAGTCAATGTTCAAATAGTTATAATATGATAGTATTTAAGAAAATATAACGTTACTTGACCAACGCGGATGTCACTTTTGTGCGTATGATAAACGTACAAGTAACGTTTCAATTTTTTTCTTATAATTCTCATTTTGAAGAATATTGGCTTTCTACATATTTTTTCTATATATATATTTTAAATAATTATGCCAAATTTCAAATTCTTCTGATCGCATAATTTTTGTGAAAAGAGGTAAAAACATATTTTTTTATATAGATTTGTGTTAAAACATAGCTTCCCAACTTTAATTAATTATAAATTATGTAAAAATTACTTAATTAAAAAAAAACCCAACAATGTATCACAATTATACTAAAATTGTCACTACAAATTTGTCAGTTTCAACATTCATCATGCTCTAGTGACATTTATTTTATCCTTACATTTGCAAGTCATTGGATGTTCATTAAATTAACTATTAAAAGCGTACTTCTATACTATACATTGAAAATTGAATATAAACAATGAAATATATATGAAAGTAAATTTATATATATATATATATATATATATATATATATATATATATATATATATATATATATATATATATATATATATATATATATATATATATAGCTTCACGCTGTATCCCACACATAGCAGGGTATGCAGAAGGAACCTAGTGTTAAGACACTCCGTTCCCTACTTTCCGCCGAATTCGTAGGGATTGCGTGTTAAGTGGCGGAACTTAACGCCGAACTTTACCTCGACACCAGAGCGAAGAAAATGGAAATATTAAATATTTCCACTCCTCGAGTGGGAATCGAACCCACAACCAGTCGTTTACAGTCACACGCTTGTGCCACTGGGCCACGACTGGCCAAATTCGAATATTTAACAATTTAAAGTATGTTTTCGGCGTTTTCGAAAATTGTACATAATATGACGAACAAATTATTCGTTAGTTTATTTAGATATTGTACTGGGCAAGTATCGGAATTGCATTTATACAATACCAAACCTTCTTAGAAGAGTAAAAAGTATTTGAAGAAGAAAAGAAACTTCTTAGCATGGCATGGATTCACCGTGTACGTTCACCATCACGTTGCGGTCACGGTCAGTGCCTGGGGCTTAAGACCCAACTGTAGGCCTGAGGATCCCCTTTAAAATGCACATTAACACTTGCACCCACTATCTAAGCTTTTCTCTCTCTCTCTCTCTGCATAGCTCTATTACCCGTTTACAAACCTTTCTCTAATAGCCGGGAAGTCAGAGACAACTTAGTGTCAAGACCCTTCGTCTTCAACTTTTCGCGTGTTGAGTGGTGGAACGCAACGCCGCGCTTTGTCGTACCTAGTCATTCCCTGAGAGGGATTCGAACCCACAAACAGACAACCTTACAGCTAGACGCTGTCCTAATGCGCCACGACGGTCTCATCTATTTATTGAACTCATTCCTATACCAATTATATAAGAGCATAAGTCAATTTGTAACTAATGACATAAATTGATTAGATATACCTCTATCATAACCAGATTTAAGTTGGGCACCCAGATAACAAGCTCGATGGTTTTTTAGAGGCATTCCTAAGTTCTGACTATCGATTTTACATCAAGGACAGTTATTACAGCAGTCTAAACTTTGTAGAAGTTTTCGAAATTATCCGCCATTAAAGTTTAGGATAGTTTTCAGTCTATCCCTAATGGATTACCGAGGTCAGACCGTTATCCTTTTCTTAAATACCTACGTTTAGCCCAGTATAAGTTAATCGTAACAGATTTTTTTTCTTAAATTATAGAAATAAGGAGAATATCTGATACTGGAAAAATAAATAATGCGAGTTATTCTGATTCAGCTTCACGCTTTTTCCCGCATAGCAGGATAACTTCATAAAATCTTACAATAAGAAAATTGTTTGAAACCATCGAATAAGCCTTTTTGTGTACCCTTTGTATACTAAACATTTTTTTCTCATTTATTTTAATCGCAATAAAGATTTTTTTATTATTATCAACTCTTCCTCAAAGACAAACTTTTAAGATATATAAGAGTTTCATGGTGAGGGACGGAGTATCTTAACACTAGGTTCTCTCTGCCTACCCTGCTGTGCACGGGATACAGCGTGAAGCTAAAAAAAAGTGTTTCATAAAATCTTAGCGGAATGTATTTGTATAAACGCAATGATTTTGCATTCAAATCTTAAGCAAAATAAATATTTCTAATACAGGTGTTCTTTCGGCCTGATGGCAAAAAAAGATGTCACGACGAATCGACATTCTCACGTAGTACCATTATAATAAATAATATCAGATGAGTCTAAAGATACTTCCCATTTTCCTTCTTTTCTTTTTCCGAGATTCCAGAGTAATTTACCTATGAACAAAATAAAAAAGAAACCATCGCCTGTAGTCGCACTGCGGAGTAGTTTGCAAATATTTGAAATATTGACAGAAAGTGACGAAGTCTTTTTGCACTTGTAATTGTAATTACTTCAGCCACACTTTTGACGGAGCAGCAATGTTTTTTTTTTTGGAAATCAACTATCGGTTTTATTAAGTGGAACTACTGTAGTGTGTGCGTAAACCCTAGCTTGTTACTTCTTTTTTTAGCTTTACGCTAGGGTAGGCAAATGACGTCCGTTCTTCACTTTCCACCGAATTCGGAGGCAATGTGTGTTAAGTGGCGGTTCTTGAGTTGATATCAGAGTGAAGAAAATGGAAATATTAAATATTTCCACTCCTCGAGTGGGAACCAGTCGTTTACACATTCGTGTCACTGTACCACGACTGGCCCCTTCTTCTTATTCTTAATTTTTAATTAGTGTTTTTTCATATCATCACCCTTCCTCATTCACTCACTTATTTTCTTTTATCGACACCAGGTAGGGACGTAAAAATGAACGCTTATAGAACAAATTCTTTTATAACCATCGTCTCGGGAACAGCATTTGACGTTCGTTGTAGGTTCGATTCCCTCTCGAGGGAATGATTATATGCTATCATCATTTCTCCTCTCTGTTACACAAGACAAAGGTCTTTAAGTTCTACACTTAACACCTGATGTCCAAATTTAGGACGGAAAATAGAAAATGGAGTGTTTCGACACTAGGATACTCTGTCTGCCTGGCTGTTCGTGAAGCTGCAAATATAATTAATTTCTGCGGTATATTTAATCTATAGTCTAATCTTGCCTTGTCTAAGTTTGTTAGTCATTGAATCTGATAGACTTATCTCTTAAAGCTGGTCTTACTTACAATTTAATTATTTGTATTCATTTACAAGTACTAGAAGTATTATTTCAAGCTAACAGACTTTATGCCTTAGTTTCATAAATCTTTATTTAAGCGCCTTATAAAAGTTACGAGCAAAATCATCGCTCTAAAATTTAAGCTTTTAAAAGTGCTAGGTTGCTACGTTAATCCAAATCCTTCAGATATTTCTTAAGGCAGAATATGATATTTATGTCGTATTTTCTTACTTTTTTCTTTTTACATATATTGATATTTTAGTGTAATAGTTTGCACTGTCATTTCATCTATCATTTGCCTAGTCATGGGTATTTTTTACCGTCACGCTTTACCCCCACACAGTAGGGTAGGCAGAGGGGGCCCTCTGTGTCTAGTGTTAAGATACTTAGTTCTCCATTCTCCGCCTAATTTTAAAGATTTTGGGTGTTAAGTATTTTAATAACTCTCCAGTAACGCGCTAGGGACGCTTTTTCATATATCAGCTGGTAGTAACAAAGTCCAATATTTTGTTTTGATATAAGATTAAAACTAAAAGGAAATTATTCTTCAATATGACCACGACATAAGCATAATCACCTATATAAGAAATAAATAAATAAAATATGAATATCCAAAAAACAACTATAGATAAATTTAATGCGATGCGACGTAAGACGCAGTTTACTAAACGATTTAAAGTAGTTTTAAAGACTTATTCCTGCGCTCAGGATCATACGCAATTAGATATTCTCTATGAAAGTCTGAAAGTAGCTGAATTTTAAAGTAACATTTTTGGATATTATGTGTAAAAAGTAATACCTTTTTTAAAATATATACATAATAGTTTGAAATTCATTTGTAATACTCGTTAGGTTAAAAAGTAGCTTTAGTTTCTGAGGCTTACATCTTTTAAAAAAATATATATATTTTTAAAATAAATCTTCACGCTTAAATCTTGCTTCCGTCGTGGCGTAGTGATACTGCATGTGACTGTGCAGACGATTGATTACAGATTCGATTTCCACTCGAAAGAATGATTATATTCAAACTATTTTCATTTAGAAAGACCTTTGGAAAACGTTCAAAAATTTGAACGCAGCGGAATTCGAACCCACGCCTCTTGATTACCGGTCTCACCGCTGAGCATGCGTTCTATCCCACTGCGTGCACCAGTTTGAATCCTGCTGCGTTGAAATTTTTTAATGTTTTCTTTTCTTTCTCTTTTTCAATTTTCATAAGTGTAACACTTTAAAAATGAAGAAAATCAATCATTTAATTTCAATTTATCTCCACTCTAGTAAGACAAAGCTTGTCGTTGAATTTTCCGTTCTCGGTTTCATGCGCAAAGTGCAAAACAAAGGCTTGAAGCTCCTTTCTGACTACCGTAGAATGCGGCAAAAAGCGTAAAACTTAAAAATAAACAAAGAACTTCACTTTCCTTATATCAAAGGTAAGTATAAAAATATTAAGAAAATAATAAAATTAAAAGCCTTGCCGCTAATATAAAATGAAGCATGGCCAAGGCACGAGCACTACTCAAGTTCTTTCTAAAGGATGAACTTTAAAATTTAAATGAAGAGGAAAGCTAAGAAATTAGGTTTGTTAATATGAAAAACGAAAAACTGAGATCTGCTCTCGTCGTAAGAACTTAAAAAGATATTTCGTGGAAAAACGTGCAGTGAAACTTCAAATGCAAAAGCGAAACGTTAAATAAGACTTTAAAATAAAAGCAAGTACTAAATATTTGTTAAATTTTAATATATTTTTTTGGCTTTATAAATCATTTACACATTTAAAATGAAACTATTTCAAATGGATTATTTGAGTATATTTTTAATATTTAAGAATACATTTTAGAAAACCCGACGTTTCGAACATATATTCGTCTCACGGGGTAATCTATTTGCTTTGCCAGATATACGCGATTAATCGAAATTAGTTAAGTCCTAACGCAGTATGAGACAACGCCTTGCGGGTTCGATTTCCACTTGAGGGAAAGATCATAAAAATTAAATTAAAAATTAAATAGCTTCACGCTGTATCCCGCACACAGCAGGGTAGGCAGAGGGAACCTAGTGTTAAGACACTCCGTTCCCCACTTTCCGCCGAATTCGGAGGCTTGCGTGTTAAGTGGCGGAACTTAACGCCGCGCTTTACCTCGACACCAGAGCGAAGAAAATAGAAATATAATTTCCACTCCTTGAGTGGGAATCGAACCCACAACCAGTCGTTTACAGTCACACTCTTGTGCCACTGGGCCACGACTGGCCACTAGAAAGATCATATTTAATTTATTTACATTTTACCACTCTGGTGACAAAGCGCACCATTGACTTCCGCTACTTAACACTCAAGTCTTATATTCAGACGGAAAGTGAAGAATAGAATAGAATACCTTGAGAAAAAATTAGTTTTGCCTGCACTACTATGCGAAAAGCGTGCAACTAAAAATCGAATTAAAATAGTTTCATTTAAAGTCTATAATAAAACATATGCAAAAATTGATACATTCTTTATCACTGGAGAGATAAACCCACCTTTTTTTCATGGAGTAAATGAGGCAAACGGGCAGAAGGACCACCTGATGGTAAGTGGTTACATTCGCCCATAGACATCCACAACGCCAAAGTTATGGATGCGTTGCCGACCTTGAGGATGAAGGAGGGGAAGGAGGGAGAAGGGATATGGATGGATGGATAAAGGATAAAGAAGAGCTGGCTTACATGTAATCGAACCGTAACACATCATCAGACATTTGGCGGTTCGTCTTTGACATGATAGTGGTCGCGTCCAGTCCGAAAACGAATCTCCTACCACCAAGCTACTGGGTTACCCGCCTTTTACGGGACGCTACTCAGCGGCGGAGGGGAATTGTATTCTTAACCTGTCCCCCCACGGGTAAATCTTTCTTTACTTTCTACGTATTTTGCATAGAAAGAATATCAGAATTTTCTACCAATCGTTATCAAAAACAGAGAAAACAATTTTATTAGAAATGCAAATACCTACTCGTAATGTATGTCGAATAGAATTTATCAATGGGAAAATGGTAAGTGCCCTACGACGGTGTTACGTTTCACAAAATTTTAATAATTTTTTACCCTCTGTCAATTTATTGATACATATATTCACACTCGTACTCCCTTTACCCTTCAAATTTGTTTACCCACCTGCTATATCTTATGTTATGTCAAGTTAATTCAACACGTTTCTTTCAAAGTGAAAAGAAAATCCGACATATATTTATATATGTGACGGATTTTATCTGGCTATCTAGATGAAGCCAAATATTTAAAACCTATAGAAAGAATGAAAATGGGTGTGTCTGTTTGTAATGTTAAAAACTGAAATCGCTTGTTATGTTTGGTACATAACTAAAATAACAATTTTTACAATTTTTGTCTGCCTTTCCGTTTATTTCAGCTAATCTTCCGAACGATTGGACCGATTTTGACGAAACCGTCACTGATCGATAGCTTATGTAATGAAGATAACTTAGGCTATATTTATTTTAAATTATAATCAAAGGAATAACATTAATTACTGAATAATATTTTTTCTCGCGGACGAAACTCGCGTATACAGCTAGTATTGAATAATATAAAAAATGTTTTTTTTTTATTTATAAAAAAATTGTATTAGTTATGATGATTAAATCTTTTTATTCTTTATAAGAGACTTAGCGCTCGTAGAAGGAACTTGCTTGCAATTTAGTGCAACGGCCATTAGGTCTTGTCAGGCTTAGACCAACCAGAGATATTTATTTTAGAAAATAGTCAGTCAGATTTTCTTTTACTATTTTTGCCTACCACGAACAGACCTTCTTTGGAAATGTGCTTATGAGGTCGCTATTCTCTTAAAAATATCTCCTTGTGAAGTGGCTTTTGCTTTTTTTAATTGCCCCACTGTATCGCATTAGATATAGTTCGAGATCAATTGAAACCCAATATGTTACCATATTATTTTCTTTTTTTTATAGCAATCACGCTGTTTTAATAAGAAAATTAACAATTGTAATACAAGAACAATTTTAACATATTTTCAAGATTAAATTATTAACCTTTCAGATTAAATGACATTTTTTCTTTTAGCTAAACGACGGTATTTTCTCGTGGGATTGCTAATATTCACATTTAATGTTAATTGACAGCTCAAAGGGTCCTTTTTATAACTTCACGCTGTATCCCGCACACAGTAGGGTAAGCAGAGGTAAGCTAGTGTTAAGACACTCCGTTCCCCACATTCCGCCGAATTTTGGAGGCAATGCGTGTTACTAGTGACCGGAACGAAGAAACGAAAATTATATATAATCATTACTCCGAGTGGGAATCGAACTTACAGCCATCGCAATTACAGTCCGACACTGCTCTACTGCCCTACGAATACCTATACTGCTTTTAAGAAATAAATTATATTACTTGTTATTCAATTATTATTTTTTACTTAACTATGCATTTTTCTCTAGTTTTAAATTGTCACACATTTTACAGTAAAATTGTATGTCACTTTTTTGTGACAAGCATATTTTCTTCGTCTCTTTATTTTAACAACACAGTGAATATTTTTAAAGTAATAAGATAAGCTTATGTAGCAAAAAGTATTGCTTAATTTAATTATTATATGGCTGTGTTTGTGGTTTGTTTGTGTTTTTTTTTATAGCAGAAACGGTTACTAGAATAATAAATATAGCGTAGCAGAGAGATCATAGTGTTAAGACACTTCATTCCCCCATCACATCTGTGAAGGAAAAACATGAATCTAAAAAAAATATGATTGTAGACGTGATTACTAAAACATGTTTCTAAAGATGTCCATTAAAATTTGCACATTATGATTTTTTGTATACTTGTTTGAAGTCTAAAATTTGTGGACTACATATAGGTTCATTATATTGAAGTGAAAACTTCTTTAGGCGCGTTGAGCGTTTTGGTAGAGGGTAAAATCCTCGGTTCGCGTCACCGACATGCTAATGATAATAGTATATCTATAGCTATGGAGAGCCAGACTAGCGCACGCGCAGTAGCCTGTGTACACGTATACACTAATACATCGACTAATTCTGACTGTATTATGTGCGCGTTGGACGCTTTTTTTAACCACTTTGTATTTATATTTTGTTCATGATTTGTTTAACCCATCATATGTAACTAATAAATAAAACATAAAAAATTTCATATAATTTTTGCATATAGTTTTAATTACACTTAACTTAATAGTTCCGTTTTCACTTCTATCGGCAGTCCTACGACTGCTACTGTTCTTTTTTATATAATCTAAGACGCAAATTTCGATTATTTCAATTTTATATAACCGAAATTGAACAGAACATGGCAACGAAATTTTAAACTTACCAAAAACGTAAACGACGTTATTACCTGTTAGTCATTAGACAATACACCGCTTTTGTTCCGGAGCTTTTTTACATTTACTACTAAGGTTTCCAAAAGCTACTTCATTCAGCTACTCTAAAAAGAAAATTATTTTTCCCTTTATCTTTTGTTATATTTTATTTTATTTTTCCTCCATAATTATTGAGGCTTAGAAGTGTACTAAAAGTTTACAGTTACAAAGTTGCGCATTTTGTCTGAGAAAACGTACAAAGAAAGTCTTATTAAATCGACCCTAATATTTCTTTGTCCAGAACATTTGAACACGATTACAAGGCGTCTCCTAAGTTCTTTATCAATGTATTGTTGTGTGACGAACAGTGACCTAAGGCAGTGGTGCGCAACCTGCGACATTGAGGTCGCATGCAGCCCCTTTAATAATTTAATGCGGTCCGCAAAGCGCTTAATTATATTACAGACGTTCTCTCACATTTTTTTTATATACTATTAAAAAAAGTGTGATTATTACTAAAAAAAATCAATAATTGGATAGTCTTGTTGCTGAAAAAGGTTGCTTACCCGTGACCTAGAGTTAATTCTATATATTACACACAGCAAAGTTATGACAATGTAGTTTTGTTTTATCTGTGAAGTGTAAATATCCAGCGCATATGGGGCGTAAATAAAATTAGTTTTAATACTATTTTACGTAGTTCTTCTGTTCTTTTTCTTTTATTTTTACTTTTATTAAAATATTAGCGACCCGCTCGCAGCTTCGCCACGTGAACTACATCCCCTATTTAAACACCTTGCCTCATCAACCATTCCTGAGTATATTCATCGAAATCATTCCTGAGTATATTCATCGAAATCGAAATCTTTCATTCTTACTTTATAGTTTAGTATAGCATATATATTTTTAATACATAAGTTTTATCCATTGCTTTATCTCCTAAGATTTGATTTTTTTAAAAAGTAGCTTAAATTTGACCCTGGGTCTTCAACAATCTTCATTACCAATTCCATCTAAATATGGCTAGCATTTTTAAAATAATAATATTAATGAGCAAGGATATGTCTAGTACAATATCAACTATATGGTAACAGATGGCGCTACCCGTTCTAGAAAACGTAGTGACATCTGTTGTCATATAGATGATAAACCGATCAAATTTATCTTTAATAAATGTTTTGCAAATTATCTCCAATAGATTTTATGCTTGTACTTATTTTACTTAGTGATATTAAAACAAAATTTAGCTCCACTCGCTAACTATCAACATAATTTGAATGTTTATTTTTTTATTTTGCTGCAGGAGTTTTATTGAATATCAGGATGAAAACTATCCCATATGTTACTCTAACCTCTAAGCTAACTCCATGCAAAAATTCATTAAATTCTACCCGGTAGATATCAGTATACAAATCATTTAATTATATCAGTTTTTTATTTTTTCCAAAAAAACTACATGGAAAACCGGGATAAAAACTATCCTATATGTACCTTTGGGCTATAAGCTATCACCATTCCAAAATTCATTCATTTCTATCCAGTAGTTTTTGCGTGATTGGCGAACAAATTAACAGACAGACAGACAGACAAAAATTCTACTGAGTGGCTTTTTGGCCTCTGTTATCGATATATTAACGCATCCCATTAAAATTTTTCAGAAATTTTAATGTACAGAATTGACTTTTCTACTCTTTTATTATATATGTAGATGTAGATGTAGATTAATTCTCTTTTAATATATCGTATATTGCGTAAAAATATTAGGGACAGTGTCGCGCGTGTAATCATGATTGATTGTGGGTCCATTCCGTTTGGCAAAACGATCGTCATTTTATTGTTTTCGTTTAGCCGCTCTGGTGAACAGGACTTACAATATGTGCGTTGTGTCCCGGCGCTCAACACACAATATTTTGATTTCGAGAAAAAAATGAAGAATGGAGTGTCCTTGACTCTAGGTTATTTGTGACTAACTCGCTATGCAGGAAAATGTCAAAGTCATGAAAATGTCACAAATATTTTTCAAAATAACAATATTCTAAAAGTTTTTCAATTTAACTAGCGACCCGCTCGCGGCTTCGCCACGTGAACTACCACTTTCATCCTCTATTGCCTATTTGGGATTGCTTTTTTTTTTATAAAAGGAGGGTAGTCTATATTTGACTATCGTCACTAATTATGTTCATGAGAAAATCATCGATACATTTAGTGCAATGTCTATATTATTTGACAACATATAGCGATAACTGTTCTAGTAAGAAAACGTACGAAATCTGCTATCATATTATAGTAGATTTCGTACATATATACCATCTGGTATATAGTATTATAAACCGGTCATAATATCTTAAATAAACTTTAAGCTTTTTATTTTACAATTGTGTTACTTATTGATATTAAAAATAGCTTAACTTGCAAATAATCAATGCAATTTGACTTTGCCAGTTTTTTACTTTTCTGCGGGAACTGTTTTGAATACCAGGGTAATTTTTAAAAAAAGAGAGATGGCCTATGTTTGAACTTGCCTCATTAGCTATTTTCCTGAGAAAATTCATTCATTTCAGTCAAGGAGTTTAGATCTTTCATTCTCACTATATACTAAACATACATAAATTTCATCCACTGTTTCAACCTCCTAGGGTTTGATTTTTAATAAAGTAGCCTATATGACCCTGCATGTTCAACAATCTTCTTTACGAATTCCCGTCAAAACATAACAAATAGAAGAGAAACAGATTTTTGCATTTTTATAATAATAATTTTAATGAGTGCGGATATGTCTAATACAATGTCAACTATATAATAACAAATGGCGCTACCCGTTGCAGAAAACGTAGTGACATCTGTTGTCATATAGATTATATAAATAATATATATAAATATACAGATTATATAAAGTTTTATAGACCGGTCAAATGTATATTTAATGAATGTTATGCATATTTTATTTAATAATTATTTTAATTAGTGAAATTGAAACAAATTTAGCTTCACTCGTGAACTATCGACATAATTTGAATGTTTTTTTTAAATTTTATTTTTCTGCGGGAGTTATGTTAAATACCGGGATAAAAACTATCCCATATGTTGCTCTAACCTCTAAGCTAACTCCATACAAAAATTCATTAATTTCTACCCGGTAGATACCGATATACAAATGATTTACTTATATCGGTTTTTTATTTTTTCCAAAAAAACTACATAGGATACCGGGATAAAAACTATCCTATATGTACCTTTGGACTATAAGCTGTCACCATACTAAAATTCATTCATTTCTATCCAGTAGTTTTTGCGTGATTGACGAACAAATTAACAGACAGACAGACAGACAGACAGACAAAAATTCTACTGAGTGGATTTTTGGCCTCTGTTATCGATATATTAACGCACCCAATTAAAATTTTTCTGAAATTTTTCATGTACAGAATTGACTTTTCTACTCTTTTATTATATATAGAGAAGAGATAATTTGTTAGGAAATTTATTTTAAAAATGTATAAAAGTAGTTTCCCTCTGTCTATCCTGCTGTGTGCAGGATACATCGTGAAGCTAAAAAATAAAAAAAAAACTTTCCATAGAATTAATTTATTCAAAATTATGTACCTGTCACTCTGTAATGAGACAATCGTAACTAACTTTAAACGCGACGGTTCTGGGTTCGAATCTCACTCGAATGAAATTATTTTCAGGGTGCGGTGTTCAATTTCACCACTTATTATGCAATGTCCCAAACTCGAACGACAATTAGAGAAAGGAGTGTTAGGTAATAGAACATAATACCTATTGGTATTAGGTTCTGTCTTCCTTCCCTAAATAGATAAAAAGCCTAAAGCTGCTTTATTTGTTGACAACTACGCTATGGTGGTTTTACTAATTTTAATAAAACCATCGAATTATTTAAGGTAAAGATATTCCAATAACGTTGTGAAGCAGGCAATTTGTTTAGTTAAACGGACACAAGAATGTTCATTAAGATTAACTTGAATTCTTTGTGTTTTGCGGTAAAATTAGATTTTTCCGCTGATCTTCCGCGTCCATCTAGGAATGTAACTTGTGGAATTATATATATCCTTAGGCAGAAAGAGAAGTTCGAAATGTGAAGGCATGCGTTTATGCGCATTTCAAAGGGGCCCCTTGCTTGTTCAGAGACTTGCAAAACCTAGAGGTTTTGTAAGTCTCTTAACAAGCAAGGTCTGAACAAGCGGAACAGCATCTGACTATAAACGTTATAGATTGTGAGTTCAAATGGTATTCGAAAGAATTATTAATTAATATTTCATTTTTTTTAATTTCTTCGTTCTTATTAAGAATGGAAACCGCAGGGGCCCGCCACTTTTAACGAGAAGTGACGAACGGAGTGCCTTGGTAATTTTCCGCTAGGTATTTTCTAACTACCAATTTATGCAGGGAAAACATGAAACTGAATACTTTCTCTGTATGTTATGTAAAATATAAAATATATATAAATAATTAAATAAAAAATTGAAGACTGTAATATAAAACCGTGATACACAATATTTTAAATTCAAAGCGTAAACTAATAAAGCCCTAAATCTTTCAATTTCCAGGTCTCATATGAGACCTCGGTAGAGGTAGTAAAGCAAAATTGAAACTTGCTCTCATGCATGTACAAACAACACCACGTAATGCAATATTCCAGCGCACGACAGGTGTTCGCTGAAAATTCGAACATTTTCGCTGCTTTTCATTTTCATACATTCCCCGTTTGTTGGTTTAGTGCAGTAGATACATCTTAGTTAATCTTTTCTGAAAAGGAAATGTTTTTAGAAGAAACTTGTGCTTTTTTTTAAATTAAATTAATTAATCAATGTTATATTTTTATATATTATTCGTTTATATATTTATATATATTTCATATTTCAGTTTCATGCTTTTTGCCGCATAGCAGTTAGTCAGAGAGAATTTAACAACAAGACATTGTACTTTTACTTCTCTACTTGTACCTTTACCTTATACCAGAGCGGAGAAATAAAAACAATAATATTATAATCACCCTATGATATTTTTAACCGTATGGGAATCAAAACCATAACCAATCGTTACTACAGTCAGACCACCATAGACAAAAGATAGCGTCACGGTAGCCCCATGGCCTAATGATTAACCATTTAAATATTCAAAAATAAACTTTCGCCGTTTTTAGTCACTAATATATTTTAAATCATTTAAAAACTAATTATTATGCTGTGGTTGACTTCTATTACGAGGTACTTAGGAAAAACAATATAAAATTCAAAGATAATGCATATTTCATAAAGGGCAGATTTTTTTTAATTCAATTAAATTTTATATTTAACTAACTATGAATTCATACACAACGATGAAATTATACATTTTTATTATAAACTCTAAATTCGACATAATTTTATGTAAATTTATATTAAAATATATTTATTTAAATTTAAAAAAAAAACGGCTTAGTACTTTTTGGGTGAGAGAATAACAAACGTCCACTTATAGCCACAAGCTTCAATAGTACAATACAGTAGGCTAATAATACATTTGTATTTTTAAAATTGTATTTTTAATTAGAAAGTTTTAGCTCCTATGACATATGAGACCTATGTTAGTTCTAAACCTTTTTTTTTTTTTTTTTTTTTTTTTATCCTCAGGAAAATCCATTACGGATACCCGCCCGGGGTGGGGACCCGGACGCGGTTATGTGGGACTCCGGTTCGTTCCTCCGTTTACCCACTAAAAACCTGACGGTGCTCCTTACCCGCCACTAGCCCAGGTCTCGGGCACTGCCCCAATCGTCCGCGGACCTGGGCGGCATGTTAGCCCTAAACCTACAGTGTTTTATCATGCAAGATTAAAATTTAACCGTTAAGTTAATTTTAACTAGCTAAAGATTGCCTTAACTCTTCCTGACAGGTTATCCAGACTGTATATCTCAATTTACTAAGCTAATGTATCTGAAGTGCTCTCCCGAGTACTTAGGATTCCGTTCAACATTAATGAAAGTTGCACGATTTAGTTTCATTAAGCTGACTTATGGGACAGCTACTATAATTTAATGGATTTATTTGAAAAATGGACGTTTGATTTTATGAAATATCTGATTTTTAATATTGCCGACGGATATTGGAAAATATAGAAAAAAAACAGCATAATAGAAAAAACAAAACAGCTTCAAACTTTTTCTCGCCTAACCGTGTTTTCAGAGACTCCCTAGTATCAAAACACTCCTACACTCTTTAAACATTTTTTAAATTTTATTCCACACTTAAGAAAATTGAAAAAGACATTTAGAAAACGTATAAAAATTTGAACGCAGCGGGATTCAAACCCGCGCCTCTTGAATACCGTCCAGGCGCTGTCGCCCCTGAGCCATGCGTTCTAGTACCAGCTGCGCCGAAATTCTTATACGTTTTTTTTTTTTTTTATGGAATAAAGGAGGCAAACGAGCAGAAGGCCCACCTGGTGTTAAGTGGTTACCTTCGCCCATAGACATCCACAACATTAGAGTTATGGATGCGTTGCCAGCCACGGGGATGTAAGACAGAAGGAGGGAGGAAGGATGGGAATGGTGGGAATAGGGAAAGCTTATTTTTGTTGTTAGTACTCCTACACAGAAGTGTAGGAGTACACTCTCTCTACTCTCTCTACTCTCTCTCCACTCTACGTCACTGTACTTTCCGCCCGAAATCTAGACATTACTTGTTGAGTGGCGGAACTCAACGTCGCACTTTGTCTTAGATACTAGAGCGAAGGAACACAAATCACTGTCCCAGAAAGACTTAATCGTGGCCCAAAATTTACGCGATTAATCTGTTTTAAATAGTTTCATTTAAAATATGTAAAAATGGAGAAAATCAAAAATCTTACTTTATTTCAAAGTCGAAAAGTGAACAGGGTTTCTAAACATTAAATTCTTAATGTTTATTTTTTATGGGAAATAGGGTAAAGTTCCTGATTTCCATTAAAATCGAATTTAACCAGAGAAAAATAAAATATGTTTATTAAATTGGTATCAATCGTGACGCAGTGGGTTGTGGGTTCGATTCCCACTCGAGGAGTGAAAATATTTAATATTTCCATTTTCCGCGCTCTAGTGTCGAGATAAAGTGAGGCGGTAAATTCCGCCATTTAACACGTAATTCCAATTCGGCGGAAAGTGGGAAACGGAGTGTCTTAGCACTAGGTTTCCTCTGTCTACCCTACTATATGCGGGATACAGCGTGAAGTTATAAAAAGAACTCTTTGAGCTGTCAATTAACATTAAATGTGAATACTAACAATCCCACGAGACAATATCGTCGTTTAGTTAAAAAGAAAAAAAATCCTTTAACCTGAAAGCTTACCTAATAATTTAATCTTGAAAATATGTTAAAATTGTTCTTGTATTACAATTGTTATTTTTCTTCGTACTTTGATAAAATATTGAAGTTAGATTTTTTCTTGTTAAAATAAATTATAACGAGTAAGAAACTTTAATAAATTAAATTGTGAAGTGCTTGTAATTAGTAGCTTATTTGAATAAAGGTTATTTTGAATTAGGTTTTTACTAATAATTTTTGGTGGCCAGACGTGGCGCAGTGGCAGAAAGTGTGACTGTAAAGCGACTGGTTGTGGATTCGATTCCCATTCGAGGAGTGGAAACATTAAATATTTCCATTTTCTTCGCTCTAGCGTCGAGGTAGAGCGCGGCGTTAAGTTCCGCCATTTATCACGCAATGCGAATTCGGCGTAAAATGGGAAACGGTCGTACGACGTATAGTGTCCTAGCTCTAGGTTTCCTCTGTCTACCATGTTTTGTGAGGGATACAGCGTGAAGCTAAAAAAAGAAAAGACTAATAATTTTTAATTTTCACGCAAGTAGGCGTAGAAAAGATCTAGGTATCAAGAAACTCCGTTTTTCTCTTTCCGTTGAACTTTAAGTTATTTTATGATAAGAAAATAATTAAATTATGATTATTCTATCGAGTGGGAATGTAACACACAACCAATCTCGAACAGCCAGACGTATTCCCAATGCGCCACCATTTCCTAATGAATTATAAATCAATAAAGAATACAAGTCTTTACAAATTAAAAGCAAACATTTACTTTTGGAGGAGTAATTATTTATTTTTTATTAAAAAACGCGTAATTTGCTAAATGATATATTCAAAATTCAAATTCAAAATATCTTTATTCAAATACACTTAAGTAAACACTTTTGAATCGTCGTATGTACATAAGCTACCACCGACTCTGAAGGCAGTTCTGCTGATAAGAGCCGGCCAGAAACTCAGCAGTTGCTCTTTTGAAATATAAAAATTACAATTTTATTATACAATTGTTTATGCGATATTAATATGAATGCAAACGTGAAGGAGAGCGATTTTGCCCAGTCAAGTTATGAAGGCGCTACAGTATTTATACTCGTATAACGAAATGGTCTCGCAATTTTCTTTCCGTGAATTTCTACAATATAAATTTTAGTTTCTCGTATCTGTATTGTTTTTGAGGAATTGTTTCGTAGTATATATAGTGAAATCAAAATTTATCAAGATAAAATATTTATTTTGGTAAATTTTGAGCCAGTCGTGGCGCAGTGGCACAAGCGTGTGACTGTAAACGACTGGTTGTGAGTTCGATTTCCAATCGGGGAGCGGAAATATTTCCAGTTACTTCGCTTTGACACCGAGGCAATGCGCGGCGTTAAGTTCCGCCACTTAATACGCAATGCCTCCGATTTCGGCGGAAAGTGGAGAACGGACTGTCTTAGCAATAGGTTCCCTCTGTCTACCCTGCAGTATGTGGGATATAGCGTGAAGCTAAAAAAATATATTTATTTATTGGAATTTGTAACTGCACGCATTTTTCATTATTAGAGAAGTAAACAAAAAGAACTTAGAGTCAAGACACTCCGATAAAAGAAAAGATAAAAATTTGTGTCTTGAATATGTTTCCCTTTTTCAGTAAAGGTAGTCAACTATGTACCAAATTTTTAAAATTTCCGTACATTAACAAGTATTATATTCTAATATGTTTATATCTCTGACCCTCCGTTAAAAGTGACAACTCTTTCACATCATCGCCCTCCCTCATCCACTTTCAAGGAGATTTTTTATCGACACTAGCTAGGGACGTAATAAAACGAATAATTATGGAACGAATACTTTTGAAGTCGACCAGGCTCAGTGGGATATCATTTGTATAGGTAATGATTGTGGGTATGATGCATACTCTGAGGAATGATTATATTTAAATTAAATTCATTTCTCCGCTTCAGTGACAAGCCTCTAGGGTCAAAAAGCAGCGTAGAGTTCCGCCACTGAATACAGAATGTTTCGGATTTTGGCGGAAAGTGTAAAACAAAGTATACAAATAAAGTATAAGTACACTAGAATCTCTTTGACAAAAAAAGGTATTTCCTTTTATTTATTTTTTTGCTTATTCGAGCTAATATTGCTTAAAATATTTACACATAGAAAAAGCTCGACCTTTTTTCAAAAGCGCCCGCAGGTAATACAAATACTTGTTACTTTGTCTCAAGTGGAGGAAGTTCCGAGCTTTTCATTTTTAAAGACCTGTCTTAAAGTGTTTTGTAATAACTAATTTTAGTTGTAAAGAAAGAACAAAGGAATTGCCTCTGTTGAGAATACAAAGCTGCAAAGCGAGAAGGTAAGATTAAATTCTTTATTTTAGTATGTGATAAATTAAAAAAATATATTTCTGTGTGTGTATATATATATATATATATATATATATATATATATATATATATATATATATATATATACACACATAGCACAGAAATATTAATAATATAATAATATTAATATTTCTGTGCTCTGGTGATATAAGTAAGTAGGTTCAATGTTTTTTAAGTAGAAAAGAGAATGTTTTGATAACAGATTTTCTTTGCTCAAATCCTAGTATGACACTGATAACTAGTCTTACAATGTACATATGTATTTTTGTTTAGCTTCACGCTGTATCCAGAGTGCAGTAAGCAGAGTGAAGTAGTGTTAATATACTCCGTTCCCCACTTTCTGCGTAATTCTGAGGGCATTGTGTGTTAAGTGGTGATTGCGACTCAATGCCACAGTTTGACACGACACCACAGTTAAATAAATTAAAACATTTCCATTCCCCGAGTAGGAATCGAACCCGCAACCAGTCGCGTTTACAGTCACTCCTGTGTGCCACTGCGACTGGCCTCAACACTTAAATACATGATGGTAAAATTTGGATAATTTTTTCATGTTTTTTTACATTTTTCATGATAAAATAATAAAAAGTAATGTATTATAACTGTCTACATATATACTAGTATAAAAGTGTAATGACTAACGCACTCTAACCAGCGCCCTCTCGAATACCGTATTTGTATAAGTTAGTTACGAAGTTAAAATAATACTTTAAAATATGTTTAAAATAATAGTACTAGAAGCTGAATAAAAATGTAAAACATAAATATAATTTCTTTAGTTTCACGCCGCACACTGTAGAGTAGGCAGAGGGAACCTAGTGTGTTCAGTATTGCGTGTTAAGTTGCGGAACTTAATGTCGCGCATTGTCTAGACACCAGAGAGAAGAAAACCACGTTATATAATATTTCACCCCGAGTGGGAATCACACCCGCAAGCAGTGACGTTTACAGTCACACTTATGTTCCCCCGCGCCACGACTGGCCTCAACATTTAAAAACATGATGGTAAATTTTTTTAATGTTTTAACATTTTTTGTGACAAATTGAAAACAAACTAAAACTATAGTCGTAATGGCTAAGTGCCATAACCCTCTCGAATAGTACTTAATAATCTCGAATAGAAATAATACTTTCAAATAAATTTAAAATATATTTTTTGTATAAAACTACCTTGTATAAAACACTTTGGGTCCAGTCGTGGCGCAGAGGCACAAAGTGTGCCTGTAAAGCGGCTGTTTGTGGGTTCGATTCCCACTCAAAGAGTACAAACGTTTATTATTTCCATTTTCTTCGCTCTGGTAAAGCGCGGCATTAAGTTCCGCCACTTAACACACAATAACTTCGAATTCGGCGGAAAGTGGGGAGCGGAGTGTGTCAACACTAGGTTCCCTCTGCCTACCCTGTGTGTGAAGCAGAAAGCGTGAAGCTAAAATGAAAAGAAAAACTAGAAGCTAAATAAACGTTTTCAAATATTTTTTTAAATGAATATGTTATAGTTATCAAATAAATGCATATATTGTAAATAAATTAGATTCTAGGCCATCGTGAGTTAGAGTACTTAGATTATGTTCCATATTAATTGTGGGTTTGATATAAACGATAAAGTGATTATAATTTAATTACTCATATATCTACCTTCACGCTGTATCACGTACACATCATGTACACAGCAGGGTAGGCAGAGGAAACCTAGTGTTAAGACACTCCATTCCCCACTTTCCGCCGAATCCGGAGGCATTGCGTGTTAGGGTAGCGGAACTAAACCCCGCGCTTTACCTCGACACCAGAATTAATATTATTGATATATTAAATATTTCTCCTCCTCGAGTGGTAATCGAACCCACAACCAGTCGTTTACAGTCACACGTAGTGCAACTGCGCCACTCAATGTCTTAAATTCGGGCGGAACCTGCTATGCGCAAAATAGCATGAAACTGAGAAAAAAAATAGATAGATAGAAAGTAGTAGTCAAATTATATATTCTTACAATAGCATTTAGCATTCTATATAATTAAAATATCTGTATTCAAATTAGTGTAGCTTTTCTAAACTTGCTTTTCAATTTTTGGATATCATTAATATCATTTTAAAATGTTAATATACATTTGTCATTTACTAATACATAAAACCAACACTCTACAATATGTGGCCAGTCGCGGTGCAGGAGAACGAAGTGTGACTGAACTGGTTGTGGGTTCGATTCCCACTCGAGAAGTGGAAATATTTAATATATCCATTTTCTTCGCTCTGGTGTCGAAGCAATGCGCGATGTTGTGACGTGCCGCCACTTAATACGCAATACCTCCAAAAATATGCGGAAAATGGACAAAGGAGTGTCTTAACACTAGGTTTCCTCTGTCCATCCTGCTGTGTACGGGCGTGAAGCTAAAGAAAATACTCTATATTATTACAAAAAACAGAATCTCCCAAACGACTTATATTATTAGTCGTTACATTTCATTCAATACAGTATATTACATTATCCCAACCCATCAGCGCAGCCATCAATTCTATAGACCCTCGACCCAATCAAAGGTCATAAGAGGATAGAAAAGGAAGCAATTATCCACGTATATGTGCCACAAAGGACAAAGGGTATGCGGCTTCCTTCGATTCCGCCTTAGTTAACCTCGTTTAAACGCGATTTTTGTTACTTATTCTGTTAGAAAATTAATATTTGTTTAATATATTTCAAAGTGTATAGAGTGGCCAGTAGTGGCCCAGTGTGGCCAGTCGTGGCCCAGTGGCACAAGCGTGCGACTGTAAACGACTGGTTGTGGGTTCGATTCCCGCTCGAGGAGTGGAAATATTTAATATTTCCATTTTCTTCACTCTGGTGTCAAAGCAAAGCGCGACGTTACGTTGCGTCACTTAACACGCAATGCCTCCGAATTCGACAGAAAGTGGGGAACGGACTGTTAACACTAGGTTCCCTCTGCCTACCCTGCTGTGTGCGGGATACAGCGTGAAGCTTTTCCCGAAGTACCTGTCAATTTAACGAAGAAATTTAAATAAACAAATTCCCCCTAATGGGAGTCGACCTCCCAACTATCACATATACAATAGAACTCTATCACACCGCACCCCAATAACAATTTTGTAATAATTTATTTAAGAAATTCAAAATAATATCTAATATTAGTGGGTAAATTTAAATATAAAGCCATATTTAATTTTGTAATTAAGTACTTTAATGCAATAATTTTTATTAAAATTATACGTTATCATTATTCCTCGTATATCTTAGACCAGTGGGGTAGCGTATAACTGTAAACGCGATGGTTGTGGGTTCGATCCCCACTCGGGGGAGTAATTATAATTAAATTTTTATCTCTTCAATCTAATACCTAAGACGGAGCGCGGTTTTGAGTTCCTCCACTCAACACATAATGTCTCGATTTCGGATGAAAAGTAGAGAACAGAGTATCTTGACACTAGTTCCATTCTGACTTTGCGTGAAGCTGCTTTCCTGTCTATTTCTAAACAGTCACTTAAAACCACATAAATGTTAATCTCGGAAAAAGCTTCTTTTTTAAGACAAAATCGATCAACTTGATGAATTACTAATACCCACTAAGCTTGATGCACGTGCGATTAGATCCTTCGAGTAATGTGGCTGTGACCTATTTCCTTAAGCAATATATATATTCTTCAAACTTTCTTCCTATAAATTTTAAATTAAATTTAAATTTGAAACAAACAATGAAGTGTTGTTTTCTTTAATAAAATACTACGATTTTATGATTACTTTTAAAAAGTATAATTTAAACAAATAGGTAAGAAATATTAGAAATCTTTGGGGACAGTCGTGGCGCAGTGGCACAGAGTGTGACCGTTATGCGACTGGTTGTGGGTTCGATTCCCACCTGAGGAGTGGAAATATTTAATATTTCCATTTCCCTCGCTCTGGTGTCGAGGCAAAGCGCGGCGTTAAGTTCCGCCACTTAACACTTAATGCTTCCAAAATTCGGCGGTGCGATGGGAACGGAGTGTCTTAACACTAGGTTCCCGCAAGAAAATAGACAGGTAGGCAGAAAAAAGCCAATATACTCCCTTCCATTCAAATTCGAGACATTGCGCATTGACACGCGGAACCCAACGCCACACTTAGTGATAGTGACCATAGTAAAGAATAAATAATATATAATCAGTCCCTCGAGTGCGAATTGAACCTATAACTATCCCGAACTCATATATATGTAACTCAACTGTGCTACCCAAGCTTCAATGCGGGAAATGTATATACCTAACTAGCGGCCCGCTCGATTTCGCCGCGTGTTTACACACACTATTTCGTTGTATTGCAAACCTTGAGTGTGCATTTTTAAAAAATAAAGTATCCCATGTTTATGCTTGGATTATCAACTATATTTGTGCCAAAATTCATTACAATCGATCGAGCGGTTTAGATTTTTGATATATGTGAAGTTTATACTTTCCACCCTGTAGAGGTTGATTTTTGGAAAAATAAGTAGCCTATGTAGGACCCAGTAACTTTTACTACTTTCATTCTCAATTTCATTGACATCGGATAGGTAGATTAGCAGTGAAAGCGTCACAGACAACAGACTTTCGCATTTATGGTATAAAATATATGGATTGTAATAAAATCCCACGAGTGGGAATCGAACTCATAACCAATCGCGTTTACGGTTAGATAACACTATAACCAATTAGTAAGTATTATATATATAAATTAAATTTTCATTACTCAGTTAGCAACAAATTGCCTGTCATGTCCAGCGGTTATTAACTGGCGGGCGTTCGTGATGTATCCACATTTATATGTATTTTTATATTTTTTACTAACAAAACTTTTCATATTTCAATTACACTTACAATATTAGTTGTAAAAAAGTGTTTAAATTAAATAATTTATTGTATAAAGCGTTAAGAAATGTAATTTAGTAGGTTATTAATAATGTTATGATTAGACGTTACATTTCAGAGAGATAAATTATTACACGCATTGGAAGTACACGCGAGAAGTATAGCAGCGATATCTAATAAAATTTAATAAAAGTTTTAAGCCTGTCTTGAACTATCATCAGTTAATTTCTATTTGGTATATCGAAGGTATTAAATGGATCTTTTCAAATTTAGTTAGGTATTGAGGAGGTCGGACAGTGAAGGCGAGAGTTAATGTGAATTTTAAAACGACCCCTTAAGCTTACGCCTGAGTTGCAAGTCACCTGTACTATGCGTCCTTGGAATTTTAAGGAGTTTCATCGTTTATCTATTGACGTGTAAAATTTTCCCTATTTTCAATTTTGGAAGCATTGTGTGCTTTGCCTCGCCACCAGAACGAAGGAAATAAAATATTAAATATTTCAATTCCTAAAGTGGGAATCGAACCCACAACCAGTCGCATATACAGTCACACTTAGTGCCCCTGTGCCTCGCCTATTCGTATAAAATAATCATTGTTACATCACAGTATACATCACTGAATATCAAACACATGATAAAGCGTGTAATATTTATTAATTTTATTTATCTTCAATGCATTGTTATAAAAAATATAGATATTCTAAAGGGAAATATATAGATATTCCCATTTAAAAACTTACGGCCTTATTCATAAAAATGCTTATAGAACGCTTAAAACGTTCATTAGTTAAATGCTCTATAAGCTTATGAAACGTTCCATAAAAATGCGTATTCATAACAGTACTATAAACCTACTATAACTAATATACTGTTTATAAGCTAAAATGTTGCCACTACGATGAAATTGGCAAGAAAGTTTGTCAATCTTTGCAAATTGACCACAGATAATGTGTATAATTTTACTAAATTCGACTGATAATAGACATTATTAAGGATAATAACCATATTTTGTTGTTTGTGGTGCGATAAGCTATTGACATTTGTTTACTAGTAGTACGTACGTGTTAATTTAATTTTAAATATTACTCCATTACTTATAAAATGGCATCGGAATCAAAAATTGTAGAGAGCAAGAAAAGGCAGAGAAGTGAGAATTGGTTGGAGGAGGATAAGGTTGGTTTTACTGATACAGTTAATTCGAACACGTAAGTTTTGTTTTGTAAACATTCATACGCATGTTATGTTTCAATGCTTATGCTTCTACTCCATAGATGATCTTGAAAGAATTGCTGAGGAAAAGTATTTGTGTAGTTATTTTATTAACACGGCACTTAATGTTTCAGTTTTAACAATATGGCAAAAACCCCTTGAAGAAGAAGAAGAACAAATTAAGGCTCAAGGTATTATAAAAATGTCAGCTAAGAAGCTCAGGGTATTATAAAAATGTCAGCTAAGAAGCTCAGGGTATTATAAAAATGTCAGCTAAGAAGCTGATATTTATAGAAAAAAAAAACAAATACTAAAAACAGTTGGTAACCCACCACCTACTACAGAACCAGCAACTGGTGATGACATTTCAGTTTGGCTCCCTCATGAGTTCACAGTATACTCAAATTAATTTTACTCAGATAACCAGGTACATATAAAAATACGAACATTTGGCCAATTAGTGTTTCATTTTGAATAAAGAAATATTTATGTAATTATTATCAATTCTTGTTTAAGAATAGAACAGAAAATAATATAAAAGAAGAAAAAAGTATGTGTAATATATTAATATTATGAAATAAACAGCAGCACACAAATCTCACTCTGTCACCTATCTTATTTTAAATGATATTCATAAGTAATAAGACATGTTAAGTATAATTAATTGTGGTGAATGAAATATTAAATGAATGATAATACCACAATACCCAGAAAGTCATTTCAATTTTATTATTTTAGTCAATTTAGTTCAATTTTATTTTCAACAAATAATTTGATGGGAAGCGAGACAAAATTTATTTTCCATTATAATACATTAAATAGCTAATACTACCTAAAGAATGCTCAGCAAGGAAATCTGATTATATTCTTTTTAGATGGTGCATCCAAGTACTAGCACTAGCACACAATCTTGGTAGATTAAAGAAATGTGTATGTTGAATGAACTTATCTTTATTTTTATTACTATAATATATTACTAAGTTAGAATAACTAAAATCATTCAGTACTATCTTATATCTACAAGCAATATTAAATTTGGATTAACAAACTTAAATTTAATTGAAATAAATAAAATGTGTTAAGCTTTCAACAAAATAAGTTTTATTAATTTATAATACATACTTCTTTGGAAAACATATTAAAAAGAATAATAGATATATTACATTTTTGGTTACAGCATGACAATAAGCTCAAGAATAGAAGCAAATGTAATTGCTTACAGAAAGGAGCTTCCTGATATCCAGATGGCCGTAGAAAGGCAAAAATTAAAAAATTTAGAACAAAAACTAAATAATTCACTATTAAAGGAAGAATTACTCAAACGTAAATTATTGTATTACACATCTAAAGAATAAAATTTATAGAAATAAACTGTTTTTTATTAACCAAAATCTAACAAATTGAGTTCAGTGCACCAGCACGGGCACAAAGTGAACATGTAACAAGACTACTAGTTGTGGGTTCGATCCTCACTCCAGGCAATAAAGTATTTACTTCAATTTATAGTTTCATTTTTTTGCTCTGATGTTGAGGGAAAGCTTGGCGTTAAACTTACTATTTTATAAAATTTACTAACTAAAATTTCTTCTAGTTAAAACTTCACTTTATTAATAAGATTGTCTAATTGCATGTCTCCATGGTTAATCTACGCACAAGGTTTATCATAAAAGCAGTATATTTATGAAAGCGGTAACGCTTCCGAAACTCTTCGTCGTATAAGGAAAACGGGTCAACCCCTGCTTCTATACACTTTTCTTCGCTCCGAACTCTTCTCCATTATTGCTATCGTTTCCGAAGCATGTATGCTTTGTAAAGCTTTCATTTTAAATATAAAAGTGGAAAAATGACACAAAGCAATAATTATTACTGGATTGGATTAATAAGTTATGCAAATTCGATTAGCTAACATTGACGAGTCACTTACGTCAAATGTCATTTTCAATGATCAGCGGTTGAGAATCGGCCATTTTTTAACTTATAGAACCGCTATAGTAGGGTATTGGCCACGATAACTTTATAGTACGCTTATAGTACTGTTTAGCGCTAAAATGCTGTTATGAATACCATTTTTTGACGTTTCTCTTATAGTGGGCTTATAGAACACTTTAACTGTTCCATAACTTTTTATGAATAAGACCGTTAATATATAACAAAGTTCATAGTTTCCTATTTGCATTTGCTTTTAATTTTTTGTTTTTTCCATAATCTATTAATGTACAGTAATCATTAATTATAATAATTACGCGGCGAGTCTCGCCCTTCAACACTCAATACCTAATTAAGAGGTATCTAATTTTCCCAATATCTAATTTTGAGAGGATATTGGTGAATATCTTGACAATGACTCTCTCTGATCTGATCTGATCTCTCTCTCTCTCTGACTATTTAATTTTTTTACTGTTAATATTTTATTATTTACTCTTTGCATACTGTAAATAAGTATATTTCTACTAAAGCTGAAAATATTCATCATCTCGGCCCGATCTGTTCATTATATGTCAAATAATTGCGCAAAGCGTTCAACAAAATTAAACAAGAAATACTTTTAACATTCTTAAAATATTATTCACACAATTGCAATTTTTTATAGATTTTCTTAATGGCTCTTTTTAATAAAACTATTAGGGGAAATCAAACACACTAACTAACACCTTCATAACAAAAAAAATTGTACTTCTAAAATAAAAATAGACTAATCTTATTACATCAGTTATCTATAAGTTAAAATCCCATCAAAATTGGTCCAGCCGTTCCAGAGATTAGCCGGAACAAGCACACAGACGAACGCACACAGCAGGGTAGGCAGAGGGAACCTAGTGTTATGACACTCCCTTCCCCACTTTCCGCTGAACTCGGAAGCATTACGTTTTAAGTAGAGGAACTGAACGCCGCGCTTTCCCTCTGGTACCAGAACGAAGGAAATAAAAACATTAAATATTCCCACTCCTCGAGTGGGAATCGAACCCACAACCAGTCGTTAACAGTCTAAATTTAGTGATAAGCCGTTATTTTAATATACAGACATTACAATTTTACTTCTTTATATAGGTACATAGTCATAAAGTACTCGTATATAAATAACTGTGACGTTAGCATTTTAACAAACTAAGCCAAGATCAACTTCCTTCGCAAATAAGGAAAATGATTACAATAAAATTTTCATACAACCTTTTTATGTTATAGAAACGTTTGTAATGCAAAGATTTTATAATGAATACAGTACGGCAAACGTCTTCATTTCTTCGTATTTTAAAAAATAGTTTTGTGTTTGAAGAGGAATCGAACCCGCTACCTCATTCAAATCGTACAATTATTATTTCTCCTCTTTCATGTTAACATACTCCGTTCGGGAAGGCATTGCGTGTTAAGTGGCGGTGATTAACGCCGCGCTTTGCCTCTACACCAGAGCGAAGAAAATGGAAATATTAAATATTTCCACCCCTCGAGTGCCAGCTAAGAATATTTATTAATTTACTAGCGACCCGCTCGCGGCTTCGCCGCGTGGACTACACAACTGCTTCGTTATATTGCAACCCTCGGAGGACCCACTTCCGTTTTTGAAAAACAAAGTAGCTTATGTTTAAGCTTAGATTATTAACTATATTTATGCTAAAATTCATTATAATCCGTCAAGCGGTTTAGATTTTTCATATAAACTTTCATCCCCTATCGCAATCCTTTGGCGGTTGATTTTTGAAAAAATAAGTAGTCTATGTTAGACCCAGTAACTTATACTACTTTCATTCTAAAATTCATCCAAATCGGACCAGTAGATTAGCCGTAAAAGCGTGACAGACAAACACACAGACTTTCGCATTTATAATATAGGTATGAATTTACTAACTAATGGTCTGTTTTGGCGCTTTGTCTGACTGGACTAAGAAAATGTACGTTATATTTTATAGAATCTCTAATTATATTCTATTAAATATAAAACCTAAGAACCGAACTGAATGTCTTAAATTTGGCGGGTGATTGGCAAAGAGTGTCTTGACACTATTCTCTCTCCCTGCATTGTTATAACAAAAACCAATGGAAGCTGAAAAAAAACAACAAAAAACAAAGAAAAACATACATATGTTACATAATATTAAATAGATCATTTTAAACAAGTGAAATAATGTACATATATAGTTGTTTTACATAAATATATTAAGTATTATCATAAGAGATGTTATGGATGTAACAAAATGTTAAAGATTTTTTTGATCCAAAATGGATTAATTACATTTTTTCGAATTTGGATTAATTTTTTTTTTCGGGTGATTCGTTTGTTCGGTAATATCTGTTATTGTTAGGGTTATTGCATTTTTAGATAAACAAACATTTTTACAAAATTTTGGCCAAAAGATTTTCAATTGTTTTGTTTAATGTTACTTTAATCCCAGACGAATCATTTTTTTTAAAATTTGTTATTGACATTTCTTTACCTTTTATAATTGATTCATTTACTCTGTAGTGTTTATAATTACGGATATCCGATAGTTCCAATTACGGTTACGGAGCTCCATAACATCTGTGTAATCTGTATCTGGTATAAACTGATTACAAAGCGAAATATCAACTTAGTATCTAGGTACTATAATAATTTTGTTTTTGTTCTTAATAATATTTCTTATATATAAAAGCTACAAGTTTCACAATAAAATAAAATTAAATGTGATTATTTTAAGTATAACAAAATTATAAAATGTTTCTATAATGTTTATTAATATAAAAGGGGCCAGTAGTGGCGCAGGGCGCATCTAAGTGCAACTGTAAACGCTACTGGTTATGGGTTCGATTCCCACTCGGGGGGTGGGAATATTTATTATTTCCATTTTCCTTCGCTCTGGTGTCGAGGCAAAGCGCGGTGTTAAGTTCCGCCACTTAACACGCAATGCCGAGTTTGGCGGAAAGTGGAGAACGGAGTGTCTTAACACTAGGTTCCCTCTGTCTACCCTGCTGTGTGCAGGATACAGCGTGAAGCTAAAAAAAATATGTAAGTGATGACTTGCAGACATTATAATATTTACAAAATTTTCACATAAATATGCAATTAATTTTAACACATTAAATAATAATATAACAAAAACATCAATTAACAAGGCAAAAAAAAATGTAAGTCTTCAATTTTTCATTAACTCTTCGTATTTTATCTTCATATCCCGTATCGTAGACCAAAGACGGCCGTTAACTCCGGTAACCTAGCTTTATGATGTCTCAATACTCATACAGCTAGAAAACCAAAGATAATTAGCCTGTCCGTAGGAAAATTCACTAAGTAGTTAGTAGGTACTTCCAATTCTTTACTTTTAACCTCTTCTTTATTCTTGTGTCTTCTTCTTTCTTTTTGTGTCCTAATTTTTTCATTTCTTGACATGTTATATGGTTTTTACAAAAAAATGTTTTATGAATCCTAGATAATAAAACTTAAAAATACATTAATATTATATTATAGTGGCCAGTCGTGGACCAGTGGCACAAGAGTGTGACTGTAAACGACTGGTTGTGGGTTCGATTCCCACTCGAGGAGTGGAAATTATATTTCCATTTTCTTCACTCTGGTGTCGAGGTAAAGCGCGGCGTTAAGTTCCGCCACTTAACACGCAAGCCTCCGAATTCGGCGGAAAGTGGGGAACGGAGTGTCTTAACACTAGGTTCCCTCTGCCTACCCTGCTGTGTGCGGGATATAGCGTGAAGCTATTTAATTTAATTTAATTATATTATATTTATACTGGCACTGTTCAATATATATAATACAGAAGTCGTTGGAATCATTTCATCCATTCCAGACTAACATTTCACGATGGCCACGATCGTCAGACTTAAAGAACAGACCACAGAGAGAGAAAGAGATAGATAGATATAGTGAGTGAGAAAGAGTAAGAAAGAGAGATTATACTCTATAAGCAGGAAAAAAGAAAAAATATTAAGTAAAATATTTTTTTCATATAGAGATTATAGTAGCTCAAACCTACTTGAGACTTAACATTAGATATATTTCACACCAGCTTCAAATAAATTATAATATAAAAGAAATGCAAAAAGATAACATTGCTGTAATAAAACATAAGTTAAATTATTAATCTACAGTTGATATGTAGTTTCTGTCTTGTTTTTTTCATTTGTCAACGGCGACCAATCCATAATGACATCCTGGAATTGAAATAAAAATTATGTTAGAACGTGGGAAAATCTTTTATTATTATATTTATATGTAAATAAAGAAGCTTCACGCTTTTTTCTGCATAATAAGACAGTGAGACAGAATCTAGTGTCTAAATATTCCGTTCTCCATCTTCCCCCCAAAGTGAGAGTTGAGTGGTGGAACTCAACGCCGTGCTTTGCCTTGGAAAAAAAATATATAGGTTTTTTTTAGCTTCACGCTGTGTCCCGCACACAGCAGGGTAGGCAGAGGGAACAGTGTTAAGACACTTCGTTGTCCACTTTCCGCCAAATTTGCAGGCATTGCGTGTTAGGTGGTGGAATTTAACACCGCGCTTTGCCTCGACACCAGAGCGATGAAAATCGAAATATTGAATATTTCCACTCCTCGAGTGGGAATCGAACCCGCAACCAGTCGCTTTACAGTCACACTTTGTGCCTCTGCGCAACGACTGGCCCCAAAATGCTTTAGTCAACAATACCCATTTATTTTAAATAACAAATATTGAAGAAAATATTAAATTAAATTCTTATATATTTAATCTTATTCTTAGCAAACCACAGCTAAGAAACATATGTACAATTTCTATAGCCTATTATTTAGGCGTCAAGTTCCACTATTAAGCAATTCGGGCGAAAAGTGAAGAACGGAGTGTCTTAACACTAAGAAAAAAATGAAAACTGTAATTTTATACACCTTCAATATAAATTTAAAACTCTTTAAGGATTTCAAATTGTAAATTAAAGGACACGTCAACGGAGCTTTCAATTCCAATTAACTTTTTATCTCTCTCTAATTAAAAGAGTAAGTAATGGCCATTCAATGTAAATCGATCTTTGGGAATGAATTTTTAAAGGTTTATAAATAACACGTAAGTTGAAACGTTGAATTTATAACGCAATTTTGTTAGCATTTATTAGCCATTTTATTAGGTAAATACAGGTTTAGAATTTACTATATGTATAATATACGAAGCCATCATAGTACTGTGGAACAGGGCTTAAATAAAACCGTAGTGGTTGTGGGTTCAATCCCATCGAATACACGAAGAATTAAATTATTTTCATTTTCTCCTTCTTGAAGCCTTTCAAAATGTGTTGACTTCTGTCCCGAAAAAGCAGAAAACATAGTGTCTTGATACTGTATTCTGTACCTATCTTCTGACTATTCTTATATAAGGAAAACCACAGTGATAGTGAAAAAATTCAAAATAAAAATTTCTTCTTTCACTTCTACATAAGAAAAGCATTATAGGAAAACATAAAAAAAGTTGAAAGTTACAGATCTTGAAACTGCACATCTTGCATAATCTTTCTAACGGATAATAATTCTATTCAACTACGTCAAAATTCTGTTACTTATATCTTCTACCAACTCGAATCATTCAATTCAATAATATAAAACCAAAATTTGACTCAATTTTCAAATAACGAGAGGACAAAAAGTAAAGTAAATACCGCTTAGAGTCATCGAGCCCGAAGTGTAAATTTATTAAGTAAAGATTCGTCAGATCCAGAAATCTTTTCTCGGAACAGCTATTGTGAGATTATTAAATTTGGTCATACAAATATTGTGGGTGTGAACCGTGAAGTGCGAAGTCGTTGTATTTAGTGAAGCAAAACGTTGGGGGTATTGTGTTAGGAGCACGTACCTACCGCGTAGTAGAATAGCCAGAAAGAATCTAGTGTTAAGACACTCCGTTTTCTACTTTCATTTTTATCATATTAAAAGTCATCTTTTTTCAATTCCTTAGTACTTTCGAATTATCGTTTAATATATAAATGACAGTATTGTCGGTCATAACGGAAGCTAAGAACTGTCAATCAAGTCAAATTCAAATAGGTTACACAATAAGAGAGTCGAACCCACAACCAGTCCTTTACAGTCACATGTTTGTGCCACTGTGCTACGAAGTAGTTACTTAGATCATTTACTTTTTCTTCACTCTGGTACCGAAACAAAGCGTGGCGTTAAGTTCTGCCACTTAACACGCAATGCCTCCAAATTGGGCGATATATGGGAAACGGAGTGTCATAACACTAGGTTTCCTCTGTCTACCCTGCTGTGTGCGGGATACAACGTGAAGCTACTAGCAGACTTCGAACACACGTCAAAACAATATCAACAATACTTTTAAATAAAAAACATACAAACTAAAAAATATATCAAAAAATATATATAATAATAAAACATTATATTGACAATATAAATGTCTGTAACCGGTAAAAGGCAATTTGGACAAGGCAACGACCATTCTCGGCCTTGTGCAGTTTGTTTGGTTACTTTGGTCATTGTGTGAATAGACTTAGCTGATTTGCACTTGACTTCAAAAACAATTGTAAAACTTCACATACACGTAATATTTACAAGGTAAATAGTTATGAGACGGTACCTACGTGCATTTTAAGTTGATATATATGAATTTGAGTAAAGTTTTCCTTTAAATATATGCAGAATTAGGTATTAATGGTTTAAAAAAAATTGACGTGTCTGGAAATCGAATCTTTGACCTCTGTTTTGGTATTAAAGTGGATTTTAGTTTAAAAAAGGGTTAAAAAGCCGTTATGGTGTAGTGGGAGAGACTTATTGTAAATGCGGTGATTGTGGTTGATTTCCACTCGGAGGAATGATTATATAATATGTCAGATTTCTCCACTTTATTACTTTAGTATGGGGCCAGTCGTGGCGCAAATACACAAAGATGGATGTAAAGCGACTGATTGTGGGTTCGATTCCCACGTGAAGAGTGGAAATATTTAATATTTCCATTGTCTTCGCTCTAGTGTCGAGACAAACGCAGCGTTAAGTTCCGTCACTTAACATGCAATGCCTCCCGATTTCGCGGAAAGTAGGGAACGGAGTGTCTTAACACTAGGTTCACTTTGCCTACCCTGCTGTACGCGAGATACAGCGTGAAGCTGAAAAAAATACTTTAAGATAGGTACAAAAAGTGGAGAGGAGTCTTTTAACACTAAATTTTGGACGTAAAAGGTGAAGATGTAAAAAATAGTTTTTATTTAATGTTCTTAAGATTTTAAATTTGTTTAATATCGCAATTCGTGTTGAAATTAATCTTTTACTTCACCAGAAAACTTACTTATATATTTTACACGTTTATTCGTGCAAACACATTGCATGTAAATCTTTTTATAGTAACCTCACGATATAACCTTATGGGACTGATCCATGACATTTGTATACTTTGATGAAACGTAATTGAAATTAATCATGCTATATAAAAATTATTAAATTTTAAAAAGATATTATTTTATTTATAAATTGATATATTATTATAGATGTTTTTGTTTAAAAAAATACCTTTACTGCATAGAAGGGAAGTCAGAGAGAACCTAGAGTTAACACTTCCTTCTTCGCTTTCCACCCAATATCAAGAGATTGTGTGTTGAGTGGTGGAAAACAACCCCTGAACATGAAATCTGAAATGTAAATAATCATTCCCCCATTAGGAACAGCATTATCGTCAGTATAACCTAATTTAAACATCATAAAATATATAACCATCAGTAATATAACTAATTCATAAAACGACTAGTTACAATTTACGACTATAACATAAAAAAGGAGTTCAAAAACATTAAAACATAGCAATTTAAACTCAAATTTAACTTTAACGAGTGGCATACGAAGTGTTCACATCACGTCCTCACAAGGCAATTCCGACGAGGGACAAAAACACTGTATTCATACCACGCACCTATGAATACCTATAGCGGTGCGCCCACTATCGAATTTAAATTATGTCCATACAACGCAGTCGCAACCTTGAGACAAAAAAGTATGGCGACCTTCACTTTTCAACGGTCTTTTCAAATTGAAAATCTATAGCGAGACAATAAAGTTTTTAAGACACAATCTAAGTATAAAGGAATTCGTGAAAGAGCAAATAATTTATTATTAAATGATGGTTTAATGGTTTTCAAGTGTGGTATAACCTGATCTTTGATCGCATATGTTCTATATGATTTGATTTAAAAATATTCTCTATTCAGTTAATAGATAAATAACCGATAGATAAGTATTTAAAATTATTAAATCCTAATTCAAAAGTGATTTAAGATGCCGTAAGATATAAAATTAAGAAATATAAAAAAAAACAATAATAATCAAGCCTCACGCTCTTTTCGGTACAGCAGAGTCAGAGAGAACCTTTACTTTTCTCCCATCCGACATCGAGATATTCTTTGCAAAGTTTTTTTTTTTTTTTAGCTTCACGCTATATCCCGCACACCACAGGGTAGGCAGAGGGAACCTAGTGTTAAGACACTCCGTTCCCCACTTTCCGCACGATTTTAGGAGGTATTGCGTGTTAAATGGCGGAATTTAACGCCGCGCTTTGCCTCGATACCAGAGCGAAGAAAATGGAAATATTAAATATTTCCACTCCTCGAGTGGAAATCGAACTCACAACCAGTGGCACTAACGTGTGACTGTAAACAGTCACACGTTTGTGCCACTGCGCCAAGACTGGCCCCATTTGCTAAGTAATGGATCTTAACGCTGCTCTTAGTCTTATTCACTAGAGTAGAAAAAAATTAAATTATTCCTTGATCATTACTTCGAGTGGAAATCGAACCCACAATCAATAGCAATTACACTCTTACCTATCTCACTATACTACGATGGTCCACTATATTTCACAAATCACGTTATTTTATTATATTATATATATATATATATATGGTAATATAAAGATATCCGTCTCGTCTACAGTATATCCACAGAATGCATACACTCGTAGAACTGAAGGACGAAGTGCGTAACCACTAACGTCCCACCGTTCGTGACATCCTGTTAAATTCTAATTTCTGGAACGCTTGAATACTGATTCACACTTGACTCATAAGCTGTTTGCGATCGAAATATATTATTGTGTGTAATTTTTATGATGATTTTAAATAGTATTCAGACGTTATCCATACTTATATTATAAATGCGAAAGTCTGTGTTTGTCTGTCATGCTTTCACGGCTAATCTACTGGTTCGATTTGGATGAAATTTAGAATGAAAGTACTAAATAACCATGGGTCTAACATAGGCTACTTATTTATTTAAAAATTATCCGCTAAAGGGTTGAGATAGGGGATGAAAGTTTATGTTAGAAAACTAAACCGCTTGACTAATTGTAATGAATTTTGGAATAAATATAATTGATAAACGAAAGTCAAACATAGGCTACTTCGTTTTTCAAAAATCCACCCCCGAGGATTGCAACATAACGAAACAATTAGGCAGTCCACGCGGCGAAGCCGCAAGCGGGCCACTAGTGGATAATAAAATGATTGGAATCTCGTAAAGACTTACTTTCGTTTCGTACTACAAAGGAAGTAGCAGAAAAAAATGTGTTAAATATACAAAAACGACAAAAATATTTTGTTTTATTTTAAATCAACCGATCTTTAGTTTTTTTTATTTACTTTTAGTATTACCTCTTTTCGGGTCTATAGCTGTATACATAAAATACTCCGTTTCCTATTCTCCCCTTACTTTTTTGAGAACTTTTATGCGAGCTTTGGTCTAATAAACATGAAAGAAGTTATATATTTTTTCGCTTAGAATCAAACCCATCACCATAGCAATTACAGCCCTACCCCAAACACGGTCTTACCACACCACAATAACTTAAATTTAATTTAATTTTCAATACTTACGAATATAAAACTAAAAGACTGTTCACAACAAATCTTTGCAAAGTAAACGCAACAGATACAAGTAAACAGTTAAGAAACATAACTAAAGCACCAATTTCTCCATCCTGCATGATGTAATATCAATAATTGGTCAATTCGACTACGCAATATAAATTTAATGCGAGCGCAGACATGGCCATTTAAAGGCAATGTAATTGATGTGGAAATACAGTAATAGCTTATTCTATAGGGAACCTGTTTGCCGCCTTGCCAGCCGCCTTTTGCGTGTGGCGCCATGTCGGTGTGGTGAAAAAATTTAAGATTGTTCACTGAACTTTTATGAATTTGGTAAAATATATAAGGAACAAAAGATATATAATGAAGTAAGTTGAAAGAAATGGTAAATGGTAAGGCTTTTGTTAATAATAATGGTTAGGTTAAGAGAGAAAAACGTACAATGAATTTTAAAGGGACCCCTTAAACTTACACTTAAGTCACAAGTCTAAATGACTGGCAGACAACACACTGTCTTAGGCAAAAGGAGCTGAAATTTAGCATCTATTCTTTACTGAGTAGAGATACACACTAAGTGAAGATTTCTGAAAGTTTTTAAGGAAATATAAAATAAGTAGATTTAAAGATCTATATTCCATACAAATAAAGTTGTAATAAGTACTTACTATTCGGGCTTCTTTTTGTTTAAGTTCATACCTATATTATAAATGCGAATGTCTGTGTGTTTGTCTGTCACTCTTTCACGGCTAATCTACCGGTCCGATATGAATGAAATTTGGAATGAAAGTAGTAAAAATTACTGGGTCAAACATGCTACTTATTTTTTCAAAAATCAACCTCTAAAGGGTTGAAATAGGGGATGAAATTTTGTATGCTGCTTGACCGATTGTAATGAATTCTAGCATAAATATAGTTGATAATTTAAGCTTAAACATAGGCTACTTTTTTTAAAAAAAATGCGCCCCCGTTGGTTGCAATATAACGAAATAGTTCACACAGCGAAGCCGGGAGCGGGCCGCGGGACTTTATAAAGCAAGTAACTTAGCTTTACTCGACGGTCAATAAAAGCCTAAATTGTTATATGATGGTAGGTACAATAACTCTCGTAATAAATCGTTATAGTTGTTTGAATAATGGTGGAATTACAACACTTAGATTATGTTTTGAAGAGGCTTTAATGGACTTCTGATGAACTTTGGTTTTTGTTCATACTCTAATACAATATTTCGTAGCAAATTACATTATTAGGTACTTTTAATAAAATTTTGAAACATATACGAATTTTTCAAAATTATTGTTTTATGCTTTTTGTTATGTTTACGCATTATTCGAAGTAGAGAGAAGAAATATGTTTTAATATAAACCTATTTTAGGGTCATGAGGTGTAACACTAGAGAGAACACCTTACTTTATGGTTATCTTATAACAAAAGAAAATAAAAAAAAATATTAAAAACGTTCCTCAGATGAGAACGCCATATACTTGAGACTTACAGACGGCATTTATTTTAAAATAAATCTTAAAGTATTTACGTGGCACATAGGAACAGCGTATGACTGTAAAACGGCTATACTCGGCTCCACGGGCTCGATTCCCACCTGACGCATAATCGTACTTTTTTTTTTAGCTTTATGCTGTATCCCGCACACAGCAGGGTAGACAAAGGGAACCTAGTGTTAAGACACGCCGTCCCCCACTTTCCGCCGAATTTTTGAGGCAATAAATGTTAAGTGGCGAAACTTAACGCCGCGCTTTGCCTCTATACCAGAGCGAAGGAAATGGAAATATTAAATATTTCCACTCCTCGAGTCGAGGGAATCGAACCCACAACCAGTCGTTTGAAGCCACACGTTTGTGCTACTGCGCCAAGACTGGCCCCATATTAATTTATTTCTCCTATTCTTTAGAACAAGACATATCGCGGCGTTAAGTTTCGCCATTTAACGTGCAATGTCTCAATTTCAGACGAAAAGTGGGAAAACCCGAGTATTTTGACTCGAACTACCCTTTTTTACGCGAAAAAGCGAAGCTGATTTTTTGGCATTATCGACAAATAAAATCTTAACTTGAAAACAAAATCTGTATAGTAGACGTAAATAAATATATATTTGGGTTCAAAATTATTAAGTGGATACAACTTATATTGCTTTCGTCGCGAAAGAAAATCCTTTTGTCGTCGTCTACCGATAACCGATTTATCTCGTAACTTTGGAAAGGACCTTATCGCGTCACTCGTTCTTTGTTTCTTCATTTTATTATTATTATCTTAAATAAATGACGTTATGTAAAGACTTTGTAGACATTTTTAAAGTAAATTAAGTGTGCTTAACAAAAATATATGTTTTTTTTATAAAGAAATAATAATGGTTATATTTTTATCCAGATCAAGTCCAAGACGTCGTGCCTTCTAGAGGACACGTCGTGGAAAGAGACACCATGATGAAAGACAGCGTCTGACTGTAATCGTGATGATTTTAATTTATTTCCTGTTCAAAGGAATTATTTATTAAATTAAGTATTTAAATAATTATTTTTGTTTTTGTGCTCTGCTAAGACAAAATGCAGCGTTAACTTGCACTACTCAACAAAGAAAACAAAGCTCAGATTCGAAGTTAGCTTTAAAATAAATTTGAATATCAAATAATCAATTAAAAATCTCCGTATTGTACTGTAATAAATGCAATTCCTGCATGAGGAATTCTTAACTAAAATGTATAAATGTTATTACTAAAGATACTAACATAAGTAGGTTTAAAGTAATTGTAAGTCATGGATATCTCAAAACAATACTCGTAATATATTAGATAATATTTAAAATTAAATGTACAAAGCAGAATAAAATGTAAAATTATAATTATTTGAAAAGATCAATTATTGAGTTTCTCATCGGCTTTACTTAGCAGAACACTTCCGAGCCGGTAACCTCTGTAGGACTACAATATTGACATTTAATATTGAGTTCGATTCGATTCGTAAATCCTTGCAATAAAGAGGCCTATTTAAAATAAAATAAAAAGTATTTATTGTAAACAATCACAAATAACAACTAAACTAAGGTTTATTCTAATTTTAATAAAAAATAAACATATATTTTTTTAATAAAACACTTTATATTCCATAAACGGTTGTTTATAAAGAGACTTTGTTGCTTTTACATAATCACATCACGTAGTTCATTCAAATTTGAGAAGCGCATTTGAATTCCCGATATTAGGGATTCACAAGAAACTAAACTGTTCGGCGTTACATATTTATTATATCTAGGTATAGAACAGCTGTTGTGTGTTAATACATAAGTTAAAAGCGCAACTCTTTTGTAGATTTTTTTAGCTTCACGCTATATCCCGCACGCAGCAGGGTAGGCAGAGGGAACCTAGTGTTAAGACACTCCGTTCCCCACTTTCCGCCAAATTCGGAGACATTGCGTGTTAAGTAGCGGAACTTAACGCCGTGCTTTATCTCGACACCAGAGCAAAGAAAATGAAAATATAATTTCCACTCCTCGAGTGGGAATCGAACCCGCAACCAGTCGCTTTACAGTCACACTTTGTGTCTATGCGCCACGACTGGCCAGTCTATTTTTAAGTATATATTTTTAAAATAAAAAAAAAAGTACATTACTTAGTAAACTATTTATCCAAGTCTGGCTTGTTAATCTACGTGTACGTAACTACTAAGCTGATAATGTCATATTTATTTATTTTTTAGCTTCACTCTGTATCCCGCACACAGCAGGGTAGGCAGAGGGAACCTAGTGTTAAGACACTCCGTTCTCCACTTTCCGCCAAATTCGGAGGCATTACGTGTTAAGTGGTGGACTTTAAGGCCGCGCCTTGCCTCGACACCAGAGCGAAGAAAATGGAAATATTAAATATTTCTACTCCTCGAGTGGGAATCGAACCCACAACCAGTCGCTTTACAGTCACACTTTGTGCCTATGGGCCACGACTGGCCAATCTCACACCTATATAAACCTTATTACTCAGTGAGATATATCTCAATATTTTATTAAAAACACACATTTACTTATCAAACAATAAATTATTCTACGTATTTTTAATTGATTCATTCTTCAAGAACATAAAAGGAGAAAACATAAGCCCCCCCCAATTAGTTACATTCGCAAACAAGTACAGTCGTGGGAAATAGCAAATCGATAATTATAATAATAAACGTTCAATTATTCATTGACGGCATCATAATTATTCTCTTCATTCATATGCGTGTTAATAACGAGCGCCATCGCCTTACCGAGTTCGGAACGTCATAATAACGTAATTGTTTGCCCTTAACTGTTGATAGGTGACTAGATTTAAAAAAAAATTTTTTTTTTTTTAAACATTTTTAAAGTGTTTTTCCGCACTTAGGAAAATTGAGAAAGACATTTAAAGAAATCGTATAAAAATTTGAACGCAGCGGGATTCGAACCCGCGCCTCCTGAATACCGTTCTTTAAATGTCTTTAAATGTCTTTTTTAATATTATTTTTTTAATGGAAACAAGATTTGGCTGATATGTCAAAGTGACAAGTATGGTAAAGAAGCAAATAATGTTATAAATATAGATTATATATAGAATAAAAAAGTTAAAACACATTACTTAAACAAATTTTTGTAGTGTGTTTATGTAAAAAAAACTTGTCTGCCTTCATTCAACATGGTACTTACATATTTTTAAGGAAATTAGTAATAAATAACAAAACAATAAAAAATAAGAGGAAATATTGTTAAGTTCCTATTCATGACGTAAATGAATATGTTTATTAAAACGAAATTAATATGAATGAAAAATACTTATTTAGCCAGAGAGCCTAGTGTTAAGACTCTCCGTCTTACACCTTCCGCCAGAATCCGAAACAATTTAGTGTTCAGTGACGAAACTCAATGTTTTTCATGTCACCAGAGCGGAAAAATAAAAATAATTTAAATATAGTTTTTTAAATATTTATAAAGTGTTATTTCACACTTAGGAAAATTGAAAGAGACAATTAGAAAACGTATAAAAATTTGAACACAGCGGGATTCGAACCTGTGCCTCCTGTAAACTTGAAACTCACTTTGTCCAAGTGAGCATCGAACCCACAACTAGCCTATACACCTATACAATCAGACATTGTGATGAATTTTAATATAATTTTAAATATTAGAATAAAACTGTCAAAGCGACAATTATACAAAGAATTAAAACATCAATGTGACGTTAACTAAATATGGATATGGTATGTAATTGTAGACATATCACTTTTTATAATGTTATTCACAGGTGTATCTCGCCGAGCGGAAACGCCAGGTGAATGAAGAACATGAACAAGTATCAATCGACGTATTTTAGTTGTTTCGCCAGTTTTTTTGTTAGATTTAGCTGGTTATTTTTTTTTTTGGTTTGTCTGAAGCCTTTAAAGTATGCTGGCTAATAATTTAGCCTGACTTTGTTCAGATGTTGTGTAGAAATTTTATTTCAATATATTTCTTAAGGATATATGTATGTAAGAAATGTGTGTGTTTTTTTAAGTAATCGCTTGCTATTTTAATAATAAAATAAAACTTAATTTTTACTGTTATAATATGTATTTTAATTAGATAGAAGACAGTGATTCCGTTCAGTCCATTGGTTCCGTTCTTCACTTTCAATTTGAATTACAGATATTACGAATTAAAAAATATAACTTTAACATTATAATGTACATACTAAAAATTCACACATTTCAATTATATTTTTACCAACATTCCGCCGGAAATGCAAAAAAAGTTAACCAACATTACCAACCAAAACGGGCAGAAACAATTTAAAATAATCATGCAAATTTTATACACGAGAGATAAAGCGAAGGAGGATTTACCCACGTCTCGTCTGACAGGTGATATACAACTACTGTGGATCAAATTTAATTGCAATTAACAATTAAAAATTGATCTATTTGTGCGAAAATATCAATTAATTTATTGTTAATTAACGTGTAAATTTTCAAAACCAATGAAATTTTAAGTAATGTGATTTTTATGTGATTCGCCACAGGCAGTAAGTCATAAATTAATATTTAATTGCAATTAATTTTCGCTCAACACTATAACCTATAACTCACAAAATGAAGGATCTGTATTGTACAGGTAACTAAACTAAACGGCCTTTGCAAGAACTCCCCTAAGAACCACCCTACCTTTATCAATACTCAAATTGGGTACAAAAAGTTTTTTTTGGGTCCCAAAATATAGTGATATAATACAGGTATACCTGCCTTCTTTTGCCAGTTACCTGCGGTCAGGTTGGAATTTAAAAGTGAAATAAAAGTATTTAGTTGACCATTATTAACTTTTGTAAATTTCAAATGTTATTTTCAAAAGTTTAAGACAACATAAATGGAATTTTAGATAAATATTTTCAAAGAAACCAATTTATTGTATTATTTAAGTACCTTGCAAATATATAAAAGTAATAATAATAATTATTGAAAGGATTTGTTTATCCTTTTTCTTAGCTTTATCGCTTTTATCCGCATAGCAGAATAGAAAGAGGGGACCTAGTGTCTTTATAATCCACTTTTCTTCCATCGTATTTACCGGAGAGAAGAAATGAAACATAATCCTTATGTAGGAATCGAACCTACAACTAACGTGTTAACAGTCAGACGTTGCCGATGATACTTAATATAAAAAATAAGAATTAATACGACTATATCCATACTTATATTATAAATGCGAAAGTATGTGTGCTTGTCTGTCACGCTTTCACGGCTAATCTACCGGTCCGATTTGGATGAAATTTACAAACAAAGTAGTAAAAGCTATTGTGTCTAACGTAGGCTACTTATTTATTTAAAAATCAACTTCTAAAGGGTTGAAATAGGGAGTGAAAGTTTGTATGAAAAATTTAAACCGCTTCACCGATTGTTTTGAATGTTGGCATAAATACAATTGATAATCCAGGCTTAAGCATAGGACACTTTATTTTTTTAAAAAATACACCTCCGAGGATTGCAATACAACGAAACATTCATGTAGTTCACGCAGCAAAGCCGCGAGCGGGCCGCTAGTATTATATATGTGCATAAACCAAATGTAGACGAGGCAAATTTACTATTTCAAATTGGTTACGAAATTGGCAATAAATGAGTCTTCAAATGTAGAACGCTCTCACATTTATATAGAAATCAGAGGTAATTTAACCATATTTGGTCTTAGAACTATAAACAACTGGTATTTTACAACTTAGAAACAAAACTTCATTTTAAAATCTTGGAAGTTTTTATTAATTTTGGGAGAAATCGTAAAATGAAGTGTCAAATATCGTTCTTAAAAATTTTGATCTAATCTTTTTCTTTAGCTTCACGCTGTATCCCACACACAGCAGGGTAGGCAGAGGGAACCTAGTGTTAAGACACTCCGTTCCCCACTTTCCGCCGAATTCGGAGGCTTTGCGTGTTAAGTGGTGGAAATTAACGCCGCGCTTTACCTCGACACCAGAGCGAAGGAAATGGAAATATTAAATATTTCCACTCCTCCAGTGGGAATCGAACCCACAACCAGTCGTTTACAGTTACACGCTTGTGCCACTGGGCCACGACTGGCCACAACAACTAACTGGAAACAATAATCAACCAATTCATTTTACTACCTCAATACAAAAACAACAAAAGCCAAAATCCATGTTTTGTAATCTCAAGCGATTTATGACAGACGCATTATATATAATCCCTTTGTTGAGAAGACAATTAAACTGAAAAGTCATTCTCCACTCAATCTTTATATTTTTTGAAGGTGCAATAAAATTTTATGCGCAGGTAGTTAGAGTCCACAATTATTATTATTATGCTACAGAGAATTACTGGTCGACAGGTATATGGGCTTTGTTATTTTTAAAGCTAGCGCTTAAGTGGTTTTACCGACCAGGTATTTTACCAGGTAAATATATTGTAAGGTCCAAAATTGGTACTAAAATAGATATGTTTCTATTGTTAGTAGAAATTTGAGTAAAAACTTTTTAAAAGATATTATTAATATACTTATTGAGTGTTTAAAATCTAATTTTTATATCTACCTAAGTAACGAATGTTAAGAAAAGTAAATTAAATTGTATAGAACTCATTTTGACAAGTCAATCTGTAATGACATTAGGTTTATACCATCACTAGTAGTTGTTTGTGAGAAATATTCAATAATACAAAATGGCGTGACTTTACTTTAAAAATATATCTAAATTTTCAAAAAATATCGTATTTTTACTCAAATATACATTTAATAAATCATTTTCACCCATATTATGATTCCAAAAGGCAATTTTAATGCAATTTCAGTCTTATAAAAAGAAAACCTACGAAACGAAAATTTATATAAAAGCAAAAACTTTTTGCAGCTGATTTAAAAAAAAAACAGTTTTTATTACAAAGACAGTACAAGTTAATAATTTGTTTGGAAGAGCGTGCGAACCAGTATAGATTGAACCGAAGATAAGGCTTCAGACGGGCGTCGTCCCGCGATCGTGATCATACTTCTAATGCACTATTACTAACTTTGCGGTAGGGTGACTATGTTTTAATAATATTTTCGTATATTTTTTTTAATATGCCATCTCTGAAACTCAAGCCGAATATTAAATGAATGTTATATTAAATTTCATAACGTAATAGCTTATAGAAAACTTGAATGGTTTCTTTAGAACTATTTTAATTCAGCAATTGAAAACTGCTGTTATATAGCAATTTTTATATAAAATGAAATATTTTCGTAAGTTAGTTGGCAATAATACTTTATTATAGCTCCAACAGTTTCATAATCAAACCAAAATGTATATTGACATACTTATATCAAAGAACTATGTAGTATTATTTAAGATATGTAGGCTTCAAATTAAACGATATTCATAGCAAAATGTATAACAACTTCTTGCTACAAAAAGCTATGTCAAAACATTCTTTATCTCAATTTAAATTGTATCAACTAGATCATAAACATAAAATAACTCCAGTTCTTTACGTAATTATATATTAAATATTATACTATAATTAGATACTATATAATTACTAAGTAAAAAAAACTTCAAATTTACACACATTTTGCGTTAGTAATACATTAAAGTACAAGTTTCTAGAATATTCTACCCATATATCATAAAATAATAAATCACAATAAGATTTAATTTAAGAACCTTTGGCTGGCCAACGTTTACCGAAGCATTTCTAATTTAATTTTGAGATACAATTAGTTAGTCGAACGATGCACGTTCCGTCCGTTCTGTTTCACACGAGAAATTCACGGTCACTGACTATGTAAATGGGGTAACAAATGACTAATTCTTGAGGTAAGAATGAAAATAAAGTTAATGCTTCTAAATTTTATTTTAATTTTAACTAGGTATATTATATTGTAGAACTAGTGATAGTCTTTTAAACATTTTTAAAGTGTTATTCCACGCTTAGGAAGATTGTAAAAGACATGCCGCTGCGTTCAAATTTTTATACGTTTTCTTTTAGTCTGTGTAAAGTATGTGGCTTTGTTATAAGATTAAATTTAATATTGAAGACAAAACTTAAACGTCTATAAAATTCTAGTATATATTTTTAAAAATCTTATTTTTGTGATTATTAGAGTGATTATGACGTTAAATTTATGTTTATATACCCCACTATAATATTTTAAGAAAGCTGTTTATTTTTTTAATACTAAACAATAATAACATGCAATATTAATATCAATCGGTTATTGTAAATCATATTTAATTCATTCAAAACATAATTTTAACATAATTTCGACAATAACTAAAATCATTAAATATCCACCCAAAAATCATAGCCACAGTACAAATGTATTTTTTCCAGGTATATTCTTTAAGGTGGTTTCACACGAACACCCACACATTTACGGTCAGTGAATATGTAAATACACGAACCTCCTATAGGAACAATGCGTAACGGACTTACGAAATCACTATCTCTATGTACATCTTGAAAAATTTATAGACCTCATATTACGAGTATAATGGACTTCAAAGATATTAATATATGTATGTACAATTATAGTGAATATTATTTATTTTTCTTTTTGTGACCAATCGTAACCCAGTGGCACAAGCGTGTGACTGTAAACGACTGGACGTAGGTTCGATTTCCACTCGAGGAGTAAGAAATATTTAATATTTCCATTTTCTTAACTCTGGTGTCGAGGTAAAGCGCGGCGTTAAGTTCCGCCACTTAACACGCAATGCCTCCGAATTCGGTGGAAAGTGGGGAACGGAGTATCTTAATGCTTAGGTTCCCTCTGCCTGCCCTGCTAAGTGCGGGATACAGCGTGAAGCTAAACAAAAAAAAATCATTTATTTTATGTTACTTTAAAAGTTTTGGATACTGTCCAAGTGTCCTAGGTAATCTATCCATACTTTTAGATTTTTTTCAGTTTACGCTAATATCCTGTGTGTTCTCTGCTTTCAACCGATTTCAAGAAACGCATGCTTAAAAACTCTAATCATTATACGAAATTCAAAAAGGTTTAAAATTATTTATATAGTAGTTTAATAATCGTTAAGTTTCTTTTGTATCATATTACGTATCAAGTATTTATAGCATAATAATACCAAGAAACAAAAAGGACGAGCAAAACTAAAAGTTTTATGTATATTTTTAGAAGAACTTGTGTTACAAGTGATGGGAAAGGAATGCGGGGACTCGGCCAAGACAAAGTTGGCGAACGTTAAACATTCTATGTTAAATACACAATAAATTGTAGTTTGTTAGCCAAAACTTATATTATTATGATATGTCTGTATAGTAATTGTTTAAAACAATTGAAGATTTTGATCGATTCGCTTAAAATTATTGAAAAGTACTAAAAATGATGCAAATGATCGTAAAATTCTTTTTATTTCAAGTAAAATTTTTAAGAATTTTATTTTAAAGTAATATTTTAGGTTTAATTATTACTCTATAGATAGTAATTAAATTGACAATTCATACAATACACATGTTTGCAGCTATTAACGATTTTAAAACCACAGTTCAGAAGTAATTGACCAAAAATGTTAAAGGAAATGTTAGTTTTAAACATAAAATCTTTAAAAAATAATAATTTTAGATGGTTTCCTAAAGGTACGAGTTCGAATTCTGCTGCGCTCAATTATACGTTTATTAAAAATGTTTTTACAGTCTCCTAAATATCTAAATACCACTTTAAAAATATAAACTTTGCACTAACATTCGAGAGTTTAAACAAAAAACTAATCTATATTCAACTAATCTTTCAATATTCAGCCACAAGTAATTATATTAAAATCATTTACAATTACGTATGTAAATTCTATTCATATGCGTCTCACCCCTCTCACTACAAAAGACTTCAACGCGCTCGACGTTTTCCAGAATAATTAACTGCTGTGCATTATCTTCACGCTTGCTGCTTTTTTGCCAGACTTATAATATGAAGTATAATAGTTAAACTTAGTTTTAATTATATTTAAAATTGAAATACTCAATCTTAATTTACTGTATTTAATTATGAATTAATTATTAAATTGTTATATTATATTTGTTTCATTTTTATAAAATGTATTCCAAAAATAGTACAGTACTTGTTAATATCATTATATTCAATTGCAATATCTATAGAAATTATTTCTTTTCTCTCTTTTAGTTCTCTTTTATAGATCTATTTAAAAAAAAAACAGTTTAAAAACAGATTTTTCTATATAAAAGAAGTTAATTGCCTAATAACTGTATCGATAATTAGTTTCAAGCTTTCATCATCCATAGCCACTATAAAACTGTCATACAAAACATAACCTACTATGATATTCCACAATGGTAAGCGTTATTCATCATTTTCTCATTTCACGCGATATTTCAAAACGACGAGAAAATCGGCTAATGACAGTTAACGACGGAATTTCTCAACTTATTCATTAAGTTGTCCGGTAACAGCGACTTTCTAATATCTAGCGCTTGGTTATACAGACAGTGCCTAATAGTATACATAATATGTAACAGATTGCCTGTTACTACTGTAAAATAAACTAAAATATATATTTGCAAAATGATTTAGATACATTATTAGACTAACCAAGTCAAAATGTGAATTATTCAAAAAAAATATCGACACACCAGACACGTATATTTACTAAATACCGCTAAATTGAAAGCTAAACGGTAAACGCTAAAAATATGAACAAAGAACCTATTATTATGAAAGAATGACACTAAAGGATTTTTCCATGCGTCATAAGATTTTGGCGTAGCGCAAGAGTTCGCGGCGGTCAAGGCCTGCGTGGGCTAGACGCAACCCGGATGCTTAAAAAACTTGACGTACATTAACATTAGATATATGCAAATCTGATATGTAAATCTTGCAACGACGTCTATAACATAAATACTCAAAATTTCAATAAAATTCTCGTATAGTATTCGAAAAAAATAAAATCTATTGCGCTTAAGAAAAACTCACCTGCGCAGATATCGCCGTATCCGTCGATTGATCTCGTGCAAACTCAAGTTGCGGCACGGTTGTAACATGGCGGGTACCTCGCTATGTACCGGACACCCGAACTGCACGTTGTGAAATGATATACCCTGCCGTAACCAAAATCCCGTCGAGTTCGGCGAAATTGAAACGTGAAATGCACAGGATCGAGATCAATGGCAGAGTTGGTTATGGCAGAGGTGCGCAGGCGCCGGCCGCAGCCGTGCGTGCCGTGTAGAGCGAGCGCGGCAGTGCGCGGGCGACTAACCGCCTCCCGCCCCGTACCCCGCCACTCCCCTCCCCCGGCGACACCCCCGCGCCCCCTCTCTACCCCCCGCCACCCCCCGCCGGCCACTTCACTAGATGACCACCTCGAAATCCACGATGACCACATACAACTCAACCGATCCGATATTTGAATTTCAATACCTACGAGTGACGGTTGGGTCTAGTTTAATTTTCCTTTTCCCGCCTTTTCGCGAAACAAACATGGCCGAAATTCCACAATGGCGGCGCGCGGACCGGTTTAGGGTTTGAGGCGATTTCACGAACATTCCGAAAACTCTTATTCTTATATATCAATATACAAAAATGTTTGTACGTCCTCTCGGCTGAGACAGCCTCGTGATACTGAAATAACCGGTTATCCAGCAGTTATATTCAAAGATTCGTAACGACTGTCTTTTCACTGGTAGGTATTTAAATTTGAAAGCCGTTTGTTAATTTCGGTGTAATAATTATGAATATAGTGTAGCACAACCGGATTGGATAACTCAGACGCCATCTTTAGTAAACTTATACGATGCTATCCTTTGAAGATTAAATAAGTAATAAAACATTTTTTTAATGATTTTACTATATAATTAAGAAAGTTAATTGAGTAAAAATTGTATGTACCTACAATACTAACAATAATAAAAATATAAATTTAAGTGTATTCTACACAAACATAGTCCTATGTAAACTAATCCTGGTACAAAGGTATAATTTTACTTAATTCCTACACATTTATCTCTTCAATTTCTCCAACACCCACTCGAAGTGAGTCAATGTATTGATATTTTCAATTTAACTCCGTAATAATAAGTCAACGGTGTATTTAGCAGAATACTTAGTACAAAATATTTATAAATATTTTTGTCTCAAAAGGCGTTTTAATGCTATTTTTCAATAAAATAAACTAGATTTTTTTTTTAAATTGGATTTTTTTTTATTTATAATATCTTAAAAACAAGAATAGCTATCACAGCGCTGTGGACACCGTGGATAGATTTTAAACGCGATGGGCTATCGTGGGTTCGGTCTGATTCAGGTATTTTTTTTTCACTGTTCAGATAAAGCGCAGCGTTGAGTTCCACTTCTCACTATATCTCAACTTCCGGAGGACAGTTGAAAGATGGAAAAATGGTACCCTAATATTAGGTTCTCTTTGAGTACTTGGTATGAGGCAAAAGCGTGCTGTTGCTTTTATGTGCCTTCAGTTAGTACAGTTAGTAAGCATTTAATTTCATAATTACATGTGTTTATGGATCTCACGCAATAAAGTATTGGATAAGATGAATGTATCAAATAATTGATTTATCACTTTTGATTTAACATTTTCACATATTTAGGAAATTGAAAAAGACGTTTTAAAAATACATGTAAAGGCTTGAACGCGGTATTCGAACCCGCGCGTCTTAAAAACCGTCCTAGCATAAGGAAAGTAGTGTTAACATTTTTTAAGTATTATTCACACATAGAATATACAAACAAGGGACTTTATATTTTAAGTGACGTTCTATTAGTTAGCTATATTAAAGATATGTTTTATTTATTTATTTAGTAAAATAGTAGTTAAGTCTCGTTGCATAAACAGATTAAAATTAGACACTTTTAGAAATACAATATTCTATCATTAATTGTCATTTTTTTTATTTTCCACTGAGCAGGGTAGGCAGAGAGAATCCAGTGTCAAGACACTCTGTTCTTGAATTACTTTCTGCTTGAATTTAAAATATTCTGTGTCCACGGCGGAACCCTTCGCCTTATCAGAAGGAAGAAATGAAATAATTAATATTATATCTATATGATATTTATAATTTTTTCACTTTTTAAACCGGATTATTTAAAAACGAATACTTCCTGGATTATATACCTACTACAAAGACATATTTAAAAGATGAAACACGTTCAATTAAATGTTATGATTATAAGGAAAATCTACTGATTCATTCGAAGCGCCTCTAAATATATTAAATTTACCTTATGTTAGCCATAAGTATCACAACGTCTGACTGTAAGCGTTAGTGGTTGTGGGTTCGATTCCCGATAATAATAATGAAGTTATTTCCATTTTTTCGTTTTTGTCCTGTTAAGTGTCTTTGCTTTCAATTCCGCTTCTCAATAAGCAAAGGCTTGATTTTTCCACATATGTAAAATTAGCTAATTTTACATTTTTTTTTTTATGAAGGTACATATGTTAACCGGATTTATCGCGTATGTTTTGGTATTGAAAAATATATTTTAGAAAGCCTGTGACAACGAACTACTAAAATGTTCTAAATACCTTTGGATTTCCCACATAGCAGACTAGGCACAGTACCTAGTGTTAAGAAATTCTGCTCTCTGACTTTTCGTCCATATTCGAGACCAATGTCTCGTAATTTAATAATTCCTACGAGTGGGAATCGAACCCGTCATCATCGCACACGTACAGTCAGACGCAGTTACTGTGCTAAGAAGGCCTGTAAAAGCAGCAGACTTAAAAAAATCTCTATGAAAATCTTGTATATAAAATGTTTTTTTTTAATTTTGAAGTGGTAGATTTTCTAAAGTAATAATAAATCATTTTATTTTATATTTCATCAGATTTTCTTGGCTGTAAACGACTGGTTGTGGGTTCAATTCCCACTCGAGGACTGGAAATATTTAAATATTTCCATTCGCTCTGGTCGAAGCAAAAGCGCGGCGTTAAGTTCCACCACTAAACACACAATGCTTCTGGATTCGGCGGAAGGAGAAGAACGGAGTGTCTTAACACTAGGTTCCCGCTGCCTACCCTGCTGTGTGTGGGATACAGCGTGAAGCTAAAAAAAATATATTTTCTTTCATAGTTATGTAGTTTGATAGATACAAATGTAGTCAAAAATATGTAACCTTTTAATAATCCCAAAATCCTTTGACGTGTGAAAAAGCGAGAAGCTGCTTTTTCTCTCTGTCAATTTGTAAACTAAATAATAGTATAACATTATATACTTATTTATGGTATTACTTTTTTATTATTTCAACGCTTTAGCTAATTGGATATGAGCATTAACATAACTAGTTGATTGCGGTTGTGAAGATGTAAAAAATATACTGTTATTATTTTTAAGTATTTTTAGTATTTTAAGAAAGTTGAGAGCATTTTCTCAGCTTCATATTTTTTTAAGCATAGCAGGGTCTCCAGAGAGAAACAAGTGTCTTGGCACTTCGCTCTCTCTAAGCAACTGCGTTCTCCACCTACCACCGAAGATCACACATTCGAAACATTATGTGTTGAATGGTGCACCAAGGTGATAAAAATACAAATAGAAATATAGGGGCCAGTCGTGGCGCAGTGTCACAAACGTGTGACGGTAAACGACTGGTTGTGGCTTCGATTCGCACTCGAGGAGTGAAAATCCATACTTATATAATAAATGTGAAAGTTTGTGTGTTTGTCTGTCATGTTTCACGGCTAATTTAACGGTCCGATTTGGATGAAATTTAGAATGAAAGTAGTAAAAGTTACTGGGTCTAACATAGGCTACTTATTTTTTTCAAAAATCAACCGCTAAAGGTAAAATAGGGGATGAAAGTTTACATGAAAAATCTAAACCGCTTGAGCGATTATAATGAATTGTTAATCTAAGCTTAAACATAGGCTACTTTATTTTTCAAAAACCCAACCCCGATGGTTGCAATATAAAGAAGCAGTTTTGTACTTCACGCGGCGAAGCCGCGAGCGGGCCGCTAGTATTTAATATTTCCATTTTCTACACTCTGGTATCGAGGCAAAGCGCGGCGTTAAGTTCCACCACTTAATACGAAATGGCTCCGAATTCAGCGAAAAGTGGGGAACGAAGTGTCTTAACACTAGGCTCCCTCTGCCTATCCTGCTGTATGCGGGGTACAGCGTGAAGCTAAAAAAAATGGAAAGTTTCCACAATTTAGTATGAAAAGTACGTAAAATCTAAAGAAGGAGAAATAAGCAAAATAATAATATTAGTTAATGTTTGACATACCATAAGGCGTGTACATTTAAGCGTCTAATATATTTCTAGTCTTAGAATACTTTCTAAATAACTATAACGTATATACAGTAAAATTGTAGGACAAGGTAATGTTTTAGTCATTTAATAGACAACATTTTCCTCAATAACAGCTGAGTAACAAGATTTACCTTATATTCAATGAGTCAACATACAGTTTTTGTCTTTCTTTCTAGCTACCCACTTTATCCCGCACATTAGGGTTAGCAAAGTAATTCTATTGTAAAGATCTTTCCATTCTTTCCATTTTCAGTCCAAAAGCGGTACTTTATGCGTTATACGAAACTGGCCGTGCCTTGTCTTGTCATTAAGTCCAGTGGAAATCGAACTGAAAACTACCGAGTCTACAGTCAGACGCTGTCACACCAGGCCATAAATACCTAATCAACATTTTATTAAATAAAAAAGTATTATATTTATTTTAATATTAACTATTTCAAAATAAGTAAAAAAGGCCTGTACCTTATCTACAGATCATATGTTTGTTGAATCATATAATAGTATATTTAATTTAAAACATATATTAGGCCTCCATTCGAAGTCATACGTAAAACTTTATTACATATCATATATTTGAATTGACATTATTTCACTTTTTTTTAAGTTTTAGTTTCATAAAGTGTAGTTTAGAATTATATTGTCCAAAATAAAATAACTCTGGACCAAAAATCAAAATTAAAAAATTAAAAATCTTCCTTGACATAACTGTAATGATAGTAACATCTCGGTCCGTCTCGATCCCTAACGTTTATAATAATTAATTTAATTTTAATTTCATACAAAAAATTAACAATTTAAGAAATAAATAAATAACTTTGTTGTATAGTATAATAGAATATGACTAATCATTATTTGTGGGTTCGATTCCCACTTGGGATAAGAAAATTATTTTATTAGCTTTTTTATCATTTCTTCGCTCTGGTAAATAATAAAAAACACGATGTCAAGTCCTATCCCTCAACACGTATTTTTTTATATTTTAAAACATTCGACATTTTCGATTTCTCACACAGAAAATTGGGAAAAAACTGAACTTGACAAAAAATATACTAGAAGTAGTAGATAACATAGAAGACAAAAATATTGTCCTACCAATGTGAATTAAAATAACAAAAATGTTATCATTGCTCAAGTGGTAATCAAACCCACAACCAACTGCGATAATGCGCCACGATGGCTACAAGAATCTAACAATCTATCAAGTCAAAATTTCGGCATTAGCACGTCCTATAACCGTTTTCGTGCAACTTATATCTTAAAACATCTTCACAGGGTTATCATCTCTATATAAAAGGTTTTTGTACTAAAATTGCTTCACACATACAAGATAAAGCTAACTAACTGTACATTCTTCATGTGCGGTAGAAGAGATCGCATTCTCGCCAGTAATACAGTCGTGGTCAACGATTTTTTTGCGGCTATCATTATAAATGAGACAGGCTAGAAACGTACGATATCAAATGATTGATTTACATGTGGCCCGTATTCTAAAATTTTAAGTGTCGTATTTTTTTTTCAAGTATTTTAGTACCGTGGGAGCTTTGGTTGCCTTAATTTATGGTGTGGAAGTTATTGTACGAAATTATATACTTAAGGTAATGTGGAATAATGTTAGGTGAATGTATTTACAAAGTAAATATTATTTAACTGTGATAATAATCTTTGTACATATATATAGTATTATGAAAGAAATCTATTCAATTTTCAGATGAAGAGGAATAATTTATTAGTTACTAGCGGCTCGCTCGCTACTTCGCGTGAGCTACATAACGCTAAATTGCAAATCTCCGGGGTGGGCATTTGAAAAATAAAGTGGCCTACGATTAACTTTGGATTATCAACTATACATTTATGCCAAAAATCATTACAATCGGTCAAGCGGTTTAGATTTTTCGTATAAGCTTTCATTCCCTATTTCAAACCTTTAGACGTTGATTTTTGAAAAAATAGCCTGTAGTAGCTAGTGAAAAAATAAGTAGCCTATGTTTGACCCTGAATTATTTACTACTTACATTCTACATTTCATCCAAATCGGACTGGCAGATTAGCCGTGAAAGCGTGACAGACAAACAGACAGACTTTCACATTTATAGTATAAGTATGGATAGCAAAAAAAAACGAGTTCCACTCTTTTTTCTACATGTTAGGGTAGAGAGAGACAATAGAGTTAAGACACTTCGTTCTCCTTTGTCTGCCTCAGTTTGTAACATGGAGAGTGTTAAAAATCAACGTCGAGTCGCGAAGTCATTTTAATACAACTGCTACCTAACTTTAAGACAAATTTAAAATAGGTATATATTACCTACGAATGCATTAAAAATTACAAGAATTTTACAAGGCGTACACTTGGTGAAAGTTTCTAGTTCACAATGGAGGGCGGAGTGATCGTGACTGGTGACTCGCCCGCCCATGACAGCCATGACTCATTGCTCTATGCCAGGGGTAAGCAACCTTTCTTACTAATGGACCTATCTAATTCTCGAAACTTATTAGCGGGCCAAAACAGCAATTCTTAATATTATATAAAAAAGCAGAACATGTACAACATAAATAAAAATTTGGCGGGTCGCATGCAATTACAAAGCAGGCCACAGGTTGGCTACCCCTGATCTATGACTCCACGGATGCGGTTTATTTATGACTAATCTTAGTCTCTAAGTAACGGTTAAAATTAATTGGTTATTATATATATTCCGTTACCGTCATTTTGTATCCTTGAGAATTTTTACAAGAAAAAAATGTAACTCCAAGAATCTTGCAACGGCATTTTTATGTTTAAATAGATATAAAACATACTATAAACAGATCGTTAACGGTATTTTTATAATGCATGTACGTGTTCATATATTATATTGCTCTATGATAAAATAATAATGATGTACAATTTACCTCAGATATATTAATGGACTTCGAGTCTTTATTGAGACCACCATATCGTGATAGGACAGCGTCTGACTGCAAAGGTAGTTGTAAGTTCAATACCCACAGGAAGGCATATTTGTATGATTTTTGTTTACCTGTTCTGGTAATACAAAGTATGGCGTTAAACTCCGCCTCTTACCACAGATGTTTCAAATTCAGGCAGAACCTTATGAACGGATCGTCTTGACAGTAGGTTGTCCTCGTGCTATACGGGAAAATGCGTTAAGCTGATCATTTATTCAAAGGGAGATGGCAGAGAGAAGCTATTCTCAAGACACACATTTCCATTTTCTCACTGCACATATTTAAGACATTGCGTATTAAGTAGCGAAATTTCTCGCCATACTTTGTCTACCCAGAGCAGGGAAATGAAATTGTTCAAAAATACCCATTCTTCGAAGTGATAATCGAACCCATAACACAAGCAAACGCTGTTCCACCGCACCACAATGGTCACTGCATACTTTATTTAAAATTAACATAGAAATATAACATGACAATACCAGAACATATTATAAATAATATAACAGTAAAATCCTACCTTACTTAAGCAGCTTAGTCATACTTCCAAGAAATTCTTTATCCTTTAAATTTAATCCTAATATTTAAGAGTGCTCACCTCAGCCCGTCATAATCCCTGTCAATGACATCCGAATCTTCAATTATCGCCTCTTATATGAGAAAATTATATATTTTTATAATAATTTTAAAGCTTATTATGAAAAGGGACGGCATATTACTTCAGAAAAAATTAAGAAGAGTATTATAAAGAATATATATTTATTTTTTTTTTTTAATTCTTGTCATCCGAGTACGAACTTACCTTTTTGTTTCTCAATACAACAAGGTAGTCAGAGAAAGTAGTGCCAAGCACTCTGCTTTTGACATTCTACCTGAAATGGCAACGGAGAAGAGAGAGACAAATAAGATTTATAATCATTCCTCCGTGTGAGGTCAAACTCACAATCAATCATGTTTAGAGTCATACGCTGTCCCACTGCGCCACGATGGCCTCAACGAACTATCGACATCGGGTTTTGATAGACTTGACACATACATAAAATAACATCTGAACAATGAAACTTTTTTTTTAGCTTCACGCTGTATCCCGCACACAGCAGGGTAGGCAGAGGGAACCTAGTGTTAAGACACTCCGTTCCCCACTTTCCGCCGAATTCAGAGGCTTGCGTGTTAAGTGGCGGAACTTAACGCCGCGCTTTACCTCGACACCAGAGCGAAGAAAATGTAAATATAATTTCCACTCCTCGAGTGGGAATCGAACCCACAACCAGTCGTTTACAATCGCACGCTTTTGCCACTGGGCCACGACTGGCCACTCCATAAATATATTAATCATTTGATTGTTTAATCTATTTATTAGCAAAGCAAATATTTTACCAATATAATTACTAACATTCAAGTACTAATGGTCTTCATTCAGTATACGCATTCTGCATGTATACACACATATAATATACATACGAGTACATATATTAAACCCGCTTCAACTGAAATTCTAAATAGACTACATTATGGGTATTGATTTATGCCTGACGAACTAAGCCCGCGGCCACGTTATAGTAAAATTCATAATAATTATTACGGAACAATAAAGCCTTATTTCGTATGCAGTTAAAGCTATTTATCCATATGTTTACTATAAGATGCATTGGAAGAATGCAAGCGATAACGCACCTTGTAATCAATTTACATTTACATTAAACATGAGTAATCTTACGTCTGGGTTTCCTTAGTTCCGCATTAGTCAGATAAATGAATAATTTTAACGTAATATTGTAAAAATAGAAATATATAAACAGGTAAAGAAATTGTGTATTTTTTAATGTATTTTTTTTACTCATTTTGTTTTGTTTGTGGGCACTTGCTAGATAGAAAGAGAATTATAAGTAAGGCTTACAATTTAATAAGCTTAATATGAAATAACAACCATGTTGTGGCCTGTCGTGGCGCAGTGGCGCAAAGTGTGACTGTAAAGCGACTGGTTGTGGGTTCGATTTCGACTCGAAGAGTGGAAATATTTAATATTTCCATTTTCTTCGATCTGGTGTTGAGGTAAAACGCGGCTTTAAGTTCCGCCACTTAACACACAATGCCTCGGAATTCGGCGGAAAGTGGGGAACGGAGTGTCTTAACACTACGTTCCCTCTGCCAACCCTGCTGTGTGCGGAATACAGCGTGAAGCTAAAGAAAAATTAAATAAAAGCCACAAATTTGTGTTTAACGACATATTTTATTTCATTTTTTCTTATATTCATATCAGTGTGCCTATAGAGACTATCGTTGCGCAGTGGAGCAGTGTCTGACCGTAAACGCGATTGTTCGGTGATTGGGGAATGATTATACTAATACAATAATGATGTCTCCGCTCTAGTGAACAGGACCAAGCGTGGCTTTGAGTGCCAACACTCAACAGAATGTCTTGATTTCTTGCGGAAAGTAGAGAGTGGAGTGTAATGACACTAGATCCTTCCTCACTACCCCTTCTATATGAGAAGCTAAAGTAAAAAAAATATTTGCTATAAATATAAAGCCAAATTATACAACATTAGCAAAAGCTTTATATAATAACGAATTCTCATATCAGAAGCCTACTTTAAGAATGCAAAAGAAAGAAAATTTAAATAAGTTTACTCCGTATACGTTAGGCTTAAAACAATCGCGATAGTATTCAACGCAACCTTGTAACGAGCACCCAATTTGAATGCCACAAAAAGTTTCCAAATCACAGACTTAGTTGAGCTCATTGTGTAGGCGGACTTTTTGTTGGGAAATGGTGCAAGGGAAGAAAGGATAGCGGGTAAATAATAATAAATATTTTTAGTTCTCACTGCTATCTGCACTGCTTGAGAGGAGGATAGCGACCTACCAACCACCGGACTCGACTCTTAGAGGGACTGCTTCAGTCTCTCTATTACATAAACAAATGAAATAAGAAACGTGTGACCGAGTGTACCCACTCGTTAAAATAAATTAAAAATAAAATCACAAACAGAAAGAAAAAAAGCTAGAAAGTACACGAACCTCGAGTCTGTGGCGTTTAAAAAACAAAGAGAAAAAAAATCCAGCTGGGTAGACAGAGCTCGGCGTTGAGTTTCGTCACTGAACACGTAATGTCACGATTTCAGGCGGAAAGTGAGGAACAAAATATCTAGAAAGTTGGTTCTCTCTGACTACTCTGATAAAAAGCATGGAGGGTGAATTCGGTATCATAAAATTTAGAATCGGATATTAAGTGTTAATTAGTAAAAATCTACGCTGCAGTTTATTCAAAATATAGAAATGAAAATTTGGATGTATTTTTTTTAACTTCACGCTGTATCCCGCACACAGCAGGATAGGTAGAATGAACCTCCTAGTGTTAAGACACTGCGTTCCCGCATCGCCAAATTCGGAGGCAGTGTGTGCTAGGGGGCGGAACTTAGCGCTGCGCTTTGCCTCGTAAAAATCTGTCCTAATGCACCACGACGAACTTTACATACAATTATTTGAAAATTTAATCGTATATTTGAACAATATTATATTATTTATTAACACCATATGAAAAGTTAAAAAAGTCTGTCAGTCTGTTAGCGAAAAAAGGTTTTTTTTTTTTCATAAAAACGTGTATTGTATTGAAATTTAATATTTTTTATGTTTTTTTACGTAGTTAGCTAAAGACTATTTTTAAAATGATAATTCATAAATAAAACTCTAAATAAATGTCTCTCGAGATATTTTACGAGCAAAGTTAATTTGTGCGAAATGTTTAAATACGAGTAGGTACAATGGCAAACGAAATAAGCAAAATAGTAATGATTATTAACCGCGACGGAACGGTGACTGTATATGTGTTTGCGGTGAGAGATTGTTTGTTTGTTTGTTTGTTTGTTTGTTTTTTGTTGTCATAAATTTCACGAGACTATAATATCTTCCTATACCATTAATTATATCTATTTATTGAGTTCCGGTAAGATTCATCTACTATAGTCATAAATCAATTCAATATCATACAAATGTGAAATGAAAAACATTTTTAGAAAACTTTTTTTTCTTTTTTTTTAGTTTCATGCTGTATCCCGTACACATCAGGGTAGGCAGAAGGAACCTAGTATTAAGCCACTCCGCCCCGCACTTCCCGCGTTAAGTGGCTTCTATACCTGAGCAAAGGAAATTAAATATTAAATCCTTTTAATTCCTCGAGTGGGAATCGAACCCCCAACCAGTCGTGTTTACAGTTACACTTTGTGCACGTGTCTCTGCGCCACGACTGGCCTCAAAGACAGAAGATAAAAATATATATATATAGTAGTGGGACTCAAACCCACGTCTGTTAAGAGTCTCTATGGAAATTCGAGTTCCGCTAGGTTTAAATATTTATGTATTTCTTTAAAATATTTTCCTTATTAAAACAATAACATACATTTAAAACGTATTTTCCGAGATCAAAGAGCAGGTACCTAAGTATATAACTGTACATGCAATGGTACAATCACTTCGATTGCCCTTTAGAAATTATATCTTAAAAGTGGAGAGCATAGTGTCGTAACACTAAGTTCACTCTGTCTACTTTCTAAATAGAGGGTATTAAGATAAAAGAATGTAACCGGAAGTAAATGTATTGTACAGATACAATAATTTATACCTAGGTCCTATTGCAAGAACAATTGCTCATGCAATACTTCTTTGTAACAACCATAATCGTTTCTACTAACTACATAATTTATAGATTATTTTTACTAGAACAAAGGGCATAATTCCATATTTTAAAACTAGCACGTGACATATCAACTGTAAAAAATCGCAAGAAATGATTATATTAGTAATTTAACCAAACGAGCAGAAATGATTAGCAAGTTGTTTAATATATTTAAGTATTATTTACACACCTAGAATAACAAAAATATATTTTTTTTTATTAGCTTCACGCTGTATCCCGCACACAGCAGGGTAGGCAGAGGGAACCTAGTGTTAAGACACTCCGTTCCCCACTTTCCGCCGAATTCGGATGCTTGCGTGTTAAGTGGTGGAACTTAACGCCGCGCTTTACCTCGACACCAGAGCGAAGAAAATGGAAATATAATTTCCACTCCTCGAGTGGGAATCGAACCCACAACCAGTCGTTTACAGTCGCACGCTTGTGCCACTGGGCCACGACTGGCCACAAAAATAACAAAACAAAAATAATTTGGAGACAGAGGAAAAAATGTATATAGCAGGATTCAACCCCCCATCTTTTTGAATAACGTTTATGTTTTAGATAAACGATCTTATTTGGATAAACGATATTCTTGAAGAGTTTCTATATAAAAAAATCACCAATATTGTCACTAGCTTCTCGTTTTTTTTCAGGGTAGTCAGAGAGAATTTTGTGTCAAGACACTCCATTCTTCATGTTCTGTCCAAAATCGAGATATTACGTGAATGGCAAATTCAACACTACTCCTTGTCTTCTTATCAGATCTGAGCAATGAAAATTATTTACAATCATTGCTCCAAGTGAAAATCAAACCGACACTCTTTTATTTAAAGTCACATGCTGCCCTACTACTCTTAACATGTCATATATGAAATCAAATAATAACAATCAATAAATCAAATGAATCGTTCATAACTTGCGCCCTTTCACGTGGGAGGTTGTAATACTACATACGAACAGACCAACGCATCTGCATCGTACATCGACCTCAGATTATACCAACTGTGAGAAGGCCGTGACGTAAGTTTCGCAGCCAAAATACCTCGTGATTTGACTTAAACTTACCTACCTTGTTTTACGAAATCAGCCTCTATAAACGGCGAGAATTGCTAATATAAAACACTTCTTTGAAAGATTTAAAGTTGTATAAGTATTTGTTTTTCTTCAAATTGTTTGTTTATTGTGAAACTAGCGATCTGCTCGCGGTTTCGCTTGCGTTAACTATGTTGTGTGGAATGGCTTACCAGCGGCAGTGTTTCCAGGTCGATACGACATGGGTACCTTCAAAAGGCGCGCTTACCTCCACCTCAAAGGCCGGCAACGTCCCTGTAGCTCCTCTGGTGTTACACGGGGTCGTGGGCGACGGTGTTCAGCTAACATCAAGTGACCCGAACGCTTGTTGGCCTTGTCTTTTTTATAAAAAAAAATGTTGTATAGCTCTAATATTGCTTTAGGATGGATCTTTGAAAACTAAGTAGTCTATGTTTAACCCTGTACATATATCTCGTTTATTATGCCTAATTTCGTTACAATCAATCAAGTGGTTTAGATTTTTTTATATAAACTTACATCACCTAATTCTTATTAGGTATGTTCATGTATAAATAGATGAGCGTTTAAAAAACGATTGTGGTGACGCTAACTCGTTTTGGGTGTTCTTAATGCTTGCACGTGAAAGGAAATTGTAATCTATACTTATAAATAAAGTTGAAGTGTCTGTTCGTAATATTAAAATAACCACGTTTTATACTAAATGTATGTTTATAATTATATTTACGCGGTACATATGTATACCAAAATAAGATTTATTTTTTAGCTTTACGCTGTATCCCGCATACAGCAGGTTAGGCAGAGGGAACCTAGTATTAAGATACTCCGTTCCCCGCTTTCCGCCGAATTCGGAGGCATTGCGTGTTAAGTGGCGGAACTTAACGCCGCGCTTTACCTGGACACCAGAGCGAAGAAAATGGAAATATAATTTCGACTCCTCGAGTGGGAATCGAACCCACAACCAGTCGTTTACAGTCACACGCTTGCGCCACTGGGCCACGACTGGCCACTACCACAAAATAAGATTTATTTACAATTATTGTCTGTCTATCTCTTTGTTCCATCTAATGTCTGAAACGGCTGGACAGATTTTAACGGGACTTTCGCAAACAAAGAACTAAAATAACAAGGAGAACTTAGGCTATTTATATTTTCGACTTTAACTTTTTGTTAAATTCCACGCGAATGAAGTCACAGACACAGCTATTTTCATTGAATAGAATGGTAAATTTAATTCAAATTATGTTTAAATTAACAAATTAAGCAATATAATTATTTGTAAATAAATTACGTAAAAATATTTTTATTTCTTAAATAATAATTATAAATTTAATTATAAGTAGCAAAGTAAATAACAGCATATTTGTCCGTACTATAAGTTTGCAATTACAATTCCACTCTCTTTTGCATTGCAGGATGGTCAAAGAGAAAATAGTGTAAAGACATACCGCTCTCCACTTTCTGTCCTCCACATTTTGCTCTCCACATTGCCTGTTGAGTGATGGAACTTAACGCTACATTTTGTCTTACCTATCCCACATAAGAAAACAATTTAATTACATTCCTCCCAGTAAGAATCAATGAGTGGCCAGTCGTGGCCCAGTGGCACAAGCGTGTGACTGTAAACGACTGGTTGTAGGTTCGATTCCCACTCGAGGAGTGGAAATTATATTTCCATTTTCTTCGCTCTGGTGTCGAGGTAAAGCGCGGCGTTAAGTTCCTCCACTTAACAGCATGTGGGGAAAGGAGTGTCTTAACACTAGGTTCCCACTACCTAACCTGTTGTGTGCGGGATACAGCGTGAAGCTAAAAAAAAAAAAGAATCAATGAACCCACGACCAATCACGTTTAAAGTCATGCGCTGTCCCACTACATAATCATAATAGCCCCAAAAATTACAACATAATTCTTCGAATTAATCCGTATTCTTTGGGAAAGATAAATACGTAAAACATCACATTTAATTAGTGGTAGCGGTTTTTACAAAGACATGGGAGTATTTTTTTTCTTGCGCGTTGTTATAATTAAATGATTTACAACTTATTTACGCTAATTGAACGATTTAATTAAACATTTACGTATATTTTTTAATTTTTAATATATGAGGCCGTCTTGAAACAGTGCGGCAGACTCGGTTTAAGCGATGGTTGTTAGTTCGATTCTCAATGAGGGGAATTATTATATTTAAATTGTTGTTCAGTGCCTCAGAATTCGGCGTAAAGTGGGGAACGAAGTGTCTTAACACTAGGTTCCCTCTGCCTACCCTGCTGTATGCAGGATAGAGCGTGAAGTTAAAAAAAAATGTAATTTTTTCTACTCTAGTAACAAGGAAAAACACGGCGTTGAGTTCCGCTATTCAATACACCGCTTTGGGTTCAAGTGTAATGTGGGGGACAGAGAATTTTCTCTGCCTAGTCTGCTACTTGGAAAAAAGTTATCGTGAAGACATTCCAACTAGTTCTTCCTTTTATTTTGAGTCATTTTTTATTAAAATTGATATAAAGGTATAAAAAATTATTTTCGTGATTTGCTTAAGAAATCTCTTGCATATAAACATTAAATTAGTATAGACTTGGACAAAAACCTGTTTTTCAGTCGTAGTGCGATGTTAAGTTCCGCAACTGCACAATACGTACAGAAAAAAAAACAAAATAAGAGAAACTTTTTTCTACATTTATTATAAAAAGTCATTTAATATTTACATGACAAAAGATTAAATGATAACATATATTATTATCAGCAGAAAGCTACTAAAAGTTTAATTTGAAAGTTAAACAAATGGTATACCGGCCACTCATTACTAGATCTTGATTAGTGCGTGCATGTTGAACATCGTTAGTTAAAGTTAAATTATCTGGCGAAAGTTCCCTTTAATTGAAGCTTAAAGTTGTGGACACAGTGGAACCCAGACGGTTTTTTTTTTGTATTTATGGATAAAGACCATATTTATGTAACAATATAAATTATTATATGTTAAACATAATAAAATTGTAAATGCCCGGCCAACCGGCCGGGAGTTCGATTCCCATTCGGAGAAATGATTAAATTTAAATTATTTTCGACTCTCTGGTGGGAATACAAAGAGACACATTAAGTTCCTTTACGTAGTACACAATGCCTTAAAATCGGACGGAAAATTTAGAACGGAGTGTCTTAACACTATGTTCCATCTTATTATGTGGAAAATACCGTGAAATCGAGATATTTGTTGTTGAGTGGCTGAATTTAACGCCACACAGTTTTATAAATATAGGATACATATTTAAACAAAAGGGATCAGTCGTAGCGCAGTGGCACGAACGTGTGACTGTAAACGACTGGTTGTGTGTTTGACTTCTACTCGAGGAGTGGAAATATTTAATATTTCCATTTTCTTCCCTCTGATGTCGAGGCAAAGCGCGGCGTTAAGTTCTACCACTTAACACGCAATGCCTCCAAAAATCAGCGGAAAAGGGGAACGGAGTGTCTTAACACTAGGTTTCCTCTGCCTACCCTGCTAGTGCGGGATACAGCGTGAAACTGAAGAAAAAAATGAAATAAACACTTTTAGAGAAGTCTTCCTATGTCTAACTATATATAATATCCGGGAGTTTAAACATTTTTTAACGAAATATTCTAAAATAATACTTAAAGCAACGTTAAACTTCATTACTCAAACGTAACTTGTCTAATGAATTAACAGTGGAAGCAGTATGTACATTATATTCTCTATAAGAAGACAGAAAAGATGTATATTTACATATTATCTTAAATTGTTTGAAAGCATCGTCAAAAGTAATTACTGTTTAATTTAAACGTAATCACATATTTTTACCAGATCCGACGACATTTTGAAATAGATATACCTAAAAAGTATTTATTATTTATATATGTAAATTTAAAATAGAGCAAGGCGGCTACAGTGTAAAAGCTACTTTAATGGCACACGTGACAGTGTCGATGAACACTTATAATGCCTTTCGGATAGCCATCGTAGCGTAGTGGGGCAGAGTCTGTCTATAATCACAATTGGTTAGAGATTCGAATCCCTTCGGAGGATTTTTTTCTTTCTTTTAGCTTCACGCTGTATCCCGAAGGAATTTCTTTAGCTTCACGCTGTATCCCGCACACGGCAGGGTAGGCAGAGGGAACTTAGTGTGAAGACACTCCGTTTCCCACTTACTGCCGAATTCGGAGGCGTTGCGTGTTAAGTGGTAGGAATCGAACCCACAACCATTCACTTTACAGTCACACTTTGTGCCTCACCGCCACGACTGGGAATAAATTCATAATTTAGGTATTTAAATAATTTACTTATGTTCATAATTTAATTATTACCATGTTCAACAGGTAGACAACGCTGCATTGAAGTCCACCACTCATCACACAATGTCTTCAAGTCAATAGCAGAATAGAGTGTCATGACACTAGGTCCTCTTGTTACGTGTGAAAAAGTGTGAAGATGCTTGCTTAATACATATAACTTAGAACAACATACGGTAGAAAGTGGAGAACGGTACTGCTTTGACTGATATTGATATGATACTGACTGTCTCTAGGTTCTCTCTGACTATCCTGCTGTGCGGGAAAATATGCGTGAAGCTGAAAAAACAATAATTAGAGGGCAAGACTACTATCACGTGATGTAACATTTGTGGGATCGATTTTTGATGAAGAATATAGAAGGAGCATGAGGACCCCCCGGCGAGAGTGTATGAAGAGGTAACAGTGGACAAGGTGATAGAAGTAAACAGGGACCGTAGCGTTTGGCGCTCCATTCCCCGCAAATGATACAGCGTGAAGGTAAAAAAAAATAAAAAAGAATAAAAAAAAAATTGGTGAAAGAAAGTTTTAAATAGAAATTAAAGTAAGTAAGTTCTATAAAGTCCACGCAAAAATTTCACTCAACTTTAAGCGTTACCGCAAAAGCAAAATTGGTTTCCTACGAATAAATAATACAATGAATTTTAAACTAATAACTTTAAAATAATGTTTAATAATGTTTAAAATCATTAAACTGTTCCATGAAAGGGCGTGAGGCAGGAAGCACAAATTTATCATTACACGATCTACAGCACGTATAACAAATAGTATTATTAGGCCGACCAATTTACTTGACTATGTTTTTAAAAATATATCTACAATTTAAAGCTTGTCTTATATAAAGATAAAATATCGATTATAGCTAAGATTTAAAAAGTGTCTTGTCCACTTTTATCATTCATTCTGCTGGTCTACCTGAATTCTGCCCAAATCCGGGACATATCATATTCAGAATATGGCGGAACTTAAAATCTTACTTTATATTGTCACCTCAGTGAAGTAATGAAAATAATTTAAATAAAATTGATTTCTCCGAATGGGATTCGAACCCACAAATATTATGACACTACATAAGATTATAAGATAAGCTATATAAAATTTAATTATTTTAATACCAATACCACCAATAAGTTTCATAAATAGATTATTATATCAAGTACTAGAAACCATGTCTTCTTCAAACTTCCTACTAAATTCGTCAAATTGCGTACAGCGACAGACATAAAACAAATATGTCTATAATTTCACTATTAACATATAACAATAATTTAATTATAATATAATGAAATATCTTTACAATATTACATACAATTTACTTTGTACTAACAATTTCGCTTGAAAACAAACCATTAACTATTACTTCAACAAACACAATCTGATCGGAACTTCAAATAACATTACTTTAAGCAGCTTTTTGCCCTTTTAGAGGCATAATTGATTAAAGCAAAAACGTATGCATATTTACTGCATATATTTGCTGCATCTACAGCTTTCCTGTCCATGCAAATTCTTAGTCGTAGAGCTTATCTTGTTAAGGAAAATCTTAGCATATTTTAAGGCGCGCGCAAATCAACGTTATTGGAAAGCTACCAAATGAGGTGTGGAATGTGACAATAGTGTTGAAAAACAGTATTTTAAATCACTAAGGACTTTTTGATTAATGTCGACATGGGGCCAGCTTGGCGCAGTGGCACAAGCTAGTGACTGTAAACGACTGGTTGTGGGTTCAATTCCAATTCGAGGGGTGGAAAATATTAAATATTTCCATTTCCTTCGCTCTGGTGTCGAGACAAAGCGCGGCCTTAAGTTTCGCCATTTAACACGCAATGCTTCCGGCGATTCGGCGGAAAATGGGGAACGGAGTGTCCTAACACTAGGTTCCTTCTGCCTACCCTGCTGTGTGCGGGATACAGCGTGAAACTAAAAAAATATAAGGCTGTATGTATATATGTATGACACACACGCCAAGCCATTTGACTTGCGAAAGTTGATTGTGCTTGATAAATACGATTTATGTAATGTTTTGTTTGAAATATTTCAACAGCCACCTCCTTGACATTATTGTGGGATTATTCATTCGGTTATTGTATTTCCAGTTTCTTACATGTAAAAAAAAAATCACAAGCAGTAGAGTAGTCAGAGAGGACCCAATGTTAAGATATCATATATCCGTTCTCTACTTTCTGCCCGAAATCGAGAGATGTCTATTGAGTAACGCAATTCATTGTTTTTTCTTAGTTGCCAAAACAGCAAAATAACAATATTTTTGAATATAAGCATTTCCTTAAGTTAGAATCAAACCCACAACCAATAGCGTTTTAGTCTTATGCTGTTCTACTGAGTCACGATGACGCGTTACACATATTTTAAAAAATCACATTAGAACGATAGATGTTCTTTGCACTTTAAATAACAAAACCTTCTATCTGATGTCGAGGCAAAGCGCAGCGTTAAGTTTCGCCAATTAACACGCAATGCCTCCAAATTTGACGGAAAGTGGGGAACGGAGTGTCTTAACACTAGGATTTCTCTGCCTACCCAGCTGTGTGCGGGATACAGCGTGAAGCTAACATAACATAACATAAAATAAATAACAAAACTATTGCAATATTTAAAAAAAATATAAATAATATTTAATTAAAGTTGTTTTCTCTTACTGACTGAAGGTATCGAATTTTATAGCTGACTCGAGACTGTAACGGTAAGTGACTCGCATGGAAACAAGGTCAGGTGTCAGCCAGTCCAATTAAACAGGACAGTAGCTTATGTTATGTTTATTTATATACTCGTAATCTGATTTCTCTTAAGCAACTGTATATAATATGAAAGCTCTGTATTGAAATGGTTAACATTTATTTTATACTAGCGACCCGCTTCTGACTTTGCCCGCGAGAGCTACACAACCATTGCTAAGTTAGTGGAGAAAATGTATTGACAATTTATATATTTTACACTTTTCGTCCTGAATTAAGATATTTAATCTTAAATGCTGTAACTGAATTTTGTATTTAGCCTTACCAAAGCAAAAAAATAAAAATAATTTGAATATATTTCCACACATAAGAGTCGAACCCACGTCCAATCTCGTTTACAATCAGATATTCATTCACAATACACCATGACGTTATCTTTAACACGACTGTGGAAATGAAACTATTTTTAACCAAATTAACTTCTTGGGGCCAGTCGTGGCGCAGTGGCACAAAGTGTGACTGTAAAGCGACTGGTTGTGGGTTCGATTCCCATTTGAGGAGTAGAAATATTTAATATTTCCATTTTCTGCGGCGTCGTTGAGGCAAAGCGCGGCATTAAGCCCGCCACTTAACACACAATACCTCCGAATTAGGCGGATAGTGTCTTAACACTAGGTTCCCACTGCCTACCTTTCTGTGCGCGGGATACAGCGTGAAGCTAAAAAAAATAGTTGTGAAATACAAAGATTTTTTAGCTTTACGCTAGCTTCACGCTAGCTTCACGATAGCAATATATTATTTTTATTAATTATTATTCATACACGTAACAACATAGTTGTGCAGGAAAATATGTAAAACATTTACAGTTCAAAAGTGAACGACTGTAAAGGCACAGTATTTCCATTCGAGGTCAAATGTTAGATGTTCCAATTAAGGAGGTAACCGTATCTGCTACTATTAAATTGGATAGCTTATTTAAACGTGTTTGTAACAAATCGACACCTTTCCTATTTCATTAAGCTTCACGCTGTATCCCGCACACAGCAGAGTAGATAGAATGATAAGACCTAGTGTTAAGACACTCCGTTCTCCACTTTCCACCTAATTCTGGAGGTATTATGGAGGTGTTATGTGGCAGAACTTAATGTCATGCTTTTCCACGACACCAAAGCGAACAAAATGAAATATTTAATATTTCCAATCTTCAAGTGGGAATCAAACCCACAACTAGTCGTGATTACAGTGCCACTTTCTGCCTCTGCACTACGACTTGCCACACTGCTATTTCTTATATTTGCATTTTACTTGTCTATGGTGGTTGTTTCACGCTTTTTCCTGCATACTGCGGTTGTCAAAAAATATTTAGTGTCAAGACTCTCCGTTATTCATTTTCAGCCTGATATTTGATTATTTTGATTATTGCTTAATATTTTTATATATATATATATATATATATATATATATAGATATATATATATATATATATAGATATATATATATATATATATATATATATATATATATATATATATATATATATATATATATATATATATATATATATATGTATATATATGTATATATAGTCACGGTGATCCGCAATGACACGGGGACGGTATATGCTTATGTACGAGAGGTTGTTTATTTATTTGTTTGTGCTCATTTATATTCTCAGTTATATTTAATAGAACTAGTCCGATTTGATACGTTTTCCAGTAATAGGGGGTTTAATAGTAAATACGTGTAACCTTAACAACCCACCAGAAGACGCTGCAGTAAATATTTGTTTGTGCAAAATCAAAACGGCTAGCGGTTTTGATTTGAATACAGCTTACAGTAACAGAGTCAGGCTTAGTTGTATGATATTTAGATTTGAAATTATGATCGCAGCCGCCGACGAATGCGTCCCCGTCACTTAGTTGCATAAATTCTTTTAGTTGGAGGGTATGCATTCTTTATTTTATTTACGTTTTAGAAGTCACAGATTTTTAAAACTTATTAATTGATTTTAAATTATATAATTTGTTTAAAAAATGACTTAAAACTATGATATTCTAAGAAACTTCTAAAAATCATATAAGGATTATGTTAAACGTCTCGTGGGAATGACTGAAGTCGTAAAGAAAGACATGCTCAGCTATCGGTGGACGGGGAACACTAATAATATACCTACAAAACTAAAACGATCCAAACCAAATACATACATACATACGTTCCGAATTTGTGAAACAAAAAGCCGTTTCGCGGGCTTTGGGCCAGAGATTTTCAAATTATGGGTTGTTTTCAAATGTTAGCAAGAAATTTATTGTTTATTTAGTTTAATACATTAGTTTCATTAATTACTCTTGCGTATAAACACATCTTAAAAGTAGGATAACCATATATAAAAGAAACTTTTATCCTCTGATATTCTTTAAGATTTGGATATCCGGATTCAATGACAGTAGCCAGAACGACCAGGAAAGCAATAAAATCATTTTATTTTTTATTTTTAATAGCTTCACGCTTTATACCGCATACAGCAGATTAGGCAGAGGGATCCCAGTGTTAAGACACTCCGTCCCCTACTTTCCGCCGAAATTGGAGGCGTTGCGTGTCAAGTGGCGGAACGCCACTTACGCCCTTAACCTCTGATACCAGAGCGAAGAAATGGAAATATTAAATATTTCCACTCCTCGAGTCGGAATCGAACCCACAACCAGACGTTTCAAGTCACACGTTTGTGCCACTGCGCCACGACTGCCCCCTTTTTTTTTAATCTCCAATAATAATTTTGCTCATGTCCCTACATGTACAGACAGCGATCAGTTATCTTTTAAATAGTATATGTATAACTTTACACACGTGTAGTCTGCCCTTCCTTCATTGTTGATCGTTACGATAAAATATTAAAATATAATAATTTAGTTTGTTACACAGGTACTTGCCACAGATCAGGGATGTAATGGAGCTCCGTATCCGTAACCAAGTCTATCGAATATCCCAAACAAAAAAAACTATCTGCAGCCGTTACCGAATCAAACGTTTGGATCCGATAAATCCTGCTTTTGACGGAGTCCAAATGAGTGCTATCAATTATAGATACATTACAAAATAAGTCATCTGGAGTAAAACACAATATTAAACTATAAAGTATATAGATATATTTAAATTAGTAGCCAAAATATAATTAAATTTCTTTAAAATGTGGTATATATCCGTAAACAAATTACCTGATTATTAATATAAAGCCCTCGTGGCGCATTGTGACAGCGTCTAACTGAAAACGTGAAAAGTGATGTGGATTCGATTCCCACTCGGATTGCTCAGCTATGGTGACAAGGCAAAGCACGACCGTTCAGTTCCTCCACGCAATATCTAGGATTCCAGCAGAAAGTGGATGTTCTCCATGTTTAAGGCTAGGTGGAAAAAGAGTGAAGCTTCAATTTAAATTCAAAATAATCATTTTTTAAATCAAATTTTGCAAGCACTTTTTGTCGAATGAATGTAAAACTGCCACCGACTTGGAAGGCAGTTACTGCTGAGAAGAACCACGAAGATGCTCATTTTATATTTTATAATCTGAGATAGTATTTTTTAAATATCCTAATTTTAAATATTGTATCCTAGTATTAAGACACTCCGTTTCCCACTTTCCGCCGAATTTGTAGGCATTGCGTGTTAAGTAGCGGAACCTAACACCGCGCTTTACCTCGACACCAGAGCGAAGAAAACGGAAATATTTCCACTCTTCGAGTGGGAATCGAACTCACAACCAGTCGCTTACAGTCACACGTATGTGCCACTGCGCCACAACTGGCCCCCATACATTCTTATCACAAATTATGAAAAATTTATAAACCTACATACGTATCTAAATAAATAATTTAATTATAATAACAATATAACATTCTGTATATTATAATTCTTGAAATTCTCACAAACAAAGCAGTCTTTCATTTTTATTTGATGCTCCCTGTCCGGAGCCGCGAGTTTATTGTCCGTCGGCTCGCCGCCATTGTAATATTTCGCACGAAAAACAATTTGCGCCGCTCGAGATTCGGAACAGCCAAAACATTAGGCACGTCATAACATATTTTTATTATTTAAAATGTTTATATGTTATTATTATATTAGCTGTAATTTGTTGGGATTTGAAATTAGTTAGATATTCCTTTAAAACCTTTTGACTCAGTGGGGCATTCACTGTAGTAAATGACATAGTTTTGGATTCGATACCTAATCGAAGGAATGATTATGTTTAAATTATTTTTTCCTTTTCTTTTCTTTTTCCTACACTAGTTTGTTCTGGTATATCTGTATTAATAAGCAGTGTCTTGTATTCAAGCGGAAAGCGAAGAACATGGCATCTTGACCATAGCTTTTTTTGATCATAGCTTATCTCTGGCCCCCTGCCATGAAGGATACATCGTGAAAAACATGATTTTTATATCATTCATCCATTAGTATACTCAGGTTTTCAGCCATATATTGAAAATCAATTCCACATTTTGTTAAATTGACTATTTTTTTTTTTTTAGCTTCACGCTGTATCCCGCACATAGCAGAGTAGGCAGAGGGAACCTAGTGTTAAAACACTCCGTTGCCCACTTTCCGCCGAATTTGGAAGCATTGCGTGTTAAGTGGCGGACACCAGAACGAAGAAAACGGAAATATTAATTTCCACTTCTCGAGTGGGAATCGAACCCACAACCAGTCATTTACAGTCACACGCTTGTGCCACTGCGCCACGACTGGCCCCAAAAATTGATTTTTAGAGATACCTAAAAGATTATAAACAATTCCTTCGAATGGAATTTGAATTCACACCACACTCAGGTTTCTAATCAGCCAGTAGAACGGTTTTACGCTTTAAACGGCATTTCAACTCTAATTATATAAACACAAAGATGAATATTTAAGATGTAGATACATTAAATCTGTACACAGCATCAGTGTACGGTATTGTTAATAAGTTATTCGCTCACATTTCCCCGTCTAGCTAACGGTATCTACATAAAGTGTAGTTCACAGGGCAAACATCGTGAGCAATTCGTGTCGGCTTCGCAAATTGCAAGATGTATTAAACTTTTTCTTACATTGTGACTTGCTGGCCTCGTCTCTTCTTCTTTTTATGTTGTAATATTCTACCAGTTACTATAAGCCTTGTATTATTTTTTACAGCTTTACGCTTTTTCCTGTATAGTAGCCGATTTTTCCGCTTTTTTCAATAGTTAGAGAGAACTTAGTGGTCAGACACTCCGTTCTTTATTTTATGCCCGAAATTACGACATTGCGTGTTGTGGCGGAATTCAACGCCGCGCTTTGTCTCGCGAACTGTGGTTCGTATAAATCGTTCGTAGTATGGAGAAATAGCAATGATTCAAGTATAATCCATAACCACTTACATTTGCAGCCAAATGCTGTCCTACTACGCTACGATGGCTATATATTTTTAAGTGTACCTACAAAACTTAATTAAGAAACTTTCTACCTGTACATTGCATTAAGGAATATAGGGGAGAATATTTTTAGAAACAACAGTTAATTGTAATGTGCGTATAACAATTTTTATGTCTTGCGTTTGGACTGTTGCCAAGAGGCGCAGGTTCAAACCCCGCTGCGTTCAAGTTTTTTTTTATACTAACAAAATTTTTCAAATGCCTGATAGTTTAAAAATTCTTTAAAATGTAAGGGAAGACCATAAAAAAAGATTTCAGAGAGAAACGAAAAAAAAATATTTTACATTTTATAGTCATTAGGTATAGGTATAAATAAGTTTTTGTCCACATTCATACAGGATACTCATACTACAGCGCCATATAATTTTAATATAAAATATTAATATAAACCATAAAATCGTATTAAACCGTAAAGATAAAAAAAATATATGTATATCTATAACACGAGAAAATTCAAAGAATTCTATAATGACACATTTATTCCCCTTTTGCGGTTTGATTGTGTCACCCAGCTATCGGATGACGGTCGCAAGGCCGCGACCGTTACACAAAGATGCCGACGTTCTTAAAACTAGGAATAAATAACTATTCTACAAATAAGAATTAAGAATTCAAGAAATTCTCACAAAAATATATATAAAAATAAAGTTTCGAATAACTTAGAATGGATATTCTTTTTGTTTGCTGCTTTACGGAGTGTCTTCCCCCACTTTTCGCCCGAAATCGAGACATTTTGCGTGTTGAGCGGCGAAACTAAACACCGCGCTTTGTCTTAGTAACCAGAGTGAACAAAGAAAAATGTATATCATCATTAGCCGAGTCAGAATCGAGCTCATAACCATCGCCTTCACAGTTAGACGTTATCCTACTGTGCCACAACGGTCTAAATATACTCGTATAACTTACATATAGTGATTCTGTAAGCGATGTCTATGAACAAAAAGTGTATACACGTCTAAATTTTTTTTTAATTTATTTTTTGGTGTGAATTCAGTTTAATTTTATTAAAAATATTTAAAAAAAATATTTAAAACGATATACGATTTTATCTTTTAGTTTATATTCAATATTTTTTTCAGAATAGCAAGATAGGCAGAGAGAACTTAGTGTCAAAACAATCTGCTTTCCATGAATATATTCTTTTGTAAAGATGAAAGTAACTGTATTGTTTATTGATATATATTAGACATTCAATTTTATTAGTGTGTTCTCCATATAAAGTGACATTGGCAAAGTGACTCTCGTGAAGTACTCTACTACCAAGTTCGAAATGCCATAATTAAAAAATATATTTAAATTGTCTTTCTTTTTTATAACTTTAGATTATTTTTAAGTCTAATAATCTTTTAAATGATACTCGATTTTTAAATATATATTGAATACTTCAGTTAATCTTATTGCTTTATACAGTTCATTGTCTTATTTTTGAATTGAAATACTGCACAGATAGTACCCCAAAAACATAACTATTTCACATATAATAGTCTTCCAGTATCAAATTCAAACCCACGACCTCTGGACTGTTACTCGGTGATGTTGTTAAGGACATTTCTCCCTCTTATACAACTTTCTTGTAGTTTTATAATTAATAATAGCCCCATTGACACGTAAAATACACGCTGCAAACAATGTGTATGCCACTTTACACAAAAGTATATGTCAAACATATAAGAGTGTATTTTTTATTAGTTAAATGTATTTCTTATTTATTATTATTAAAACAAACTCCCGACTCATTGCGACTTCGTTCATGTGTAGGTACTACACAACTATAGCCAGTCTCGGTTAAGTAAAACGTATATTACATATAAATTTTATCTTCACTTCAGAAAGGGGTCTGCTTCTAAGGGGTTAGTTTTTGAAAAAATAAGTAGGAATGTTTGACCTTGCGTCATCAACTATCTTCCTGAGAAAATTCATCGAAATCTATCAAGTGGTCAACAAACTTTTATCGATATTTGAAAAAAGGAGCCTATGTTATACCTGAATCTTCAACTATTTTAAATCTGAATCCCTTTAAAATTAGGCCTGATTGGCTGTGAAACCCTAACAGACAGACAGACTTTCACATTTTTACGTATAAACTTTAAATAAGTATACCAAATTCCACATTTCTATGCTCGCTCAATTTAAACAAAAACATTGCCAAACATTTTTCTTTGCATATACAATAAAAAAAGATGATATCTTCATATCTCAAGCCGTAATAGAAACACACAAGTGGAATACTTGTAACATTTTATGAATTAGACCCTAATTTACATTGCTCAGGAGCGCCGAAGCACAAATGTGAGGCGTCACGCGAAATGCGTATGTTGTAATATAACATGGTACAGTTAACACAGACTTCATTATTTGAGGGAGAAGACGGTTACTTGTTAATTCTAATAGCACTATTGACTCAAAATTTTGTTTTAAATACATATTTTTCTTTTTTCTTTTTTTTTAGCTTCACGCTGTATCCCGCACACAGCAGGGTAGGCAGAGGGAACCTAGTGTTAAGACACTCCGTTCCCCACTTTCCGCCGAATTCAGAGGCTTGCGTGTTAAGTGGCGGAACTTAACGCCGCACTTTACCTCGACACCAGAGCGAAGAAAATGGAAATATAATTTCCACTCCTCGAGTGGGAATCGAACCCACAACCAGTAGTTTACAGTCACACGCTTGTGCCACTGGGCCACGACTGGCCACATACTACTTATTTTTTTATCATTTAAATACTTATTTTTTGGTAAAATCCTAAAATATTATAGGAATAAGTCATAACGCATGATACTATCACGGCACAGTGGGATAGCGATTTACCGTAGTCGCGGTTGATTGTAGGTTCCATGATCATTTGTGGAAGGATTTTAAAAATGGTAGCGTTTATTTCTGCCACTCAACGTGCAATGTCACTATTTCGGACAAAAAGTAGATAGCATAATGACTTGACGCCATGTTCTCTAACTATCCTACTTTGTAAGAATCCAATACAAGTAGAATGAAAGAACCCTAAAAGGCAATGAATTTCTTATTGTATTCTTTATAATATCGTGGTACAATTAAATTCTGTTCAAGCATCCGAATGTAAGCGCTATGCTTTTGAATTTCAATTCCCATTCAGAGGCATATTTAACCTATTTTTATGTCCTAGCTTTAACAAGACACATGGCATTAACTTCTACCTTAACACCCAATATCTTGCTGGACACTGGGTACTTTATGGTTGCCCTAAAGAAGCAGTTAATTCCGACAAAAGGTGGAGTCCAAAAGGTGGAGTATCTTAGCACTAAAAGCCAATGCAAAAATCATCACAATCCAAAAATCTATTAAACCTATACCATAAAACAAAAAAGCAAGAAATCAACAAACATAAAACTGTACACCGTAACATTGGAGACAGTAAGACAGCTTTCAGATATTAATTATCGCCCACACAGATCTAGTCTGACTCATGTTCTACCCACGCACTAGGATGCCACCGCCATTGTATGCAGACGCTGTAACTTATTTTGAGAAAGTGCACGCACTTTGAATAATAAATTCTTGCCACGATCCACAACGATTTATAATTTTCGCTATGCGCCTTTAGTTAAGTGGTTATAGTGGGATTTAAAGCTGGGGTAAACTGCATATTTGATGAATGAATATGGGTAAAATGTATCGAGGAAAGGCCAGTTGTATTCTTGTAGATAGGAAGAATTTGACAAAATTCGGTGTTGCTGTTCTCAACTTTTATCATGCTCAACAATTGGGCGAAGGAAAAGGAGTGAAAGAGAGAAATAAAATCTAAGAGGAAGACATACAACGTTAATAACCAGCTAATTATCAAAAGATGTAAAAATTGTTTTGTAATTAGCCCTTTCCAGGCTTCGCCTGCATAAGCTACACGACTATAACTAGCTACTATTACGTGTTTTCACCCGCCCCAGTGATCGCTTAAATAGCAGACTTTGCTTTAATTATAATTTAGAGTTTTTTTTTTTATATATATGATCCAATTGAAATGAACACTAAATATTATGGTAATTTTACAATTATACAATAGTTAAAACTGCATTTAAATTGATTATATCGTTTCTCAGACTACTTATTTTGCATATGTCCCCCATGTATGTATATATGTATTTGTAAACATAATAGCAACTTACTTTCATTTTCCTGTTAATTTTACATTCGTTTGGTTTTCAGCTCAGTCTAATGAGTTGAAGCCAGTCATGGGAGTACAAGGGTAATCACAAATTTGATTTACTTAAAAGTAATATAAGCGTCATAACAATTTCTTCTAACATATAATTTTTTATCTGGCCAGTGAAATACCAGATATCAAAACGTATCTTTTTCTTTGGATATACAAATATTTCTTTGGCTTTCGAAGTCTCAAACATCACATACATACATATACCTAAATAAACACAACCAAAATGCACAAAAAACAAACTAATTTTTCAAAACAACTTTTTTAAATAGAAACAAATTTTTCATTCCAGCTTATCATTCTTAGACTGGTCTTATTCCATTAGTTCAGTTCGAAAGGCTTACATTTATTTAAAGGCTTATACCAATTTCATTTTACTTTGTAATCAGGCGCCCTACTGCGTCAGATCAAGTTCAACATGTAACTAATGTAACCTTTAATACCGCTTGTCTCTATGCATTATGTTTTGGAACAACAGACTCAATTAAGTGATATAGAAAATAAGATTTTTTTTTTAGCTTCACGCTGTATCCCGCACACAGCAGGGTAGGCAGAGAGAACCTAGTGTTAAGACACTCCGTTCCCCACTTTCCGCCACATTCGGAGGCATTGCGTGTTAAGTGGCGGAACTTAACGCCGCGCTATACCTCGGTACCAGAGCGAAGAAAATGGAAATATTAAATATTTTCACTCCTCGAGTGGGAATCGAACCCACAACCAGTCGTTTACAGTCACACGTTTGTGCCACAGGGCCGCGACTGGCCACAAAGTAAGGTAATGGTCCTATTCACATGTAAGGTGTTCTTTTTTTCACTCAACGGGGTAGGCAGGGAGAACCTGTCAAGACACTGTCTTTCCCGCTTTCCGGTGGAATTTGAGGTATTAAAAATAAAATAAACATTTAGCTAACTGTAAACGTGAAGATTTTGGATTTGGCTCTTACTTGGAGAATGACTGTATTTTAATTATTTTTCTCCACTTTGGTGTACAAAGTGCGGCGTTGTGTTCCACCACTCAACTTTATGGTGAAAAGTGTGAAGTAACAAGATATCTTAACGTTGTCCAACCTGCCATGTGGCAAAAGCGTAAAAATAAGTCTAATAAAAGATTACTTTCCAGTTGAAAGAAACATGTTTAGAAAACGTATAAAAATTTGGACGCAGCGGAATTTGAATCTGCGCCTCCTGAAACCGTCCAGGCGCTCTGACCGCTAAGCCATACGCTCTACTATCAGCTGTATCGAATTTTATGACAACTTAATTTTATTATTATCCGCTGCGTTCAAATTTTACATATTTTTCTTAAAAATATCTTTCTCAATTTCCAAATCAAGTGAATAACACTTTATAATGTTAAAAGTACTTCCCAGTTCCCACAGATAGCAATGAACACGAAATCTATTATAAACAACTTAATTTTAATACAATATATATAAATAATAATATAATAAGTAGGTAGCATGAAGCCGCACCCTTTTTAATGTTCTACAATAAATATAATCATATGGTGTTTGGTCAGATGCCAAACAGGTTCGGGTCGTTGAACTCTGAATTAGATTACTTATAAGTTACTGTGACAAGAATGTTCTAAGCGATTTTATCGGACTTAATAATTTAAATTGTATAGTAGGTATATATAGATATGTACAAGTATATGGTAAATTTGAAGAAAATATAAGAACTTTAGCATATATAAATATATATATATATATATGTTATGTTATGTATGTAAGTATATAAGTAACTACACATTTTCTGCCTTTTTTTTAGCTTTACGCTGTATCCCGCACACAGCAGGGTAGGCAGAGGGAACCTAGTATTAAAATACTCCGTTCCCCACTTTCCACCGAATTCGGAGGCATTGCGTGTTAAGTGGCGGAACTTAACGCCGCGCTTTACCTCGACACTAGAGCAAAGAAAATGGAAATATTAAATATTTCCACTTCTCGAGTGGGAATCGAACCCACAACCAATCGTTTACAGTCACACGCTTGTGCCACTGGGCCACGACTGGCCACACATTTTCTCCCTTCATAGCAGGTAATCAAAGAGAATTTAGTGTAAAGGTAAAAAATCGAAATTGCGTGTTCAATGGTGGAACTTAACGCTGCGCTTTATCTGAAGTACCAGAGCGGAGAAATGAAAATTATTTTTATATATTAATTACTAAGTGGAAATCAAGTTCACAATCAATCGTATTTATATTCAAGAGTCACTGCACCACAATATAAATACTTTAAAGCCCAAAATCTATTTTTAAATTTTTCTCTACTATAACGGAGAAATAGAAATGATTCAAATATACAGCAGGGTAGGCAGAGGGAACCTAGTGTTAAGACACTCTGTTCCCCACTTTCCGCCGAATTCGGAGGCATTGCGTGTTAAGTGGCGGAACTTAACGCCGCGCTTTACCTCGACACCAGAGGGAAGAAAATGGAAATATTAAATATTTCCACTCCTCGAGTGGGAATCGAACCCACAACCAGTCGTTTACAGTCACTCGTCCGTTTTTTTTTTGATTCAAATATAATGATTGATTCAAACATAACTCTTTCCCCTAACAAAGATTGGCCCTGTGAACATCAAGTTTACAATCACACTCTATCCCACTGCACCACCATGGTCATTTATATAAGTAATTTTATATAATATATTATAATTATAATAACCTAACTTAACTCTCCCCACGTTATAAAAGACTAGCGTCAAACTATATCTATCAATTTGGCCACCATTACAATAATGACGATAATTTAATAGCGAAAACAGGCATGTCCAATTTAACCAAATTATACCATTTAATGGCAATCTACTTACATATTTATAAAGCTGTCGACATTATCTTACGAAATGAGTGGAAAAGCTTGAATGCAAATTGTACTGGCTATCTCTTTCTTAGTGCTTTTTATAACGCACCTGACTAAGTGAGGTTGTTGTAGGTTCGATTCCTACTTGGGGTAATGATTAGGTATGTTTAAATTATTTCAATTTCTCCGCTTTTTGAGTTCCACCAGTGAACACGATATTTCTATTCTTTCTTACTACTTTATTATGTGGGAAAAAAATAAGCTCGTTGTATACATATCCATATACATATAGCGTTTCGCTTTTTCCCGCGTACGAAGGTAGTCGTGGCGCAGTGGCACGAACGTGTGACTATAAACAACTGGTTGTGGGTTCGATTCCCACTCGTTGAGTTAGGAGGAGAAGGATATTTAATATTTCCATTACTTCGCTCTGGTATCAGAGGTAAAGCGCGACGTTAAGTTCCACCACGTAACACGCAGAGACTCTGAATTAGGCGGAAAGTGACGAACGAAGTGTCTTAACACTAGGTTCCCTCTGCCTACCCTGCTGTGTGCGGGATACAGCGTGAAGCTAAAAAAACCAAGGTAGTCAAGGTGTAGTGTAGGTGGCCTAGTGTTAAGATATTTCGATCTCTATATTCTACCCAAATCCAAGACATTTCGTGTTGAATGATGCAACTCAACGTTTTGTTTTATCTTTCGAGCTTAGAAATAGGGATAATTTAAAACTGTCGACATTATCTTACGAAATGGGTGGAAAGGCTTGAATGCAAATTGCACTGGCTATCAGGGAACACAGAGAGCTTAGTGTCAAAATACTCTGGTGTCGAGGCAAAGCACGACGTTAAATTCTACCACTTAACACGTAATGCCTTCAGAATTTTCTGGGAAGTGGGAAACGGAGTGTCCTCTGCCTACCCTGCTTTTGCAGGATATGGCGTGAAGCAAAAAATAAAAATAATTTAACGAGATGAAGACTACCCAGAGTACGTTATATTTACACATTCATGACAAATTGTTCAAACAACTATTCTATTTCTATAAATAATAAAAAATAAATATTGATATTTTGAATTATAAATAATTATTAGATTCGATCTACGTCAATAAGCGTAAAAAAGCTTAAATTTTATATATAAATATACTTTATTATTGCCAATTACTACCAATACGGAGTAACAAATACGTGATACTTTTACGTTCCGGAACCTTTGGGAATAACCGAGTCGGACTCCAAATTGTTTGTATTGTTTTATTTACCTTAACAACTTTACTTCATATTTCCCTCATGAGTTAATTTTTTTATAACAAAACTAATACTTTTAATTAGAAATTTAAGAACGGGGGGATTATTTCAATTCTTCACTCTCTAATAAACACAAGGTAAAAGAATAAAATATGAAAATATTTCCAGCTGCACACTTTGCTGCATAACAGAGAAGGCAAAGTGCATTTTCTGCCTGAATTTGTGAAATAGTACATTACATTAAGCGACTGAACTCAACGCCGCGCTTTACCTAGAGGAGTTATAGGACCAAAGTGGAGACATAACAATATTTTGAATATATCCATTTCCCTAAGTAAAAATCGAACCTGTAACCAATGCCATTCATACTACACCACCTTTGCGCCACGACAGCCTAAAATATTTAATCACATTGAAAATTTTATTCCGCAATAAAATACTCTATATGTAATAAACATTCAAGTCATAAAAGTATTAAGAAATAAATGGTAGCAAAATAACTAAAAAACTAACACACATCGAAAAGATCACAGTTCAATGACCCCATCTTATGACGAGATGGAATTACATCCGGCTAATGTTCGATTTTAATAAGCAACATTCGCCGATGTTACTTGCGTCTTATACACTATTAATAATATGTAAATTCGGTAAAAGCGATTGCCGGTGATTGAAATTTTATTAACTTTTTTGAATAACACGAGGTAATGAAATATTTAAGTGTAAAAAGATCATTGTGGCCAGTCGCGGCCCAGTGGCACAAGCGTGTGACTGTTAACGACTGGTTGTGGGTTCGATTCCCGCTCGAGGAGTGGAAATATTTAATATTTCCATTTTCTTCGATCTGGTGTCGAGGTAAAGCGCTGCGTTAAGTTTCGCCACTTAACACGCAATGCCTCCGAATTCGGCGAAAAGTACGGAAAGAAGGCTCTTAGCACTAGGTTCCTTCTGCCTACCTGCTTTGAGCCGGTACAGCGTGAAGCTATATAAAAAAAAGAATTTTTTTAGAATACGAATACAAATTCGAAAGCAGTGGGATTCGAAACTGCGCCTCTTGTAAGCCGTCCACGCGCTTTGACCGCCGTGCCATACGTTATACTACCGGCTGCGTAGAAAACTTATGCACTCCTTATAACTTATTTTGTGTTGTTATTTTATGTTGTCTTTAATTAAGCTTACGTTGTAAATCGTAAAGCCAAACTTAATATATTGTATAAACCTCTAGAAGTAGGAGTAACTGTTATTTTATTATAAAGTTCACAAATATGTATGGCGAATAGGGCCTAACTATACACAATAGTAGTGGATTTGATTTCCACTTGGAGGACATTTTGTCTTCAATGTTTTTTTTTCGTTTTAACGCTTAGTCCCGCGTAAATCTACGATCCACCCGAGTTTAAGACATTGTGTGTCCAGTGGCGGAACTCAACGCCGCCCTTTGTCTTAGCTACCAGCATGCAGAAAGAGTAGGAAACTAATAATCGAATCCACAACCAGTCGCGTTTCAGTCAGTCGGTTTCACACACTGTCCCTACACCATGATGGCCTGATCTTAAATGAATTTTAGATAAAAATAGTGTTTTGTTCTACTACACACACATACACAAAGAATATCATGAATCATAGTGGCCAGTCGTGGCCCAGTGGCACAAGAGTGTGACTGTAAAGCGACTGGTTGTGGGTTCGATTCCCACTCGAGGAGTGGAAATATTTAATATTTCCATTTTCTTCGCTCTGGTGTCGAGGTAAAGCGCGGCGTTGAGTTCCGCCACTTAACACGCAATGCCTCCGAATTCGGTGGAAAGTGGGGAACAGAATGTCTTAACACTAGGTTCCCTCTGCCTACTGTGTGCGGGATACAGTGTGAAGCTAAAAAAGAATATCATGAATCAATCACTAAAAATAATACATGCCATGTTGAAAACATAAATATACTGTTTCAAATTTTTAGTATCAATAAAAATTCTTGTAAAATTTCAAGTCCATTTCGCTAAATACGAGCAAAATTGCTCATCAAGCATCGAACAATTTATCGAAATTATTCTTAGCCGAGTAAGCGCAAATTTACGACGTCTGGAGTCCAATGAACAGGAAACGTGGTGGAAATGGTATCTTTTTTACATTTTAAATCGAAATATTAATACATTAATTGGCCGTTTTAGTACAGTGGAGCAGAGTATGACTGTAAACGTGATGGTTAAAGGTTCAATTTCTACTTGAGTGAACTACTGCTACTAAATTTTATATTATGGGGCCAGCTGTGGCGCAAAGGCACAAAATGTGACTGTAATACAGTACACATACATAGTACGATACAGCGTGAAGCAAGAAAAAATATTTTTGTTTTTATCATTTCTCCTTTCTGGCTCTTACCAAGCCCGAAGAAAAAAATTAGCTAGATATAATAGCGTCTTTCAAACTACTCTTTAGAGTTGTTTTATGTTAAGAGGCACAGAATGCTTCACTTTATTTAATCATGCCGATAGAAACCAAATATATTTATCTATGTTTTACCGTCATGCTTTTTCCGAGGCAGCAAGGTTGTCAGAGAAAACCTAGTGTTAAAATAATCAATTTTCCACTTTCCTCCCGAAATCGAGACATTCCTTATGGCATAGCAGACCTCATTGCGCTTTATCCTGTTGATCAGAGCGGAGATATAAAAATAACCAAATCATATTCATTTTACCGAGTAGCAATTAAAACCCGTAACCAATCGCTATTCATTAGTCAGACTCTTTCTTATTCCTCAACAACTGCCTCTAAAATCACAACATCAAACAAACAAGGGAGAATCGAACCCACAATCGTGTAGAACAGCCCTTTAGTGTCCACCGTGATAGTTAATTTTCATATATAATGTATATATTTATGTATTCTAAAGGAAATTAATAAAATAGAATATTCTGGCCAGTCACGACTGGCCAGAATATTCGCGCTTGTGCCACTAGGCCACGGCCTAGTGGCACAAGCGTGTGACTGTAAACGTCTGGTTGTGGGTTCGATTCCCACTCGAGGAGTGGAAATATTTAATATTTCCATTTTCTTCGCTCTGGTGCGGAGGTAAAGCGCGGCGTTAAGTACCGCCACTTAACACGCAAAGCCTCTGAATTCTGCGGAAAGTGAGGAACGGAGTGTCTTAACACTAGGTTCCCTCTGCCTACCCTGCTGTGAGCGGGATACAGCGTGAAGCTAAATTAATAAAAAAACAGTATTCTATAGTAACTAAAGTGACTAAAATTATTGTCTGCACCATGACTTTAAGTTTAATATCTATAATAGGCGTTTGTAAGACTACAACGGTTACTCAGAGCATAGCGTAGAGAGTTCTATTTTGATGGCACGAGATAATAATTATTTTAGTTTCATTTTTTATTATAAATGAATTTGTATTGCACGAGTAGGTATGTAAATAATGAATTTGAAAAGCATATTTTTTTTTAGCTTTTTTTTTAGCAGGGTAGACAGAGGGAACCTAGTGTCATGACACTTCTTTCCCCATTTTCCGCCGAATTTGGAGGCATTGCGTCGATACCAGAGCGAAGAAAATTGTAATATTAAATATTTTCACTCCCCGAGTGGGATTCGATCCCATAACCAGTCGTTTACAGTGACATGTTTGTGCCACTGCGCCACGACTGGCCCCCTAAACCATATATTCTATGTAACAATATAATTAATGTATTATATACATAAGTATTCCAAATCAATCCAAGCTCACGCTTTTTCCCGCAGTGCAGGGTAGTCAGAGAGGGCCTAGTGTCTAGACGGATCCTCCACCTTCAACGTGAAGTGCTGACATTACGTATTAAGTGACGGAAGTGGAGTGGGAATCGAACCCACAATCGTGGCATTTACATTCATTGACGAGTGAATGTTCACATACCTATAAAGCTTTTTTTACTCGCTTCACGCTGTATCCCGCACACAGGAGGGTAGGCAGAGTGAACCTAGTGTTAAGATACTCCGTTCCCCACATACAAAAATCCTATATATATTTTTGATAATGAGTGTAATGAAGCCTGAATTCGAGTTATAGTCTGTAGAGTGGTGGAGCTCAACTCAGACTTGAATTGAACTTCAGAATTAAAAAAAAAATCTCTATTCTTATTACTTCTCTTAGTGAAAATCGAACCCATAACCAACCACCTTAACAGTCACACGACGTAAATAATATTTTATAAAAAAAATATAAGAAATATTGTTTATTTCATAAATGTAGAATAATAAAAATACTTTACTTACTGTTGCAATATTTTTTTATATATTTTTTTATTTAAACAACGGCTCTCGTTGTCAAGCTTATTGCATACTGTAACAGTAGCCACAAAATAATATTAAATGTATAAACGTTGTTATTGGTAAAATATAAATTTAACCCTTTTTTTATTTTTAAAAAGGATCTATCTTTGATATCGGAGATATCATTAAAATCGAATTTTAGAGTACATAAATGGTGCAACCGTTTCTTTTGAATTTTAGTTTAGGACGCGTGAAATATGATCTAAATGTTGTTGTTTTTATTATTAAATGACTTTAAACGTTTAATACTGTAAAAAAATGCCTTCTGGGGATATATGAATATGCATACAAATTTAAAATACTATTTTTTCCTTGATTAGCCCTTCTATAAAAAGCGTTATTTTTACTTTTTATACTAAAAAAGCGTTATATCGAATAAAATTATCGTACGCTTTGAGAATAGTATACACTTTTATCTTATCCTATCTAACAGAATAGCCTGCGAACGGCTTATCTCACCACAAAAGCCTTGTATTGAAACTACAATACAAAATAGCCAAGGATAGTCTACGGGAAGAAAAATGTAATCTTGATTCACTTTAGATAGCTGAAACACAGGTTTAGAGTACCTGTTGCATTCAATAAAGTACCTTATTTTATATGACATAAAGCTTAAATTATTTTTTCGATATTAAAGGACTAAGAATACGATCTGGGATAGGACATTGGTATAATAAACTTAAACGATTTTGTACCAGAACTGGCCTATAGCGAAGGAAATGCAGTTAATTTTTATTGATTATAGCTATGCCGATCTATTGGAAGGATATAAGGGATGTTTACATTGTTGCCATTGACTAGCCTTAGTATGCGGCTTCAGGTAGATAGATAAAATTCTTTATTTTCACACTAAATATTACATACATTTTGTAGAATTAAGAAAGACTTAAGATTGAATGTAGAAAATAGAAAAGGCGGCCTTCAGAGTACAAAACACTTGAATATTAAAATGAAATTAAAGAAATTTCCTAAAACATGTACATATCTATATGTATATATATATATATATATATATATATAGATATATATATATATATATATATATATATATATATATATATATATATATATATATATATATATATATATATATATATATATATATATATATATATATATATATATATATATATTTGTATATGTTTTAGGAAATTTCTTTGTCATTAACTTTGCATACTCGTAGTGAGAGAAGCCATATTTTTTTATGTTACAGCTACACGTTTTCCGCATACCAGGGTAGTCAGACAAAAAATCTTGTAAAGACATAGACATTCGTTTTTCATTTTCCGTTCGAAATGAAGACATCGCGAGTTGTCTTAGGTACCAAAGCTAAAAAATGGAAATAATTTAAACATTCCTCCCAATGTGATGTTTTAATAACCCACGGCCAATTTTGGTTACATTTAATGAGGTAAGCCCTTATCCCTATAATGAATACGTCACCATCAAATATAACCATATTTAGCACAAAATAAAAAATCGAAAAGATTTTACCGCTTTTGCTTAAGTTATAAATATACAGTATAATAGAAATACTAATAATTAATAAAAACAGCATAGTTTCATCGTTCAAATACTAATAAATAACAAAAACAAGCGACGTCGCGTTTTGTCGTTGGCACTAGAGCCAAGAAAATAATAAATAATTTGTTATATCAAAAAAAACAAAATATAGTAAGCAGCTATCTGTATATCTTTTAATAGATATACGAGTATTTTTATGATTGGTTTACTCGCAAACTGACAGTCACACGCCGGGAGCTATAATAGTCATAAAAGTACTGTAGAATCTCAGGATCCTGATTAATGCAATGCATTCTAGATCACGCCTTAGGTGCTGTATGTTTTTATTTTTTATTTATACGAAACGTAAACTGCATTTATTCGCAAGATCCTTTTCTAAATTAATCTAAAAATAATCTGATAAGCACAAATTGCAGCCTATATATTATTTTTTGCTTCACGCTGTATCTCGCTCACAGCATTACAAGCAGACGGAACCTAGTATTAAGACATTCTTTTTGACATATTCTACCGAGTTCTGGATGCATCGCGTGTTGTGATGCGGAACTGAATGCTACAATTTGCCTCGACACCAGAGAAAAAAATAGCTTCACACTATATCCCGCACACAGCATGGTAGGCAGAGGACACCTAGTGTTAAGACACTCCTTCCCCCTCTTTCCGTCGCATTCGGAGGCAATGCGTGTTAAGTTCCGCCTCTTAACACGCATTGCCTCTGATACCGAAGGAAATGGAAATATTAAATTATTCCACTCCTCGAGTGGGAATCGTATCCACAGCCAGTCGTTTACAGTCACACGTTCCTGCCCCTACGCTACGACTGGCCCCTGATGATGGAAATATTAAATATTCCAATTTTAAAGCCTGATTTGAGGCCACAATCACTTCTTTTATTTACACAGTCACACTTTGCACATTATAAAAAAATACTAAAATATTAAATTGGAAAAACACAATAATTGTACGTATAAATTGGATAGAATCTATCTACATATGCACGTTGGTTCCACACGCTGTGAAATTCTGAATCTAATACGTTTATTTGCGCTCTTGATAGAAACATCCTTGCCCCGCGGGCTGCAGTGCAATGTTAATGGAATTTTAAATTGAACTGCTCTATCTTTGCTCTACATTCATATTATTTCTAATAATAAGAAACATTGTGATTTTTCGTATTGTGGTTTTGTTATAGGGGTTTATTTTTATTAGTGTTATTTGTGAAATTCTAAAATTGATATATGAAAAGTCTTCGTGTTGCAGTGGAGCAGCGTCTGTCTGTATGCATAGGATTAGTTGTAAGTTAGATTTATATTAAAAGTAATAATTATATTTAAAAACTTTTATTTCTCGTCTCTGGTAAACAAGGCAAATAGCGGCGATGAGTTGCGTTAATGTGGGTTTGGACCTAAGTTTGATCGGTCATTGAGTTCTCTGAGCTAATTCCACATGTCGCATAACATACGTGATCAAATAAAATATAATTAATAATTATAAATTATGGAAGCCTCACTTTATTCTATATAGCAGATAATACAATGTGAATCCAGCATCTTGACACTCTATTGTGACTCGGACTGAGCGAAGCACGTCCCCCATTAAAACGGTGTCGCAAGCCGAGGTTCGAGTCTCAACTGAGGGCCCTTGCCACGCCATCGTCGTCATTTGATGCCTTCCCTCACAAGCGAGGATCCCAAGCCAAGGTCAGGGCTCATATAGCGCGGTCTACCCCAAAGCCAGGTGACGCTGTCGAGGCCACTCTAGCCAACAGCATACTACACATTCAAAAAAATAATCTATTCTGAACCGAATTCTAGACATTACGCGCGGAGCTCAACACTGCGTTATCTTAGTAGAGCACAAAAATGAAAATAAATAAATATAGTTATAACCATCAATGGTAATCGAATCGAAACCATCATTTTTACAGCCAAAAGCTGTCACACTGCACCACGCTGGCGTTTAAAATATTTCAACACAAATAAACATATAAAAGATATAACATATAACATTATTCAAAAGAAATAGCCCAGTATCTATCAAAGCTGACATATCAGTTATATCAGCTCAGTAGGTACAAAAAATACCTATCGCTGGCAGGCGGCCCGCCTTGATTCTTCAAGTGAAAAAAGGCAAAAACATGACTCCGCCTGTACCAAAGATCAATGCTGCGAATAGCATAATAAATATCTATATAAAATATACTCATGTGTACTGTATACTTAAATGTGTTTAAAGAAAAAAATATTATACACCTCTTATAGGCCATCGTATCTCAGTTGCTTTCTTCTCTCTCCTGCCCAGCGGGGGAGAGGGGAGACGACATCAGGGCGAGGCCCTCTGGACGTGGTTTTCTTCGCCACCCACTAATATAGGTGGGTCCCTGCATTAGGCCAATGGCCTCTTATAGGTAGTGGATCTGGAGTGTTCCGGGGGAAAGAATGAGGGTCAGACGGGAGGAGCTACGAGCTGTCTGAGCGGTCTGCCCAGCCGGGTGAGACCCCTGACAACTCAGGAGAGGCCCAGCTTAGACGACCAGCTACCGAGACAGCAGCTCAAGAATCTAGGGGGGAAAGGAGGTCCCTTGGGAGACGACGTCTGTCCGGTGGTCTAGAGTGCCATGGAATGCCCTCATATCCGGGACATCGGTCCCGGATATAAGGGTGATCCAAAGACTCCGCACGGTGGAACATTCTCGAAGTCAAGTCCTGGATGTGAGCTTCCAGGCTCTCGATACGGAGGTCTCTATGCAGAGTGGTATTCCTCGCGTACCAAGGAGCCTGAGCAGCACGACTCAAGGCGATATTTTGTATCACCTGAAGTGAGTTCCGGAGGTTGATGTGGGTCAGCGCATACCACGCTGGTGCTGCGTACGTCAGATGGGGTCTGACGTACGTTTTGTAGAGAGAAACCCTCGTGCGCAGCGGAATGCGGGATTTAAAGATTGGTTGAAGTAGGTGCATGGTGGTCTTCGCAGCTGCTGTAGCCTTTTGAATGTGGGGTTTCATGGAGAGTCTTCTATCTATGACCACACCTAGGTACGTGGCCTTCTTCAGCCAATCAATCCTCTGGCCCTGCATGATTAGTTGTTGAGGCATCTTACGGTAATCGCCCAAAACTATGGCTTGGGTCTTAGCCACATTTAAAGTAAGCCTCCAGTCTGCCAACCAGTCAGGTAGAAGGTCGAGGGCTCGCTGGAGCTTGCTGGCCGCATGTATAGGGTTTAGAGAGGTGGTGATGAGCGCAATGTCATCTGCGAAAAGAGCTAACATTGCGTCGTGATGTACTGGGATGTCATCTGTGTATATTGAATATAGGACAGGCGAGAGTGTGCTACCCTGTGGCACGCCCGCACTAATTGGATGGCTGCAGGAGAGTGCACTGTCCACCCTCACGCGAAAAGTCCTACCCGAGAGGAAGGCGGCCAGAACCTTCACGAGTTGATGTGGAGTACCTGCACGGATCGTCTTGTATAATAGACCGGGATGCCAGACCCGGTCAAAAGCTCTGGAGACATCTAAAAAGGCTGCTGCTGTGGCTTCTTTCTTGTTGGCTGCTACAGTGGCCCGGAATAGTACCCTCGCTACCTGTTGTGTAGTAGAATGGCCACTCCGAAACCCAAACTGCTCAGGTCGTGGTTGGTAGTGCATCAAGAAGTGAGATATAAGAAGCTTCTCGAGTAATTTGGATGTTGCGCTCAGTAAAGTAATTGGTCGGTATGCGTCGGCCCGTCTGGAGTTCTTACCAGGCTTAGGCAGCATTACCACCAGGCCCTCCTTCCACGCCTGGGGGAAGTAGCCCAGGCGCAAAATGGCGTTAAAGAGCCTGGTGAGCGCTGCTATTGTCCTAAATGGTAAATGACGTAGGGCCCCGTTAGTGACGCCATCACTTCCAGGGGCCTTCCTCGACTTCAATTTGGCTGCGGCCTTCTTGATTGCAGAGGGAGAGAAAAACAATGGTGATGGTAGTGGGGTTGGGGGAGTGTCCAGGTGCCTCTGCACCTCCTCCTCCAGCTGCCTATGCTGGGCTTCCTTTAGGCTGGGGTTCGGCGAGAACTGCGCAGCTAAGTGATTCGCTAGGACGCTTGCTCTTTCGCCGGCCTCATAGCATAGTGAGCCATCCGGGCGATAGAGAGGTCTAACGGGAGGACTCCTCTTCGTAAGAAGGCGGCACAGCCGATGTAGAGAAGGCTGATCGGTGCTGGCCTCCGCAATTCGATCATCCCATGAGTCCGCGGCAGTTAACTCCAGTTCCGACCGAATCCGTTCAATAAGGTCATTCAATTTGGTTTTCTTCACTGGGTCTCGAGTTTTTTGCCACTCAATGCGCGTCTTCCTCTTTTGCGCAATGAGCTCAGAGATCCGTCGAGGAATAGGTGGCAAACGAAGTGATTTTGGTGGAGCGGAAGCATCTTCCATGGCCGTTTTAATGGTCACGGTGATTTGCTGCTCCAGTCGATCTATACTCGCTGGACAGTCTAAGGGCTCCAAAGTGGGGGATGTCAGTCGATGAGCGGTAGATTCGAAGCGAGACCAGTTAATAAAGCGTCTAGGTGGCAGGTTACGGGCTGTTGCCAGACTGCCATCGAGGACAGCCAGTACAGGGAGGTGGTCCGAGCCGAAGGCATCAGGGAGCGCCTCCAGGCTCAGAAAGTCAATTCCCCTATACACGGGTAAGTGGGTGCTGGTGTGCGAGTGGGTGCTGGTGTGCGAGTAATGAGTTGGTTCATCCGGCCCCATCACCTCGTACCCGTGCCTTACTGCATCTTGCTGTAGTCTTCGGCCGGTATTGCAAGGCGTGTAACATCCCCAAGCTGGGTGCTTCGCATTCCAATCCCCTGCTATGAACGTGGCGGTAGAACTGTTAAGCACCCTGTGCACTTCTGCGAATAACAAACTTGAGGATGGCGGTCTATACATGGCGTACAAGTGGAGCAACTTGCCGCCATGCTGAACTTCCACTCCCAGGACTTGGAAAGACTTCGTGATTGAAATTGGAAGTGGCTGGTAGACAATAGATCTTCTTATTGCCACCAGCAGTCCCCGGCATCGGTAGTCGTCTAAGTTATCCAGGCGGTGAACAAAATACCCAGGGAAGTGGGCAGTATCACCCGTACGCAGGTGCGTTTCGTTGGCCAGAAGGATATCTATATTCTGTTCACGGATTAGATGCCTGAGGAAAAGGATGCGGCTCCTCAGGCCCGCGGCATTCCAAAATAGCACTCTGAGTTCAGGCATGTTGAAGCAGAGTGACTATCCCGTTAAGTACGACCTGGACCGGGTCTCGACCTTCCCTTAAGGCAACAAGAACTTCCTTGAGGGTGTCGATAGCTCTGTCCAGAGCGATTTGTGTGGGTGCGGAATTTTCTCTGTTTACTGCTGGCACTGCCGTGGTCGCAGTCATGGTGATGAAGGCGGTCGATCTGGGTACGGTCTGTGGGACAGATGAGGAAGCGACAGGCTGCTTCTTTTTCTTGTTCTTATTTTTCTTGCTTTTCTTTTTGTGGCTAGTTTCTCCTCCTCCTCTTACAGTAGGGGGATTGGCAAGGGCCATGAGGGTTGGTGCCTGGGCTTCCACTGGGACCTCATTCCTTGATACAGGCCCTGTCGTGTAAGTGGACTTGGGTTTGGAAGTCTTGGTAAGGGCCACCGTGCCGGCCTTTTTATTACGTAGCTCACGTTTGTACTGGGGACAGGCGAAGTAATTAGCCGGATGAGGCCCGCCACAATTAACACACGTCGCAGGCTCTTCCAGAGGACGTGGGCAATCTCTTGCGAAGTGTGATTCGCCACAACGAACGCACGCTTGACGGCGGTGACATCCGTGTGATGAGTGGCGGAAAGCCTGACAGCGGTGACACTGCGCAGGTCCTTTCTTTCCTCGCCATGACTCGATGGTAATGCCTGGCATACACAACAACTCCGTGATGTTGTATAGGCCTGGCGTAAGGTCCTTGGGGTTGGCTAGTATTGCAAGGAAAATACATCCTGGCCTTCCTTGCTTAGCTCTGATTGGTGTAATGAACTCGGGTTGGTATCCGAGTTCAGTGAGAGCTTCGGGGATTTCAGCTGGGGTTGTGGTTGCTGGTAATCCTCGGATGGCAATTTTAACGCTCCTCTCCGAAGGGAGTGCGTAAGAAAACCAAGATATCTCCTCTTGCTTTTCCAGCTCAGAGAGATACCTTTGTATTACGCGGTACTCATTTTCTGAAGCTGGAGAGAAACGCACTCCTTTCCCGAAGGGCCGCGCGTTAGGAATGTGTCCCAACCGCTGCCTGAGTGCCCGAAAGTGGGTGACCCAGTTCGGTAGACTCTCCACCACCACTGGAGGAATGCGTGGTTTCGATGCTGCTGTAGTCTGCACTTGTCAGGCTTGCGCTGCTGGCCTGCCAGTCGCCCCGCTCTGCCTTGAGGCGATGACGGCGTCAGCAAATGAGACATCAGACTGGGAGACTACAGTCAGTGCCTGTGTGGTAGTCGTCGGCGCAGGTTGCACTGATGTCATCATGGGCGCAGGTTGCACTGATGTCATCATGGGCGCAGTATAGGGCGCCGAAGTCGTCGGAGCTGCTACAGTGGTAGCAGTATAGGCCATTGTATCTCAGTGCTATATCATCGTCATCTTACTGTAAAAGCGGGATGACTAAGCGCGGCGTTAAGTTTCGCTTCTTAACTCCCAATATTTCAAATGAGCCAGATAAAACATAGAAACAAAGGGTGTGGTTGAACGGCATTGTGTCGCGTTAAGCGCCCTCTATCTTTAAAAGGAGGAAATATAAAAAACGGATGTTTTGTATTCTAGGTCTTTTTACACATTCAAGAAAAAATACATATATATTTAACTATTCTTTTTGCCTACTTTCTAATGTCGTCTATTAAATGACAATGGTCAGAGCGCAACCGGACAGTGTTAGCCTATAATCACGATTGGTGGGTCATGATGTGGGTTCGATTCCAACTCGGTGAAGTTGTCATAATTTCATTATTTGTATTTCTCATTCTCGGTGAACAAGAAATGGCGCGGATTTTAGTTCCGTCACACAACACACAATTGTCGAATTTAGGCAGAAAGTGGTGAACAGTGTTGCTTAACACGAAGGACTGAGTACCCTGCTATGCAGGAAAATGTGTCATTGAAAAAAAATTGAAAGAGTAAAAAACATTTTTTTTTTCATTTTATTAACGCATTCGTTAGATAAACCTAATTTTTAAACATAAATTTACACGTCTTTGACTATTCGGAGCTGGTGGACCTTAGAACTAGATCTATTAATTATCCTTTGAAGGAAAGACTTTCGACATATTTTTATAAAAATTATGCGAACAAAGAAGTAGAATTTATCATATTTAAAGTTTCTTTGAAAACAAAGTTAAAAAGACAATATTATCTGTAACAATACCCTAAAAAAACATATAAAGGCTATCATGGCGCAGTGGGACAGCGTATCAAAGTCAAAGTCAAAGTCAAATAATTTTATTCAAAATAAGAAGTTACAAGCTTCATTTTTTGAACGTCAAATAGTTTACCACCGGTTCACTAAATTTAATGCCTCAGACCTGAGAAGAACCGGCGCAAGAAACTCAGCGGGACTTCTTTTTTCTTTTTTTTTTAAAGTGATATACAGATTTATTGCAGACAATGATACTTTTGAAGTAGCCTGGAGCGAGCATTTCATTCCCAAGGCGTGTTATCGTTTATAAAATCTTGAATTTTGGTAATAACCTTTAACACACAAACGTCTCTTCACAACTTTTTTAAAATGTGATATAGAAAAATCTTGGACGTTTTCTGGGATCCTATTGTAAAAGCGTATACACTGTCCCATGAATGAATTATTGACTCGATGCAATCGAGTCACAGGTGTAATCAGTTTATGCTTATTTCTAGTATTAATATTATGTGTGTCGCTAATTTTTATAAAATTCTTAATATTTTTCTTAACATACATAACATTAGCAAATATGTATTGAGAAGCAACAGTCAATATATTAATTTCTTTAAATTTTGTTCTTAATGAAACTTTCGGGCCTAAATTATAGATTGCACGAATAGCTCGCTTTTGCAGAATAAAGATCGAGTTAATTGCGGCTGCATTACCCCAAAGTAAGATGCCATATGACATAATACTGTGAAAGTAACTAAAATAAACAAGCCGAGCCGTGTCTACGTCTGTTAATGATCTAATTTTCTTAACCGCGTATGCGGCTGAGCTAAGTTTATTCGCCAATCCATCAATATGAGGTCCCCACTGTAGTTTGGAGTCAATGGTGATACCGAGAAATACCGTAGAATCGACAGGATCCACCGTTTCACCATTCAAGAGTACATTGGTTTGAACAATTTTTGTGTTAGGTGTTCTAAAAATCACACATTTCGTTTTTTTATTGTTTAATAATAAATTATTAGCACTAAACCAATGTACTATTTTCGAGAGAGCATTGTTTACATCGTCAAATACGTTTTGTCGTCTTCTCATTTTAAAAATTAATGAAGTATCGTCTGCAAACAATACTATCTCATGGCTCTTTCCAACTAGATACGGTAAGTCGTTTATGTATATTAAAAAAAGGAAAGGACCAAGAATAGACCCCTGTGGGACCCCCATACTGACTAACGACCCAGGAGATTTCTTGCCATTTACATCGACCTTCTGAATCCTGTTAGTTAAATAAGAGGTCAGAAGATCGAGTGCACGTCCTCTTATGCCGTAATGGTGTAGCTTCCTGACCAATGTGGAGTGCTGAACGCAATCAAATGACTTGTCCAAGGCACAGAACATGCCCAGAGCATCCTGCGATTCCTCCCAGGCCTCATAAATACTCTTAAGAAGACCGACACCGGCATCGGTGGTAGAGCGGCCTTTAGTGAAGCCATACTGTTTATCATGCATAAGATTGTGTAAATCAAAATGCAGTAATAATTGATTTAAAATTAGTTTTTCAAAAATTTTGCTTAGTGAGGGTAGTACAGATACAGGTCGAAAATTGTTGGGATCAGATATACTACCCGATTTAAATATTGGTATGACTTTACTGAATTTCATTAGGTCAGGAAACACACCATGCTGTAAGCAATTATTAAATAAAGTAGCGAGGTGGGGAGCAATAGCTTCTATAATATGACTAATTAGCCTAACAGAAATACCCCACAGATCTGATGTTTTCTTGATGTCTAGAGATTTAAATGTTTTAACAATGTCTCTTGAGTTGACTGACTTAAATTTAAAATCTACATTACATTCTAATACACTATCCTTAAGTAACGATTCAGCGACAGTTGTGGAAGATATAAGTGTCCTAGTTGTGGAGATTGGAATATCAGCGAAGAATTTTTCAAATGTGCAAGCAACCTCTAGATCTGAGCTGGTTATACCATTGTCTACTTTTAATTGAAATCCAAAGTTGCGATTCTTCGCCCTTCCAGTCTCACAATTAATTATGTTCCATGTCATTTTAATTTTATCTGAAGAATTTTTAATTTTATTTTTAATGTGTAAACATTTTGCCATGGAACATACTTTTTTAAACAACTTGGAATAGTTTTTAACATAGTTCTTAAATGACTCTTTATGGTTATATGTTTTTTCATTATAAAGTTCATATAACCTTAGTCTACTCTTATATATTCCCACAGTCGCCCAATCATTGAATGACAAGAAACTCCTAGAATTGACTGTTTTAGAAGTAAAAATAGCATTAAACTCATTCTTTATAACATTAAAAAAATTACTAAATAATGTATTGGGATCATTATTGTAACTTACATATTTAAGTTTTGCTATTATATTACTTCGAAACTTCTCTACACGACGACACGTCATTGGTACACAGACAATTTTATGATTTTTATTATTTTTTTTGTTACAAAAGTAAAAGAAAGCTAACTGTCCGCTGTGATCAGAACTTAACATGTTAATTATGCATTTTTTTTTTTGGTATACAATTTGTAAAGATATTATCAATGCATGTAGCAGTACAGTTAGTAATTCTTGTTGGTTCTAGAAATAAATTAGCTAGGTTATATGACTTCAGTAAAGACCTGAATCTAATACTGGTGAAAAATGACTAACGAGATGGCTATGAATTCGATTCCCATTCGTGGAAAAGATTATAATTTAAATATTCATTTTTTTGCTCTGGTACCACGGCGAACTGGATAAAACGCGGCGTTGAGTTGTACCACTTAACACGCAATGTCTCACTGAATGTCTTGACACTATATCCAATCTGAATACCCTGATATTCGAGAAATAACGTCAAGTTATAAAAAGAAATACAATAAATTAATAGCATAAATATTACACACACACACACTACCATATGTTTGACATACGCTTCTATAATAACATATAAGTGACACACTTTACTACGCTAGTAGATATTAAAAGCTCTAAATCCGGCTTTAGAAATAACTGTAATAGCTTAAAATGATATGAGTCAGATAACAACGGCGACGTTGCAGAGTAATTGGAAAGTGAACAGTACACGTTTTGTATTGAATTATATGTATTGGGTTTCGTTTACGTATAAATAGTATTTTATTTTATTTCTTTTAGTTTCATGCTTTTCTCATATAGTTATCCGTGGGGGGACGGATTAGAGTACAATTCCCCTCCGTTGCTAGGCAGCGTCCCGTAAAAGGCGGGCAACCCAGTAACTTGGTGGTAGGAGATTCGTTCTCCGACTGACTCACGACCACTATCATACTATATTCCGGTTCGATGGCATGTAAGCCAGCTCTATTCTATTCCCACCATCCTCATCCTTATTCCCTCCTTTCCTCCTTCCCCTTTGAGGTCGGCAACGTATCCACAACTAATGCTGTGGATGTCCATGGGCGAATTTAACTATTTACCATCAGGCGACTATGGTAAGTTCTACTAGTTTCCCACCTTTCTTAAATAAAAAAAAATAGTAGCAGGTTATTCAGAGAGGACCTGGTCAAGACACTCCTTCCTCCACTTTCCGCCCCAATTCGTGATAGAGCGTATTGAATGGTCAAATTCACTACCGCGCTTGGTCTTTAGTACCAGAGCGAAGTCGAGTCGGAACCAAAACCACTCGAGTTAAAATGTTGTAAATTTGACAAAGAAATTATAATATATTATATATTTTAATTTGAGGCCAGTCGTGGCCCAGTGGCACAAGCGTGTGACTGTAAACGACTGGTTGTGGGTTCGATTCCCACTCGAGGAGTGGAAATATTTAATGTTTCCATTTTCTTCGCTTGGTGTCGAGGCAAAGGGCGGCGCTTAGTTTCACCACGTAACACGCAATGCCTCCAGAATTCGGTGGATAGTGGGGAACGGAGTTTCTTAACACTAGGTTCCCTCTGCCTACCCTGCTGTGTGCGGGATACAATGTGAAGCTAAAAAAAATTGAGTAAATTATATATATTTCATATATAAAATGTATATTAATTTTATAAATAAAATATATTTTAATTTTATATATGAACATTAAAAAAGTATTTCGTTTTTAATGCACAACGAGAGGGCATAACCCTCTTGTATTGTCTTTATAGACTCAATAGACCTGGGGATAGACAAATAGAGAGTAGTAAAGGAACAATGTAGCGAACTAGGCGCTCAATTAATCTTGAAAATTTTCAAATAAATCAAAATTTACTTCCCGAAATAAACATATCCTTAAAATAAAAAAAACAAAATTTAATTACTATTTATTAATATGAGATGGAATACTTCGACCCTTTTTATGAAAATTCTTCAGGGCAAAAGATTAATTTTGTCATAATTAAAACCGATATGAAGAAAAGAAAAATATTGTAAGGTCGTCCTTTAAAAAAAAGTAAATTAATAAAGAATATTATATATAAAAATATATATCATACACACTCCCATGAGTTTGACATTCACTTCTGTATAAAGTGACATACATGTTGCTAAGGCAGCGCATATTTTACACGTTGATGGGGCTAGTATACCTTTGTATAAACACTTAAGGGCTATATATTGCCTTCACCCACTTTTGGCTGGAGGTTGGCTGGAAGAAATCTCTTTTAGAGATAAGTCCACTGTTACTAACATAATTTCTGTAATGTAATTTATATATGCTTTTTCAACTGCATTAAATAATAATATAGCTTTCCCCACGAACTCACGACATACACCTATATGCTATCTTTCAAGAAACTAAGTAAATTGTAGACCGCGCCTAGGCGGGCGTAATGTAGGAGACCTTACAAGTATGTACAGAATTATTTGAAGAAATTGGTTAGCAGTATATAGATGCATGCAGCCTAGAGCAAGAATGGTACTACTATATGATGCTACTATATGATGCTTAACGTCCTTTTCTAAAAACGTAGGCATTTAGCAGTGGATGGTAAAAGGCTGAAAAATAAAATCACCAAGTATAATAATAACAAAATGTTTGATTTATGTTTTTTTTTTTAGCTTCACGCTGTATCCCGCACACAGCAGGGTAGGCAGAGGGAACCTAGTGCTAAGACACTCCGTTCCCCGCTTTCCGCCGAATTCGGAGGTATTGCGTGTTAAATGGCGGAACTTAACGCCGCGCTTTGCCTCCGCGATACCAGAGCGAAGGAAATGGAAAGATGAAATATTTCCACACAGTCGTTGTAAACGACGTAGTAAAACGTCACACTTTCGTGCCACTGCGCCACGACTATACCCCCAAATTTTGATATTTAAAAATATAATTCGACGTTTAGAACACTTTACAGTAAGTTTATTATCACAGATATACCGACCAACAATATAGGCATTTAATTTTAAAACAATTTAACTTTGAAACCATAATTATATTATATTATATTAATATTATTTCACACTTATCAATAATTTTCATTATATTCAATATTCACGGTATCTCATTATCTATTAATTATTAATGCTTATCTTAAATTAACATACCGGCGTTGCTACGTAATTAGTTACACACGTAATAATAAGATATTCATCTTAAGTACCTGCTAAATATTTAAACATGACATTTTCTTGTACTTGGAAACACACGCTTTTATTTTTAAAATGAAATTTGTAGCTTTCTAAAGATAAAAATCTTCTTTTTTTTCTTATTATTTGAATAATATATGTTATTTATTTATTTTTTTTTAACTTGTTCTTAGTGGCCAGGAGTGAAAATTATATTTCCATTTTCTTCGCTCTGGTGTCGAGGTAAAGCGCAGCGTTAAGTTCCGCCACTTAACACGCAAGCCTCCGAATTCGGCGGAAAGTGGGGAACGGAGTGTCTTAACACTAGGTTCCCTCTGCCTACCCTGTTGTGTGCGTGATGCAGCGTGAAGCTAAAAAAAATTAATAATAGCTACGTCTCTATTCCAGGCGGAAAGTCCAAGGGACTTGGACCCTTGAAACTAAGTTTTGTCTGTTTATCCTGCCAGGTGGGAAAAGTTGTAAATTGCTATATTATTAATGAAGTATAACATTTCGGACAATTTACACACAGAAGAAGTGTAGAACATCAACATTTCCCATTATAATCTTATATGTAGGTATACATTAAAGTAATATGATCGATATTGTGTACATTCGACTAATACTTTTGCTTGAAATCACAAGGTAACGTCTATTTTATGCGTCAACGGAGACACTACTAAATAATAATTTAATTGAAAACATGTATCATTGTATAAAATATATCAAAATGTAACCTTTATATTTTAAAAGAGCAACTATTGAGTTTCTTACAGGCTTTTTAGGACTGCCTACTGAAGGCAGATTTATGTTCATTTGACGATTTAAAAATGTTTCTAAAAGTCCATTTGACTAAAGATTACCTATTTTAATTTTCACTTGCATTACAGTACCCTGCTATTTCTACTCAATCAGAGAAAATCTAACGTCAAAGCACACATAGCATAATGAGTATAGCAGTGTCACCAGACTCAACACAGGCGGTATTTAATGTCACTGTACTTTAATAGGTACAGCAGAAAAATTCCTTACAAGGAATCGAACCCACAACCACTTACGTTTGCTATCAGACACTATACATCTCCATCACGATGTCGAAATAAAATATACAACCGTTAAACAAATCTCCCCTAACAAAAAAATATCAAAATCAAAAGAATAAGTTATTAAAATTTATCCACGGGCACAAACATTTTATTAAAACTATAGAAGAAATCAATTCAATCCGTGCAAGTTGCATTATTCGCGATCGAGGGGCATGAGACGTCGGTGACCTTTAAGCATTTCTATGTCTTGTTCATTTCAATATCTACGATCTGCTCGCTTGCGCCGGCGCAGCGTTTTCGTTATTTTCCTTTTATGAATGTTACTTTACTTGTTGCTCATTTGGCTGGATTGTTGTATGTTTTTTTTGTGTAGTTTTGTATTTACAGGCTATCGTGGTGAAGAGGACATCGTTTGTGTATATGGTTGTGGGCTCGTTTCTAAATCGGGGTAACGGTCAAGGTTATATTATTGGGTTATTCTATTCAATATACTATGTCTTGGATGTTCCTCTGTAGGTGAAAAATAGAGAAGGGAGAGTCTTCGTCACTAGTTCCTTTTTGACTCTGCTATGCAGGAAAAAAACGAAGCCCCTTTTTCAGAATTTAAGAAATATTTGTTAGATTCAAAAAGGTGCTAATTACTTTTTAACCCACTCGTGGAAGTATTTTCCAGCATAGCAAAGTAGGCAGTCTCTCTGGCCAGACTCTCCCAGAGTCAACACTCTGTTCAATACTTACTTTCTAAAATTTATTTAAATATAATCATTTCTCCAAGTCGAAATCAAACTTGCAACCAACCCGGTTTATAATCCAACGCGTTCCCACTGCTCTACTGATGACTTCGTGAAGCTGTTATTTTTATTTCATTACTACTATCATATTTGTCCAATTTATAATTGTAACATGAATCTAAATTAAATATTTACCAAGACTTGACTTTCTCCTACACACAAAGTAACTGTATTTCTATTAATAGTAAACACTAATACTAAATTCTGTAGTCACGTTCAAATCAGAAGTAGACGTAGATAAAGAAAAAAACAGTAATTGCAGCTTCACGCTTTTTCGGGGCTATTATGATAATCAGAGCGAGATCGATTCCGTCATTCACTCTGTTGTGTGACGGAACTCAACGCCGCGCTTTGTCTAACGTACCAGAGTGTAGAAACAAAAATAATTTTAACATCTAAAAACCGGAAATCGAACCTGTAACCAAAATAGTCAAACTCAGCCTCTAGATTTTAAAGACTCTCAAATCATACATAGTGAAGCAAATCGTATGTCTAAAACAAGTCGAATCGAAATGTCACGACTGATTCATTATTTACCCATTATAAAATTCCTAAGATAAAATCTTAGTGGAGCAAAGCAATTAAAAAGATTAAATTGTAATAAAAACTTTTTGCTCGCTTACGTAATCAAATTTCTAGTTATAACAAACTTGTATGTCCACTCATGTCAAATTGATTTGATGAGGCTGCTTTTGGAGTTTTAGTTCAAGGAGTATTCAAATGGTATACGGCCTACTTTATGATAGCAATACGCTAAGGTAATAGCAGCTTTACGCTTTTCTCCACATAACAGAGTAGTAAGAGAGGATCTAGTGCCAAGACACTCCATTCTCTTCTTTTCGCTCGAAATCGAGATATTGCGTGTTAAGTGGCGGAACTTCACGCCGCGCGCCATCTTAGATATCACAGTGAAGAAATCGAACCCATTATCGTTTAGTTTATATTAAAATGGCTCTTACCTTTAATAACTAAGTATTTCTCAATCCTGAAGCAGTGGCGTAGCTGAGGGGGTGCGAGCGGTGCAGTCGCACCGAGCATCAAAAGGAAAGGGGCATCAAAGTCGACGATCAATTCTTTAATTTTTTTTCAATCAAGAATCAAGAAATGTACAAGAAAAATGAGAGAATGAAAATGAAAAATACAAACTAGTGGCAAATAAAATTCCGAGGAAAGTAAAAAAAAGAATTCTTCTATGAATTGAGCGTGCCCATTTCATAGAAGAATATATTTTTTTACCATTTAGCGGAATATAGTGAATAGTAGGACTTAATATCACGCTTTGTCTTGCAAATTTTGGACATTTCAAATAATTCAATCATTACCTCGAGTACATAAACGAATCAAACTTAATACTATCGCGTGAACAGATACGGTCCCATTATGGCACTCTATATACTTTTATCTTGCATCTACACTGGAGGGGATAATCAGAAATTAATAAATTATTAAATCACTACTACACCTGTGTGCTAAATGTTAAACCAGTTAGTGTCAAGGTGAATTGTAAATACTAAATACAGATTGGTACTCGCTACTTTGTTTGCACTGATTTTATTTTGGTTTACCACAATTTATGGACAGTGGGATCACGTCTGATTGTTAACATTCGGTTTAACTGGTTTTAGGTTCGATTTCCACTTGGTAAATAATTATTTTGAGAATATTTTTATTTTTCTTCTCTAGCACCTAAGACAAGGGGTGGTGGTGGGTGAGTTCCGCGAATCAACACGTAATGTCTCAATTTTGAACGAAAATTGGATGGAGATCGGAGTGTCTAAGTTCTCTGCTATCGGAGTAGCTAATAAAAAAATAAATTGATAGATAGTTGGCATTATTAATTTGCCCTAAAATTTCACATTATGAAGTAAGAAAATATCTACTTTGAAAAACCTTGCTGAACTACAATTTCATTAATGTACAGTGTTATATATGTATGTTACAGTTTAAATTTGTCAAAGATGTGCCAGAAGAATTTGTGTATGTCATCAATACAATAAGAACCTTTGTGTACATATAACTTTTTTTTTTAGTATAATTAATTTTTGAATTTAGATACATTATTAACAACAAAATCTATACTTGTTTTTTTTTATTTATTGTAAAATAAAACATATAAGAACTTATCGTTTTATTATATTTTTTCTAAGGAATACACCACTCTTAAGTTATTTAAAGTACGCAATTACGTATTTCAATGCAAAATAAATTTCATTGCGCGTCTCGTAATAAATTTCATGCTGCGTTAAACCAAAATGAAGATACACCAAGCCCTTAATAAAAGCTACTAACAACGTCGATTATCTTGAAAACTCGACGAAAATAGCTCCGAGAGGTTTTATATCCCATGCTTAAGATATTTCCTTTTTTAAATCATTATAATGCTTTACGCTTTGTAGGTATATTGACTTTTTTTTTTTCTTGTAATGGAAAACAATTTATATTTTAACAAAGCAAAGCACTTTTTAATATTTTTAAAGTGTTATTCCACACTTAGGAAAATTGAAAAAGATATTTAGAAAATGTATAAAAACTTGATCACAGGGGAATTAAGATCACTCCTGAAAACCTAACTTACAACAAAAATAACTTGTAATAAAGCGTATAAGAATTTCGACGCAACTGGTAGTAGAATGCATAGCTCAGCGGTCAGAGCGCCTGAATGGCTTACAGGAGGCGGGGGTTCGAATCCTGCTGCGTTCAAATTTTTATACGTTATCTAAAAACAACAGGTTCACGCTTTTTCCCGCATAGCAGGGTAGTCAGGAAAACCTAGTGTTAAGACACTCCGTTTTCCACTTTTTGCCTTAAATTAAGATATAGCGTGTTAAGTAGCGGAACTCAACACCGTGCTTTGTCTGAGGTACCAGTAGAAATTATAATAATATATAATCATTTTAGAAAGTGTGAACGGAATCATAGAACCCACAACCATAACGTTTACAGTCAGACGCTGTCCCACCTGTGAGGTTTATTCGTAATGTTTTAATTATATCGAAATACAAGTAAAACTTTTATTTTTGTTCACAGTTTTGGCTTTTTGACTGATCAAAAAGCTAAAACTGTGAACAAAAATAAAAGCACTCTGAAGTGCTTAGACGGTTTCCAAGAGAAGTGGGTTCGAATTCGTTTAAAGTTTTATATGTTTTCTAAGAATGTCCTTTTTTAATTTTCTATCTGTATGAATGACACTGATACTAGTGTCCGCAACGCCGAGTCTCCTTAAGAATGAAATCATTGATAGTTTAAATTTAATAGATGTGGGTAGTTTTCAATGTATATTATCTATCTCTGTTTGGGTTGGCTAAAATGATATACAAATTTAAGTATAAAAAGTGTTCTGCAATGTTAAGATCAAGGAAATATTATTATTATGTGTTTTACACTTATTTTAGAGAACGATGAGGCTAACATTCTTTTACATTTACTTTATTTTTTTAGCTTCTCGCTATATCCCGCACACAGCAGGGTAGGCAGAGGGAACCTAGCGTTAAGACACTCAGTTCCCCACTTTCCGCCGAGTTTTTAAAGACATTGCGTGTTAAGGCGGAACTTAACGCCGCGTTTTGCCTCGACAACAGAGCGAAGAAGAGTCACACGAATGTCCCATTTCGCCACGACTGGCCCCAACTTTAATCATAATTATTTAATTAAAATATCACAACTTAATTTTACTAAAAATCTAATGTATTATTTCTACAAAACTACAACAACAAGAGGTAGGAAAGGAAGGTAACTTCAAAAGCAATTACGTAACGTATTCTATTTCTAGTTTACTAAAGCTTAAGTTCTTTATTCTAATTACGAACGTAACAGTTCTTGAGTTGTTCTGAAAATTGAATATACTGCAATGACGACAGACATTTGAGTTACTCGGTTTATCCAATTATTTCACAGTTGAGTGTTCAGTGATAGAATCTTAATATGTATAAGGAAGAAGAAGAAGGTTTATATGTGAGGCTTGAGCTCTAAATGTGTATTTTTTTAGCTTCACGCTGTATCGCGCGTACAGCAGGGTAGGCAGAGGGAACCTAGTGTTAAGACACTCCGTTCCCCACTTTCCGCTGAATTCTAAGAATTTACGTATTAAATAGCGAAACTTAACGCCGCGCTTTGCCTCGACACCAGATCAAAAAAAATGGAAATATTACATTTTTCCTGTCCTCGAGTGAGAATCGAACCCACAACCAGTCGTTTGAAGTCACACGCTTATGCTACTGCGCCATGACTGGCCTCATTAGTAATTCTATATTAGAAAACATATAAAAATTATAAAAATTATAACGGATAAGCCATTCGTTCAAAATGTGGAGAATGGAGTGGGGTTGGCTTTATTTTCTCTTTGACGACTCTGCTATGCGGAAAAAAACATGTGGCTGTTATCACGATAGATTGGGAATACTATTCCCACACTGCAAGATATTCATATTTCAAATATTTTTATTTCTCCGCTCTGAATAAGAAAAAATGAGCGTTGCAGTCCTTCACTCAATGCGTAGTCTCTAGATTTTCTCCGTCTACCCTTACAAAAAAGTAAACACTTGAAAGGTCCAAAATCAGTGTAATTTTCATCATCCTTACAAACATTATTAAACCTGAAAATAACATCTAGAAAACGTATAAAAATTTGAACACAGCGAGATTCGAACCCGCAGTTCCTGAATACCGTCCAGGCACGCTCACTGCTGAGCCATGCATACTACTACTATTATTAAACCTTATATCTTACATTTACTCAAAGCTTTCACGAAAGTTTAGTCAAAAGCTAAACCTGAGGAATACAAGGCGAAGTACACGCAAGCGGCAAGCCGTACTATGTGCAATTAAAACTTACCTCTTTGTTAGGTGTGTGCTTTAACAAATTTGTTACTCAATACTATAAACTTTGCTTTACAGTAAGTTAAGTTGCATTGATAACATTTTTATATGGATTAACGCTATATCGCTTTCGAGGGGTACTTAAGGAGTGTTGTTGTACACTCTGGGGAAGGCTGGTATCCATATTTCGAAAGTGGATAAAAGACTATATACTTTTACCATTACATTTGTTGAGAACGGAACGTCTTGACAATAGGTCCTCTCTGCTAAGCGAAAAAAGATAAAACCTGCTAAAAATGTCCTTAACTTTACGTGCTATAACAACAAAACTGTAAAATAAGAATGTTGAGGTCATCGTGGCGCAACGTGGCAGCCTTTGAATATAAGCACAATGGTTGTGAGTTCGATCCCCACTTCAGGGAATAATTATATATTATTTTCGTTTATTTACTCCAGTAAGAAGGTGTCGTGGCGATTAGTTAGCCGTCTCAACATGTAATAAACGAAACACAAAGAATGGAGTGTCATGACATTACTTTTTTTTCTTTTTTTAGCTTCACGCTGTATCCCGCACGCAGCAGGCAGTGTGAGCCTAGTGTTAAGACACTCCGTTCCCCACGCACCGCCGAATTTTAGAGGCATTGCGTGCCCAGTGGCGAAACTTAACGCCGCGCTTTGCCTCGGTTCCAGAGCGAAGAAAATGGAAATATTAAATATTTTCACTTCTCGAGTGGAAATAATACCCACAACCAGTCGTTTGAAGTCACACGTCTAGTTCTCTGCCTATATAAGTTCAGTACATTCCACAATTAGTAAATCGTTCTTATTTTTTAAAAATAACTAACCAACTATATTATAAGGGCTAATATAAAATAATTCATTTTAATCTCCATTCGGGCATATAAGAAACAAAAGCAAGATTTGATTGTATAACATTTACAACCTAGATGCAGCTCCCACGAACTTTTTATTTCTCCAATACTTTACTACACAACTGACCTCAGAGCGGAGTAAAAAATAACGAAGGGTCCGCGCCGACTTAAAACTTTTACTCTTTTTGTGTTAACCTAAAACACTTCGACGGGCTTTTTTTTCTTGTGGGATACTTTACCGATTTTAAAGGACATTGTATGTGTGTATTATATTTTATTTATTAATTTCTAAATTAAAACGGTTATAGTTTCTTGTTTTATTGAATGTATAGATATAGCAATTTAATAAAAAATATGTTTTAATAGCTTCAAGGTTTTTTTTAGATAGGAAGATCCTAAGTAAATAAGTAAGAGACCCGAACCTGGTGGTACCTGAACCTGGTGGCAGAACATGGTGCCGCCTTCATTCCGCTTGAAATCGAGATAATACGTGTCGAGAAATCGAACTGAATCTTACTAAAATAAAACATTTTTTTTTTAGCTTCTCGCTGTATCTCGCACACAGCACGGTAGGCAGAAGGGACCTAGTATTAAGATATTCCGTTCCCCACATTCGTTCATTAAAATATATTTAAAATACAATAATTCCCCTTACAGAGAACACAACCCAAGACCAATCGCGCTTATAATAAACCACTCTCATATTTTCGTTTTCTCTGACTATCATTCCATACGGTTAAAAAATTGAAGCTGCTCTTTTTTTTTTCGTTAACCTCTTTAATATATTTAAACATATTACCAACCACAAAACTTTTATTTAGTATTAATATTTAAATTTGCTTTTACTAAATATTTAAGATGGTTAAACTTCTTAAAAGCTTTCCGATATTTGTAAAGGAAGACTATTTAATGTATTTTGCTGATATTTTAAACTTTTAAACGTCATTTTAAACTTTTACGTTGGACTGCAAATACGATGGTTGTGGGTTTGATTCTCACTCGGGGAAAGGGTAATATATTACTTTTAAACATTTTAAAGTGTTATTACACACTTAGGAAAGTTGGAAAAATTGAAAAAACATTTAGAAAACGAACATTTTTATATGGTTTCTAAATATCTTTTTCAATATATTATTTTCCTGCCATGATACTTAAGCAAAGCGAGAAGTCAAGTTCCATCACTTAACACGCAATCTCTCGATTTGGCCTCACAAGTGGAGAACGGAGTGTCTTAACACTAGATCCTCTCTTACTACGCCGCTACGCAGAAAAAAGCGTAAAGCTGACAAAAGTCGACGAAATTTAAGAAGTATAGTACATAGTATGTTACATACTAGAAAAAAACTACTGGGAAATACTAGAGTACACGCGATTATTCGGTAAAAAGTTTGAAGCGATTTTTATTCGTCCATTTTTAAACTTCTTAAGCGAAAAACTTGTAGGTTGAATATACACTTGACAACTGCCTGTGGCGAAGAGAGTAACAGTTACTCACGTCACGTTGACAGTAAAGGGCAAATGAAATTTTACATCGAAAAAGTAACATTGTGAAACACTATTAACATATACAGGTTCAAATCACGATTAGGGTAATATTTCTATATATTTTTAATATACACTGGTTAGATTGTGGCCATTGTGGCGCAGTGGGAGAGTGTTTGACTTTAAACGCTATGTTAGTGGTTTCGATTTTGACTTGGGGAAAATGATTTAATTTATTTTTTTTTTACTTCTCTGCTATGGTAGCTAGACAAAACGTTGTGCTGAATTTCGCACAACTCCCTCACTCAATACGCAATGTCCCGGTTTTATGAGGAAAGTTATATAATTATCAAACAAATTTTATATAATCAATTTCAATTAATTTAAATACATACACATATAATATTTATTATTTACACCACCCACTCTATATAACTTTGCAAATCTCCCAACCTAAAGGTTGTCCGGAAGAAATCGCTGTTAAGCGATAAAGCCGCCTTTTGTGCCTCACATATTTGTTATTATTATTTTTGATGTAGTCTCAGTGTAAATATTTTTGTGGTGTACAATAAAGTATAAATAAATAAATACTTATTTCTCTGAAACAAATACCAAAACGCATCCTTAAAATAAATGGCATAAAGTGACATTAATGCCAGAATAAAACGTTTCAGCAAACTATATGGATTCTGGTCCAGCCTTTTTATACATTTATGTACATATATAACCGAGAACAAAGAGCGTATACCGACAATACCTTTTGTGAATGAAAATCTCTTTCAAAATAAACAGTCAAAGTCAAATTAGCTTTGACGTGAACAAGTTGTATAGACATTATTTTTATATTACCAAATAACTAATCCCTTATTACTTTAATAGAATATGAAAAACTTAAATTGGTCAAAAACATACCTTTGAAAACTCAACTCATCGTTATAAATAAAGTTGAAATTGAAGGCTACTTGGGCTTCATAGAAATTTATTAAGTACAGTTCAGACGAGTAATGTTCGTACAATTGTTAAGTTAAATTTTAATAAAAGTTAAAAATATTTGAAATTACGGTGTTGGTTCATTATGGAGCAGTTAAAATGGGAAATTCGTGATGCTTGTAGATTTGATTCTCACTAAGGGAATTTTTTATATTATCAGTCCACTAGTATAAAAATATATTAAAAAACTACTAATATTCTATACTACTAAGAAAAAATTTACTTTATAAATTAATTAACTAGATAAACTATACAGGGGCCAGTAGTGGCGCAGAGGCACAAATTGTGACTGTAAAGCGACTGGTTGTGGGTTCGATTCCCACTCGAAGAGTGGAAATATTTAATATTTCCACTATCTTCGCTCTGGTGTTGAGGCAAAGCGCGGCCTTAAGTTCCGCTGCTCAATACGCAAATGCCTCCGAATCCGGCGGAAAATGAGGGATGGAGTGTCTTGACACTAGGTTCCCTCTGCCTTCCCATACGTGTGCGGGATACAGTGTGAACTAAAAAAAAGGAAAAATCTATTAATCTAAAAAAGTTGCAAAAACAATTTTTAAATACTATGAAAAGACTTGACTGAAGCCTTTTTATTATATTTTTACTAGATAAACTATACTTTTTTTGTAAAACTTATAAATAACAGCTAATGTACTAACAAACAACAAATATATTTATTTTCCCCACCCCATAACGAGCAGTGCAGACAACGAGATTGCATTACGCCATTCGTTATATTTTTGTTATCGCCTTGTTAGGATATACTATCTCCTAGAAGTATCCATACGTATAAAAAGCTTATTTTAAATCCCTCCCATTTTGAGATAAAACTTATAAAAGAAAGGGAGCTTTAAGCTTTATTCCATATAGCATGGTTTTAAACATTTTTTTTAAAGTGTTATTCCACACTTAGGAAAATTGAAAAAGACAGCCATGCGTTCATGCTCAGTGGTGAGAGCGCCTGAACGGTATTCAGGAGGCGCGGGATCGAATCCCGCTGCATTCAAATTTTTATACGTTTTCTTTAAATAGCATGGTTGTCAGGAGACCTTGTGTCAAGACATTCTGGTCACCAATTTCATAATCGATCGAATTCAGAATCGATTTTATAATCGATTGAATGGCGGAACTCACCGCCGCGTTTTGTTTTAAGTCTTGTTTCTTTAGATGCGACAACGGATAATGAAAATAATTCATTTGGATAATTCAAACATACTTGTTCCCTAAGCGAGAATCGAATCCACTACCAACCGTGTTTACAATAATTTCAATAACATATAAAAACATTATAATATAAAATAATAAAAATGTATTTATAACAGTTTATATTTTATAATAATACGCACTCGTAGGTATCGTGAGCGGATAGCGCGGGCGTGGCGCGCCTACCTGCGACTCTCCCCAAAACGAACAAGAGCTCGCATTCCTGGCCGTGCTCTTGCGCCCGCGCACCTTCGGTTTAGGGTTGTTACTTAAAAAAATTGAGATATTTTTATATTTTAAAGGGTTATTTTGCTTATAATTTAAAAAAATATTTAAATTATGTATAGAATTTATTAAGTTTTTTGTAATCTTTCATGGCTTTTAGCCGATAATCTTCGTTTCGAATGAAACTCTTATCTACCATAACTAGTAAGTAAAATAACTTTACGATGACAAATATTTATATGAAAGTTTTAATAGTAGTCTGTTCACCCCATTACACAAGTTTCAGGTTATTTTAGAAATGTGTTATCGTTGAAGTTTATCGCCATACTATTCCTATTTTTTTTTTGTTTTCCTAAAATTATACACAAAATAACAAATCAAATTGTACATCAACACTTCCATCATTCCATTTCATGAACACAACTTATTTGCGTGAGGCAAGTAGTGGCGCAGTGGCACAAAGTGTGACCGTAAAACGACTGGTTGTATGTTCGATTTCCACTCGAGGAGTGGAAATATTTAATATTTCCGTCGCTCTGGTGTTAAGGCAGAGCGCGGCGTTAAGTTCCGCCACTTAACACGCAATGCCTCCGATTTTGGCGGAAAGTGGGGAACAGAGTGTCTTAACACTAGGTTCCCTCTGCCTACCCAGCTGTGTGCGAAGCTAAAAAAAAACAAAAAATAATCTCATTTGTTTGTAAATTTAGAACATTTTTTCTCAAAACTCTTCTTTAACATAAACAACTTCATAAATCATTCTTTTTTGTTTTTTTAATGTTTTATAAGTAACATTTAAACAAGCTCTTAAACTTTTAGTACACTATTTTTAAAATCCATAAAGTGTTTAAACGGAAAGATTTTGTAAAATAAGAAGATCGTTGATTTCAACAGTATTTTCGTTTTTTGTATATTTTCTCATTTTTTTTATAAGTATATGTGTATCTATCTACATACATATGTATTTCACTGCTTCAGTGGCAAAGTGTCTATATAACACGATTTATTAAAGAACCTTTTTTAATATATTTTTGATGCTGGCCTACCTCCACAAAAATTTCACATTTCGCCACTGTTACGTACTCGTATGTAAAGTATACATTTGGGTATATATGTATACTTCTGTTTTGTATAGGCCGTGAGAGCCTAGTACAAAGACAGTCTTCTTTTCACATTTATACAAAAATCATAGTAGCTGACTGGATCTCCAAGTTCTGTGTAATATTTAAACATGTTTTTTTTATCTTCACTCTGTATCCTGCACATAGCAGCGTAAGCAGAAGGAACCTAGTGTTAAGACACTTCGTTTCCCACTTTCCGACTAATTCGGAGTCGTTGCGTGTTAGGTGGCGGAACTTAACGCCGCGCTTTGCCTCGGTACCAGAGCGAAGAAAATAGAATTATTAAATATTTTGTCCGGTGGGAATCGAACCCACAACCAGTCGCTTTACAGCCACACCAATTACAACTACGCCACAACTAAATTATTCATTTACCTCATAGTTATTAGCTTAAAGATGATTTACACAGTAAAATTATTTATGAAGAGTGGAGAGCTGAGTGAGTGTTTTGACCAAAGGTCCTGTGTGTAGCCTGCTATGCGGCAAAAAGCGTGAACCTGTTTTAAAATCATTTACACAATTAAATAAGGCAGTGTATACAAATGTTGTAATAAGCCATAACTGTAGTATTGTATTAATTAATGTATTATTAATTGTATGTATTAATTTACTTATATTAATTATTTTTTTTTTTTGCTGTGTGCGGGATACAACGTGAAGCTATTCGCGCTGTATCCCACACACAGCTGGGTAGGCCGAGAGAACCTAGTGTTAAGACACACCGTCCCCCACATTAATTTAGATAGTTACTAGTCTACTTAAATAGTTTTAGCTTTCTTAAGAACTATTTACGGTTTTAACCTAAAAATATTTTTAGTCTAGTCAATTTTAAGTCTTGTTATTATTATATTATTAGATATTAGTTAATAATTTCCAACATTTAACACATAATGCCTCCAGTATTAGGAAAGTGGGGAAGGGAGTGTCTTAACATTCAGTTCTCATTACTCTGCCTACCCTGCTGTGTGCGGAATAAAAAAATCTAGAGAAATATAATAAAAACCGAAAAAAACACATATTTTTGTACATAAACATAAAAAAAATTAAAATTAATAAATATTAAAAATACACATATTCCACTCGACAACCCTAACGCTCCCTCATCCCGACATTCCCTACACAATGCGGACCTGTTGCTGCCCGCTCGCCGCCGAACTATAAATAATTCAACGCGAACGATTAATTCGTGACCGATACCGATTCATCTGTCAATTAATGCGTAGGACAGGTAAGACATTAACCGAAGTCCGTATCATATGGTTTGGGTGGTCAATTTTTATTATTTTTGGACTATATTTTTAATAAACTCATAGTTATAATACTCTGTATTTGTTAAAAAAAAAACATTGTTCGATTCCACCCCAGGGAAGGATTACATGGGATCAGTCGTGGTGCAGTGGCACAAACGTGTGACTATAAACGGCTGGTTGTAGGTTAGATTCCCACTCGAGGAAATTTCCATCTTCTTTGCTCTGGTATGAGGTAAAGCGTAGCGTTAAGTTCCGCCACTTATCACGCAATGCCTGCGAATTCGGCAGAAAGTGGGGAACGGAGTGTTTTAACACTAGGTTCCCCCTGCTTGATACGCGGTATCCCGCACACAGCACCCTGCTGTGTGTCGTGAAGATAAAAAAAAGAATGACTTACACAACATTTTCATTTCTCCTCTTTGATAACACGGCGTTAAATTCCGTGAGTCAACACGCAATGTCCTGATATAGGAGAATGACACTATGGGAACTCTAATTGTCCTACTATGTGCAAAAGCAAAAGCGTGAAAATATATATAGGGATGCAAAAGCTCTATCGTAAAAAGCAAAAAGGTATGTATGTATATGTAATTTATCTGAAGCCTATTTACCTACGCATAAATCCCTTAAATCTTTATCGTATTTAAGGTCCTTTGTTATAAAATCTTTTAAGATTGTCAAACAGAAGTATACTGTTCACAATATTTTTAGATATCTCTAATCGTATAACATGTTAAAGCTTCGTTACTTACAGGCTCGCTTTCGCGTTCGTTTCGTACGCGGGCTTATCTTCATTATATAAATATTTTTTTCAGTGATTTATTTTTGTATAGCTAAAGATTTAGAAAAAAATATATAACGATGTATATTTAATAAAGTAGCTTCATACAGTTTTTACATATCAGGGCAGCCATAGAGAACCTAGTGTTAAGACACTCTGTTCACCACTTGCACTACTAGTTACTATATCATTATGGATATAACCTTTTGTAAAATAATCTTTTTTTATATAAATTCCTTTTTTCTCTCACAATAAAACAGTGCTTAAAACTAAGCAACCTTTAACTAAGTTTATAAAATGTACCCTAAGAGAGTCCAGTTTCTTTTAGTTTTTCTATCATATTCTAATCTCCTAAATATTAAATGTTAGTTCTCCTAAATATTAAATATTAGACCAGTCGCGGCGCAGTGGCACGAACGTGAGACTGTAAACGACTGGTTATGGGTTCGATTAAAACTCGAGGAGTGGAAATATTTAATATTTCCGTTACTTCGCTCTGGTATCATAGGCAAAGCGCGGCGTTAAGTTCCGCCACTTAACACGAAATGCCTCCGAATTGGGCGGAAAGTGGGGGACTAGAATGTTTTAACACTAAGTTCCCTCTGCCTACCCTGCTGTGTGTGGAATACAACATGAAGCTAAAAAAAAAGAAAGAAAAGAAAATTAAATGTTACTTAGTCTTTATACGCACTTTCTGTATATTTTGTTATTCATTACTGATCCATGAAAAAACATCATGGACGATCTTCCACGTTGCTAGGCAACACGCATTTTATGCGTCAACGAGTCCACTAGTTATATATAATTATACTACAGTCTCCTAAGTGTCTACACAGCTATGTGCGGTCCGTACTTTGAAGTACTACACTTAAATATGATTGCTTAAATGTCAAAACGGTTTGAAGTATCCAAGATAGTCTTTGTCGATATAATTGATGGGGGCCACTCGATTTATTCGTTTGAGATTAAAGTTTTAAGTCTCTAAGCTTTTATATATTATTTTTATTCAATTCAATTATATGGCAATATATGTAATTGAATTTGAATTTCTTTGAGAAATGATTAGAAATATCACTTGGTCATTAATGAGCTTAATAACAGTATTTTTTAACCAGTAAATTGAATGAAAGGTAAAATTTGTAAATAAATAAGAAACATAATTTGATAAACATGATTGCTATGTTATTAGTTGTTTTTTTTTTTCAGTTTCGCTATTTTTTGTCGATTAATAAAGTACGCAGAGAGAACTTAATATCAATACACTTCGTTCCCTACTGCTATATAGCTACATATATTCATAGGTATACATAATTATGTTCCGTATAACGTATACATAATTGTGCTTCGCATGACGTTGAAAATACAGAGCACACTAAATTATTCACACCTTAAAATGAACATTTAAAACACCTCTTAACTAAAAATTATTTTTAATAAGTTTAAGAAACAACTCTCAAAACATATTCAATTTATATGTAAAATATCCTACCAAAATTCATTTGTAAAATATCTTGAAAAAGAGCTGATACTCTTCAAACAGTTAACAGCCACCGCAAAGAAACTAGCTTTCGAATGATAAACTACATTGAAATCAGACTATCTATTTCAGAACTATGGTATCACAGACAGACACACACACTGACACTGATGTTAAATTTATACACTACTCTTTTTACGTCGAGGCTTACAAAAAGACAAGGCTTTCGTTTATGTTAAGCTACAAATTTGATTTGGTTACACAGTAGGGTTTCCCCTTAAGCATTATAGTGTTTCTGATTCCTATAACTTAAATCTTATATAAAAATATACTAAGTGACTAAAGTAGAACGTACAATCAAAACTATACACAGGTATAGAAAACTACAAAAACTTACTCTAATGTTAGAGATCACAAGAAAAACAGGACCTAAATTTGTAAAAAAAAACAGCGTCAAGCTTTTCCTGCTTTATCCCACGTAGCAAGGTAGTCAGGGAAAAACTACTGATAAGACTCCGTTATCCAATTTTAACCTAAAATTAAGATATTGCATGTTGAATACATGGATTTGGGCACCATTAAGGAAAAATGAAAATATTTTAATTCAACTGAACATCGAACCCACACCCAATCACCTTTTTTCGACCTAGTACTTATTAACTGTAATTAATCTAGTCCTAATAAGCCTAGAATACTCAAAATTGATATTTGTTAAGCTGTAATTCTTGGGGTTGTAAACCATTATGGAGCAGTGAACACAGCGACTGTCTGTAGACTCGATGGTTGTAGATTCGATTCCTAGAAATTATCTTGTATATATTCAGATACTATACGTCATGAAGGCCTCAAATTTATATCATAATATAATATGTATTGTTTATACGCTTAAATAAATGTGCTGGAGACAGGATCCCACATTCATATAATTTTCTAATAAATTATTGTATACCTCTATGTACATTTCTTGTATTGAGCTATTTTCCTTACAATATTTCCTGTTACTCCATACTGTTTTCAATCTAAATTTTGTAAAATTTTTAAAGTAAAATCACAATAGAACGCTATAGCGAAATGAGAGATCGCCGTTTCAATGAAACGTAGATATTGGATTCGTCACGATAGTCATGATGTTTGCGATTGAAATAACTTTATTGCAAAAGATTTGCAGAGAATTGCTTTTTTAATTTTTTTTTAATATAAAAAATATTTCACGTTCTTTCAACCAAGTCTAATGAAATCAAATGAAAATCATTAAAAATCCGGCAGAGTAAAAGAGACGTAATCTTCATATTGAAAGCTATTTGCTAAGCTTGTATTATGTTATTAAAATGTTTATTTTAAAGAAAATGTTTATTTATTATAGGTAGTATAGTGGAGGTGAGCGTTAATACGCATTTAATGTCCCTTAAGCCTTGAGCCGCAAGTCCCATGCACTGCCCTGAGCTGTTTTTTCCACCATGTGGTGAGCACCCAAACAGTGAATCCATGGAATGTTAAGAGCTTTGTTCTCTTCTCTAGTACAGCGTCAAATTCTCTAATTGTCTAACTGTCTATTGGTGCCAGTCGTGGCGCAGTGGTACAATGTGTAAAGCGACTGGTTGTGGGGTCGACTCCCACTCGAAGAGTGGAAATATTTAATATTTCCATTTGCTTCACTCTGTTGTCGAGGTAAAGCAAGGCGTTAAATTCCCCCACTTAACAATGCCTCCGAATACGGCGCAAAGTGGGGAATGGAGTATCTTAACACTAGGTTCCCTCTGCCTAATAAAAAACACTTTCTAAATGTCTTTTTGGTTCTGGGCTAAGACAAATCACAGCGTTGAGAGTACCGCCTCATAATAGGAAAATATCTTGAAATTATATAGAAAATATAAAAATAAAAAAATATTATTTAAAATTAAAAGTGTAATAAAATATATATTGTAATTTATATTTTAAATAAATTGAAAACCAGTACATTTCTGATTCATTTCAACCGCTTTCTTCTCTAACACAGCCACCTTTTAAGTAATTAGAATTGCTAAGTAATCCTAATGAAGGTTCATTATCGTGACAGTAATTTATTAACGGCCAGAGAGCAAATTGCAAAGTTGCTTGAATATTATTCAATTTTAAAAATAATATATTCTAAATATATATTTTAAATTAAAAAGTTTTTATATTTTTAGCTTTATGTTTTTTTTAACAGCGGAGTGACAGAAAGAACCTAGTGTTATGACACTCCGTTCTCTATTTTTCGCCTGAATTCGAGGTATACTTATATTCTTATACGCTTTATCCGTATGAGAGTTTCGACGCAACTGGTAGTGGAACTCATGGCTTAGCGGTCAGAGCGCCTGGGCGGTATTCAGAAGGCGCGGGCTCGAATCCAGTTGCGTTCAAATTTTTATACGTTTTCTAATTGTATATTTCAATTTTCCTAAGTTAACTAAGTTAACGAAGTTAACTGGAATAACTTTAGACTTTAAAATTTAGAAAAAAAAAAACGTTTTTTTTATATAAAGTAGATTTTTTTTTAAATGACATATGTAAAGTCAATCTTTATCTTTAATATTCAAGTCGTCTTGGTGCAGTTTGAAAAGACAGCACATACTGGATAGGGATAAATATGTGTGAATTACACATTTTTTAATTCTTGTGGTTTTCCAACGATGGCTATGTAAAAAGTAATCTTGATTTCTGTCAATTAATTTCTATATACAGCAAAAAATAATAATGGCTTGCGAAGCTATAATTTGTTTTGTTTTAGAACTAACAATAAAAAATGTATTTATTGCCAAAAAGCCTCGATTTTGAACGTCAAGACATTATATGCCTAACAATAGTGGTCAACATAACAACATACCATTCTATTTTTTGTATTTATTATTGTTTTATACGATTTGTAAAAATAACTTTTTCAAATTCCTAACTATATGAATGAAACACTTAAAATAATGTTAATTGTGATGAGTGTTAATCGAACTCGCGACTACTTTAACTAAAAGGAGCTAATTTTAAATTAATGAATTAACTTGGAGCTTCACGCTTTTCTCACACCGCAGGATAGAGTCAAAGCCTTTCATTTTCATCTTTCCACCCAAATTCAAGGCTTTGTGTATGGAGTCAACTTAACGCCATGCATTGACTTACCATCCCCCGAATGGGACCAAAGCCACAAACAAACACGTAATACACATTACAATTAAACGCTGTCCTATTGCGCTAAAATGACCTCATTAAATACCTATAATATATATCAAAATATATAACTATTATATACAAATCAAATTCTATATAACATATATAATACTATATATAAACAATAGGTACACGGCCATACAAACCGTGTTCGAGCTAGACAGGGAAGACAATCTCAGCGTAATCTCGAACCACTTCGTGACCAAACTCCTGCGCATGTACTGAGTAGTGATTGGTAGGATACATGTGTGGGTGTCGATGTATGCGTTTCCATTACACCATTGGTTCGCTTCGCTTTGGCTGGTCGTATTTCTTAGATAATTTAAATTATGATTTGATAAGAGATGTTAATATGTAGTTTTATTATGGTTTTGTCATCTGTTTGTAATATTATATAATTAATAATGATTTTAACGGAACGGAACGGAGTGTCTTAACACTAGGTTCCCTCTGCCTACCCTGGTGTATGCGGGATACAGAGGGAAGCTAAGAAAAACAAATAATGATTTTAAGTGATGCATATACTTGTAACTTTGCTTTACTTATTTTTTGGTTATATAATTTTGTGTGAAAGAATAAAAAAATATAATTACTCTTTTTTACCTTTTTTCTAAATTAATTAAAATACGAATCCCCACTACATGATTAATTTTGCATACTTTATATTACACTGTGTTAGTGAGGCATTATCTGTATTCTGTTTATACAACGTACGTTTCGAGATTTATTTTTTTTAAACCCAAAATCTCAAAGACAATGTCTAACATACTATTAAAAATGTATCATTAAAGTGTTAACTGACTACAATTTACATATTGGTACTAATTATTTTAAATCTTCACGGGGAAAGCTAACGAATATTATATTATATTCATTGTAAAATTATATAGCAAAAGAACAACAGTTGTGTATCTCACCGGCTCTTCTAACCAGCCTTAAATGCCTTTAACCGATTTTTGACATTACTTATAATGTTTTTTTTTAGCTTCACGCTGTATCCTGCATACAGCAGGGTAGGCAGAGGGAACCTAGTGTTAAGACACTCCGTTCCCTACTTTCCGCCGAATTCGGAGGCTTGCGTGTTAAGTGGCGGAACTTAACGCCACGCTTTAGACGAAAAAAATGGAAATATAATTTCCACTCCTCGAGTGGGAATCGAACCCACAACCAGTCATTTACAGTCAAACGCTTGTGCCACTGGGCCACAACTGGCCCCAATAACAATAATAATATAATACCTAATAATTATAATGTTAATTTATAATGTTATAATACCTGAAGATTAAAAACTTTGGCATAATGCCAAATTAACATGGCCTAAATAAAATTCATAATATAAAGAACAGAACAGTACAGATTAGAAACTGCTTGTTGCCTGACCTATTTGGATAAACACATTTTGATTAAATTCTCATTTCATACTTATGACCAAACCACTAACTATATTATATTTCGTGACCGCCTTAACAATGTGAACGGTAATAAAACTCGTTTTACGATACGCAGGCTACAGGCCATAGCTAAATGGTTCATCCGCGGAGTCAATGCACGCAAATTCGGTTGCGTTTTTTGCACCAACATATATTATATCTACGTAGTATATATATAAGATATATGTACTTAATATAAACGAATATATGTTTCATATTTATTCGTGTATATTTAATAATTATATGTAGAGCAGGGCAGTAGAGGGATGGGACCAGTCGTGGCGCAGTGGCACGAACGCGTGACTTTAAAGGACTGGTTGTGGGTTCGATTCCCACTCGAGGAGTGGAAATATTTAATATATGAGACTTAAGAAAATATTTAGAGTATGTAATTATTTTTATTTTCTTTAAAATTATATTTATATTTATGTGCTGAGAGAAGCAGTGTTTGACTGTAATTGGAACTGGTTGTGAATTCGCTTCCCTCTTGGTTGAATCATCATAATATAAATATATTTTTTTCTTGGCTCTAGTGTTTTAAACGAAAGGTGGCGTTTTGGTCTCATATACAGCACACAATATCTCGAACTCGGGGGAAAGTAGAAAACGCAGCGTCTTGACGCTGATTTTCGGTGACTACCCTGCTATGCGGGAAAAAAGTGCAAAACTGAAAAAAAAAATATTTTGTAAAAACCCAGCATAAATGTAGACGACAGTCGTAGGTAGAAATGTCGCCCGTAGGAAAATATATTTATAAGAAAAATATATAAATATTTCGCTGGTTTGCGAAAACAAACTGCAGTATTGTCTCTAACCACCGTCAAACATACAATTTTCTCAATACAATTACAATAAAAAATATTGTTAAAGACATTTAGTAAACGTATAAAAATTTGTACGCAGCGGGATTCGAACCCGCGCCTCCTGAATACCGTTCAGGCGCTCTCACCACTGCTCAGTGGTGGTCGATTTTTTATAAGTTTTCTAAATGTCTTTTTCAATTTTCCTAAGTGTGGAATAACACTTAAAAAAAAAGTTTAACAATATATATATTGTTACTAGTAAAAGTTACTACTATATATAGATGTGTGTTTGTACATAACACATAATTTAATATTATATACACGTACATACCTAAAATTACGTAGGTATATAATAAGTTTTAACAAAAAAAAAATTAACGACCAGCGCGATTGATTTACAGCACTCCAGTTGTATTTGGTATGATACAGCTCGCCAAATTATACTTACCATAATTAATAAAACATTTACACAATTTCAGCTCTTATTTTCAAAGAAATAAGTTTAATTTTAGTATAAATTGAATGATTTTTTGTGGTTTCGTGTATGGAACCGGGAGATTCGGTGAGACCGGTTGCACTGGTTCGAAACTGTCAGGTTTTTTGCAGTACAACTCTTCCTGCCCGCTCGTTTCGATATCATATTGTCTTAAATAATATATAGTTTCCCTTTAAATTGTCCGTATTACGTAACGTATAGTTAAATTTAATATTTTCTTTGCTTTATTATAGGTTTGGATGGCGTATGTAGGCAAAAAGAAGTGTATAGCTTTTATCAGTTCTTTATATTTGTGTAATATATGAATATAACTTATTACAATTATTAAAAAAATGATTTTGTCATAATGAAAATATACCAATTTTAGAACTTCTCTACACTTTCTCTATAGAACTCACTTTTTCGGACTTTTTCAGAGCTTTTGTTTCAAGAATGTTGATTCAAAGAGAAGAAAAAACGTGCCTTTGCTTTATTCAACTTACTTGAAACGTTTCAAATATGAAATGACTAGCAAACGAATTTTGCCATGTATATTTAGTGGGCGTGCACCAATGGTAAGCCAATGTTCCTGGATCCTCCCTCAAACATGAAAAAAAGAGATTGAAACTTTGTTCAGAATAAAATAGTTTCCTCTAGTGATCTAAGTAAGTACATAGAAAACACTATTGAGCGTTTTCCCTCTAATGAAAAAAATCAGATGGAATTTGTATAGAAAAATAATTTATTTATTGGTTTTACTTAAAATTTTGCAGGCTTTACAAGTGATGTAAATGTAAGCAATGACTATACTTGACTTATGATCCTACGACCCCAAGTTGGGGCAGAGGAGTGTCGCTGTGGAAGCCCACAGCGACACTCCATTTTGGACGATCAAGATCGTAACAATGTATGCAATAAGAAAACATTTTTGAAAATAACGTTCGTTTTATTATGTACTTTGTTATATTAGAGCCTAATTCCACACTCTTATAAGATATAGATTGCGTAAACCTAACATATAACAGAAAACGTAAAAGTTTCATCTAAATCCGTCTAGTATTTTTTCGTGAGGGAGTAACAAAAATCCGACCGTCCATCCCCAAACATTTAAAATTGTTATATTAGTCTGATTTATTGACTGACAGGCAACGCACAGCCAAGCCTACTGATAATTTAGTGTAAAATACTCCGTTCTCCTTGCTCCACTCCTTTTTTTTCGAGACATAACATCTCTTGACTTAACTACTAACTAAACATTACTAGGTATATGATACATATCGGTATTTGATACAGCCCAAAACAAACATAACTTTATGCAAGTTGTCATTTTTAATTAACGATTGTTAATTCTGCTCAATCATTGAGTGATCCCAAATCATAATTTATTAATCACGTTTCTTATTGATAAAATTAATAATAATAAAGCATATGCGTAGTCATTAGGGGCCAGTCGTGGCTCAATGGCATGAACGTGTGACTGTAAACTACTGATTGTGGGTTCGATTCCCACTCGAGGAGTGGAAATATTTTTGTTAATATATTCATTTTCTTCGCTCTGGTATCAGAGTGAAAGCGCGGCGTTAATTTCCGCCACTTAACACACAATGCCTCGAATTCAGTGGAAAGTGGGGAACGGAGTGTCCTAACACTAGGTTCCCTCTGCCTACGCTGCTGTGTGCGGGATACAGCTTAAAGCTAAAAAAAAAATGTAGTAATTTTTTTTGTTAGCAATAATAAGTTCTGTTATTAGTTAAAATAAATAAAAAGACTATAAAATATAGGGCCTAAAGAACATACTTGTGGTACACTTGAAGACCAACATATGTTAAGGTTAATAATATAAAAAATAAAGTTTTTAAATTTTTATACTTGAAGTAAACATTTAAAACCTTATACTGAATTCAGTAGATAAGACCGAATCTTCTATAGCCGTTACATTAAAATTTTAAAATAAAACCGTTTGATTTAAAAAAAAAAACTGTTGCTAAGGCACTAATGGATCACTCGCATACAGATAAACCTCGTCGTTTCCGCAGATATTATATAATCAACTAATGTTTATTTATTCTATTTAATATACATTGCTTTTTAAACAATAACTTATTTATATCATACGTACAAAAACAAGCAATCTATATAAAAGAAATCTTATAATTGATTGTCGTGAGAGAATCCTGTGTTCATAGTAGGCGTTGGGGCTTCGATCCTGTCTGTCATCAATTACACTGGTCCAGCCGGTTTCTCCCATACAAATGTACCTATATATGTATGTAGAAGTTGAAAAAATGCTGTAAATGGTGTACTTATCGATCATTCTTATCAGCCGTTATGATGGTGCTTGATTTTATAATTACCCGTTTAAGTTAAGATTGCGTGACTTTTTATTTTAATTCTTCTTATATTTTTATGATTATATATACTTTGTGAGAATCGTAAATCGTAATAATTGTCATCGTTTTCTTATATTTTTGGTGTATGCAAAGGAATTATTATAACTTTACAGAACAGTTGCTAGTTAGTTTTAAGTGACGAAACCGAACGCTTATATTTTAAAATACAAACATGTCCTTCATGAAAATAATGTTTCCACGCGGTCCTTTCTACCCTTAATAATCCTTAATAAGGTATGTGAAGTTTGTACTAATTCTACAAACAAATGGACCGCTCTACGAAGTGGCAAAGTGAAACAGCGTCTAACTGTTAATAAGGTTTTGGATTCGCTCCCACTCAGTAGAATGATTTTCATATTGATAAAATAATTTTCATATTTTCGCTCTGGTGACAAAAGAAAGCGGTACGTTGGATTTCACCATTCAATATGAAAATTGGAACCAGTCGTTGCGCAGCAGAACGTACGTGTGCCTACAAACGACTGGTTTGGGTTCGATTCCCACACGAGGAGTGTAAATATTTAATATTTCCATTTCCTTCACTCTGGTATCAAAGGTAAAGCGCGGCGTTAGGTTCCGCCACTTAACACGCAATACCTCCGAATCCGGTGAAAAGTGGGGAACGGAGTGTCTTAACACTAGGTTCCATCTGCCTACCCTATCGTGTGCGGGATACAGCGTGAAGCTAAAAAAAAGATATGAAAATAGAACGAAGAGTCATTCATTATACTAGGTATTCTTGACTACCTTACTCTGCGAGAAAAAACGTAAACATATATAATTTTTTTAAATAATACTAATCAATAGTAGATTAATGTTAATGTTCATTGCTGTTAATTTATATAGGACAAGCATTCTTATATATAAATATATAGCTTCACGCTATATCCCGCACACAGCAAGGTAGGCAGAGGGAACCTAGTGTTAAGACACTCCGTTCCCCACTTTCCGCCGAATTCGGAGGGTTGCGTGTTAAGTGGCAGAACTTAACGCCGCGCTTTACCTCGACACCAGAGCGAAGAAAATGGAAATATAATTTCCACTCCTCGAGTGGGAATCGAACCCACAACCAGTCGTTTACAGTCACACTCTTGTGCCACTGGGCCACGACTGGCCACAATTCTTATATATATATAGACTAGATTATGCCATCTGCTTCACCTGAAGAATGTCTCTCTCATTTTAGAAGTTAAAATAGCAATAAAAAAAATTATAAAACATTTATATGTATAATGAAATCTGTTCCTTACGCTATATATTAATCAGATGATGATACAAATACATACTTTTATGAGTGACGTAGAAACAAATATCCTACTCGTCCATGGAAACAACTAAGCAAGTAAAAGAAAGACTACGAGAAAGGTGGAGAGCGGAGTGTATTGACAATAGGTCTTTTTTTTTATAGCTTCATGGTGTATCTCGCACACAGCATGGTAGGCAGAGGGAACCTAGTGTTAAGACACTGCGTTCCCCACTTTTCGCCAATTTCAAAGGAGTTGCGTGTTAAGTGGCGGAACTTAACGCCGCGCTTTGCCTCGACACCAGAGCCAAGGAAATGGAAATATTAAATATTTCTACTCCCTGAGTGGGAATCGAACCCACAACCAGTCGTTTTACAGTCACACTTTGTGCCACTGCGCCACGACTGGCCCCAAATCTCAAAACAATAGATTCTCTTTGACTAAATTACTAAGCTAAAAAAGCACAATAATGTGTCACCCAACATTTTAAACATTCGAGGTTTTATAGAGGAAAGACTAAAGTCTAGGTTAAACATATTTTATTCTAAGTAAAATATACAAACAAGCTTAAGAAAATTCATTCAATTTACCTGCAAAATACTATACTTGCAACGCGAAGAATTTTTACGCACCTTACGATTAAGTGCAGCCATTTCAGAACAAAGAATGTACATTAAAGCTGTAATGGACGCTGTGGTCCAGAGATAGTCTGTTCGTTAACTGAATATTAAGGTAGATTTTAGTGTAGATTTAAAAAAAGGGGCCAGTCGTGGCGCAGTGGCACAAAGTGTGACTGTAAAGTGACTGGTTGTGGGTTCGAATCCAACTCGAGGAGTGGAAATATTTAATATTTCCATTTTCTTCACTCTGGTGTCGAGGCAAAGTTCCCCCACGTAAGTTAAGTTAACACGTAATGCCGGCAGAATAGGACGGAAAGTGGGGAACGGAGTGTCTTAACACTTGGTTCCCTCTGCCTACCCTGCTGTGTGCGGGATACAGCGTGAAGCTAAAAAAAATATACACAATTTACTACGAGAGAAGCAAATATGGTTTATGCGGATTATACTACCAATATAGATAAGCTTCTATATTAATAGACAATAATAAGCAATTAATTAGTTGGGCAATTATGAGATAAGTGGTTCAATATGTGGTGTGAATGGGAAACACTGTTATAATTGATGATATTCAATTAAGTATAGGTATAAACGTATAGGAAATGTTTTTGGTATATATTTTATTATTTATTTTTTAGGGCCAGACACAAAGTGTGATTGCAAAGTGACTGATTGTGGGTTCGATTCCCTCTCGAGGAGTGGAAATATTTATTTCCATTGTCTTCGCTCTGGTGTCGAGGCAAACCGTGGCGTTAAGTTCCGCCACTTAACACGCAATGCCTCCAGAATTCGGCGGAAATGGGGAACGGAGTGTCTTAACACTAGGTTCACTTTGCCTACCCTGCTGTATGCGTGAAGCTAAAAAAAAATACAAATGAAATTTGTCTGAAGTACCAGAACTGAGCCCTTACCATTCCCCTTAAACGCTGTGCAACAAATTTATTATAATAACTTTTAAAATAAGCTTATACGCTATATGGCGCAGTTAAAACACTGTTGTTTTTTACATTATTTTGCTACAAAAATAGGCGAAATACCTTCTTCACTACAAAATTTAAAACTCAGTACACATGGGTATACAAAAGGTTAAAAAAACGAACTTTAAATCAAACTTTACACATAGTTTCAAAGGAATCTACTTAAAGGTGCTTTAAAAGATGCACGCAAGCCAAGTCCACGATATCAACATGAATTTGTCCATAATTACGCAGATACGATACTTTACCCCGATACATTGCCCATTAGCTGTACAAAGTGCGGCGATCATTTCAATATATTAAACGATAGCGACTACTCTGAGACGACACGAACGCTGCGTAGAAATCTCTTTGAATAATGTTTTTAGTAAACTTAAGATAGATTTTAGAAAATTGGTTTTAAAATTTTAAATTTCGTATAAGTTGTGGATTTTTTAAATGCTTTTCGCGGCGTTGAGTTCCGCCACTTAATGAGTAATCTCTCAGATATGGGCAAAATATGAAGGACGGAGTGACTTAACACTATGTTTTGCTTCGCTGCTCTGTTTTGCGGGGACATCCTGTTATAGTAAAAGCGTGAATCACTTATGCTTTCAGTCCTGTGGATTACTACTAAAACATTTATTATAAAACAACAATGTCGGCCATAATGGCACAATGGGACAGTGTTTGACTGTGATCACCGAGGGTTGATTGTTAGTTCCCGCTAGGTGAAATGATTTTTTTTCTTTTTTTTTCTAAATTCACGCTGTATCCCGCACACATCAGGGTAGGCAGGGGGAACCTAGTATTAATGATCATAGTTTATTTCTCTATATTGAGCAAGACGAAGCTTGGGGTTGCCACTCAACACAATGTCTGAAATCCGCATAGAAAATAAAAAATGGTGTGTCCTAACAATAACTTCTCTCTAACTACCCTACTATGCATAATAAAGCATGAAACTGCTTCTCTAAAAGAAAAAATATGACTTACTATTAAAAAATCTTGTTAAGATTTATACTAAAATAGCTCTAACACAGATAAAACCCGACCCACTTTATAATTAAAACTCATAAAGTTCCTTGCGGTGACGCTTCCTGGTATTCCCTTACTTACTTTTCATTTTCAACTCTTCTACGGTGACAAAATTTTCGCCCTTTAATTAAGAAAGTTTGATTGCAGATCTTTATTTAGCGATTAATTTTTAAACTTGATGTATTACGTTTGAATAATTGATTATGGAAATATTTTAATATTAATATATACGTACGATAAATTTGTGGCCAGTCGTGGCCCAGTGGCACAACGTAACACGCAAGCCCCCAAATTCGGCGGAAAGTGGGGAACGGAGTGTCTTAACACTAGGTTCCCTCTGCCTAACCTGCTGTGTGCGGGATACAGCGTGAAGCTTAAGAAAACAAAAAAAATTAAATACCCTTTTTTAATTTTCATCATTTATTAAAAAGCAGTGTAAACAGCAATGTATACAGCTTATAAGAGCCACAAAGACCCAGGTGTCTCTCTGTACATTGTACATAAAGACACTCCTTACTTTTAAATACTGATACTATTAAAAAAATATTTTATGAAAAAAAATACTTAAGAAAAGGTATGGATCGTATTTACATATATCATTTGTATAAAAAAGCAATCTATACACAAACAAATGATAATTATCTGCTTATAAATCAATTCTGGAGAAAATTAATCCCACTTGTTGCTAATACAATACTACATACGAACGTAGTTATTAACGTAGGAATATATATATAAGCCCAGTCCCAGGGTCTTTTTTTTTTAAAATTTGTTATTAAGATGTAATGACTTATGATTGAGCAGTGATTTAATAGTGAAAAATATAGAACGGTTAGAGGTTAAAAAGACTAAGATCTCTTATGTATGCAGCATGAAATACAAATGTCTGGTTTAATGACAACGCATTCGATTCCCCACTTTTTGTCTGAATTCGTGACTTTATGTGTTAACTGGTGGACTTCTACGCCTTAGACTTCTTGTCTTGTTTACCGTATCAGAAATATGAAAATAATTTACAAATAATCTTTCCCCTGAAAGGGAATCGAACCTACACCTAAGTAACATAATATATAAAATGAGTTAAATTATAGATACTCAAATAAAAAAAACCGTGACTCAAGTATTCGTGACTGTTCATGCAGCGCAGTTGCGAATTACTTCTGACGTCACCTTCAAACTATGAGACCAGTCTGACTCCTAAAATAGCAATAACTCTGCTTTTTAGTCTGTATTTTGCCAAATCACAATAAATACTGCTCAGTCGTTGGACTTTAGCGTGACTTTCCATAACTATACCAATATAAATGCATAATTTTATCATTTTTATTTATATTTGTATAATTCGACCCAATATGGGCATGTTTTTACGAGTAACCAATAAATAAAAGTTGTACTGCAAAAATGGAGAAGTCACTAAGCTTTTTCTGATAAAAGTTGAAATAGGATTTTAAAAGCACAGCGTTAAGTTCCACCATTCAACACGCAATCTCTGGCATAAGTGAAGAAGTGTATGGCAGGTGAACTTGACACTAAGATATCTGTGAATCGTACTATGTGAAAAAGGTCGTAGAGAAGAAAAATCGTACTATGTGTATCTCTGTTAATTCTAATATTATAGGAATACATAGAGACCAGATCTCGATATTAGTCTAATTTAATGTAAGGTGTAAAATTAAAAATAAAATAGATGTGTCGTGGTAGAGGCAAGTTTATATTTATATACCAGGAATACATTTAAATAAGACCTTTTTGACTTAGAAGTTGTATTTCTTATTTTAGAGAACCAGCATCACGCTTTTTCGCATACGGCAGGGACAGAGAAAACTTTGTGCCAAGATACTCTTGTTCCGCTTGCCAACCGCAATCGAAACATTAAATAATTCTTCGAAGTGCGAAGACAAAAGACATAATTAATGTTTTTCTTTTTTTATAGAATGACGATGATGTCGCGTCTCCTTTGCCATCAAAGGAGAAGCGAGGAGCAAGCGAGATGCAAATGCAAAAGCAAGATGAGTGAACAACGGAAAATGGACAGCGGGCCACGATTCTCTGTAACACCAGAGGAGCTACATATATGTTTTCGAGCTTTGAGGTATACAAAGAACGTGTCTTTTAGATCTACCCTTATCGCATCGACCTGAAAACACTGCCACTGATAGGCCATTCCACAGAGCATCCTACATGTCCACCTTTTTCTTAGTTCGCCTACATAGCAAAAAGGTTTTTTTTCTAGCTTCACGCTGTATCCCGTACACAGCAGGTTAGGCTGAGGGAACCTACTGATAAGACAATCCGTTCCCCACTTTCCGCCGAACTCGGAGGCATTGCGTGTTAAGTAGAACAATAAGTTACTAATAAAAATTCAAAAAATGTATTACGAACGTTGTTTGCTCTGATACAAATTATGATTACAACATTCTGTACCAAGTAAGGACATAATTCAATTTATTTCTAGCTCAAGTTAGATCACGCTATAATAGTGACCTCACGACGTTGAGACACACGCGAGTGAATGCAAATGAGCTCGGCTAGTTTAGAGAAATGCAATTTTATTCTCCTTTTACGGTTGAAACCGGCGTACATCTAGACGCTTTGCCGTCTAGACTGTAGGCTAAGACCAAAAGAAAAGTGAGTATCTTATGTATGTACGTAAATGACAACGGCCATGGTGCAAAAAAGGTTGTGATAGTGTTCTTTTTTTAAACTACATTTTTTTTCCATATGTAGGGTGGGCAGAGAGAACATAGGTAGTGTCAAGGCACTCCGTTATCTAGTTTCTGTATGAAATCGAGACATTGGATATTGAATTTACTTTGATATCTGAGAAATTAAAATAATTTAAATGTAATCATCCTTCCGAGTGGGAATCGACACCACAACCAATCGCGCTTACAGTCAGACACTGTCGCACTGCGCCAGGATGGCCTCTACAGTGTTCTTTTTTATCTTGTGTAGGAGTTTTAGTGCCTAGGACATACAGAAATAATTATATTTGAAAGTGGATAGGAAACCACTACTCACTTATAATATTTAGAAGAAAAATGACGCCGGTAAAGTGCGGCAGTATGAGGTAAAGCGCGGCGTTGAGTTCCGGCACTTAACACGCAATGCCTCCGATTTCGGCGGAAAGTGGGGAACAGAGTGTCTTAACATTAGGTTCCTTCTGCCTACCCTGCTGTGTGCGGGATACAGCGTGAAGCAAAAAAAAATGACGCCGTCGTTGCGTAGTGGAAAGTCTGAATTTAAACACGTGGTTTTAGGTTTGGTCCCCACCCGTATTTTTTTATATTTCAATTCTTTTCATTTCTCCGCTCCGGCACATAAGACAAAATACGGCTTTGAGCTGCAGAGCTCACAAAACACGAAAATTTCGATTTCTGGCAGAAAGTGGAGGACGGAGTGTTTGACACTTGGTCTCTTGACTATAATAAAACAATCTTCTTATATATATCTCTAGTATTTTGTATAAGATACGGTATGTGTAAAAAGTGTCACTTAGACACATCACTTTGTTATATTTTCGGACAACTTCCTAAAACTTTTCTCATTATCAACTAACTATCCACTCAAGGCTAGTGTTCGTGTTGCCACAGCAAACTAAACAGACTCAGAAACATCTAAATTATATAAACTTTGATCCAAGAGGTACTAAACTACTATCTATTAGGCTAACACACAATTCTATCAGCGCTTTATTTTATATATATATATATTTTTTGTTTTAGCTTCACGCTGTATCCCGTACACAGCAGGGTAGGCAGAGGGAACCTAATGTTAAGACACTCCGTGCCCCACTTTCCGCCGAATTCGGAGGCTTGCGTGTTAAGCGGCGGAACTTAACGCCGCGCTTTACCTCAACACCAGAGCGAAGAAAATGGAAATATAATTTTCACTCCACGAGTGGGAATCGAACCCACAACCAGTCGTTTACAGTCATGCGCTTGTGCCACTGGGCCACGACTGGCCATCACCAGTCGATTAATAGTCAATTTAACAATTGAATAGTCAATTTATTTATTCATTATCTTTATACTTAACGAATACGCGGACCTATTCTTTTTTTTACGCGAGGATATCCATTATGGATACCAGCCCGAATGAGGAGTCGGACGAGGTTAGGTGAGCCGTCCGTATGCCCATTAAAGCCTCACGGTGCTCCTCCTCAACCACCACTCTCTGGGGCCACAGGTACCCCAATCTTCAGCGTACCCCGGTGGGGGCAAATACGCGGACCTAGCGTTACCCCTTTCTCCATTTGCCACCCAAATTCGACACATTGCATGTTGAGTGGAAGAACTGTACTCCTCTGACCGGAGCAAGCACATCAAAGCATCTCACAAGTGGGAACCCACAACCATGTTATTTACAATCAGACGCCGGCCCACTATACCAGTATGGTTTTTTACGTGCTTACACCATTTTTTCTACCACTCGAGACTTTTTCTCTCTTAGCCAAGAGAACCTAGCTCTCCATTTAACTTTTGTATGTTAAATAATAAAACTCAACGCGATATTTTATTTCACCATACACAACAAAAAAATAAAAATTATTTAACTATAACCATTCCCTCGAGTGGGAATCAAACCCACCACCACCACATTTAGCCAAACGCTGTCCCACCACATCAGGCATTTACGTATCTATATTGTTTATTACTTAAGTTACATTATTTAAGATCCATTGCATTTCTACATTTTCCACTTCTTACGTCTGTTTCCAACAGGACGGGACAGGAGAGCTATTTGCATTTAAAATAGTAGTTGAGTATAAAATTTACGAGTTTATGTGTGTAAAGTTCTAGAACATGCAATGTAAATGAGCTGTTTATGTTGAAATATGTTGTTACGGCTTTCCCACTATACTATAATGTATATGATTTACAAATTCTTTCTTTCGCTGTTTTTTTAGAGGTTGATTCTTGTTATATTTTTATTTGTTAATGTAGTACTGCTTATGAATATTAGTAGGTATCTATTAAGTAGAAACACTCTTAGATTATACATTAATATAAGAAATAAGAAATAAATCTAAACTAAAATAAAGTGTTGTTTACCCTCTCCCCATTTGTACTCCTTTTAAATTTTAACAAAATTGTGTTTATTTTTATTACTATTCTTATACACACTGCAGACATATTTTTAAAATGATTTTTTTACATTTTAATTACTTAAAAGTAGGCTCCTACGATTCAAACAGAGCTTAGTGTACATATATTAACTTGCTAATAAAAGTACAAATATTTTTTTTTAAATTTCCGTTCCTGTTGTGGTATTTTCTTTATTTACGGTTATATGTGGTAGGCAGGCAGAAGATAAAAATACATCACTTCATTCTTCCTTCTTTAACTAGTCCCAGAAACATAAATTTTGTCTTAACTGAGACCTGAATTTGCAATTGTCAAATTTAATCAATTTTTCAAATTTCAACTATGCCACAAGCTTCAGCATACGGTACCTTAATAATACAAGCGAGTTTAATTTTTTTTTTATTGAAATCATAAACGAAATATATCTTCCGTCGTATCTCTCGGTTATCTATCTCTAGTATCATTAAGTAATAATTACAGTTCATACTACATTCGATTGTTTCGTCGGTCGGCGACCTCCAAACGGACGGTCAAAAAACCGCCATCGCCGTGGGCTCTTATACATTTTATATAATATATAAGTAACACCACGTTGACTATAAAGTTAAGTAAAATAAATTCTGGAGAAATGTTTAATCTCATTTTCTACAGCTACATGCTTCATTGGCTTTTCTACATAGGAGGTTAGCAAGAGAAAATCCAGTGGCAAGATACTCCTTTCTACTTTACGCCTTGGCTTCTCACCAGAGCAGAGGAATGAAAATATAATCATTTCCCCGAATGGTAATGGAATCCACTACCAACCGCGTTAAAATAAATAAATAACAATTTTGTTTTTTAAAATTTGGCTTTATGAATGTTTGATACCGTTTACGAATTTATATTTGATACCGTTACTGAATATCCTTTAAAATATTAATTAAAAGCGTCAAGTATAAAAAAAATATTTAGTACTGAGTCACACAACCGCATTTCATGATGCGTACCTACTGGGTCACTAAAGATTTCGATTTCCTCTAAGTTTACCAAATTGTGTGTTGAAACACGTAACTTAATTTTTATTCTAAACATCATTTTACTCTAATTAAATAAATTTAAATGAATTTGGCTATACGAGTACGTAGTAGCTCGGAACCTATATAGCATTATCGATATTAGAAAATACTTCGCCATATAATAGTACAATTATATCAAATTACAAGTTTATACTAAAAATAATAAAATAAAAACTAATAACATAAAACATGATTCACACTTTACGTAGCCGCACGACCATTTTATACATAAACGGGTATCCATACTTATAGCCTATGGGGTACCTCAGACCGCATTCCTGGACCTGCGCCCGCGACCCGCAACCCGCTCTCTCCGCCATACTAACAGGACCCACACAAAAATACATTATACAACTAAATCAATCTCTTAAAGCTTAAAATTGCTCAGCCGAAAGCCTTCCAAACTGGTCAACCAGTCTCTTTGAAGTATCCTATTCCAAGGGGATAAGGTATATATTTATTTTAATTTATTTCTGTTGCATGTTGCCATGTGACATGTCTGCAATCTTCTGTCTACCGATACAGCTTTATTGTCTACCAATACAGTCCATTTTGGAATAACTCAATAAGAAAACATCATATAATTTCGTCTCGAGTACGCTACGCCGTCATTTTTTCTCAGCGAAACCACGGAAGGGATTAATTTGAAGCAAATAAACTGTTACGTGATTGTAAAAGTATCTTAATTTATTTACGTGACCTTAAAATGGTGGGTATCTTATGGGTTTATATGTAAGAATAATTCTTATTTATTCGTATATATAATAAATAAATCTGAAATATAATGTATTTAGCTTCACGCTGTATCGCACCGCACACGGCAGGCAGAGGGAACCTAGTGTTAAGACACTCCGTTTCCCACTTTCCGCCGAATTCGGAGGTATTGCGTGTTAAGTGACGGAACTTAACGCCACGCTTTGCCTCGACACCAGAGCGAAGAAAATGGAAATATTAAATATTTCCACTCTTCGAGTGGGATATTTCCACTCATCGAACCCACAACCAGTCGTTTACAGTCACACGCTTGTGCCACTGGGCCACGACTGCCTCTGAAATATAATGTATTTTTTTATATACATATTTGCAAGCAGCTTCACGGCTTTTCTTGCAAAGCAGGGAAATCGAAGAAAACCTAGTGTCAAGAGTCTCTGTTATTCACTTTCCATCCAAAATTTAAATTGGAAAGTACTCAATGCCAGGCTTTTTCTTAAGTACTAGAACGGAGAAATGAAAATATTTTGAATATACTTATTTCCCCGAGTGAGAATCGAACCTGTAATCAATCACGTTTAGAGGCAGACGCTATGATGGGTTTTTTTAAAACAGCAAATTATTAACAAAGTCAGATAATTTAATATTCCAGCAACTGACAACATCATTCCAAATATGCTAAGAACATCTTTATCACTTTGAAAAAGTTGTAATTTATGACAATACACTCTTATAGGGAAAACATAATAGGCATTGTGGATGAAATAATTATTTTTTGTAGTTAAAGAGTACCCACTTTCAAGACATTCCGTGCTCCACTTACTTCCCGAACTCAAGACATTAAGTGGCGGAACTCAACGCCGCGTTTTGATATGAAAAATAGGCCAGTAGTGGGGCAAAGGCGCGTTTTCTAATATAGAATTAGTCGTGGCGCAGTGGCACAAGCGTGTAACTGTAAAGCGACTGGTTGTGGGTTCGATTCCCACTCGAGGAGTGGAAATATTAAATATTTCCATTTAATCGCTCTGGTGTCGAGGCAAAGCGAGACGTTAAGTTCCACCATAACTCACAAAGCCTCCAAATTCGGCGGAAAGTGGGGAAGGGAGTGTCTTAAAACTAGGTTCCCTCTGCCTACCCTGCCGTGTGCGGGATAGAGCGTGAAGGAAAAAAAAGTATAATAATAATTCTCTTTAAAAATACACTTTACGTCTTAAATTCGATTAACGGTACTAAAAGAGATAGGACTTGGCGCACCACATCAATCATCACGCTACTTTCTATAGTAACATTATATCGAGATATTGAGTTTCATAGATCTACATATGCATGTAGGCGAGTCTTTGTACTCTCTGTCTGAGCTGTCTACGTTCACAGAAGTAATAATATATTCATGTGTGCCGGTAAATCGATATAAATGAATCAAAATTTTATAGGTGGCAGTTAAATCTTATTTACCAGACTAGTCGATGCTGCATAATAGTCTGATATTCTGTCGGTAAGTAGTATTTTTCGTCAAATCCGAGGTATCTTAATATGTAGTCTTTCTTACCAGTGCTACCGCGAAATAGATGACAGTCAAATCTTATTTACCTTATCAAATCTTATTTACCTTGATGCTGCCAGATATTCAGATATTCTGTCCGTAAACAATATTTTTCGCCAATTCCAAGAGTCTTGATATATAGTCTTACCAGTTACCAGTAGTACCGCAAATTTTGATCCCAACTGGTAAGTCTACCAGTGACACAATATTAGCATATAGATCTATTTTTTTTGATATGATCGATGTTCCATATAAATGTAAACTTATGCCTAAAAAAATGAATATTAACGTTCATGAAATCTATGATATTAGTTAATTTATTGTAGAGGAAATTCTCAATAGTACTACTGGTAAGAGTGCATAGTAACACTACTGTAATAGGCCATAGTTTGAATATAAAATAGAGTTAGTAAGAAAAAGAATATATAACTACACGATTTGTCATAAATTAGTTCAGATCCGAAAAATTGAAAGCAAAAACGCAAACTAAAAATTGAATCTCACTTGTTTCCCTAATTTATTGACAGTTATCGAGAAAAAGAGGCGCTGGTGCGACAAAAACAAGATTTATACACTGGTTTTCTCTCCTCGAGTCTAAAGTCTAATAATCATATCCAGAAATTACAAGTCAAAAAAGTTACGAAATATATTATCCTCAGTTTTCCTAACTTGCAGTAGCAGTCAGTGAATCTTCGTGATGAATTGCTAGATGCTCACTCACTAAACAAAAGTCGGTAGTTGTTCCTTGAAATTACGTTTGGGTTGAAAATGGTGGACTCCATGTCCTATACTTTCATTATGTGTTGAATATAAAATAATAAATAACTTTTATTGTTAATGAAAAAAATATATATAAAGACTAGAGGCCCTCTCGCGGCTTTGCCGCGTGAACTCCGTAACTGTTTCGTTATATTGCAACCCTCGGGGGTGAATATTTTAAAATTAAAGTAATTTTTGTTTAACCTTGGATTATCAACTATATATATATGCCAAAATTAATTACAATCGGTAAAGCGGTTTAAATTTTTCTTATAAACTTTCATCCTCTATTTCAACAATTCAGAGGTTGATTTTTGAAAAAAATAAGAAGCCTATTTTCTACCTTGGGTATTTTACAACTTTCATTCTACCAGTAGAATAGCCATGAAAGCATGGCAGACAAACAGCTAAACTTTCGCATTTATAATATAAGTATGGATATGTAAGTCGGTTCTTAGTCAGTGGAATCATTATATGATTTATTTTCATTCCTTCGCTTTACGGGGCAAAAGGTGATGTCAAGTTTCCCTACAGCATTTCGAGCGAGCAGAGGAGAATCTCGAGACTAGTTTTTCTATGACTTAAACTTTATGGGAGAAAAGGCTAAAGTTGAAGAAGAATATTATAAAAATAAGAAATAAATCTTGAAACCAATCCAAAGCCGAGCCAAAGCTCCTAAAAGCCAATATACTTTGTATTGACATTGTGCCCTGGCTAGTATGCTATTTTATGTAAATACGCTATTCAGTTATAAAAATACTGTAGAAGTGGCGTTTGAATGCAAAGATAGCGTACTTTAAAGGAAAGGCTTACCATAGTACCTTTTTAAAGTGCAACATTATATAGTATATTATATGAGTATTTAAAGAAAGAGTTAAGCTATCTTAAATATAAATTATTATTTATTTTTCAATTTTAACTAATTATTATACATTAAACATATTATAAAAAAGAACAAATTATAAATTCTACATTAAACTCATTCAATAGCAATGGAGAACGGAGAACGCAGTACATTGATATTAGATTCTTTATAACGACCCTGCTGTACGGAAAAACCGTAAATGAAATTAATCAATAAAATTTAAACACAAAAAATATTTTTAAAAAATCATTTTATTATTATATGGACTTAAATAGACGAATTTTTAATTTATATAATGAACATCAGCATCCTTCGTCAGATTTGTAGAAGAAAATAAATGTGTCTCTTAAAAATATTATAGGAGCCAGTCGTGGGTGTAACGACACTCGAGGAATGGAAATATTTAATATTTCCATTCCCTTCGATCTGGTGTCGAGGTAAACCGCGGCGTTAAGTTCCGCCACTTAACACGTAAAAATATTTAATAAGTTTTCATTTTTAGTGTCTCTAGCAATCCTAAATGTTAGTACCTACGACTGAATTTCCGCATACTTGTTACTTTTTGCAAGCTTATTTTTAATGAAACTAGCAAAAGACCGTTTTCTTCTCTATTCACTGTCATAACACAAAGGACACATTTTTCTGAAAAGCGACACTATAAAAAAAATTCAATTCATTATGCATTTATATGCGTATTTTATATTAAAAGTAAAGGCAAAACTTACATGCACACTCACAAAACCACCTGTTTTGAAGTCATTCAAAGGTGAATCACTGTGAAGTATTTGTGCAAGTCACAAGAGGCTCTTAAGCATATCTTGAACTCCTCCGCGTCGGTGGAACTGTGGCACGCGCTGTGTAAACCATAGAAACATAATATTATATATAAAAATATTATATATTTTTTGTACTCATTGTAAAGGGCGAGACGTTACTGGTTTGAATGCTTATTTTATTTTTATTTTACTCTTTCTTTAAACGTATAATGCTGTTATAAAATCAGGGTTACGTATGGCAAGGGTATTCAAAGAGTATCTAGTGTCAAGACACTCCCTTGTTTTTTACCAGAGCGAAGAAATAAAAAAATATACTAAAACATTTATTATATTTTTTTTATGGAATAAAGGAGGCAAACGAGCAGAAGGCCCACCTGGTGTTAAGTGGTTACCTTTGCCTATAGACATCCACAACATTAGAGTTATGGATGCATTGCCAGCCTTGGTGATGTAGGACAGAAGGGGGTTGAAAGGATGGGAATGGTGGGAATAAGGAGAGGGAAAGCTGGCTTACATGTCATCGGACCGGAACACATCAACAGATGTTTGGCGGTTCGTCTTTGACACGATAGTGGTCGCGAGCCAGTCGGAGAACAAATCTCCTACCACCAAGCTACTGGGTTACCCGCCTTTTACGGGACGCTATCCCAGCTGCGGAGGGGAATTGTATTCTTAACCCGTCCCCCCACGGGTAAAAAACTTCACTGGAGTAGGAATCGAACCTACAACCAATCGTGTTTACATCCAGCTGTTATGCCTGCGCCACAATGGCCATCACAATGGGTAACATATGTACGAGAAAAGATTATTTATATTTTACAGTTGTTCATTTCTAACTAATGATAATAAGAATGTGTGTGGCCTGTCATGGCCCAGTGGCACAAGTGTGTGACTGTAAACGACTGGTTGTGGATTCGATTCCCACTCGAGGAGTGGAAATATTTAATATTCCCATTTTATTCGCTCTGGTCTCAAGGTAAAGCGTGGCGTTAAGTTCCACCACTTAACACGCAATGCCTCCGAATTCGGCGGAAAGTGGGGAACGGAGTGTCTTAACACTAGGTTCCCTCTGCCTACCCTGCTGTGTGCGGGATATAGCGTGAAGCTTACTATAGCTTATAAGATATAAGATATAAGAATATAGTTTCTGTTCAGCAAATAATGCAAGCCGCGTCGAGACTGTGGCTCCACTAGACATAGATAATTAATTAACAAAGTCACAGTACAGACAACGAAAATAACAACCGATGAAATTCCTATACTGAAATGACGCACAAAGTTTAATGTTTTAGCAATTAATAATTAATGGCATTCCTTGTATTAGGAACGGTTTAGGTGCTGTTACTAATTTTGAATACTTGTTTGTATTTGAATATGTTTATTTTATACTGCTATACTAAAATATACATAAATGTATACTAATATTATAAATACGAAAGTCTTTCTGTCTTTCTGTCTTTTACGTTTTCACGACTAATTTCAGACTCGATTTAGATGAAAATTTGGTATTAAAATAGTTAAAGAACCGGCGTCAAACATAAGCTATAATTTTACATAATATCAACCCCTAAAGAGTTGAAATAGATGATGAAAATTTATACGAAAAATCTGAATCAATTGACCGATTGCGATGAATTTTCTCAGGAAGAAACATGCGAGGTCAAACACAAGCTACCTATTTTTTCAAAAAAACAATTCTTGAAAGGCCTAAATTGGAAAAATGAATTTTGAAATTCCTTTTTCAATAGAAAATTGAAATTTGTATGAAAAATCATACAAGTAAGGCCACGAACAGGTCGCTAGGTTGTATATATAGTATAGATAGATATCCGTGGCTAGAACCAACCAGACGTTTAGCAATAAAACAAAAATACTTGAAGTTTTAGTTCACATATCTTCTTTACGAGTGCTGAAGCATTCTTCGTGAAGTGCTGAGATGGACGAGTGTGTTTTACGACGTGAGAATCCGTCTGCTGAGCCAATTGTCTATGGCACGTAAACTTAATATAAGATAAAAACTAAAAATATACTTAGAATACGCGGGAAGATGTTTTGTTAAACATTTTCTTGATAGTCTGATATTACGGATAATTTAGATTTCGAAAAGCAAAATTCGTTTTTAAATATATACTTTTTGCAGAGCTTTTTACTTTTTTCCGCATAGAAGGATAGTCAGAGGGGCCTAGTGTCAAGTCACTTCGTACTCCATATTTCGCCATAAATAAAAATGTGACGGAACTTAACGCCGCGCTTTGTCTTTGGTACTAGAACGGAGAAATTAAAATAATATATGATTATTCCCCCGGGTGGGAATAGAACAGGCAAACAAGCTTTACCTAAATTATAATTTTAATATATTTTCTGCAATAGACATCAACGAGCGCACTGCGCGTGCGCAAGCTTATCATTACATGATTCATTTGGTTAAAAGAAGTGTAAAATAGGCACCATGGTAAATAAATAAAAATTGTAACCTTATTTTACTTTTCTATAAATTAAAAACAAATAAAAATATTAATTATTATGCCTTCATATGTTTTTAGTTTTTTTTATATTCAGGCTGTATCCCACATACAGCAGGGTAGACAGATGAAAGTTATTGTCAAGACACTCCGTTCTCCACTTTCCGCCGAATTCGGAGGCATGGCATGTTACGTGGCGGAACTTAACGCCGCGCTTTACCTCGACACCAGAGCGAAGAAAATAGAAACATACAATACTTCCACCCCTTGAGTGGGAATCGAACCCACAATCAGTCGCTTTACAGTCACTGTTTGTGCCTCTGCGGTACGACCGGCCTCAATAATACTACTGCCTTAATAATAGCTTAACTATTTTATTATACAAAATTAATGAAATAATGTTGAAAAATTAATTTATATTTTAACAGTTTCACGCTTTTTCCCGCATAGCGCTGTAGTATAACTTAGTGTCAAGACACTCCGTTCCCCATCTTTGTCTTAGATACCAATACGGAGAATTAAAAACATTTTAAACCTAATTATTACTCTGTGTGGAAGTCAAACCCACAATCATCGCATTTACTGCCAGAGACTGTATAAAAATCTTATGATGGCCATAAATGCCTACCTTATGCATCACAATGCATTCTATTTAGTATAACTGCGGTCCTACTCAGCGTGTTAGTACAACACTTAAAAATGTTTGTCTGTTACATTCGAGAGCTGGTTCTAAGTGTTTGGAATTGAAGCTGCACCATCATTCCTAGTTAATGAAGCTATTTGTGTTGACTAACAAGTTTCTATAACGATTTGCATGTGGAATTCGCTTTTAAATCCCTTTTCAATCGATAGAGAATAATAAAAAAATCTATTGAGCGCTTTATAAATAGTAAAATAAATAAATATAAAAATATAAACGCATGAATTCGCTGATAAGTCTTTCAGTGTGTTATTCCACTAGATAATAATTAAGATCTATAACAATATTGTGATAAAATAAATTTTAGAAGATGTAGGGCATTTTTATACATTTTGATACGTTTTTTGGTGGCCAGTCGTGGCCCAGTGGCACAAGAGTGTGACTGTAAACGACTGGTTGTGGATTCGATTCCCACTCGAGGAGTGGAAATTATATTTCCATTTTCTTCGCTCTGGTGCCGAGGTAAAGCGCGGCGTTAAGTTCCGCCACTTAACACGCAAGCCTCCGAATTCGGCGGAAAGTGGGGAACGGAGTGTCTTAACACTAGGTTCCCTCTGCCTACCCTGCTGTGTGCGGGATATAGCGTGAAGCTATTAAAATAAAATTAAAAATTGATACGTTTTCTAAAAATATTTTTCATTTTTTTAAGTGCGTCGATAAATAACACTTTAAAAACGTTAAAATAAAATTATTTTAGTATAGTTTATTGTTTTAAAACAAGTCTTAACTTTCCGTAATAAGCCTTTTAACAGCTATACAATATTTCAGCCACGAAGTGAACTTCCAACTTATAAGCACGTAGAACGCTTGAAAACGTTTCAAAGCGTCCACTTTTTTAAATACAATTATTCTGCCCGTGGTCGGTTCAAGAATACAATTCCCCGCCGCTGCTGGATAGCGTCCCGTAAAAGGCGGGTAACCCGGTTGCTTGGTGGTAGGAGATTCGTTCTCCGACTGGCTCGCGACTACTATCGTGTCAAAGATGAACCGCCAAATATCTGATAATGTTTTCCGGTTCGATAGCATATAACCAGCTCTCCCTATTCCCACCATACCCATCCTTCTTCCCTCCTTCTGTCCTATATCCCTAAGGCTGGCAACGCATCCATAACTCTGACCACTTCACACCAGGAGGGCCTTCTTCTTTTGCCTTTAATTTTCTAAAGCATATATATGTTTTATCTTTATATTTATACATTTCGACAACACAATAATTCCTTTAATTATCATATTATTATTAGAAACATATTTTTTAAATAAAAAAAGGTTAAGCATTTTGAGTTGACGCCTAATTACATTTTACATGACAAGTTTTGTTGTTCGATTTCCTCTCAAATATTTGAGTAGGTCTGTAGATGTTTGTCTTTATGTACTCGCTGCTCGACCACCAACCGACGCGGGTCACCCGAAACTTTAGGACTCAATTTATTAGGATAGGACACCATGTTTCTGCCTTATACGAGTACATACATATTGTATGTATGAACACACTTAAAATCAGTTAAAAACAAATTTAGCACAAGTCAAATGATAAAATGTATCTTAAAATTTTAAAAATAGATAAAATTGTGAAGATTCTGTATATACTTTTTGATTATTGTTTTTAGCTTCACGTTTTTTACGGTATAGCAGTATAGGTATAGTGAACCTAGTGTCGAGACACTCCACTTTCTGCTTAATTTTAGATGAGTTTCATTTAGAAGAGTGGAGAAACACCAAGTAAGAATTGAAGCCATAAACAACAAACCAATCTGACTGCATGCTGTCCTATTGCACCACGATGACCTCAACATATACATATTTACAAAAATATGTAACTTTCAAATGAAATATGCTGTCACGAAATCCATGTCAGTTATTGTAAAACGATTTTTAATGATTAATAAATTATTTTTTATAAAAGGTAGAAGATTTTTCAATCTATCAATATAAATAAAAAAGTAAAGAAAGAAGGTGGACAACGGAGCGCTATAACACTAGTTTCTCTCTGTCTACCCTATGGTGCGGGAAAAAATGTGAATCTGAAGCTATATGTGCAAAACTCGCCTGTTGTAGACTAACAATCAGCTAAAATTACTGAAGATAAACAAAAGTATATAAGTTAACAGTTAAAAATTAAATAATATCATAGAAATAAGGGCAACGAGATTTAAATAAGAAAGCCTAGCCTAATAATAAAATACATAACTACTACTACTCAAATAGTCAGTCAGCAATAGATTAAAATATTCAAATATAAATTTGCCGAATAAGTATACATTTACAACAAACAAAACTGCGCATTTCAAACAAAGTTAATCTCAGGTTTCTCAGTAAAGAAAACAATAATTGTGAAAGTTTTAATTTTGCGTCAAGTTTCGGCATGTTTAAGGCACGTTTTCACTGTTGCGAAATTTTAAATTAAAAACTTTTCATAAAATATACTAAATTTACATTTTTCTATTTTACAAAGTAACTGTAACATATCAACAATAAATAATAATAATCAAGATTTCCTAATGAATGATGCAAAATGCAATATGATTTCTAAAAGTATTTTTGAATTCCCAAATGAATTATTTCACCAATCACAATTTTAACAGTATTTCACTTATATTTAGTAAGCTACAAATGTTTAGTATATAATTATTGTACCATTGTCGCCGAATTCTTTAACGTATATAGTGTATACGCATATAGTGTAAATCACTCAGAATTGGTAACAAAGCATCTAAATCGAAAATGTAGAATAGTGTAAAACAACATTATAAATGCACAATTTTCAAGAGACGCATCTTTGAATCCTTCTACATTTGTTTTTTTTTATTTTTTTTAACGTAAAACTAAAAAAAGCGAAGTAATGGACATGAATAAATAGAAATAGGACGATAAACAAAACGCGACCTCAGCTGTTGCTCAGTCCATGTTTGAATTCAACAAAAAAAATATAATACTAATAAACTCTTTTGCTTCCTTTTATATGATTTTAACATATTATACATTCAACTTTTCTTAACGCTGTAGTATAACTGAAACTAAAAAAAATGTCGGATTACTTACCCACACAATAATAAAAGGGTCCATATCTTATGACATATTTGAAGCTAAAGTACTATGTTAATTTTTTTAATTTTAAGGCTACAAATAATACCAACCGGACAACCGCATATAATTAACTTTAATAAAATAAATTACTCTATTCGTCCCCTTCACCACAAACATAAATATATAGAAATGTAACAAACACTAAGCTGAATCCAATCCAATCGAGTACAATGTTTTGTTCGAGATGAAAGCTAATCTCGCCTGTTGCTAGCAAGCCTTAATTAACCAATGCTTAATTACGTTGGGATATTGAAATCGCGTATCTTTGAACTGTATTTATTACTTCCTTAGTTTCTTGAGTAACTGTTTAAGTGTTATACTTAATTAAACCAAATAAAATTACAGGGCCACATTATTAGGGCCAGTCGTGGCGTAGTGGCACATACGTGTGACTGTAAACGACTGGTTGTGGGTTCGATTTCCACTCGAGGAGTGGAAATATTTAATATTTCCATTTTATTCTTATTTCTATCAAAGGCAGCGCGACGTTAAGTTCCGCCACAAAGGTTGAATGGAGTGTCTTAACACTAGATTTCCTCTGCCTACTCTGCTGTGTGCGGGATACAGCGTGAAGGTAAAAAGGAAAAGAAAATTAAAAGGTGAGTAATATCTTTATCTAAGTACTAGTAAAATATCTTATCCTTGTTTATATAATATATCTCGATGTGTTTGCAAATTAATACATTTTTTTATGTTCTTCAATATTTACAGGTATTGTAAATAACAATGCAAATTATTTTATCATATTAATAAAATATCTATCCAAAATCAGTTAACAAAATAAATGTTCATTTGATCATTTGTGCTAAACGATTGAATGAAAAATATTTTGCTTAAACAAGGCACTGTGTAGCATAAGAATGTTTAACTGAGAAAAACAAAAAAAAATAACTTATACGAGTGTAACTTGTCATACCTTCTATACACATATACAAAATTCGAATTCTCTATAACTAACACATAAAGTATTAAATTAACTAAATTAAACAAACGATGACCTAATTTTTAGAAAATTAATTAACAAATAAAATTAAAAAATCACTCGTAAATAACCATTCTAGTCTTTAACAATACAACACATAAAGAAAAGAGCAAACTTTACACAACAATAATAAATATTGTCGTGATAAGCCTCTCAAACCAAATGAATAATGTTTATTTTGCAGAAATATTATTATGAAATTAATGTGCGTAAAACGCGCGACCGCAAATATTGTTTAATGAAACCGCAGCTTTAAACTGTGCCTTATTAAGCGAGCCGCGTTGGATTACAAATTATTACATTAACCCTATCCGAGAGCTCACTTTATTTGCTCTCTTACTATTTAGTACTTTGTGACACTTGAAGCTTGAGTAAAAATAATTAATTGTTATATTTTTTGTACGTAGTCAGTCATAGAATAAAAAGTATCAAAATACTCCGTTCTCTATTTTCTGTGGTAATTTACCACTTAACACCCCGTTTTGTCATACTTTTTTTTTTTTTTTTTTAGCTTCACGCTGTATCCCGCACATAGCAGGGTAGGCAGAGGGAACCTACTGTTAAGGCACTCCGTTCCCCACGTTCCGCCGAATTCGGAGGCATTGCGTGTTAAATGGCGGAACTTAACGCCGCGCTTTGCCTCTGATGCCAGAGCGAGGGTAATGGAAGAATTAAATATTTCCACTCCTCGAGTGGGAATCGAACCCACAACCAGTCGTTACAGTTACAGTTACACGTTCCTGCCACTGCGCCACGTCATAATATAGCTTGAAAATGCTTAAATGAAGCTTATATCATTCTTCCAAGTGTGGAGGCAACTTCTCTTAAGCAACTTCCCTTAGGCAACGCGTTTATAGCGTTTATTTATAGCTTAGATAGATATTTCACTGTACAGTAATGTCTTATTATCTCTTTATATAAATACATTTGGAATGTCTGTTTCTAATAACAAAATAAACACGTTTTACTAAATACATATGTGTGTATATACATATGTATTTACATATATACATGTTTTTTTATAATAACACTGAACAGAAAGACAACGTCTGTCTTTTTGTTCCGACTAACCTTTAGAACGGCGAAACCGCTTTTAATGGGACTTTCATTAGCAAATAATAAGGAGTAACTTAAGATATTTTTATTTTAAAATTATATAATAAAGTAATGTTAAAATGTCAAAGTACATAAGAATTCATTAAATTTCACACAGACAAAGTTGTGGGTGAGGCTAGTTATATATTTTTTCCTTAATGGTTTACGAATTTATGTATAATTAAATAAATAGAATAATATTTTCACAAAGAACAATGAATAAAAAATTACGTGTAGGCGGTTTGTACTAATAATTTAGAATTATAATTTATTTCCCTACTCCCTAACTTAGGGAGTAACTAAGATAGGAATAAACCTGTATTTGAGGGGGAAGAATGAAAAGAATATAAAAATATGATATTAAATAATACAAACAATTGTGGCCAATCGTGGCCCAGTGGCACAAGGGTGTGACTGTAAACGACTGGTTGTGGGTTCGATTCCCACTCCAGGAGTGGAGATATTTAATATTTCCATTTTCTTCGCTCTGGTGCCGAGGTAAAGCGCGGCGTTAATTTCCGCCACTTAACACGCAATGCCTCTGAATTCGGCGGAAAGTGGGGAACGGAGTGTCTTAACACTAGGTTCCCTTTGTCTACCCTGCTGTGTGCGGGATACAGCGTGAAGTTAAAAAAAAAACAAACATATATAAATTTACGACTTATGATAACTGCTTATAAATTCAAACGTGGCTTAAAGGGCCTCTATACGAGATCAACAATTTTGAACGCTTGATCATCCACGGCTAGTTTTCGTGGACTTATTTACTCAGTCAGCGTGTTTAATGAGGCAACAAGTTCAGTCTTCGTAGACAGGAAACAGACAAGTGGACAAATATAGTGGGCCCAGCCATACTTTGGTTTGATATTTAAAATTTTTGCTTTTACAATTTTTTTTTGTTATTTGATAGAGTTATTTTTGTAATATTTTATCAAAAAATAATTTATGCTTTGATACTTTTTGTTAAAGTAATTAATTTAAGGTAAAGATTATACCTGCATAGCAATGTAGTCAGAGAAAACCAAATAAAATTAATAAAAACACTAAATTTTTGACTTTCCTCCTATAATCCAGACATTGCGTACTGTGTGACGTAACTCTAAAAATATAATTTAAGTATAATTACTCCTCCAAATGGGTATATTTGTGTTTATAGTCAGTTCTCCTTGTACGCCACGATTGTCTAAATTACTATTTCGGCATACTGTGTCCATAAAGTGGGCAAAAATCAAGATTGAACGATTTATCACCACCTATCAAGCAAAACAGACAATATTCTTTTTTTTAGCTTCACGCTGTAACCCGCACATAGCAGGGTAGGCAGAGGGAGTCTAGTGCTAAGACACTCTGTTCCCCATTTTCATTGTTAAATGGCGGATCTTAACGCCGCGCTTTGCCTCGACACCAGACCGAAGGGAATTTAATATTTCCAATATTAAATATTTCCACTCCTCGAGTGGGAATCGAAACCACAACCAGTTTACAGTCACACGTTTGTGCCACTGCGCCACGACTGGCCCCGATGAATATTCTTAAAGTTATATGTATTAATTATAGTTGGTTAAAAATTCAAATCACATTTACAATCCTTCGTTTGATATATTTATAACACAACACATTAATTATACACATCATATATATTTTTTTTACTCCACTCAAAACCACCTGCCAAAGGGCCAGAGATGATTTCGATGACTCGTTACTTTTAGTGAAATAAAACTAAAAATATCAACCAAAGCATAGTTAACCTTAAGAAAAGGTAATAAAATTGTTTTTTGCTTGTATAAATAGATTATTAAGATTTTTAATGTCTTCGTTTTAGATAGAGGGTGAGAAGATGGGTCTACCTGAGCCGATTGTGATTCCCCTTGTAAAACCTCAGGGCCGACCGATCCGCACATTTCTATGCCCAACCATTATTAGTATTATCGTTACCATATTGAATCCATGGCAATAAATTCATAACTAAACATTTGATACCACCTGCTTTTGTCACAAAAAATATCTTTTCTTTAAAGATAGTAAAGTAGTTTAAGTTGTTATTGTTAGATTATGGTTTTTTTTTCATATATTATTCTTATTATTGTTATTTTTTTATAGTATTACCCGTAAATTTAGGGATAGGGTTTGAGAATCTAGTCACACGTTTAGTAAGCTCTTACTAAAGTAAGATTCTAAAAGTAGACTCAAAAAATATCGCACAAAAAGACTTCAAAAAATCTCGCACAGAAAAGCTTGGTTTTACTTAGCTTTTTTGAAGCAAAAAGACCGCATTTGCATATATTTTATATTTCTATTTGTATTTTATTTCTTTTGTTTTTTTTGCCCAGTCGTGGCGCAGTGGCACAGGAGTGTGACTGTAAACGACTGGTTGTGGGTTCGATTCCCACTCGAGGAGTGGAAATTATATTTCCATTTTCTTCGCTCTGGTGTCAAGGTAAAGCGCGGCGTTAAGTTCCGCCACTTAACACGCAAGGCTCGGAATTCGGCGGAAAGTGGGGAACGGAGTGTCTTAACACTGGGTTCCCCCTGCCTACCCTGCTACATATGTGCGGGATACAGCGTGAAGCAATTTTTTTTATTTTTTTTTATTTTGTTAATTCTATTGTAGTTCTCAAAGATATTAATGGCAGACTTTGTTGAGAAAATATTGATTCCACAATAATTTAATATGATATGCTTAAGGCTGACAACATACATAAATTGTAACAAGCGTAGAAGAATTTTGACGTATCTTGACAAGAACATGTAGTTTAATTGGCTAGAGGGCTTACAGAGTTTTCTAGAGGTGTGCTCCAAAATTTTTATACCTTATGCTTATCATAAGTATATGTATAGATTGAGGCCAGTCGTGACGCAGGAGCAGAAAGTGTGACTAGTGTGTGAAAGTAAACGCAACTGGTTGTGGGTTCGATTCCCACTCGAAGAATTGAAATATTTAATATTATATTTTCCTCGATCCTATTTTGAAGGCATAGCACGGCGTTAAGTTCCGCCACTTAACACGTAATGCCTTCAGAATTCGTGGAAACTGGGGAATGGAGTGTCTTAACCATTAGGTCTTACCCCCTTAGACATTCATTATATATTTTTTTCTATTCCACTCAATCGTGAAGCTAAAAATCGTACAAAAAGTATATCTTCTCGTCTAACCAAAATCGAGCAAAAAGAATCATTACTTAAGAAACTAAGTATATAAATAACAATCATTTGATATTGATGGATTGATTTATAATTTTTTAAGACAGATCATTTGTAACTGTACCGACGTATAAATGATCGTGTATAGTATGCGCATTTTATGTTGACCAGTCATATCTACGCTTTCCGAAATTTCGAACAGATACAGTCAACCAACAAAGAGAGTGCCAGTCAGAGAGTGACAAAGTGTGACTGTAAAGCGACTGGTTGTGGTTTCGATTCCCACTCGAGGCGTGGAAATATTTAATATTTCCATTTCCTCCGCTCTGGTGTTGAGGCAAAGCGCGGCGTTAAGTTCCGCCACTTAACACGCCATGCCTCCGAATTCTGCGGTAATTGGGAAACGGAGTGTCTTAACACTAGGTTTCCTCTGCCTACCCTGCTGTGTGCGGGATACAGCGTGAAGCTAAAAAACAATCTCTCCCGTCGCGCTCTTACCATCCACGAATAACTCCCTGAAAATCGGTTCTACGACGCCTATTGTAGCTAGTTTCGATCTTTCAAGTGAGAGTGCGCGTGCTATAAGAATAGCATAGTATATGTATAGTTGGGAGTTTTATCATTAATATTACCGAATATATATATATATTTTCTGGATAATCTTTCACTTATCATATTTCAGGTTTATAGAGTAACTTGTATAAGAACTTTGAGCGTAGACAATGGAGAGCATGGGGGAACAATTACACTTCTTATAATTATTAAAAACGCAAAGCAAATAAAAGTAGTCATACTAATAATTTCAAATTCTAATAACATTTGGTAATGAAATCATCACAAGAACATGTACATAACACTCATAACTATATTACCCATATGCTATAGGTATATAATTCTATGTTTTGTAAAGCATATGACCATTCAGATGCACCTCCCGAATATAATATTTGTGGTGTCTATAATAGGGACTAACTTTAAAAAACACCTTCATATACGTACTGCATACATTCCGCATATATATTATAATATTGAATAAAATTAGGGGCCAGTCGTGGCGCAGAAGCACAAAGTGTAAAGCGCCTGGTTGAGGGTTGGAAGAAAATGGAAATAATAAATATTCCCACTCGAGGAGTGGAAATATTTATTATTTCCATTTTCTTCGCTCTGGTGTCGAGGCGAAGCGCGTCGTTAAGTTCCGCTACTTAACACGGTATTCCTCCGAATTTGGCGGAAAGTGGGGAACGGAGTGTCTTAACACCAGTTTCCCTCTGCCTACCCCGCTGAGTGCGGTATCCGCTGAGTGCGGTATACAACAGCGTGAAACTTGTGTAAAACATAGAATTAAAAATTGAGGCCAGCCGTGGCGCATACGCACAAGCTGTCACTGTAAACGAGACTGTTTATGGGTTCGATTCCCAGTCGAGGTATTGGAATAAATAATGCTTTCATTTCCTATGCTTTTACGTCATTGATGTCCGCCCCTTAACATGCAATGCTTCATGAATTCTGCGGAATTGAGGAGTGGAGTGTCTTGACACTAGGTTCCCTCTGCCTACCCTGCTGTGTGCGTGATGCTTAAACAAAGGAAAAAATAACTAAGTATATATAACTAAACGATATTCCAAAATTGTCTTAATGATGGATTTATTAAAACCAACAAAGTTATACGTCGCGTCGTACAATTGAAAACTTTCGAGACTCCGCAACTTATTTAAAGCTATAGATTTATTACGAATGAAATAAATTTTGGCTGACTACGGATTTTGTGTATTAAGAAATGTATTTATGTCGCTCTTCACAATTGACTATTATTGATTAAATACCCTTATTTATATGGATTTTATAAATTCTTGGTATGAAACGTGATCTTTGTTAAGTTAAATTATGTTTATGCTTTCTTTTTTAGCATCACGCTGTAGTATCCCGCACACAACAGGGTAGGCAGAGGGAACCTAGTGTTATGACCTTCCGCCGAATTCGGAGGCGTTGCGCGTTAAGTGGCGAAACTTAACGCCGCGAGCAGTGGTTAAGTGTAGGCAAAGAGAACCTACAGTTAAGACACTCCGATCTCCACTTTTAGCCTGAATTCGAGGCATTAGGTGTTAAACTTCGGAATTTCCACTAGAAGAGCTTGAGTTTCGATAGCCGAATGTGATTTTTTGACATAGCTTTGTGATTATTGCTAGTACTCATATAATGCTGATTTCCTAAAAGTCATTAATAATATTTATACACATGTATCATGTACTTTACTTAAATTCCTCGAGTCAATCAATATTTCAAGCGACACGCTTATAAGATGGCTTGGATGGATCAAAACTTATTATATAATTATATATGATGGTTGTGTGAACAAATCTTATACGAGCCAATAAAATTAAATATTTCAGACGAATATTTAGAGACAAAGGACCGCTTTGCACTTCTACATTTATCTTATTTTCACAATAATGTCGTATTTTGTATCCTATCTTGAAAAGCACCTTACTCTGTTTTTGTCATTATATAGATACTTAATCAGGCCAGGCCACGTTGAATATAAATTTAAAATTCTACTCATAACTACTCAAATATACCTCTGATACCAGACAACGAACACACGTAACAATTTTTTATTTTATTAGAGACCAATATTTTTATGTTTGCTTACAATAACTTCTTTTTACTTAAATTCTCCCTAATTTTACTTAAATCCCTTAATACGCAATGTCTCGATTTCGGACGAAAAGTGGAGGATAAGTGTCTTGACACTAGATTCTCTCTGATTACCCTACTATACGGGAAAAGCGTGAAGCTGCTTCCATTTTTAAACAAACCTACATTATAATTAAAAAGATATTGTTTATCTTTAAAAAATATCTTAAAATAAGAGTAACAGGCTACATAGCCTGTATACATATACATATTAAGAATTATATAATTTAAAATTTTCCAACATCTTTTTTTATCATCAAATGAGTATAATAACAAATGTATTTTTAGAGTCAAAGGCCTTATAATATTGGAAAAAAATCAATTTTAAAGTTCCTTAACGTGAATTAGCATTTGCCGAATGATAAGAGCTTAATAAAATTTTAATTTTAAATTTCAAAATGAAAATTTAGCATTTTGCCTGACTGTAATCGAAATTGGTTGTAGGTGCAATTCCCACTCGAAGGAATGATAATTTAATTATTTTAATACCTTCCTCTAATTAACAAAATAAAGCGCAATCTCTCAGATTTGGGCGGAAAGTGGAAAACAAAGTGTTTTGGTATCAGGTTCTGTTTTACTTCTATATTATAAGGGAAAAAGCGTAAAGCTGTATTTTATCGTTTATTTATAATAATAATGTGATATTTTTCCATCATTTTCAAGATAATAGCTATTAAGAAATAATAAAATTATCTATGGGTTGACTGGAAGACCTCTTCAACACATAACTCCACCTTTCTATACTAAACATTATCTCTTTCAAACTCAATAATATATAATATCATAAAGAGCTGATTGAACAAAATCTTTCTTCAGTTATTAGACAGCAATGCAACTAGTTAGTGCTGCCTAATAGAACGAAAGATAACCGAACGAATAATTATTTACTAAACGATTACTTTGTCTTGCCTGTTTGTGGTTGGATTAAGTTTTCCTCGTCTACGATTGCTTTATTCTATTTTAGATCTTATTTAATAGTAATTTAAAGTTATATTGGCCTGTATATAGATTGTAGTACATGCAATTGACAGTATCGAGTCGTGGAGCGTTGGTATGAAGACCAATGGGCTCGTCCTATGGGTGAACGGTGCGATCAGGCTTGCAATTTAAAATTATTAAACCATATATTATCTGTTTAATTTTGCTTTTTATGACAAAAATTTTAATATTAAAAATTTAAAAATCTGATTAATAGAGTTTCTAAATATTATTATTGTTTTTATAAAATGAAGCTTAAGTTTTAATGTCATATCTATTTTTTAATATTAAATACATTAAATTCTTTTGTACTTGTCTGACAAAAATGTTACTACAGTTGTACTTTACAGTTGTACCTTTACATTTTTATATTATTTTTTATTCTTTAGAACTTTATGTAACAACAGAATCTTATCAATTCATCAATTATAAGTAATAAAAAATAAAACTTAAATTGTCTGAAAAAATGATGAACACTTAAAACACCTATCAACATAATGCAAATTACGTAAATAAAAATAATAACATAGCGTACATACTAAAAGACGAGAACAAATATATATTCTAAATATAAAAAAAAAAAAAAAAAAAAAAATAGCTTCACGCTATATCCCGCACACAGCAGGGTAGGCAGAGGGAACCTAGTGTTAAGACACTCCGTTCCTCACTTTCCGCCGAATTCGGAGGCTTGCGTGTTAAGTGGCGGAACTTAACGCCGCGCTTTACCTCTACACCAGAGCGAAAAAAAGGGAAATATAATTTCCACTCCTCGAGTGGGAATCGAACCCACAACCAGTCGTTTACAGTCACACTCTTGTGCCACTGGGCCACGACTGGCCACATATTCTAAATATCTTTTTCAATTTCTTAAGCAAATGAATAACATTTTATAACTATTAAAAGTATATATAATAAACTATAAACGAGCTACATTCTAAAGCCGGATCGTACATCGATCAGACAGAAGAAAGTATGGCTGGATGATAGCGTCGGAGGCTGCGACCGGCCGGACCGGTTATGCTAAACTCATTGTGGTCAGCCGCCCCTCGCCCCGGCGCCTTCGCCCGGCAACTCAGGGCTCGATTGGCAAAAAAATTCCACCCAATTCATATTTAGTTTTTGCTGTAGCCTGCAAGGTATCTCTGTTCGATTAAATAACTGTAGAAGTTTGGTGGTATCTTTAAATCGCTACTTGAAAGCGTATTTGCTAGTCAAAATTAAAGAAATACGAGTTATGTTATATAAGAAAGAAGAAATTAATTTGCGTCGTATGGCGTCTAAGTCTCGTAGCCCTAAGGCAATTTTAAATTTATTTAAAGTGTCAATTTTTTTTGACAGATTGCTTTATCAAATAAATTAGTTCGAATTGCAGTAGTAACTATATTTTTAAACTCTTTGACGTAAAATACTGTTTTCGATTTACAGAAAATATACTTTCCACCATCTATATGCTGGAAAGATATATATATATATATATATATATATATATATATATATATATATATATATATATATATATATATATAGCATAAGTAGGATTACCTATATGTATAAATAATGCATTAACAAAATGTAATTAGGTTTTACATGTTATTTGACGCTTGGAAAGTCAAAGTTTAATTTATATTTGATACGACCATGCTGTAGTAGGTCTGGACGTTAACGGATGTAGGTACAGGTCGCTCGAATTATAATTATTTTTTGAAATGAAACTATTTTTAACCGGATTAATCGCGTATATTATTGGTATTCGAAAATACATTTTTAGAAACCCGACGTTTCGAACACTTTACAGTAGTCCGTGGTCACAGGTAGACAGTCTACCTGTGACCACGGACTACTGTAAAGTGTTCGAAACGTCGGGTTTCTAAAAATGTATTTTCGAATACCAATAATATACGCGATTAATCCGGTTAAAAATAGTTTCATTTCAAAATGTGTAATAATCGCGAAAACAAAAGATCATATTATATAATTATTTTTATTTTTTTATCCACACCATAGCTAAAGGGATAAAAGCGTTTTGTTCCACTCCTCAATAGGCTATATATCGAATCAGACATAACAATATATGTATCTTGAAATAGACATTGCAGAGTAAAATATAAAGCCGTTTTTTTAGAGATTAAGATATTTCTCTCATCTAGTTAAATATATGCCACAAAATTCTACACTGTAACTTACATTGTAGAATTTTGTCGCCAACAAAAGCGATAATAAAAGTCTTATTAGGCACAAAATGGAATACGGATTCATAGATCACTATATTCTATCTGTCAAATACGCAGGAAATAAAAACGACTTTCCTTCCATAAGCGTAAAACAAAATGTAACGCCGAATCTAACTTTGTAGAGCAACTTTATATATAGCCCTTATAAAACCAACCCGACCTGAATTGTGGACTCAGTCTGTTACACACAGTCATTTCGCTGACCACATTCCACTACGTCTAGGTCCGCGAGGTCACTATGGTATAGTGGATAAGCGTGATACGCAGTAGTTAAGAGTTCAATTCTTACTTGGGGAAGGTTTTTATTTAACACTTTAATATTGCTAGAATATAAAAAATCTTTTCTGAATTCGTATATAATTTTCCTAAATGTGTAAAAACCAGTTTAAAAATATTACAGAGACGCTAACAACGAGAATAAATGATATTAATCATACAGCTAAGCTAGCGGCTAAGTATAGTATGTTAGAGCTCTTGGACAGTTTACAATAGACGCGGGATCGAATTTCTCTGCGTTTAAATTGTTATATATTTTCAATAAAGGTTTTTATTTAAATTATTTTCATATCTTTATTTTTACTAAAATCTGCAAGAAAAGATCTGGACACTCGTCGAGTGGCAGGTATTTATGCCATCTAGGTATCTACAGGTAAAAGACCAGGATGACATAACACTATAATCTCTATAATAATATGTTTTTGGGTAATATGTTTTCTTAGCGTCACTTTATATCCCACGCACAGCAGGGTAGGCAGAGGGAACCTAGTGTTAAGACACTCCGTTTCCCATTTTCCGCTGAATTCGGAGGTATTGCGTGTTAATCAGCGTCCTTTGTCTCGATACCAGGGCGAATAAAATGGAAATATTAAATATTATTAAATATGTGAAGATATAAAACAACATTCCTTAAACTAACACAGGATTTTTTACACAATTCTTATTTGGTATCAATTACTTTGGCATTCCCAAGGTGTCGACTTTGTTCTTCGTGAATGTTTAACAAATTGGACAATTACTACTTGTCTGATGTCCTACAATTCGACTACTATAGATGGATCATCACCTTATAGGTAAAATTGAAGCCTACTTTGCACAGCTTTTAATTATTTATCTGTACACCATAATATAATAAGTTTTTTATAGCTTCACACTGTATCCCGCACACAGCAGAGTAGGCAGAGGGAAAGTAGTGTCAAGACACTCCATTCTCCACTTAACGCTAAATTCGGAGGCATTGCGTGTTAAGTGGCGGAACTTAACGCCGCGCTTTACCTCTGATACCAGAACGAGGGAAATGAAAATATTAAATATTTTCATTTGTCGAGTGGGAATCGAACCCATAACCAGTCGTTTACAGTCACACGTTCGTGCCACTGCGCCACGACTGGCAACAAATTTACAACGTTGCGATACGATTCATTAATTTCCAAATTGTTTTAGATACACAAAAAAAATATTTATTTTTAATTAAAACAAGATACCGGAAATAATTAATTTTGCAAGTCCATTCCATCGTTCACTTACTTATTAATGACCAGTTTCTTGCAAAAGGAAATCCGTTATAAAATAAAATTATAAACTATTTAAATAAGTTTAAATTTTAAGGAAAATTATTTATTATCTGCCATTCTGTAAACAGGTTATATTTGTTATGATAAAAATTATTATTTTCCAATTCTTACTGCCGCTTCCGTTTGTAATAACGTTGTTTTTAACTATTATTACTACAAAAAAAAGCTTAATTAAGCTATATATGAACATAATATTTTCTTGTACCTACTTAGTTAAGAAATAGCCTATAATTACCTACGCCTTTTTTTAATTACGCCTATAAACTTCAGAATATTGACCAAAGTTTTCGTTTCTATTAATAAAATATTAGTCAAACTAACTTATATATTCAATTTATGGCTATTTTACATAATCCATGCTACCTATAACCTAAACTTAAATTATGTTTAATGATATTATTGTAATTTGTCATTTTGCTTTAAAATTACATTTGAAATCATTTCAAATCTATATTTCGTAAATAAGCCATTATCAGTACAACAGCACTACATTTTAGATCTATCACTACCATTTACATGCAATATTACTTTAAATACATTTAATATTAATTCGAATTGACTTACAGACATGTCACGAATAGATTAAGAGTGAACTTGTACGCGACACAAATAGGAGGAGGGACGGATGGAATGGCAGAGATAACATGGAAAGAATTAGCATTACTTCATTTCTAGTTGTACTTATTTTAAGGGCTATCCGCCTCTGAGCGTGTAATTTTCGCATAAATAAGCCGGTGCAGATTAAATAAATATATATTATAGTTTATCTGACAATTTTTATTAAAAAAAAAAAAAGTACTAAAAAAAATATATAGTGACATCTGGAATATATTATTCACAGCCGAAGTAAATACCTGCTGAGCGAGCGGCTTTACTGTACATACAAAAGAAAATTTGGAAAAATTACGCTTCTAGTAAATACGAAAAGTCTCTGTGTGTAAAATTTAAATGAATCTCATATAAAATAATATTTGTTAATAAATTTTAATATCAATTTAATTGTCCCTTTTTAGGTGTATTAATATATTTTAAATAATACATCAGTGATACACAAGTAAAATGGAAAATGTAACATTACATAGAATGCATGAAAAGAAAATTTAATATTTAAGTAAGATGTGGCCAGTCGTGGCCCAGTGGCACAAGCGTGTGACTGTAAACGACTGGTTGTGGGTTCGATTCCCACTCGAGGAGTGGAAATATTTAATATTTCCATTTTCTTCGCTCTGGTGTCGAGGTAAAGCGCGGCGTTAAGTTCCGCCACTTAACACGCCATGCCTCCGAATTCGGCGGAAAGTGGGGAACGGAGTATCTTAATACTAGGTTCCCTCTGCATACCCTGCTGTGTGCGGGATACAGCGTGAAGGTGAAAAAAAAAGAAAAAAGTAAGAGTAGAATTTATTATAAATTTTACTCTTACTTAAATATTAAATTTCCTTTTATAAAATATTATTATAAAAACAGAACCTTAATGTTACTAACGCCATCTCTTGAGGAGTAGATAATTTATATGTATACGATATATGTACTTTATTCGTTCGTCCTCAATACATATTGATTTTAAAGAATATAACGGATTCCATTTATAGTATGTTTATAATTATTTATGTTTCTTTATATAAAAAAAAAAATACATTTTCGAAGTCAGCACATAGATTAAATATGAAATCTATGAATGTTGGCAGCCTTGATCATTGAATTGACAGTTTTACTTGTGACTTATTGTCAAAAATGCCTTTTTGACGTGATTTGCCGATATTATTAATCGAACAATACATTTTTATAAACATGGGTGGTTCGCAAAGCACTAGAAAACTTAGTGTCGATAATGAAAATGCTATACAAGTCTCACAAGAAGCACTAGACCGGATACAGGCTCAACTTAGTGCTAAAGTATATATATTTTGAATATTACATAATTTACATCAATGTCATATTTATATTTATAAAACAAAATATGTAATTAAGTTTTCATTAACTCTAGCTATTTTTTTTATCCTAAGATTTTTGTCTTTACATTTAAAAATGTCTTTATTTTCCCATAGCAAAATCTACTAATTTACTGCCTTTAAGGTTAGGCCTGATAATTGTAGTTTCTAATTAGTTTAATAAGTACTAAAATCCTCATTTACTAATTAAGTTTAGATCATTACTTGTAAATCTTATGTAAAATTTGATTTCTTTACTTCCAGCAAAGTGAACAGCCAGCACCACCAAAACCTCAATATGTGCCACCTCCTTATTATGATACAATGAAGCAACAAGAACATGCCGCAGAGGAGGCATATTGGGCGCGTCGCATTGAAAACCTGAAGCGAGCTCATGAAAAAATTAATAGTGGAATGCACTTAGAATACCAAAAGACTCTTAAAGAAGCAAATGATTTATTTGCCCTTGTACAAGCAGATAAAGTTGTAAACAAGTTACCACCTTGTCAAGATGAAAAAGCTAAGGTGAGGTATAATTAGATTATATAACAAAGTAAGCAGTTTACTATGATAGAAGTCTCTTTCACAAGAAAAGAATATGAAAATTAGTGTCCGACCGAAGGTTCGGTTTCGGTTTCGGTTTCGGAAAAAAAATGTAGTTTCGGCCGTAGTTTCGGTTTCGGCAAAAAAACTGCCGAACCTTCGGCAATGCCGAAACTACTCACACATGAGTACCTACTCATGAATTTTCACCTCGTAAGATACTTCTGAGTGTTTTGATAGCTCGTGAACCTAGTCTTAAGATATAGTAAACGATTTTAATATATAAATTATAAATTAATGATGAGAATACTGAATGAACTGCTGACGATAGATTAAATGAACTATCTCTGTTAGTCTGTAAGGAAACTGTGTGTCTGTTCGCGTAAGTGTGGCTCCTTTCAGGGGTCGAATGCCTATGAATTTTGCGAACCCTGGGCTATATACTATATTGGAGGCTTGCCTTATTAATTATTATTTAAATATAACCGTTTTCTATATAAATGTAACACAGTATATAGTCAATAAGTTAATATAAATATATAACTAATGTAAATCTTATCATAAATTTGCACATAAATTTCCCTGCAAGAAATGCGCAGTTAAATATCTATTTACCAAGTGTTGCCACTCTTAAGAGGAGACTGAGGGTCTAGATAACCCACAGGTCCCTGGGCTACAGCTTGAAAAGCCTTTATGTAAATCCCTAGGAGCCTTGGAACTGGCGTAGGTCTCTAGTACTTACTACTTTTTTATTATTTCCAAAAAAAATTGTAAAAGGGGGCAAACTAACGGAAGGACCGTCTGTTGGTAAGTGTTTATCGTCGCTTATGGACATCTACAACATTAGAGGAATGGTGGATGCGTTACCGACCTTGAAAATGAAGAAGGGAGAAGGATGAGATAGAGAAATCTGGCTTAACGCCAAATATCTGATGATCATCAGATATTTGGCGGTTAATTATTGACGTGATTGTGGTCGCGAGCCAGTCGGAGAACGAATCTCCTACCACCAAGATACTGGGCTACCTGCCTTTTGCGAGACGCTGCCCAGCCACGGAGGGGAAAAACCTAGCCAATAGCGAACTTGAAAAATACTACAACCAATCGTGTTCATAGGCCTTCCTGGCGCAGTGGGACAGCTACTAACTGTTAACGCGATGGTGGTGTTTTCAATCCCCACTCGGGGGAATGATTATTTCATTTCTCCACACTCCTACTTGAAACAAAGCGTTGAGTTTCACCACTCAACACGCACCGTCTCCATTTCGGGCAGAAAGTGACGAACGAAGTGTCTTAGCACTGGGCTCTCTCCGACTATTCGCTATGCGGCAAAACTGATCGTGAAACTATAAAAATGTACATTATAAAATATAATTAAAATGAAAAAAAAATCATAATATAATAAAATCAACGTAATCATAATAATTTAAATGCACATGTAATTTTTAAATCGTAAAATATGTAATTTTTTTACATACTATACAAATTTTATGACGTCATCAGCAGTTTCGGTTTCGGTTTCGGTTTCGGCCGAAACTGAAGTCAGAACCGAAGGTTCGGTTTCGGTTTCTGTTTCGGCAGAAAATCCAGTTTCGGTCGGACACTAATGAAAATTAGATCAATTTTGCAATATGTATCTTGCAATATACATGTTAGCAACGGTTAGCTATTCTATTAAACTTTAGTTATTTTATTTTGGTGCATGGTCATGCTAATATCAGATTTTATGGGGAATACATGAATGAAATTGTTTAAATTACTCTCAAATTAAATAAAAATAAGTGCACTTTACAATTTAAACAAAGTTACTGTAGTTACACCTGTATATAAGCTATCAATGTAAGAAAATGATTTGACTTACTTTTCACCACCTAATTTGTTTTTATGTCTATGTTTCTATAGCATCAAAGTATTTTTTTTCTAGAATGAACAGAATAATGTAGACAAATTTAATAAAATATGATTTTTTTTTAACTTTTAACAAACTCTTATTATAATTTCAGGTGCTGGACTGCTACAGCTCAAACCCTGACAAATCACTTCTGTGTTCAGTTTTAGTGAATGAATTCAATGATTGTGTATGCAGGAGTAGGATCGCAGCGGTATCGGCTTCCTCTTGAAGCTCTATTCCGACAATTAAAACTATAAATTTTCAAAAATTTCCAAAACAGGTGGCTCTGAAGTAGGTTTAATATTAATGTATGAATAAATTGTTAACCTAAAGCTTATCTAGTTATTTATTTTTCGTTATAACATATTAAATACACTTTGTTTTTCTTTTTATGATTGTCTTTGAATTTTTACACATGTTTTTTTAAGAGTATCTCAGAAAGTTAATTTACACTAACTAATATATAAAAAATATTTCAAATTTACAGCAATAAAGTAAATATATGCATAATAAACATATATTTTCATACTTTTAACAATACTGTTATTATTTTTAAGTCTTATATCAAATGTTTTAGTCACATAAATCAGGTAAGTGGTAGCATAAAATAAAAGCCAAATAAAATATTGTCTATGCCATAATATCACCATAGCAACAATATCAACTGAAATATACATTTGTATACAATAGTTTATCTCGTAAAGTATTATTTTTCTTCAAAATGGACGCAGAACAAGAAACTATAGAAAAAGTAGAGAAAAAAAAGAAAGTGCCCTTGTACCCTGGGTTTCCTGAACTAGCTAGATCTGATGTCAGTATTTACCCATCATATACTAAACTGTCTTTAGCTTAGTGAGTATCTAACTACTATTAAAATAATAAAGGTATTTGTACTGTATCTTTCTATAGACTAAACGCTATGGTCATAAGTTCTAAGCCCACTCAGGGTTATATCAATAATTATTTTATTATTTATTATAATTATCAATGTTTATAATTTAAAAAAGCAGCTTCACCCATATTTGCTACATATCAGAGTGGCCGAACTGAACCTATTGTCATGACACATCTTTTTCTGCACTAAGTCAGTATGTTGAGTGGCGGAACTCAACGCCATCCTTTGTCTTATCACTAGAGTATTAAAAATAATTAAAACATAAATGAATATATATAATAATGAAGAATTAATTTAAATAATATTCATATTAATTATTGTTTCGATTTCGCTACTTAACAATGTCTCAAAATTAGTAGAATGTCTTAGTAGAATTGCTAAAAAATATATATTATTTCAGCCGCGTTGTATGCCGCCACCGTTATCATTGGGCTAAAGTAGCGCAACATCGTCAATTTCTAAAAGAACTTCACAGCTTTGAAAAGTTACAACCAAATGCCTTAGATGGTGTGCGGGTTCATAGAGAATTCTCGCAAGGCATTCTGTCCCACAAAATACCACCAAGACGGTATATTCAAAAATTAACACCTGATCCATTGAATTCTCATCAGAGAATGAGGGTTGAGGAAATTATAAGTGGAAGAGTAAATTTTTCTCAAAAATAGAATTTTTAGGGGCTTATTTAAAAAGGATATTATTGGCTTACATTATTTTAGTATAATTTTTCTTTTATAGTAACATATTAAAGAAAATATAAATTTAATACAGTTTTTTGATGAATTTGCCTATTTATATTATTTACAAAGATTCTAAATAAAAGAATAATAAACAAAGTACAAAAAAAACATTTATTACAATTCTATTTTATCTCTAGTCATCTGAAACATTTGAAATCATTTTCTTTTTCTTCATTTTTTTACTCTTTTCAATATTACTCTGTAGGTAATGAGCTTCTTTCTTTGCTTGTGATATTTCAGCCCTTAACCTCTGTTTCATGGCTGCCCTCTCATAGGCTAATCTCTCACTTAGATGTACCCATTTAAATCTAGGAATGTACTTAATACTCCATATCATGTCATAATATCGAGATTTCTTTCTGGTGCCTATTTTTGTGTTGTTCAAGTTAGCAGCAACTGCTTTAGCAACTTTCTTTTTTTCGAACTCAACCCAACCCTCAGTGAATAAATTGGGCACTCGTTTTCTTTTTTCTCCTGGTTCTAAAATTGAAATGTAAGAATAATTATTAGCATTATGTACATTTTTTTTTTTTTATATTCACGCTATATCCCGCACACAGCAGGGTAGGCAGAGGGAACCTAGTGTTAAGACACTCCATTCCCCACTTTCCGCCGTATTCGGAGGCTTGCGTGTTAAGTGGCGGAACTTAACGCCGCGCTTTACCTCGATACCAGAGCGAAGAAAATGGAAATATAATTTCCACTCCTCGAGTGGGAATCGAACCCACAACCAGTCGTTTACAGTCACACTCTTGTGCCACTGGGCCACGACTGGCCACATTATTAGCATTATGTACATTAAGGCTTGTAACACAGTATGACGGTGTGACTTTATTCACGAAGGTTGCAGGTTTGTTTCTTCCGAGTCGCGAGTTAGCAGTAATTGTATTAAAATTATTTTCATATCGTCAATCTATGCAGATATATACTTTATAACAAAGCGCGGCGTTAAGATCACTCAACCCGCAATGCTTTGTACATTGCATTTGCATGAGAAGTGAAGGACAGACACTTCATCTCTTGACACTAGATTCTCTCAAACAAACTTGTTATCTCAAGAAAGAGTAGCGTAAGCGAAGGTACGCCATTAAATAATATTCAAGAAATATAACCTCAAAATACTTACTTGTACTTGACTGCAAATATATCCTTCCAACATTACCAAATTCACTAAAAATTTCTCTTATCTTTGCTACGTTCATGTAAGGAGGAATAGTTGATAAATAAATTATTCCCCTTTTTCTTGTTTTCTTTTTTATAATGCCTTTTCCATCGGTGTCTTCGATACTATTTTCGTCAGCAGAATCAAAATCAGAACCGTTTTCTGGAACCCGCTCCATTTCTATTGCAGGCATAATACACTTTGTTTTCAAAGAAGACAGTATTTAGGTAAATTAAAAGTTTTTAAGTTAGTCTCATACTTTCATTGAAAATATCCAAAATATTTCAACTGTAGTGTATTTTATATTGTCACATGGCTTGACAAGTGACAGCTACCAGACCATCACAATAACAGAGTTGCCAGTTTAGTAGATTGTAGAAAATATTTTATGCTGGGTTCACACGACGGTTACTTTTATACATACAAGAATTTGTTATTTTCCGATTTACAAGTGACATTTTTTTTTATTTTACTCCAATTGGCTTCGTGCTTTTTATCTTATAGCAAAATAGTCAGAGATAACTTAGGGTCAAGACACTCCATTTTACGCTTTCAAGATCATGAAGTTCAGACGATCAGAAATTTCGTGTTAAGTGGTGAAAATTTCGTGTTAACTCACACCGCGTTTTGTCTTAGGTATCAAAGCGAATAAATCAAAATATTTAAATATTCCGTCGACGAGGAATCAACCCTAAAGTTTGTAATATAATGTAGGCTGTAGAGTGTAGACTACATTACTTATTTCCTGCCTAGTGTGGCCATTATATTACCATATTTGTTTACTTTTTCTTGGACAGCTGTACAGCATCTGTGACTTGTGTCAATTGTCAATACGCAATATATGTTTATATTGTTCAATATAATTACAAAACTTAACTAGATTCTTTCTCGTAAACAGTGTTATAATATAATAATATTCATCGTCAGAGTGAAGTGTGAAGATATAACTTCTATAAATCTTTTTTTGACCTCAATAATTCGCCATGGGTTGCGATGGTGGTACTATACCAAGACGAGATGAACTTGTTAGGTTGAAAAAGAAACCTGAACAGGTAATAATTCCCTAAAATTAATATACAATTGTGAATATATATAAAATATGTCACAAATTATTGATTAACAATCTTTTTTTTAATAGAAAGACAAAGATGCAGAACGTTCCTTTAAATGGCGGAACTGTGCTTTATCACAGCAACCCTTACAAGAACCTATAGTGGCATGTGGGTTGGGACGCCTTTACAGTAAAAGCTCTGTACTTGAATCTTTACTTGATAAGGACAGGAAACCAGAATCTATCAATCACATCAAAAACATGAAGGTAAAAAATAATATGCTAAAAAAAATTATATACATATTACTCTCTTAGAGTTGTAGTGATCTGATAGAAATTTATAAAGTGCAATTAGCATCTAGAAAAATGTGTTTTGCATATGTCTGCATGGTGTGAAAAGATCAGTTAAGTTATAATAACCTGATAGATACATATATTTTATGTATCAAACTTATTTTCGTGAGTTTTAGAGCCATTTCAAGGTGCAATATATAGCTGTAATAGTAAAAAAAACAGAACTAGAAATTTAATCCTTTTTTAATATATGTATGTATAGTTTATGTTTCTATTATTCCAGGACATTAAAGATTTGACACTAGTAAAAAACCCAGCTTACACAAAAACTGAACAGCTAGACGGAGCAGTTGGGGACGGCAGTGCACCATACATTTGCCCCATTAGTGGATTGGAAATGACTGGAAAATTCCGTTTCATATTCTTATGGAGTTGTGGATGTGTTCTTGCAGAGAGAGCTCTAAAAGAGGTCAAACAAAATCTTTGCCATATGGTAAGTTTATTTTTTTTTCTTTTTTATGAAGGTGTAGTTGAGGTCATTGTGATGGTTGCATGCATGGGAAAACATCTGACTGCAACAGAGACGAGTTTTGGGTGGGAATGATTATATTAAAGTTATTTCATTTCTTTGCTCTGGTAGGATCAAGTGTGGTGTTGAGTGTTCCCACTCCACATGTATTATCTCAAATTTGAATGAAAAAATAGTTAATGAGGTGTTGAACACTAATTTCTTTCTGACTAGGGTAGCTTTGTAAGAAAAAATGTGACTAGGAAAAGGCAAAATAGAAATGGTAAATAAAAAGCAGGTTTATGCTTTTTCCAACTCAGTAGGGTCAGTAGTCAGGAGAGAACCTACTATTGAGATAATCCCTTCTTCACTATATAATAGCAACGAAAATTAATTAAAACAATTTTTATTATTAAAAACTCCACTAATTCTAATAACAATAACATTTAAATAAAACTGATAGACACATTGCCACATAAAATATGCTTTCTTTTAGTCATATATACACCAGTTTATTGAGAAATGTATGAAACATATGGTACGTGTGTAATATTTTAAATGTATTTTTAAAAAAATAATTAACTGTTTCTGCATAAATTCAGTGTATAAATGTTGATTATGCTAATATTATCTCAATAACTTTCGTAAAATGGAATCTAATATTTAGCAAAAAATTCAAAACTCTTAAAAAATATGCAAAGTTATAATTTATATAGAGAAGAAGTGCAGAACGCCAATTCTTATACTATTAGAAATACCTTAATTTAAGATATTTCACATAATACCATATATTTGATAATAGCGGTCAGCTCGCGGCGTCGCCGCGTGGCTTACGTAACTGTTTTGTTGTATTGCAACCGTCGGGGGGTAGATTAAAAATAAAGTAGCCTATATTTAAGCTTGGATTATCAACTATATATATATGCCAAAATTTGTAACAATCTATCAAAGCGGTTTAGATTTTTCATATAAACTTTCATCCCCTATTTCAACTCTTTAAAGGTGATTTTTGAATAAGTAAGTATGTAGCCTATATTTGACACAGTAATTTTACTACTTTTATTCTAAATTTCATCCAAATCAAATCGGTAGATTAGCCGTGAAAGCGCGACGAACAAACAGACAGACTTGCATTTATAAGTATGGATATATATTCATCTGTACAAAGTATCATAAATACGCATCCCTCGGGCCTATTTTATTTTATTTTATTATAAATACCTATACAAAATTATATATATTTTTTTAAATAGTACAATTTTCTTTTCAGTGCCAACAACCTTTCACAGACAACGACGTCATTGTGCTCAACGGAACCGAAGAAGATATAGAAAAACTTCAAGAGAAAATGGCAGAGAGAATTGCAAACAGAAAATCAAAGAAATCCAAAAATAAACCAGATATTAAAATAGAAACTATAACATCTACAGACACTCCATCAACATCTTCAGAAGTACCATCAACTTCAACGGAAGTCAAAAAAGAGGATGGCCAAGAAGGTGGTAGCGTAAAAAAAGAAATTGACACAATACCTTTGTCCTTACCTAAGTTTAATCCGAACAAGCAAGCTAGAGGCCATTTTGGATCATCAAAAAGGGCTTATCCTACAAAATTGGAACAAGACCCTTCGTATAAGAAAACTAAGAAAGATTACAGCGTAGCCAAAGACCCTCAAACCAGTGAAGTGTTTAAATCACTGTTTACATCTCACAAAAATGAAAAAGAGCAGAAAAGGGCTCATTGGGTTACATATAATCCATTTTATAATTAGAAATTTGTATAGATATTGATTGTATGTGCTGTATCGCGGAAGAGCATTTTGTATATATAGTATACGCATTTTATCTTGGATAGTCATACCAGCTAAAGAGATTTGACGAGTGACTGAAACACAACACCCTGTGCGTAATGAAATCAGTAGTATATGTTTCTCGCGAGCCACGCTTCTATTCTCTTACCACCAATCACTCCCTAAAACTTGGTTTTACGACGCCTATTGTAGATAGGTTCTGACGTCTCAAGTTAGAATGCGAGTATTATACTTCTAAACACTACTTGTTTTACAAAATTTATTAAGTTTCATCCTTTTCCTTTAAAATTCTAAAAATGTGATACTCGATATTTACAAACTGCTTTTCCGCTATATTGAACGCACAACTACGATATGTAAAATAAATTATTTCAAATAGAAATAATTTTTTTTTACATTATTTTGACTTTTATTATGTTGTGTTAAAATAGATATGTAAATTAGTTATTGGTTATTCACACACTTAAATCTATAAAAATTTGAACATAGCGAGACTCGATATAAAATAAATATAAGAAAATTGGTGGAGCTTATAGAACGTATGGCTTAGTTGTCAAAGCGCTTGGATAATATTTAAGAGGTGCGGGTTCGAGTTACGTCAAAAACATTTTTTGTCATTAAGTAGAATATAGTAAAAAATGAAAAAACATCATCAAATGAAGATTTTTAGAATATATAGGTTTTAAATAAAACACAGTACAACTTATATTTGGAATGTTTTATTTAATCTCACATTACATAAATATTGCACACAAATAAAAATATTGCACATAAAATTATAACTATAGAAGCTTTTCTATTTTCCTTAAAAAATCACGCTTTATCCCGCATACCAGGGTAGGTAGGTAGAGTAGATATAGTGTCTAGACACTCCCTCCTTTGGTTGTTCACTGAAATCGAGACATTGAGTGTCTTACCGGAGTTGGGATATAAAAATAATTTAAATTATAATAATTCCCTTGAGTGGAAATCGAACTTCCGAACATCATTTATAGGCGTCCCACTGCGTTACTATAACTTCAAAGTTATTTCTTTTTTAACTTCACGCTGTATCCCGCACACAGCAGGGTAGGCAGAGGGAACCTAGTGTTAAGACACTCCGTTCCCCACTTTCCGCTGAATTCGGAGGTATTGTTATGTGGCGGAACTTAACGTCGCGCTTTTCCTCTAATACCAAAAGTTAATTAATATCAAAAATGATTAAGGATCGATTGTATATTAATTTTCAAGATATTATTATTAAAATGGCAGATATTTAAAAGTTACTACTACTGAATGCTTATCCACTAATTCTGTACTTCATATTGATCTAAATCTTAAATTATATTTTTAAAAACCATTAAATACATTTATTTTATATGGAAAGTGAATAACTTAATGTTAATGATTATTACATATTTCATTTATTTTTAAATATATTTATATGAATAAATGGTAATGATCTAAAATTCTACATTAATACCATAAACAGAAAATAAATATTATTTTGAATATTATAGTACTTCATTAAGCATACATTTAAAACTTATATATTAAATGTTTTTTTTTGCTAATTTTAGAAAGTGATACTGTTATTAAGTAACAATTATATTTAATATTAAAAAAAAATAAAATTAATTTACAAAAAAAAAAATTGGAAAAAAAATTGTTTAATTGCTTATTTTTTTTCAAAGTAATAAAATAAAATATTTTTCTCATTTAAATTATAAAATAAATAAATTTTATGATTATTCTAAAAAAACTACATTTTGTGCTCCAATAAACTATTAATGTGATGCAATATTTAATATTAATTTATAAAAATTAAACTTCCTAGTTTAGTAGTTTAAATCATTATTATACCAGGCAATCTTTATTAACAACAGAACATTCAAATATTTTAATGGCGAAATCATATAATAACGATTACATACAAAAATTAAGAAGAGAATAAAACAATAATATTTGGCAATCATACTCCATGTTGGAATTCCGTCCGCATAAATTTAATAAGCGACCCATGGGTTGGTCTCCCCTGATCTATACTATGGGCCCGAGACCTCAAAGGGCCCGCTTATAACATATTTGACAAAACAACATGATTATCTGACCATTCTAATTCTTCGGTTCTTTGGTAATGAAGTTGGAATGTACTCAACTTACAGGTTCGAATCCTATTAGAGGTATTTGTATCTCTTTTTTTTAAAAGGAATGTATCGAGTTTCGTCATTTTGAAAATAAATTAAAGTTCAAAGTATAGAAAATGAAAAAAAAAAATATTTTTTACCTTTGTCTAAATCGCATTTTAATTATAAAAACATATTCTTTTCCAAGCGAAAATCGAACCTGCTATTTTCGCCTTAGTTTTACATACCTTTTATACCCTTAAGCAATAGTATCTTGCTGTACAGATGCCAATGTCGCTTCTATGATGAGATTGAAGTCCAGCTCATTCAAGCTGGCCTTTGCAGTCAGAAGATCTAAGAAAGTGTCCAATGGGGATAAACGTTCACCAGACGGAAGGGCCGCTATGCCTGAAATATATAATAAAATATATGCTATAATAAAATATATTATTATATTTTTTTAGCTTCACGCTGTATCCCTAGCACCTAACAAAAAGCTGTGTTAAGTTTCGTTACTTAACAATAAAATAGGGGTCAGTCGTGGCGGGGGTAAATATTTCTTCACTCTGGTGTCGAGGCAAAGCGCGGCGTTAAGTTCCGCCACTTAACACGCAATGCCTCCAAGACCGGTGGATTTCTTAAAATACTCTGTAGGAGACCAACGGGTGGTATACCAACACAGTCTACAAGAGGGAAGGGAATATCAGGAGGTGTAGTATACCAACACAATCGACAAGGGAGAAAGAGATATTAAGGCTGGTAGTATCCGTATACATATAAATTCATCCACATAACTCGCGGCCGCCGCTCGCGCCAATGTTCGGTGGTTTGCCGCGCATGTGTACGCAGAATAACACAATCCACAAGGGAAAATGGGGACAATAGGGCATTTCATATACCAACACGAATCTAAGGGAGAAAGAGGATATTGGGGCAAGTTGTATACCAGTGTCATGCACGGCACGGTGTGGCCACGCGGCGAGCGCGCGCGCCTCGCCCACTAGCACATATACCCACCAGTGTCATGCACAGGGCGATGCGCCGCGCGGTCTCTCGCCACCGGGGCGCCCCCGCTCAGCAGCGCGGCGGCGTGGTCTCTCGCGCGCAGGAGTAGCGCGGCGCGGTGTGGCCACGCGGCGAGCGCGCGCGCCTCGCCCACTAGCACATATACCCACCAGTGTCATGCACAGGGCGATGCGCCGCGCGGTCTCTCGCCACCGGGGCGCCCCCGCTCAGCAGCGCGGCGGCGTGGTCTCTCGCGCGCAGGAGTAGCGCGGCGCGGTGTGGCCACGCGGCGAGCGCGCGCGCCTCGCCCACTAGCACATATACCCACCAGTGTCATGCACAGGGCGATGCGCCGCGCGGTCTCTCGCCACCGGGGCGCCCCCCGCTCAGCAGCGCGGCGGCGTGGTCTCTCGCGCGCAGGAGTAGCGCGGCGCGGTGTGGCCACGCGGCGAGCGCGCGCGCCTCGCCCACTAGCACATATACCCACCAGTGTCATGCACAGGGCGATGCGCCGCGCGGTCTCTCGCCACCGGGGCGCCCCCGCTCAGCAGCGCGGCGGCGTGGTCTCTCGCGCGCAGGAGTAGCGCGGCGCGGTGTGGCCACGCGGCGAGCGCGCGACGCCCGCGAGCCTCGCCTACCAGCTGGATGAGACGCAACTTGTTGTTCACTGTGCGTGTGGTGTCGACACCTGGACCATGAAGGTAGAACGGAGGTGATTTTTTTTACATTTTTTATGGAATTAAAACCTTTAACATGTAGATATAGACTTGTTACGCTAAAGGTAAATTTATGAATATAATACACAAAAAATTTAAAGACCTACAAATTTTAAGTCAAAATATCTTTATTCAAATAGCAGCAGCTTTTGCAAGCACTTTTGAATGTTCGAATGTACATAAAGCTAGCTACCACCGACTCAGAAGGCAGTTCTGCTGTCAACGGCCAGAAACTCAACAGTTGCTCTTTTGAAATATAAAAATTACAATTTTATTATTTGATACAATAGTGCAACTGGCATTGGACCCATTCAGATTAATTCCACACGTTTTTATCCTTTACATACTCTTCTATAGAGTAATAAGCCTTACTTATTAATGTATATTTTACAATTATTTTAAATTTCTCCAGTAAATCTGAAACAAGCCGTGGAATTTTATTACATATGCGTATTCTCCGAGCCATGAAAGATTTATTTACCTTTTAGAGGCGTTAGCGTGGCGTTACAAGTTTATCTTTATTTCTTGTTCCTATAGTATGTATGTCACTGTTTTTAGCAAAGCACTGAACATGTTGTTGTATAAAAAATATTATAGTATATATACTGTGAGGCGACTGTGAGTATACCTATATGTTAGAAACATGAAGCAAAGAATCTCTAGCTCCAAGATTATAAATGGATCTCATGGCTCTTTTTTGAAGAATAAAATTTGAATTTACTTCTGCAGCATTTTCCCATAATAGCATTCCATAAGATAAAATGCTATGAAAATAACTGAAATAAACTAGACGGGCAGTGTCAATAACAGTCATCTGTATTACTTTTTTAATCGCGAACGCGGCAGAGCTGAGTTTATCTGCGAGTGTTTTAAGGTGTGAATTCCACTGGAGCTTATAATCAATATTTATACCTAAGAAAACAGTTTTACCTGTAATGGGGAGTGTTTCCCCTTTAATTGTTAAATTACAATTTCGCCTTCGAACATTAGGCAGAATAAATTCGATACATTTAGTTTTTTTGGCATTTAACATAAGATTATTGACGTCAAATCAACGAAGAATTCGCGATAGTGCACCTTTCACTTCGTCATAGTTTAGGTTTCTGTCAAATTTGAATACCAGAGAGGTATCGTCTATGAACAGTACAATATCACATGAGTTCCTCGTATAAAAAGGTAAATCGTTAATATACATCAAAAATAAAAGAGGACCAAGGATAGATCCTTGTGGAACACCCATCCTTAGGGGAGATCCAGACGATTTAAAATTATTTATATTAACCTTCTGGATTCTCTGATCTTAATAAGAGGCAACAAGATCAAGGGCGGCATCCTGAATACCATAATGATGTAATTTTAGTAATAAAGTTTCGTGGTCTACACAAACAAACGCCTCGGATAGATCGCAAAAGACTCCAATAGCATTTTGCGATTTCTCCCAAGCATCATAAATGTGTTTCAGAAGTGCAATACCCGCATCGGTAGTGCATTTGCCTTTGGTGAAGCCATATTGTTTACTATGAAGGTAGTTATTTTTATTAAAACAAGTATTAAGTTGATTAAATTATTATTTTTCATTTTTTTTACTTAGTGATGAAAAAATAGATATCGGTTTATAGTTTTCAGGGTCAAGTCTGCCTCCGCTTTTATAAAATAGTACTATTTTACTATACTTCATTAAGTCGAGAAAAGTGCCAGATGCGGGGCAATGCTGCATATATAATAGTACTAAATACTTTAACAGACATGTCCCACAGATGTCCAGTTTTTTTTCAAATTAAGACATAAAAGTTTTCACAACTTCATCTGGAGATACGGACGTAAAAGCAAAGTTTTAATTATAGTTCTACATGTGTCTTTAATATACATATTGCTTCTCAAGGAGATGATGGCAGTAAACGCGTTACTTTAATTGGTATTTCTGAAAAGTAACTTTCAAACGCATTAGTCACTTCTTAGTCGGAACTTTATGTTCGGATGTTTAATTTAATAGGATGTTTAATTTAACTGCCTGCTCTAGATCTCCCAGTTGCGGTTGTAATGACATCCCAATAACCGTAGCTTTAATCTTATTCTCAGATTTTAAAATTTTATACCTTCCGTATATAGACTTCGCCTGAATACATACATTTTTAAATATTTGTGAATACTAAATTAAATTCTAACCTTTGATAGGAATACCAGATTGTGAATCCATTGCCTCATATTATACAATTCGTACATTTTATCCCTACGTCGGTATACAGGGTGTTTGTGCAAACACACGCAATTGAATTGAAAAACGATGAAAATATAAAATTAAATAAAACACTAAAAATAAAAAAGTGATTTTTTTGAAACAAATAATAAAAAAATCGTTACAAAATCAAACGCCATTTGTAACATATGGAGCAAGCGATCAAGTATCAACTAATCTGTCAAAGGACAGAGCGGCAACGTCGCACGCTATCTCATTCAATAACACGCGTGGCGGTTAACGGCGGCGAAGAGGTGTAAACGCAACGCAACACTTATTTCATTTTACAGAAATTAGCTTTTATTGTCTTAACTTATTTTTCAATATGTTAGTAGTAGGAGAGATATATTCTCCATAAATTAGTCATATCAATGTACTCTGCAGAAGTATAGTGAACAACGCCTTAGGACCTAAAGTGAATGTTGGTATTTCAATGTAATCTATGATTTTAATTATTTTTTAAAAATAATAAACAATAATAGTAATACGTCTAAAAATAAGTTGATTCTTTTAAATAAATCAATAATAACTCAATGAGCACGTTTTATTTCAAATCAGTTTACGTTGATGTTTATTATACCTAGCTACACGCTTAAAAGACAAAGAGATTTATCTCAAGTATGTCTTATGTGAATGAAAAATGGCAGTTTGACAACGCTTAATAGTATGTAGTAGTAACAGATACTTACGTCATTCGTGTTTAATCTTTACTACCTCACGCATAATACAGAACGTGTTAATATCGCGAATTGCAAATACTAACCTTGCGCCTAAACGGTACATGATATTTGATTGATATTATGTATATGACTTTGAAATATTATGCCCTACATGTGGTGTACTAAGATGCGTGTCAGACAAATACACCTGGTATATCAGCAGTTGCCCAATCCTAAAATTTTTACTTCAAATTTGTATACACGTTTTTTAATTTAAAAATTCTGTCAAGCTCTGTATAAATTGATCTATATTTGAAATTCTTTTTGCTATACTTCATGTGAAATTATTTAATATTTGTTATGTAATTGGTCTAATTGTTATAGCTTTTCGTTCTTTCACAAGTTTATCGTTTATATTTATATATTTTGACCACGATGATCTGAGCTTAGATTGCTTATAATCAATTTTTCAAAAATATCATAGTGACAGAAAACATTGTCTTTACAAGTCGCCGATATATTCGTTATACGAGTCGGTTCTGAGAAGATATTGAACGATTCGGGGTAACCTTACAAAAAACACAACGCAAATTGAAACGATGTAAAGTTAAAATTGATTTTCTATAGCAAGTAAGGTAATTCTTCAAACAAAAATAATCTAAAAAGATTTATTCAATTTAATTTATGAAAGTTTAATTAAATTTAATTTATGAAAGTTTAATTAAAATTAATCACTGTCTGATGAGTCTAGTATACTGTATAGTGGCTGTTATCGGAGATCGGCTTTCTTTCACAAAAAATTGGTCCAATGTATGTTGAACACCTTTTTTTCTACGTAAGACAAATTTCCTTGTAGCAATTGATATTCGTAGCTACCGCCTGGGACACTTTTGAACTTCTTCCGCAGTCAAGATCGTTTTTTAAAAAATCTCCATATCTTCCTCAATCAAACACATCACTTTAGAAATTTGTTTTGAGGTTAATTTTTTTCTATGGAGATTTCTATTAAGCGTCTTATGTCATCTTGTTCATTAGCAAAATGCAATTCCAGTTGCAATAGTTCTTCATTAGAGAATTAAAAAAAAAAAAAACTCGAATCCAAAACAACGCAACTTCGAAAATCTAACGACGCACAGTAAAAGTCAGTAAAAATTAAGGAGCGACGCATCTTCGAAAACAAAAACGAAACGACGCAAAGCGAAGTATAGGTATATGTATATCGATCAAGTTCAATGCAGGATAGTTAAAACTACTTTATGACTAACTTTTATGTAAACCAGAATTATTTGTCTTCTATATATTTACTATTAATTACAAAGAACACAAAAATATTAATTATTAAAATTTTATAATTCACGAATTTGCGAAATATTGTTAAATATGGAGTGACAAGTAAATAATAAATTACCCACACACAATTACCAAATACATTTCTCACAGTACCAGTGGAAAACGTCAAATTTGTAAAAATATAATATACTTCTAACATAGAGAATTTTATACCAACATATAAATTTAAATAAACAAAAAAACAACAAACAATACTAACTAGCTATAATCGCTTTCAGCACGTCTATCTGCAGTTCCAGCACGTTTCTATGCACGTACTGGACGAAGGCGTGGAAGGGAAGCGCCTTGTACCCCAGATACGTGAAGAACGAACTGAATCCCTGAGGCAGTGGGAACGCGATCGAATCCGTCGCTGCGTAGTACTGCTCGAATATACGGAAGAGGTATAGAGCTAGTGTGGGCTCTAGTTCATCCCTGTTGTGGAAAAATGTTTTAATAATAAAAAAATATAGTAGTTTTTAAATAAACTCAGAGTAAAATTGAAAGCTGCAAACATAATAAAATTAACAAAAAATATACATAGCAAAAACAACACGCCAAACGTACATACAGTATGACCATCACGTGAATTAAAAAAAAAAAAACAAAAAAGAAAAAACAATCGTGACAAATATGAATGTGAAAAATTACCCAAACACAAAAACCAACAACCAAATGGTGAAACGATGAAATGACAATGATAAAACAAAAGAAGAACAAAATATTATGCTTCTAAAATTTTTAGAAACAAAAAGCAGCTTCACGGTTTTTTCTGTAGGGTAGTAGAAGTACTTAGAATCAAGTTAGTTCTCTACTTTTTGCTCGAAATCGAAATATTGCGTATTGATTGGAGAAACTCAACGCCGCGCTTCGTCTTAGGCACTAGTGCGGAGATATGAAAATATTTAAAATACAATCAAAACCCACGATTGGGAATCGAACCCAGAATTTTTCACTTATATCGCGAAATTTTTATATAAAAAAAAAAATTATAACAATAAAAAAAACACATATTTAATAAAAAAACAAATAAAATGAACGAAGCAACCAACCAAAAACAACCAAACATAAAAATCAAAGAAGGTAGGCAACCTATAAAGAAAAAAAAAAGAAAAAACAAAAATAGAAAAACCAAGCAATAACAAAACGCAACCACACAAGCAAACCAACAACAACAACAACAGCAACAAGATGTCATACACGAAGGGGAACCCCCGCGCGTGGTAGGGCGGCGGGGCCACGGCGCGGGCGACGGCGCGGCACAGCGCGCGCGCCGCGTCCAGCTGCGCGGCCGCCCAGCGCGTGGCCAGCGCGTGCACGCCGCTCTCGAGCGCGCCCGCCGCGCCCGCCGCACCGCTGCTCGACGTCATCAGGTGTACGCTTACCGCTCGCAAGTTCTGATAATTGCTGGGTTCTTAGCGGTGTTTTTGGTTTAGGTAAACTATTCTATTATTCTTGTAATATATAAATATTACTATTCCCGTATACCGAATATTATATTAAGAAATGTCCAAGTCCGTAATGACGTTTTGAACAATAACAGATTTTACTGTAACTTTACCAAGGCCTGACATGCGCTTTCGAAAATGCTCCCAAAATCTACGTCTTGTCGTACGAAAGTCTTGTCAGACTTCTTTCTTCGGACTATGAGATTACTCATTGATTTATTTAAGGATACCAGTGATTAAATGGATCATGAAAATATAATTATATGACAACCCCTGTGGCGTGTGGCCAGGTGTTAGTGTGGCGACCATAGACCTGGGACAACCAGAAGGAACTAGAAATTAACTCTTGCCTCTAGCTAGCAATGCGGAGAACAAATGCTTATATATTGCCTTGGAAGGATGGAAGTGATCAATTTGCTTAAAAACGGGGAAAATCGATTACGGTGGTGAATCCAGTTTATATTCTCGATAACCTTATTGAGGCGAACATCAGTCATAGTTCATCAACAATTCAACTTGAGACTTTTGAAAAAGTAAACGTCCGGTAGTATCATATACTTAGCCCATTCAAAATCCGTCCTAGATAGATCTAGTTTAATTTTCCCAATTTGTCAGAGCTCCTACGTATTAACTAGGTCTAGAACCTACCTATGGTTTCTTAGATAAACGATTTGTTGCGCGGTTGATTTGTTTGACTAGCTTAACGGACCGGATTTTCTAATGGGTTTATTTGTTGGATCTATGTACCAATGGCGCTTCATGCTTTGTCTCACACTAGCCTAGGCTAGTCAGAGAGAAAGTACTAAAGAATTTTTTTATATTAAAATCCGAGACTGTGTAATGAGTGCCAGAACTCAGCTTCGCACTTTGTCTTTTCACCAGAGTGGAGAAACGAAAATAATTTAAATATAAACAATAACACGAGGCCAGTCGTAGCGCAGAAGTATAAGTATTAGTGTAAACGCGACTCCTTGTGGGTTCAATTCTCACTCGAGGAATTGAAATATTTGATATTTCATTTTCTTCATTCTGATGTCGAGGCAAAGCACGGCGTTGAGCTACGCCACTTAACAGAATTCGGCGGAAAATGGAGAACGGAGTGACTTAATAATAGCTTCCCTCTGACTACCCTGTGTGCGAGATACAGTATGAAACTAAAAAAAATCATTAACCAAAGTACAATCGCATCCCCAACCATTACATTTCCAGTCGATCACTGCCACCACATCTCGCAAAAATCCTTCTAAAGTCCCAAAAGCACCCAGTGACTCGACTCACCGCAGCAATAACATGCTCCTGTCGGCTGGTAGTGCACACGTCGAGCTCGGCGAAGGGCAGCGCGTCGTGCGGCGCGAGGGAGGCGCGGCGCGGCGCCGGCGCGCTCGGCGACAGCGGCGTGCTGCAGCGGGAAAGCGCTTCCGGCTGAGGGTGGGGTGAAATTATTGCTATTTTCTTTTATATACCAATAAGCTATTACTATGTAGCTTATAATTTAACTAAAAACACATTCTGAATTTTTTTAAATAAATAATGGCTATGTAAATTTTTTTACATATTTTTGGAAACGTTTAAATTATACTTTTGAAGGCAGAAGGTAGGTTTTCCTTATAATAAGTGTATAAAAAAATTGATTCGGCCAGATTTATGACAGCATGCATGGCGCATGAGTTAGGAGTTTGAAAGCTTGGAAAGTTTCCGAGAGGCGCGGGTTCGATACCAGCATTCGTGACATTTTATTCGTGGATTTCATTTTAACAGAATAATTATATTAATTTGGTTTCCTCTCTAGAGATACTAGATACTAGAGTATCTAAAACATGACGCGGACATTCCACCAAAAAACACAAATTAACTTTCAATTCTATCAATTTTTGTGAAAAATGGGGAATAAAAATATTCAATCTAATAACACTTAAGCGTGAATGCAGGTTTATTCCCCACATGTCGCACCTTGAGCCTCGCTCACGACGTGGGCACACTGCACAGCGTGGTTCACAGGCAACAGTAAGCAAGACAAAGTATAAACTTTCTCAAAAACACCAACCTGATAACACTTAAGCGTGACAGCGAGTCTATCCCCCACATGCGTCGGTTTGAGCCTCGCGCGCGGCGTGGCCACACCGCACAGCGCCGCCCACAGCCGCGTCCACGCGTCCTCCGCGAACTGCGACACGCGCTGTCGCGGCGCCAGCACGACGGCCGCGCCGCCCGCACCGCGCCATAGCGCGGTCGATGATACGCATACGATTATTGTACCTGCCTTTATGTGGGGAAAAGTGTGGTTAGGTTAAGTTATTTGTACATGCCGCCCAGGTCCGGGGACGGTTGGGGCAGTACCCGAGATCTGGGCTAGTGAGCGAGGAGCATAGTCTGGTTTTAGTGGGTAAACGGAGGAATTAACCGGAGTCCCACATAACCGCGTCCGGGTCCCCACCCCGGGCGGGTAGCCGTAACAGGATTTTCCTGACGAAAAAGAGGAAAAAAAAAAAAAAAAATGGTTATTTGTACATGCCGCCCAGGTCCGCGGACGATTGGGGCAGTACCTGAAATCTGGGCTAATGAGCGAGGAGCACCGTCAGGTTTTAGTGGGTAAACGGAGGTGTAACTTGCCAAACCGGAGTCCCACATAACCGAATCCCGGGGCCCCAACCCGGGCGGGTCCGTAACTGATTTCTTGACGTTAAAAAAAAAGGTTATTTGTACATAGAAAAGTATTATTAGGTTCACATTTAATGATATATAGTAAAAGATAAAAAGTATACAGTGTCAAGGCACTCGATTCCTCATTTTCCAACCAAAACCGAGAAATGGGTTAAAAATAATGTTATTTGTAATGTTTATAGTCAGTATTTTCTTCACGTATATAAATCAATATATATATAAAAAAAAATACTTAATATACACTTATGAAATTCATCAAAGCTTAGAAAATTTCAATAATCAAATTGATTTCCTTTTTTCAACTTCACAGCTTTTCCCACATATCAAGGAAAAGAGATTTAAATTGAAAGAAAAAAACAACTTCACGCTTTTTCTCGCCGAGTACTCATATAGTCAGTGTCAAGACTCTTTGTCCTCCACTTTCCGCCCCAAATGGAGACAGTGATCGAAGTGGCGGAACTCTACGCCGCGTTTATAAAGTTTTGTCTAAGTACCAGAACAAATAAATAAAAAATGAAATACAATCATTACTGCAAGTAGGAATCGAACCCACAACCATCGCGTTAACAGACGTTTTCCCACTTCCCCACGACGGCTTCAAAACTTCAACACTAAATTATAAATTAATAAATACCAACCTTAACATCAGAAAACTTCAAATGCAATGTAAAAGGCAGCCAACCCATAAGCGGGACAGCGGAAGCGGGCAGCGAGCGGCGCGTGGCCGCATACGTACTGCCTACTAAGTACTCCTGCATGACGCGCTGTAGGGCCCCTAAACCATCGTTTTGGTGGAGACAGAGCCACGTGATGAGCTATAGGAAAATAGTTTTTTTTTACTAATAAATGTTCTGGCATGACGCCTTGACCGCCCCCTAACCATCATCAGTGTTCCGAGTGATCGAATCCACAATCTGTTAAGTTCTAAGACTAGCCTCTTTGCCACATTACGGACTCCAAATACGTTGTTTTTATAATATAAATTTATTTGAAATTCTAAATAACAAACAAACTCAGTTTAACCACAGAAACTAAAGCTTTTATAGTTAATATACACCTAAAAACATCATACATTCAAATCATAAATTACTTAGAAATCTACAAAACATTCAAAAAACCATTACCTCCTCAGCCAAATCCGTGTTATTTTCGTGTTGTATCAAATAATGTATAATCGCCAGCTTATTCTCTATGCCCGTGTAGCTTTTGAAGGTGGTAGCAAGTTCATTTTCCGTTATGACCATGGTAGTAACATCTAAGGTGTTCAAATCTACCATAGTATGAGGTCCCCAGCCTAGGAGCAAGGCAAGACTGGGTCCACTATCGCTAGGCTCCTTGGGTATCACAATATGACAACACGGTTCGTGATGTGGGCTTATGTCAATTAAATGCGTGAAAAGCATGGGTATGTTCACTAGTAAGTGATTATCTGAAATATTGGAAAGTTATTAATATTTTTGTTAGTTTTTTTGTAGGGAAATGTGTTTGATAATGTTGTGGTCATATCGTCGATTTGACTTTTTCATTAACTGATGGAACTAGTTGCATTTCATGAAATGATCAATTTACAATTGAGCATGTCATTAAATACGTACAATTCATGGTACGTTTCATTATTTCACGAAAAAGTAAACTATAAGATGTGACTACAACACACATATATGTATTGTTAAACTTTTGTAAATATATTATATAAAGTAGCAAGCGATAAACTTATATAAAAACACGTTTACATACAACAATAATTCGCAAATACATACATATAGGTATAGGTAGGTACAATTACGGGACAAAAACTAACTTTCATATCAAACCGCTTTCTGAAATAGTTACTATAATAGAGCTGTTACTAAAAATACATAACAAAATAAAAAGTAACCTTCCAGTTATTATAAATAGAGCTATAAAAAAACTTTTTTTAGCTTCACGCCGTAACCCGCACACAGCAGGATAGGCAAAAAATACGTTTTCTGTGTGGGGCAGATGTTAAAACACTTCGTTCCCCACTTTCCGCTGAATTCTGGAGACATTGCGTGCGCACTTAACACCGCACTTTGCCTCGACACCAGAGCGAAGAAAATGTAATTCCTCGAGCGGGAATTTACCCTAGAACCGGTTAACCGGGCGCAGGGGCCCCAAATGGCCTAAAGTAAAAAGGTTTAAAAAAATCTCACCATTATACAATATATATGATGGGCGTAGCGACTTAGCAAGGGACCAGGGCAGATCAGGCACCACATTATGCACTACACAACCATGGTGTAACAAGGTCACTGAATAGGCGAAGTTTACACCAGAATCCTTGAGATCCACGTCGTCGAGAACTAAGGAATTTGTCGAGTCATCTAACGGCTGAAAATGTATTTGTTTTAAATTTACACATGTCATGAATTGAAATAATATTCTGTAATTTTTAAAGTGTAATAAAATAAGTTGTAATATTCATTTAGGATTTTTTTTTATATATTAGGTATAAAAAATTGAATGTAACAGGACTCGAACTTGTGCCTTTTAGAAACCGTCTAAGCAAGCTGACCGCTGAACCATACGTTCGAAGTCGAAATCCTTACACTATTATTACAACTTATAAAAAAATTGACCCAGCCACAAAGCTTTTTTTTAAGAATAATATTTACATTATGCCACAAGCAATGTTTAAAAAAATTTATTTAGTCAATCGATATTAATAATTTTTATACTTTTATTTTTGCTTACTTTTCTTAGTTAGGCATCTACTTATATAAAAACATTGTATTTTACACATTTCCTACTAATTACCTTATACAGATAATGATGACAGACACACAGCATGCCTCGCTGGTCGCACACTATATACAAGTCCAGGCTACAGTCGTGAACGCGGAGCGGTATCGGGTCGTCCTCGTACGAGCCGCAGGCGGCCGCGGCACCATGGGCTCCCGGTACGTGGGGTAGGCTGAGCGGGATGTTTAGCTGAGGGGGTTGTTTTGTTTTTACAATAATTCTTTATTGGTATGAATATATATAATATGAAATATAATATATAAATGTGCACAATAACAATTGATAAAATGTAATATAAAAAATGTAAGGTAGTTGAACAGAGAAGTGACGATGAGACACTCAACAGTTGCTCTTTTAAAACACAATTTTATATCACACTAGCCATTAATGTATCTCACATTAAAATAAAAATTGTAATCTACCGACCCAACTTCGGTAAATTTATTGACCGCATTTAAAATGAAAATAATTAAAAACCTGGGACCAAACATAGGCTACTTTTCTTCAAAACTCAATGCCTCACGGGTTGAAATGGGGAATGAAAGTTTATATGAAAAATCATAATGGATTGACCGATTTCGATGTTTTTTTTTTCAGGAAGGAAATGTTTAATATTTTCTTCGCCTGATGTCGAAGTAAAGCGCGGCGTTAAGTTCCGTCACTTAACAAGCAATGCCTCCAAAAAATCGGCGGAAAGTGGGGAACGGAGTGTCTCAACACTAGATTTCTTCTGCCTACCCTGATATGTGCGATACAGCGTGAAGCGATAAAAAATCAATATGTATGTAAATTTTGTAATTATTAAAAAAAAAATCTAAGTGTGAGAATAACTCTTTAATAAACACAAAAAAATAACAATTATGGAATTAACAGTTGTTACTTAATAATCCTACGTGCTACCTAATAAACAGTTCAAAGAATCGTCAAGAGCAATAAGAGCCGGTCAGGGTTTTGAAGCCTTTCATTGAAGGTTGCATTTACTTGAAACTCGATGTGTCCGCGATTTCGACCAGAGAATTTAAAAAAAATGACAATTCTAAAATAAAAGTAGCCTACGTTACTTCTGCCTACATCAGTAATCTGCCAGTGAAAGTCCCGTCAAGTTTCAGAGATTACCCGAAGCAAACAAATAGACAAACATTTTTTACATATTTTGGTAAAAAAATATTTTGGTTCTGGTTGGTTGGTAGTATCTGGTACACACCAGACACTCTAATTTTTCTTATTATTAAAGATATATGTTTTTTTTAACCTTTTTTAACTTCACGCTGTACCCCGCAAACAGCAGGGTAGGCAGAGAGAACCTAGTGTTAAGATACTCCGTTCCCCACTTTCCGCCGAATTCGGGTGCATTGCGTGTTAAGTGGCCAAGCTTAACGCCGCGCTTTGCCTTGACACCAGAGCGAAGAAATTGGAATGTCCACTCCTCGAGTGGGAATCGAACACAACCAGTCGTTTATAGCCACACGCTTTTGCCACTGGGCCACGACTGGCCCCAAGATATATGTACATGAACCAGACGGGCGACCGACTATTGTCGACCAACGAAGACGCTCCGTCACGAACAGTACACTTAACTAACGTAATTTTCATTTTTCCGCTCGCGTAAACAAGATAACACACGCCGTTGATGTCTGCTATTCGACATGAGATGTCGCCAATTCTGACGGAGAGTAGAGTGTGCTCTACTCTTGAGTCTTGACATTAGGCTGACTAACCTGCGGGGAATAGCGTGCATATTTAACTTTCAGGTAGGCGCAGGGGCAAAAAGTGTAGCTATAAACGCGACTGGTTGTGGATTAGATTTACGGAATTGAAATTCATTATTGATTGAAAATTGCAACGCAAAGTCTGCAGAATCCGGCGTAAAATGAGAAATGGAGTGTTTTTACATTAATAAGTCCCCTCTAACCTACTGTGTGCGGGATATAGCGTGAAGCTAAAACAATGCCAAATAACCCCTAGACTTTAAAGCCATTTAAATAAACAATACAAAATGAAATCATATGAGCGTTTATACAAAAATAGTAATAAATAAAACATTATGGCGGGGTCAATGGGAATCGCAGGTGAACACATTGCAAATGCGATAGGGTTATTGATGTGCTGTCGCAGTCGTCGCGTACCATACATTTGCCAGTCAAATTATTTTGGAAGATGATTTTATACATATCGTCTACGTATGTACTCGCCAAAATAGCTGTATCGTATTATTTTATGCGGAAAAATATGATTTAATTTTTTTGAGATGAATGGAAGTAAAAAAAATAAATATATTGAAGAATTTATTGCATTGAAGAAGTAATATTGGAACTATGTTGTGAAAACACACAGTTAGACCACAAACTACTAAAGTAAGGACTCTACGAATGTAACATTTAATAACGAAAAATGCTATGTCGGCTTCAGTTACGCTTATGAATTGATTTCAGATTATCCGATAGTTTTTGGATAACTACTTTTTTCTAAAAAAAAACCTTTGAAGGTTGAAATAGTATTGACGAAGCAAATTTAATAGTTCATGAAACTTTGTGTGAAAAATCTAAAACCGATTTCATTGAAATGATGTTTTCTTTTCTCAGGAATATAGTTGAAGATGCAAGCTACCTAATGCTTCTTAAAATTAACTGCCAAACAGTTTAAAATAAGAGATGAAACCCGTAGATCAGGAGGGCGAATCCCTTTGTATATTTTTGAATAGAAAAAACAAATTTTTATTCCAATAACAGTTTGCAAATAAATCTTAATAGAAATAACAAACAACAAAACAATATCACCATTATGTTGAGTTTATACGCAACTGAATTTTAAATAATTGCCTATCATTTATCTCAATATTGCTACGCCATGTGAATGACATGAGGTGGTTTTAGTACAGTGTAAATACACAAATATATTCAGTGTCCCGTGAGAATAAACAACGTCAGGTTCAAAATGGGAGGCCCGTACGAATTTAAAGAACTTTGGTGTAAAAGCTGATGCTATAATAGATGCATTTCTTGTTTAAGAAAAAAGTTGTTGTTTTTTAAAGTTTAATGAAAACACATGGCCGTACCCTAAGAGTATAAATATATAAGTAAATAATATAAGTACAAAAAATAATAGTATAGAAAATATCCATACTTATATCATAAATGCGAATGTCTGTGTGTTTGTCTGTCACGCTTTCACGGCTAATCTACTGATTGGATTTGGATGAAATAAATTTCATTCTAAAGAAGGAAAGTAGTAAAAATGACTGGGTCTAACATAGGCTACTTAGTTTTTCAAAGATCAACCTCTAAAGGGTTGAAATAGGGGATGAAAGTTTACATGAAAAATCTATACCGCTTGACCGATTGTAGTGAATTTTGGCATATGTTAGTTGTTGATAATCCAAGGATAAACATAGGCTACTTTTTTTCAAAAATCTACCCCTGAGGGTTGCAATATGGCGAAACAGCCACGTAGATCACGCGGCGCAGCCGCGAGCGGGCCGCTAGTTATTAATAAAATTACATAGTCTCAGATAGAATATCTTTTTCAGTAGATCAGTCTCTCTGTAACCGTAAACGAATACGAAAAAAAAATACTTAAATGCCTCAAAAATGTAATATCCGTAACCAATTTTTTTTGGAATTCTTTGCCACAAATTTATCTGCCTACATTCCACATTCCATGATTTAACTCATATTTTTTACCTTCACCCCTTGACTTTGACTTTGTTCTCCATTTTCCACCTGAACTCAAGAGATTACATGTTGAGTTGCGAAACTTAATGTCGCGCTTTGTCTGATTCACCAGAGAAAAAAATCATCAAGGAGTTTAAAATAGCTAAAATATTTATAAAAATAGATTAGTTCGCTTTGCTTTAATCTAAAGGTGTTATTTCTAATATTAATATGGAAATACTTACAACAGTTTCGTGTGGCAGATCGGCATGGAATTGTAGGGCAGAGAGAGTGGGCGTTAATTCAGATGGCGATTTGACCTCTTCACCCTCTGCGAAGCTTTGGGTCGGCGCACGATAGTGGATGTAGAAGAGAACCTGCGAATATTGTGTATATCGATTATATTTTTGTACATAGTAATGGGCAACGGTTTGTCTTAATACTAGATTCCCCTCTACCTACCCTGCTATGTGCGGGATACAGAGAAAGCTATAACAAGATTCGTAACTTAGGATATAAAAAATAATAATTAATATAAAATTTATTTTAATCAATATTTGGAGACCATTTTGACGCAGCGGGACAGTGTCTGAGTGTGAATTGTAAAACGATTGAATGTGGATTTGATCTATGATCGGAGACTGTTTATATTTAAATTATTTTCATATCTCCGCTCTAGTACCAAAGCTAAAGCACTTATTGAGCTACGCTACTAAGGGCTCAATTATTTGATTTTGGCGGAATGTGGAGAATGGAATGTTTTCATACGAGTTCCTCTCTGACTACCTTGTTATGCGGGAATATTTGATTATATTTTTAGAAAACATACAAAACTTTTGAAAATCCATAAAAAATTTCAGCTCGGCTCTCTGAAAGCCAATAAACTTTACAACCGGCTCCGTCAAAATTCTTATTTTAATTATTAACATCCCTATAGAGATTTTATTTGGGTAGCAGATTTTTAATAGTTTTATGCTACCCAAAGGTAATTGAAGTAAGAAAAGTTAAAGAAAAAATAATCGTTTGGGTATGGAAAAAGCTATTTAAGAAACAATTTTAAAACATTTTAAAAATTATAATTATTTTAAGAAATAACCCGTAAAAAATATTTAAATTTATACCAAAATCCCATACAACATTTTGGAAAAAGCTGATAGCCCTTTAAACTGCTGGATCAATTTTTACACAAACATAGCTAGAACCACGCAAGAAAACTGCCTTAGAAATGAGAAATTCCACACAGAAATCAGTTCATGCGGATGAGACCTATGATGCCACAGACTGGCAGTCACACATACACATACACATCAACAATAAACCTATATAAAATTGAAAAAAGATTGTTTCCATTAACAACATTCATTTTTTTGTCTGCTCTTACAAATTAACAGAACATAAACAAAACATCCATGCAAAGAGTGACACTGGACTCAGAGTCCAAATGATACAATATAAAATAAATGTAAATAAACTAAGTTGTAAATGATCAAAGTAAAAGAAACCGAGAGGCAATTGTGGAGTAGGAGCAAAACAGAGAACTGTTTGACACAAGTTCTCTCTGCCTCTGTGGTTTCTTTTGGAAAGAATTTATCACTACAAATATTGATAAGTGTCAAAAAATTATAAGCTCTTCAATTCTACTATTCCTGTCACTACTCCAAAAGCCAATTATGGCCTATACTTACGATAGCAAAATAATAATATGCCAATAATTAAGAGAGAAGTCTGCAAAAAATAAATTAAAATACATAACAAAACTGAGACCATAACATAGCAAACAAGAGAATGTGATGCCTTACAACAGATTCTTCATCTCAAATGGCACTGAGCAGGATGTGTTTCGAGATACAAAGATAAGAAATGGACAATTGAGGCAACAATGTAGAGGACCTGAAGGAAAAATAAATAGGGTCCCACCCAAAACAAAAGAGTGACATGACATCATCTCAGTTACATCTATCAATAAATTGAAGTTCTCTAAACACTTACTTAAATTTGAAGAGAAAAATAATAGCACAAATAACACTTCTAGTACAGAATATTTTTTTTTTAATATAAAAAAGGCTTTATTGCAGATAAAAAATGTTTAAACTACTTACTTGATTGACACAGTCCCATTGTGCCCACGAAAAAACGTTGACAATAGTTTCTGGCTCAGGATAAATTCCATCAAAACCCCATTTCTCAGAGCCATCGTCACATTCATTTAGAAATAAAGGTGATCTGTATATCTTGATACCTGAAATTTATTCATGCTTAAATCTTAATACATTTACGATCTTATTATATATGTTTATTATTGTAACAACTTAAATGTGTGATTCCAAAAACGCTATTTTTAAAAGTGTTTTTGTGTATTTTTCATGTGTTGTTATTATTATATTATTATCAATCTAATGATTCAGCACTTCATAATTACTTCAGTTATAATGATTATAATTAAGCAAATATATGAAGGTTAGTTACTTACAACCATAATAAGTGTAATAACATATTAGTATAATGAACTAAGATATTTTCTAATTGCTTTAAATTTATACATAAAAATTAGTCAATAATATTATGAACAAGTAATAGCTATCAGTTACAAACGAATAATAGAATAAAGAAGAACTTACATTCTAAATGTTTGAAAAGCAAAAACCTGTCATTCCTTATACCAGGACTATACTTGTTACTCTTTCCGTAAACAAACTGAAGCATTATCTGCTTTGTAGAAGGTTCTTCAACTACTTCCGGAACACCTATCTTATCAGGCAGTAGAGACACAAGGTATGGATGATATGTAGCTTCTTTATTCTTAGCCTCATCACTTGAGTCAGTTGCTGGTATATCTTTTACTACATACACTAATAAACTGTGTGTAGAGTTAACTGAAGCCTGTATAATATTGACCTTTTCTTCAAAAGTGTATAATGTTGATAAAGTTTTTGACTTATTTACGTACACTCCAATATTCATCACTTCTTTGACTTTGCCTGAGATCCACGTCAGTATTTGCGCTCCATCCTGCTCTTGTCCAACTAAGCGCCATTCTCGTGCTGTTACTTCTAATAACACAAAATATAAAAGACAGTATAATAACTTTGATAAATAAACACAAAACTTAATAAATCATATGTGAACGACGCTATACCAGTTTCACCGCTGGATTGCAACACTCCACAAAGCTTTACAGCAATATTTTGAGCTGACATGTTAGAATTTTCCAAACTTATACGTTAAAATAAAATATGTTATCGCAAATATCAAATCATTGAAAGGTATAGACAAATAATTGTGTAAATTATTATTGGATATTGACTTTCCTTAACAGAATCATATCAGCTGGCGCCCAGCTGTACTACAAAGTGAAGTTCGTTAAAACATGTACACCAACATTAAGAAAAGATATCACGGCAGTAACGATACAAATTGACCAATCAGCAATCAATGATTTAAATGTTCCGTACTACGTTTTAGTCGAGTTGAATTAAAAGAAATACTTTTTAATATTATTTTTCTTTTAACATATTTAGTATTCGAATAAAAAAAATATTTATATGTACTTTTTTGTTATCAAAATCAAACATATATAAAGTAATAAAAATAAAATTCATAAAACTATTTGTAAGTTGAGTTTTAGCAATGCAAAAACTATAAACCAGTCATAATTGATTACATAATACATAAGAGTAATAATAAATAATTTAAATTCTTAAAAATACATAATAAGAAAATATTTTAAGATTATAAAGTATATTCGTAAAACGAAATGACATTAAAGTTGACATATATTTTCAGAAGAAACAAACATGAAGTTAGCTATAAGTTGAGTAGCGGGGCACCGCTGTTTTACCGCGACATTTTCGCGCGGAAAGCCGGGCGTTATTGAGCCGTGGAAAGCCGAAAAAGAGAATGTAAAATTATCATATTACTTTTAGTATTACTATTTTGTGTCTTTTTGGTGTTGAACTTGTATTTGTGTTAAAATAAGACTTCAAAGTAGTGTAATTGTGATCAAAATTTCAATCACATATGTGCTGTTAGAGGATATTTTGTTCTGTACGATTTGGATTCATTTGTGAATGATCAGGTATGTTTCCAATCCGTATTTACCTTCTTAAACGTTCTATAATCAAGATATTAAAAGTTAAATTTATAATTTTTATATGTCTTCGTCTATAATTAGGTTATAAGCGTTAGGTAGGCGATAAGCTAAGCCAATTATGCTTTCAACGGTTTCGATTTTTATATAGCTTTAACTTTTTATATGAGGTGATTTAATCTTAGTGTGATTAAAAATGATCATATTATATTAAGAATGTGCTATTTTTAACAATTTCCAAAAGTGGTAGGGCCGAGAAACCCAAGCTAGCGACGTGTCTAATGGCGCTGACGGGAGGATTTCGCGCGCGATTGTGACGGATTCGTGGCATTTTTTTCGCCAGCTGATTCATTATTTTACACATTTTAATGAATTCATATGATAAAGCACGTATTCTACTGATAGTAAATTTAATTTTTACTGCAATTTTGCTACGATAACTGTTCGTAAATATGCCTTGAAAAAAATTCTCCCGCCAACCAGCAGGGGGCACGCTGCATTTTTGATGGTCTAAATATCAAAGTAATACATTAAATATGATACTTTTTTGTTCATTACAGTGTTAATCGGTGCCTATAGTGTTATTTTATTCTTTTGACTTTTGGAATTACCTTTTATTAACACGGTTGTCAATTGACATAACCCTATTTGCGGTTTGAACATGACATGCGGTAATTTTAGATGATTATTTCTACTTTTTGTCTACATTATCATATATATACTTATCCACACTTATTCCTTGTAATGTTTTAGACAGCAGAGGCTGTGCCAGCTGATCTGTATCCCTCAATATGGCGCAAGCAGGGTATGTACAGCTGATCATACAGTACTACATATTGACCTTGCTTTACTATATAAATTCACAATTAATTACCTTACAGTTCTTCCTGTGACACTAATGAGAAACGTGCCAATTTGAAAAGGAAGAGAAATTCAACAGATGATGAGGTATTTTATTTTAGATTATAGTGATAAGGTTTGTTTTAGTTTAGTATCAGTATGTAACAAACAAAACTTTGTAGGTGGAGAATATGCCCCCAGTGAAGATAGCGGCTAAAGTGGAGGAGGAATTATTCGACCAATCTGTCCACAATGTGATAGTGGAGTCCTCATCATGTTCTAGTGATGATGAGGGTATTGACCAGTCTAGAAGTGTGTTTACAGACTTAGATTATAATGCTGATAGTTTCTTAAGCCCACCGAGTATACCTGATTTACCAAATTGTGTACTAAGTCCATTAGAAAATGTAGCTAGAGGGGAATGCACACCTCATTCCAATAAGAGGCCCAGGTAAGTGCAATCAGTGCTTACTTTTGTTTAAGTAGTTTTATATATTGTTTCCTTAAACAACATTGGTTTGCAGCACAAGTAAACCACATTATCCAACCCCACCGAAGCGGAAGTGTCCTCTGCCAGGCTTGTCCTGGGCAGACCCTGCTGATGTATGGAAGACAATGTGCGAATGTGACACCCAATCTAGCATGAAGAAAAACCCCAATATGTTTGACAATCATCCAAATCTTCAGCCAAGAATGAGGGCTATTCTCTTAGACTGGTTAAATGAGGTGAGTCAATCATTTTTTTAAAATAACGAAGCTAAGTTATATTTCTGTTTTATATACAGTATTTAAAGATTTTAAGTAGTTAACAAGAACAATCATTGCACTGCATTTTTCTTTCTGACCCACTATCTAGGTCAGTATATCAGCAAACATAAAATGTCATTTAAGTTGTTTAAATATTTTTGTATGAATAGACCTGACTATGTAACAGAATTTTGTTGTTTCATGCGGCTTTCAGGGCTGAAGGTAAGTTACAAAATATTATGTTCACAACACATATTAATAAAGTAATTTATGCAATATTCATGTGAAGTAATTTTTCATAGGGTACTAGTGTTTTGGGAGCAATGACCCCTTTTTTTCGTGGTTCATTGACCCCACCAGAGCCAATGTGCTTAATACTACATTATAGCTCACTTTTTGTTCTATTTCTAGTATTTTTAATCTATTTTCATGACTGTCTAGATTCAATTGGGAGATAGCTTTCCAACTTTAATCTTGCGTAAATAATATTTGCTGATTGTCGTTTATTTTATCGACGTTCGATCTTTTGCCTTTCAGCAAACAATTGTATGAACAGGTTTTTTTAAAACTTAAACAAAATCATGTGCTATTTTGTAATATACAATGCGTCACGTATCTTAGGAATAGCAAAAAATCTAACTGTGTCATCCTAAAGTCGCCTACGTATGTAATACACACGTTTTCGTCACAATAACACTTAGTGCTGCAAACTTTAATTATAATTACGAGATGCGCTATTTAGTATGATCAAGTTACCGTTTTAAATGGTTATTATTACTGAAGTAAACTTTAACTTACTTTTTTTTATTTTAAGGTTTATTAAATTCTTATATAAACAAGGAAAAAACTGTACAACAGGATGGGGAAAGGAGAAGTTCTCCAAATTCCGTCCATTTTGAAAATATTGCATGTTAGTAGCGGAACATAACGCTGCGCTTAGTCTTACAAATACTTTTGAAATATAAACATTTCTCTCGTGATAATTTCCATAATATTTCAAACTTGCAATAGTTTGATGAATCGTATTGGAAAAAAAATCATTGTAACACGATTTTAATCCAAAAAAAACGGAAACGGGAATGAAACCCAAACAAGCATCACGTTAGTTCCATAATATTAAAAATATATACATATATGTATTCAAACGGCTGCCTTATCGGTTTGATAGCGATCTCTGCCAGGCAACCATAGGGCATAGGGAATGGCGAATCGAGATTAGGTTAAGATGTAATAAATTATAAAACATGTACACAAATTACTGGTACATTATAGATGCCCTCGTGGCACAGTGGGACTTCATCATCATCACTACAAACGTAGGTTCGATTCCCATCGAGCTAATGACTTAATTTAAATTATTTTCATTTTTTCGCTCCCGTACTTAAGATAAAGTATAGCTTTGAGGTCCGCTACTTAACATGCAATGTCTTGATTTCGTTACATTTTCGTTATTGTCGCTAAGTAGAGAACGGAGCGTCTTAACTCTAGGTTCATTCTAACTTTCTAGCTTTGCGGGATAATGCGTGGACCTGCAAAAAATATAATACGTATTAATATTAATATCTACATATATATGAATATAGATTCGATTACGCTTTGATCACGTCATGCATGTACGTGATAAAGTTATGCATAAACTTTATAATGCAAATTTTTAATCGATCAGATGTTTATCCTTTATATATGTATGTACATGTACATATATATAGACCATCATGGCGCAGTGGGGTAGCGTTGTGACTAAACGCAATAGTTGTCGGTTTGATTTCCTCTGGGGGTAATGATTATATACTATTATCATTCTTCGCTTTAGTACCTAAGAAAAAGCGCGGCGTTAAGTTCCGCCATTAAAAAAATAATGTATATAAACTCGCGAGTCGCGAAATCCTTATCATGTAGTGTATAAGATTATCCTTCCTTGCTTAGTTTCAATAATAAAGTTTATTTTCCTATTACGCTTTATCCAAAGTGAGGAACGCGGTCGTGATTGATTATTAATTAATATGTACTAGGAATTGTTATTTTGTCTCAGATTTAAGCGATTTTTCATATAAATTAACGTTTTTTTAATTATTCTTTTCTAGTACAGCTAAGTAGGCAAATAGTACATTATATTATGTACTAATAAATTTCGAAACATAACGCGTCTGTCGCAACTCAGCGCCGCGTGTTACATTAATGTGACAATGAAAATCGATTTATTTTGTGAAAACTTCATTTAATTTTATTTTACCTATTTTAAAAACTGCTGTATCTCGCTATGCCGAATTCAATTAACAATGTGAAAGTGCGAGGGACGGGGTGTGTCGCCTCTATCTCATCTTTGACTACTATTCTATGCGGGAAAACAGTAAAGCTATAAACACTTTAAAACATTTTTATAAAATTATTATTCCACACTTAGGAAAATTGAAAAAGACATTTAAAGAAAACATGTAATAATTTGAACACAGCGGGATTCGAACCCGCGCCTCCTGAATACCGTCCAGGCGCTTTTACCACTAAGCACGGAGCGCCTGGATCCCGCTGCGTTCAAATTTTTATACGTTTTTTTTAAATGTCTCTTTCAAGCTGTAAACGTTCATTTCCCTACTTAAATTCGGTAGAGACGAAGTCGCGAGCAAAACCTAGTAAATTCATAATTTTTACAAAGCAAGTTACGCATTACGTAACAATCTAAGGTAACTTGGAGGAGTGTTAATTGCTACAAGTATAAACAGTTGATAGTCGGCCATTTTCATTTTGCGCTAAAACGATAAGAAATTTCATACCTCTATATTGTGTTTTATGCTTTTTCCCGTATTGTTGTTTACTAAGAAAATATCTAGAATGAAGACACTCCGTTCTCCACTTTTTGTTAGAAATCAAATTGGGAAGGAAAAAGAAATTAAATATTGTTCTTGAGGAGGGATTTGAACCCATAACCAATGGCGTTTTCAGTTCACTAAACCACTGCACCACGATGGCCTCATTCATAATAAGATTTTGACCGTTTTATTAAAAAAAGAATCTACGTGTGAGATTTTTTTTCTAATTTTGTTTGGTAAATTTCACCACTTCAATTGCCCGGACGAATTATTGCACTATTTATAATTGATGTAGTTTGAGATAACTTGTCTTCTGTCTGTTGATTCTGATTAAACTTTTAACAATATTTATTATTTTTATTTTTTTAAATGTTATTCTATATCTGATAACTAATATTAATATTTTAAATACATAAGGACAGAGACAGATGTTCCCGTTTCTTCTTTAATTTTCTTTTAGTAATTTATTTACTTAAAGTAAGTTTGAAGCCATCGTGGCGTAGTGGTACAGCGTCTAACTGTAATTGCGATTGGTTATGGGTTCGATTACCACTCGCAAACATCATTATTAGTCAAAATATTTTAATTTCTCTGCTCTACCTAAGGAAAATCACGGCATTGAGTTCCGGCACTCAGTACGCAATATTTCGATTTTGGGTAAACAGCGGTGGAGTGTCTTAACACTAAGTTCTCTCTGACTAACTTACTATGCGAAAACAACAAGTAGTTGAAAAAAGTAAGGGATGTTGCAGAGAAAGCGAGACTACTTTTAATAATTTTCTTTGACATTTTGAAATAACGGTATTGTTATGTTATACTGTTTAAAATATCATTGTTAAGGTGGAAATTTTAAATGTAAAACGTTAAAAAAATACGCTCTATAGAAGTTACCATAAATACGTTACGGTTTTTCTTTTATCAAATACAGTGCTTAATCTATAGAAGAGCAGTAATTTGTTTCACAACTATTTTTGCAGCTTCACGCTTTTGTCAAGTAGCAGGATAGTCAGAGATAACCTCTTGTCAATATAAGTTGTTTCTCCATTTACCTCCTGAAAATTGAGATATTGTATGTTAACTAGCGGAATTCAAAGCCTCGCTTCGTCTAAGAACTAGATCGGAAAAATAAAAATAATATATAATTATTCCCCCAAGTGGGAATCGAGCCCACGACCATCGCGTTTACAATCAGACTTTATTCCACTACGCCACGACAGCCGAACAAATTCGTTATAAAAAAAAACAAGTGGCATATTTTGGCATTAGTTGACGCTATATATAGGTTAGCTGAGCGAAGGTGTATTCAAATGATAAATTCGGAGGCCCGGCGGCGTGCAGGGAGGCGTGAATTGCAAATCGACTATTATAACCGTCTGTTATATTTGTATTGACCGTACTGTATTCGAACCCACTCACCACCCCTCCTTATCTTGACTGAGATCTATTCATGCAGCTCTATTTATGAGGGGTGCAACTTGCGTCATGTGTTGCTAGATGACTTACCAACGGAACAATAGTAACATTTTTTGGAATTATATTAAATTTTAGTATATTTCTTGAGATAAGGCATAGAGAAGTTATGTTAACAGACGGACTGTAAATTAAATAGAAGTACTAAGTACTAGGGTTAAACCAATTGCTTTAAAATATGTTTGTAATTTTATGATTGTTTCATTATAAAATTACACCAGGGGCCAGTCGTGGCGCAGAGGCACAAAGTGTGACTCTAAAATGACTGGTTGTAGGTTCGATTCCCACTCGATGAGTGGAATTATTTAAAAATTTTATTTTCATCGTTCTGGTGTCGAGGCAAAGCGCGGCGTAAAGTTACGCCTCTGAACTCGCAACGCCTCCCAATTCGGCGGTGCGTGGAGAACGGAGTGTCTTAACACTAGGTTCCCTCTGCCTACCCTGCTGTGTGCGTGATACAGCGTCAAGCTAAAAAAAATATTATATACGTTATATATTGTATGCGTTACGCTTTTTCTTCCTAGGAGGGTAGTGAGAGAGAATCTAGTCTCTTCTTTCCTTTCGAATTCGAGGCATAGAATGTTAAGTGGCCGTCTCAACGCTGGCTACTACTATTCTAAACAATTTACACCATAGAATATAAAAACCGTAAAGTACAGTTACATCATTTTATTTTTTCTTATTAATATTTGTAACTATAATTTTCCTCATGTTGTTTGAAAAATACATTTTTAGAAAACGAAAACTTTTTGGACATAACGGGATTCTTTTTTTTTAATCGTTTTCAAGTAATGTCTTATTCAATTTCCTATTAAATTGAAAAAAAAAACATACGTTTTGTAATATTGTTTTTAACTTAATATATACTTTACAATATAAAAAATATATTGCTTATTACGTCATAAGCGTTTGATACTTTACATTTTAATAACAACGGTACCAGCGTCCAGCCCGCCTTGCCTATAAGCGTTGCGTTAACAATGAAGCGTAGTCTGTTGCCATAGGGAGGGATCGTGCAAAAACCTGATTTTTAAGTCTTTAAAACAGTTTATAATTGTTAAACGGTACATGCCGTCGGGCTTCTTTTTGTATGCTTACAGCTTATTGAGGAATACTGTTCTAAGAAAGTTGAAAGTTTTATAAAGTACTGTAGGTAAATAGAGCCATCGTGGCTTATTGTGGGGGATCAGTCGGTGGTTGTGAGTTCGATTCTCGATTAAGGGAATGTATTTAAGGAATGTATGTACGGAAAGTGGAAAATGTTTTGATCCTTAATTCTTTTTGCCTATTCTGCTATCTGGGGAAAACTATAAAGCTGAAAAATAAACCTATAGATTGGTAACTTAGAAATTGATTACATAGAAATATCGTGGAGGTCCAGCATTTTGTATAGTTTTTCACTATGAAAAAGTTTAAGGTTTCAATTTAAAAAAAAACTCTTTTCGCTGTTTTTTTTTTATAATTAAATAGCAAATTCATAAAGTTCGAATAGCGGTTCGTACAATAAATATAATAAAAGAGATCGCTACGTGAGATATCAAATAGCCATTAGGAACGCCAATAAGCAAACATTTTATTTTTGAAGTGACGTGAGTCGTGACGCATTAATTAAAATAATATTATGTATTTGATTTATTTTAGTTCTTAAATTATAAGTGACAAAAAAACAGCTTCATGCGTTTTCCGTATGGCAACGTAGTCAGTGAGAATCTAGTGTCAAAACACTCCGCTCTCCACTTCGACCGGAACTGAGACATTGCGTGCATGTAGTGGTGGAACTCAACGCCGCGTTTTTTTTTAAACACCGGAGCAGACATAATTATTTATTTATTTATTTATTTATATGGTCTGCACAACAGAATGTATACGTAATATCATTTGAATATATTTTATAAATACAAACATTGCAAGGTGTTATCCCATTTACAGACAGACACAACATGCACCAACAATATACTTTTCACATATATAGATAAAAAAAATTATGAATAAAAATGTAAATATTTTTATGTTATACTAATAATCTAGAGAATAAGTTTGAAAACAAAAAAATAAAAAGAAAGTGCAACAACAACAAAAAACTTTAATTACGTTAATAACAGATGAAATATAAAAAAAAAAGACTATAAGACACGAAATAATTTAAATATTAATTTAACTACTTCACCAAGTAGGAATCGAACCTACAATCATTGCGTTTACAGCCCGACCGATCCCACTGTCTCACGACGGAGTCTGCAGTAAGGAACAGTTATTTATATAATTGTTTCAATTTTTAAAAGCTTCTATGTAAATCCAAAAACTGAGTTAACTTTGCTTAATGATATACCTTATTGTTTTGAATACTTCTAATTTTTTTTTACCTTCTCGCTGTATCCCGCACACAACAGGGTAGGTAGAGGGAACCTACTGTTAAGACACTCCGATCCCCACTTTCCGCCAAATTAGGAGGCATTGTGTGTTAAATGGCGGAACTTAACGCCGCCTTTTGCCTCTGATACCAGAGTGAAGTAAATGAAAATATTAAATATTTCTACTCCTCGAGTGGGAATCGAACCCACAACAGTCGTTTATAGTCACAAGTTTGTGCCACAGCGGCACAACTGCCCCCCAAATATTTTTAATATCTTTGATATTACGTTTAAATGTAGAAGGACTAATTTTAAGACCACGCGCAGCTTAAGTTCCGCCACTCAACATGTAATATCTAGTCTCTTTCGAGTGGAAAGAGGAGAACGGGGTGTTTTTAACACTAGATTTTTACTGATTATTTTATACGGGATAAAAGTTATTTATATAACTCATTTAACTTAATTAAAATGAAAAATGTGTTAAACACCTAGAGTTTATATATCATAAATATGTTATATTTATTTGCGTACAATTATTAGCATATACATATAAAGCAATTTTAAGTTAATAACTTCTTCACTTGATTGTTAACGATTTCATATTCTCAGTCGAGAATGTATTCAAAACTGTCGCGTTTGGAGTCGGACGTCGTTCCACTGCGATAGCATTACGATACGATACGATAGCGTTAATACGCTTGTTATTAGAACAGAATCTTAGACACTTGATAAAAATCAGTATATATATTTAAAAAAACCAAAAAAAAAACATGCAGCAACATGTCTACCTCTTAAATAGTAGCGATAAACGAATTGCGAAATAAATTTTAATGTTTATCAACAACTTGTCGCAACTTGTGTTACGCTGAATAATTATGTCATTTTTAAGACATTTATTTATTAATTTTCCAGTTTACGCTTTTTCCCGTATTTTAGTTAGCAGGGTAGTCAGAGAAAGCCTAGTGCGTTTTTTTAGCTTCACCCTGTATCCTGCGCACGTCTTCTATGTGTATACAGAAGGAACCTAGTGTTAACACACTCCGTTCCCCACTTTGCGCCGAATTCGAAGGCATTGCGTGTTAAGTGGCGGAACTTAACGCCGCATTTTGCTTTGACACCAGAGCGGAGAAAATGGAAATATTAAATATTTCCACCCTTCGAGTGGGAATCGAACAGTCACTTTACAGTCACACTTTGTGCCACTGCGCCACGACTGGCGCCTTCCCCTTTATATATTTATTAATTTATGTATTAATTTTCTCAATTATTTTTCATTATGATTTTAATTAGAATTTTAACGGAATTCCTCTACTTAATATATTATTAAAAGTTCTCACCCTCTCTAAGACTATCATCAGTTATTTTGTAGCCTTTAATTAGTAAATAGCATCAGTAGGATCTTATCAAATTGGTTCAGATACAGGGAAGAGTTTGTACAGTGCACATTTAAAAGAGCCCCTTAAGCAAACAGTTGTATCGCAAGTCGAAGACTCTGCTTGGAACTCCTATTTCTGCAACGCAATATGCACAATAACCGTGGAATGCCTATGGAGTTTTTACTGTTTTCATTATGTTATCTCATTTTTAATAATTGAGCGAGGAAACCCCTAATATATAGGGAGGGTACTATGTTGCTATGTCAATGTGTATGTCCTATGTAACTTTTGACAAAGTACACATAGTGTAAGTCGGTAATGTGTCTAGAATTTTTTTGGTAATCTAGACTTATTTATAATAATAAAATGCCATACTGCACTTTTTCTCCAAATGCTGTGCCCAATTTCATACTATTTCCATACGAAAATTTGTTAAAATGAAAAAAAAAAAACACTGATGACAGTTTTTATATTGCAACGTTACGTATATGGAATTTCTTCAAGTACATGTTTTTTTTTGTGAATCGTGAACTTATGAAATGAGACTTGAAGCCATCCTAGCCGCGACTTCCTGCAATCAGGGCTACGGATCTGATGCAGACTTGGAATATTGACTGTATTTAATTTCTTATAACTCCATAGCATATATTGTAGCTCCACTTGTTAAGACAAAGCGTGGCGTTGACCTTCATCATTTATCACGAAATATCGACATAAGTGGGAGCAGAGTATCATCACACTATATTTACTCTGACTTCTCTGATATACGGGAAAATAGGTAGAGATGAAAATAAAGAAAAGTAAATTAATATTTAACAAAAGCCTGGATAATGCACCTAAATGAATCAATTGTTAAAAAATGGGTAATAATATAAAATATATTCAACCTTAATAAAATAAATACTCATATATATATTTTAAAGTCTCGCTGTTGACCTTTAACTAGTGGAATGCTACGCCATTGCTACGACGTAGCGCCAAGTGGTAGACTCTAAAGTTGTTAATGTTGAAACTATATCTGTTTAAAGTTGGACTTTTCTTATTTAAATACTTAAAATAATAATAAGCAGATAGTCTCTAGTATGTGTTATAAGACAGTATAAATATTTTTAATAAATGGCAATCGTGACGTTGTGGTACTAAACGTAATTAACAAATTACGTTTATTTTATATAATTTAGTAGTTTTAGTATTTAATATTTTATAATATGACCCTTTTTAAAACTTTAATAATTTGGAGTACATTGTCCAGACATATAATTTCGAATCCACTCGAAGTATTGATTATATTTAAACTATTTCCTTTCCCCGTCTCTGGCAAGTCAAAGCGCGGGGTTAAGTTGGAGATAACAGAGCACAGCGTGTTGATACTAGGTTCTGTAACATAATTGACTGAAATGTTTGTACTTGTAATGCTTTTGTATTGAAATTTCGCTGTTTCACATTTTTGCGACATTGTTTAGCATTGTTAAGGAAAACGCATAAAATACATTTATTTAAAGCGGGATCGTGTGTATTTATGTAATGTTATTATTATGCAAACATATTGCACAATAAATACTTGTAATATGGGTAAGGACTGCACTTTCGACTTTAAAAGGTATTTAAAAAACGTATAAAAATTTGAACGCAGCGGAATTCGAAACCGTGCCTCCTGAATACTATCAAGGCGCTCTCACCACTGAACGCATGATTGGCTGCAAATATCTTTTTCAATTTTCCTAAGTGTAGAATAACACTTTAAAAATGTTTAAAAGCACTTTCGTTATATTGATTACTAGCGACCCGCTCGCGGCTTCGCCACGTGAACTACCACTTTCATTCTTTATTGCCTCTTTGGGATTGGTTTTTTTTTTATGAAAAGTGGTAGTCTATGTTTTACCTTGCCTCATTAACTATTTTCCTGAGAAAATTCATTCATTTCAGTCAAAGAGTTCAGATCTTTCATTCTCACTATATACTAAACATACATAAGTTTCATCCACTGTTTCAACCTCATAGGGTTTGATTTTTTAAAAAGTAGCCAACAATCTTCTTTACGAATTCCATCTTAATCGGGCCAGTAGATTACCCGTGAAAACATAACAGATAGAAGAGATACAGATTTTTGCATTTTTATAATAATAATATTAATGATAGGATATATCTAGTACAATGTTAACTAATGGCGCTACCCGTTCTAGAAAACGTAGTGACATCTGCTGTCATATAGATTATATAAAGTTTTATAGACCGGTCAAGTGTATTTTTAATTAATGTTATGCTTATTTTATTTTATAATTATTTAATTTAGTGATATTGAAACAAATTTAGCTTCACTTGTGAACTATCGACATAATTTGAATGTTTTTTTTTTAATTTTATTTTTCTGCGAGAGTTTTGTTGAATATCAGGATGAAAACTATCCCATATGTTGCTCTACCCTTTAAGCTAACTCCATACAAAATTTCATCAATTTCTACCCGGTAGATATCATTATACAAATGATTTACTTATATCGGTTTTTTATTTTTTACAAAAAAACTACATGGAAAACCGGGATAAAAACTATCCTATATGTACCTTTGGACTATAAGCTACCACCATTCTAAATTTCATTCATTTCCATCCAGTACTTTTTGCGAGATTGGCGAACAAATTAACAGACAGACAGACAAAAAATCTACTGAGTGGATTTTTGGGCTCTGTTATCGATATATTAACGCACCCAATTAAAATTTTTCTGAAATTTTTCATGTACAGAATTGACTTTTCTACTCTTTTATTATATATATATAGATTGTACAATATATAAAATTGCATTTTTACAATATTTACCATGTTAAAGATGTTGTAGATTTTAATTTCGTAGTATAACTACTATTCTTCCATTATTTTGAATATAAAAGTATAAAATATTAAATTATTTTAATATCTTCAGTTTCTTTTATAAGAATTATATGACTATTTGATTGGTAAATATTCAAATTACAACAATTCCCAAACAATAATAATATGATATGTCAAACCGCATCGCTTCCGTCAGATAAAATATTTACTTTTTAAAACAAATAATTATGATATACCTAGTGGGAGTCCATTCCAATAGTACAATAAGAACGGTCTATTTGAAATGATCTTAACGCTTTATTTCGCAAAGGAGGGTAATCAGGGAGAAGGGCGCCAAGACACTCTGTTCTCTGCTTTTCGCCGGACATTGAGTGTTAAGTGGCGAAAATCAACGCCGCGCTTTGTTCTCCTTATTTACTTTAAATTCGGCATATAAAAAAATTCCAGCATTACTGTAACATTGGTAAAATATAATTACTTTACCTAACGTAGGAACCATCGAAGATGTTCGAAAAATAACTGAGTTTTACGAAGTGAATAGGAATAATATGTAATATAGTTAAAATAGTTACTTCCGTTGTAAATGACATTTAAAAAGTTAGATATTGTACCTAAAAAGTATTTACTCCACGAATTATAATTCGTCATCATGACAGTTAATAAAAAAAAGGTTTTAACGATAATTATTAAACTCTTTGACAGGTTTGCGAAGTGTACAAACTGCACAGAGAGACATTCCACCTGACGGTGGATTACATTGACAGGTATCTGTCTAACACTGACGACGTGGAAAAAGGACGCTTGCAACTCATAGGTAAGTGATTTTTTTATAATTTTTTATAATATTATTTTATAATTAGCTGAAAATCTTTATATTTTTTAAGAAACGACGTAAAAAATTGAGCGAAGCGGTATTTAAATTCGCGACTATTGGAGACTAAGCGTTCTGACTGTAAACGACTGGTTGTGGGTTCGAGGAATGGAAATTATATTTCCATTTTCTTCGCTCTGGTGTCGAGGTAAAGCGCGGCGTTAAGTTCCGCCATTTAACACGCAAGCCTCCGGAAAGTGGGGAACGGAGTGTCTTAACACTAGGTTCCCTCTGCCTACCCTGCTGTGTGCGGGATACAGCATGAAGTTAAAAAAAAAAAAAATATTAATTATGTTGAGGGTTCGAACCCTGGTAAGTTCAAATTTCCAACCACTAATTGAAATTATAGGTTCTTAAAAATGTTTTACATATCCTAAGTATTTGAATAAAACTTAAAAAAACATTGAATTAAAAACTTCGTTTAATATTAATAATATCTTATATTATTAAAATAATCTTTAAAATACAATTATATTATGTAATAAAAGCAAAAAAAAAGGAAAAAAGTGATTGCCGAAACCCGGGATCGAACCAGGGACCTTTAGATCTTCAGTCTAACGCTCTCCCAACTGAGCTATTTCGGCGATATTCGTTTTCTTCAATAAAGCGTCCGTCTCTTGAGGAGATGAGATAACATTTTCCTTATATAGATATTTATTAAGTGATTATTTTGAATGTATTTGTTTTATTTTTAAATCTAGGTAAAAGCTTAAAATTACAGATAAAATTATCTTATTATGTAAATAAATAATTATGGATTCGATTCCCAATCTTGGCAATGATTATATTTAAATATTCATTTCTTCGCTCTGGCACGAAAGACAAAGCGCGGCGTTGAGTTCCGCCACTCAACTCGCAAAGTATCAACTTCATGAGGGAAGTGAAAGACAATCGATTCTCTCTGGCCGCCCTGATAAGCGGATAAAAAAGTGAAGGTGTTTTTTTTAATGTAAATAATTCAAATAAATTCTATACTACGTTTGTTTTAAATACTTTATCAATAATCTTGCGGCTTCAAAGTATTTAATATATACTATACGAAAAACTTAATATTATTCGTTTGTCACATTTTCAAAAAAAAAAAAAAATTATACATCATCTTCGTCATTTGAGCTAGTAATCAACGCTTTTCATTATAGATATTCTTTTATTCGAATTTCGCTACAATGCCGTTAATAATGTTTACCTTTAATAAATCATTTATAACCTCAAAAAATAATATTATTAATAAAAAATAAATCAATCCCCAGGCATAACCTGTCTATTCATCGCTGCCAAAGTGGAGGAAGTATACCCGCCTAAAATAGGTGAATTCGCCTACGTGACAGACGGGGCGTGTACCAGCGAACAGATCCTTCTAGAAGAGCTGCTTATACTCAAAATACTATCGTGGAGTATAACGCCGATAACCATCAACAGTTGGCTGAATGTGTACATGCAATTGGGAAGTGAGGCCCGCAGCGCTAAACGCCGGTTATTGGGGGAAAGTGACGCGGCTGCGAGTGCCTTGAGAGGTTACACCTTCGTTTTCCCCCAGTATTCGTCCTTAGAATTCGTTGTGTGTGGCCAGCTGGTGGATCTCGCAGTGCTGCATGTAGATGTCAACAGATTTCCCTATAGTGTGGTCGCCGCAGCAGCGATTGCGCATATATTTAATAAGGAATTGGCTTTACGGGTTTCTGGTGAGTTCTGGTTTCAAACCATTTTATAACAAAAACAATAAAGTAGCATGTACTCGTAGATCATATTTAGCGCGTCTTTAAAATGTTTTTTTAAATTTCAAAATAAATAAAAGCGAAAAGTGGTTGTGGGTTCGATTCTTACTCAGAAAAATGATATATAATTGAATGAAAAATGATATATAAATGATATATAATTCATTTCTCCGCTCTGGTGCTTACGACAAAGCGCGGCGTTAAGCTCCACCCCTCAACACGCTGTCTTGATTTAGGGCGGAAAATGGAGGACGAAGTGTCTTAACACTAGGTTCCCTCTGCCTGTCCTGCCGTGTGCGGGTACGTAAAGCTAAAAAAAAATATCGTTTACTTATATAATATTAATACTAGAAATAAGCATGAAATTATTGCCTTTAACTCGATATTATTAGTTCAAAAAGAGTTTTCGCCGGCTCTCTTCAAGCCTTCAATTTAGTGAATTGGTGGTAAATTATTGGACGTTCAAAAAATTTAACATGTAACTTGCTATTATTATAAAAAAAATTGATTACTAAAAAAAATTATGTAAATTGCAATAAAAACGTTTAATGTATAGTTTTTATTTTCCCATCCCAGGCTACAAATGGGAAGCGCTAGCCCCCTGCTACGCGTGGCTGACGCCGGCGGCGGGCGCGGTGCGGCGCGCGGGCGGCGCCGGCGTGGCGGTGCGCGGCGGCGACGGCGACCACGTGCAGCGCGCCGCCGGCCTGCGCCTGCTGTGCCCCGACCTCAACCTCGACGAGAGCCACCGCATACAGACGCACGACGTCTGCCTTGATATGTTTGTGAGTGTATTGTATTGCTCGTTGAAGATCGCCATGAAATTATCATTACTAATTGATCATTTGCTTGTGCGAATATCATAATTAATAATTATTTTTTGTTGAGTGTAGTGTAAAAATTAATAAGTTATCAATTTTCAAGTAATTGTGATTTTTATCTGATTTCTTTGTAAACGTATAATAAATTGTTATATTTTTATTATTAAATGCAATTAAATTTTAACTAATACTGCAGTATTGTAGCAGGCACCTAGCATTCGAGAATAACAGTTATATAATATATTTTTTTTACGTATTAACATCATGTCACTTTTTCTTATTTTATATTGAATTAAATAACATTTTTCTAAAATTATCTTTCTTAGAAACCCACACATACTAATATTTAACAATCAAACAGGATCAAGTATACCAGCAGCTGTTGGAAATGGAGGGTAGCACGGAGCACGTGTTCCCGCCCACGCCGCCGCAGTCCGGCCACAAGAGTCCGCTACCCGCCACCGCCACGCCCAGCTCTGCGCGTCTCCCGCCGGACCTGCGCGCCGACGCGGATGCGCAGTGACCAGCGTCGTAAATGCGCAGTGACGGCGTCATAGTGCTGCAGTGCCGGCGTCGTAAATGCACAGTGGCATCATAAACGTGTCCTGACAGGCGTCATGATGACAGATGTCGTAAATGTGCATTGTTAGGCGTCGTAAATGCCCGGTGACGGTGTCATGAACATGTCGTGACAGCGTCATGTTCGTGCACTCATCATCATAGGCAATGACAGGCGTCATAAATACACAGTGACAGGCGTCATATATACGCAGTGACAGTCGTCGTAAATGCGCTGACCCACCACTATGACGTCGTAGTGACGCGTGACGTTATCAGTGACAGTTTCAGTGAACTAAACACTTGTTGAAAATATAAACTTATTTATGTCAAAGTGAATGTTTATGTACTATTCATTTCACTTTGTCCTTGACGTTTTACGCTTAAAAGTGACACTTGTTTGTTAGTACTCACTTTATTCGGAGTTAGTTATGTTTGTTTGTACAATAAGTATTGTTTCTGTTTAGACTTTAACATTTCGCGCTACGCGTGAAGTTAGCTTGTATATTGATTGAACTGATTATTGCGATAGGTTGTATTTCCTATTATTCTATTTATGATTTAGTGTTTCTAAAATAAAAAAAAATTAAAACAATTTTAACGAATTTGTAAATTGCATTTAAATAAAAAAAAACTTTTTGGACATCACTATTCGTACTGTAGACGTGTTTGTAAATTTATAATTTGACGCTAAGTATAATATATAAAAATTGTCTTGAGAAATCTAGTTAAATAAATAAAATGCAAGATGAATTCGTTAAAATAATTGAATATATTGGATTTTTTTAATGTAAATATTATGTATGTATACTTCATGCTTAAGTTAGTGAGATGTCATCAGATAGTACTCAATCCATGTTTTATTATAAAATCTATTTCATTTTTTTTTTTTTACTTTTTTTTATGCAACAGGCAGATGTATTAATTTTTTTTACGACTGAACATAAATTTATATTTTTTTTTTATTAATCTGTAATTAAATAAATTTATTATTGTTTCATACGAGTATTGTTTAAGGTATAAATTAATTTCTTATTTTATAATTCCGCCATGTTGGATTTATGGCTCGATTTCCATGTTGTAAAGTGTATATATTTTAAAAACTAAATTTGAACTGAAAGAACAAGTGACGTTACTAAGTTATTTTGCTTAAGGGTATAAAAATTACGAAAATGCCTTCGAACATTTATTTTGGATTGAGTTCTCTCTGTGTTCACATCTAATTCATTTTGTCAATGAAAAATAACATATTTTTCATAAATCCAGCCAATTTATAATTAAAATTTAAACGTAATTAACTATTCTACAAGATCTATTATGTGAGTAGAATAATAAGTATACTAAAAGGAGTTTAGTACTAAAAAGGTTTTATTTGTCAAATTGCAAAACTTATTGCAAATGGCTCATATTCATCTAATGAAGTTGTCTAACTTATATTTCATTATTTAAATGCATTCAAGAGAACTGTCTTTTATAATTTAATAATACATTTTTTGTTTATATTGAATATTCGGATGTACGAAGAATATATCGGTTTCGGTTTCAGTTGCAGATATGAAATAATTTCGGATTATCCATAACTTTCGGATAATTTTAGTTGCGGATATTATGTTTTTGAAGAATTTTAGTACATCACCTCCTCTAATTAATAATTATTTGATATCACTTTCATATCACATCATTAAAATTATATTCGAAATTATCCACGAATTACGGTTACGGATATTTTTTTATTACGGTTATCCGATATTTACGGTTACGGAGCTCCATAACAGCCCTATTTCTTATTAATATCAATTTCTTAAATTACTCGTTTATCATTTATTTATTATTAAGTAATTGTATATAATATATACGAGTATGTCACATACATGTAAACGGCCATGTTGATTTAAGAATGCCATTCCGCAAATAACGAATATTTTGTATTTAAATTAAAAAAAAATATTAACATATTTAAAAAGATTTTTTTTCGGGTAATTTTAATTTGAAAAGAAAAGATTGACGGCGTTGAGTTCCGCCATACATTACGCAAAAAGTGAAGTAAATTCCGCCATATCACTAGATTCTCCCTGGCTGCCTTGCTATGGGGGAAAAATAAAACACCATATTATAAAATAAAATGCTTATAGCGACACTGTATTTCAAAACAAAATTGATATTTTTTATACGAAAAGGAATATATTTTAATGGATCTCTTAGTTTTTATTTATTAATAATGTGTTTAGTGTTTTTTGAAGCGTCTAACATTTAATTAACTCGCTTTGATTTTGCATGGAACTAACAATAAGAGATCGATTAAAGCAGGGGCAAGCGACCTGCGGTTCGTTTAATCATTTAAAATGGCCCGCCAAGCGTTTGTTTATATTATAGACTAGCGACCCACCCGCGGCTTCCGCTCACGTCACCTTTATCCCCCATTCGAGCCACTTTAGGATTAATAATATATAGCTTATAGTACTCCTGAATAGTGTTGCTTTCTAATTGTGTAAGAATTTCCATGATTGATTCATTTATTCCCAAGATTACATTACTCCTTACAAACAAAATTACAAATTTACCTCTTTATTATATTAGTTCAAATTCAAAATATCTTTATTCAAATAGACTTTTGCCAGCACTTTTGAATCGTCGTATGGACATAATGCTACCACCGGCTCGGAAGGCAGTTCTGCTATATTTTTGTTCCGTATTGATTATATTACAGTTCTATCAAATTAATGTGACTTGTTCTTATTTTTTTCTTAATTTTCTAATATGTAATCTATTTTTCTTTCGTATTTCGTGTTTTTGTAATACTAATAATATGAATACAATTTTAAATACTGTTGAGAGGTGAGACTTTGGCGGTCAAAAATTGTATTATAATAGTTGCTAAAAAAAGGTTGCTTACCCCTGGATTGAAGCCTTTACATATAGAAAATATAAAAGATTTTTTTTTAATTTATATAACGAACAATAAAATCCTTTTATTGTTTATTTTTTTTGCATTCCAGTTAAATTATCAATCATTCTTTAAGTAAAACATTTATTTTTATGGCGTTTTTCAGACATTGTAAAATAAACTCGTCATCTAAATGACTGCGTTATAAACTATAACTAGACGTGTCGCTTGTCAACGTGAGTGTCAAATACAAGAGGTTATAATTATTTTATTTATTCTATGTATATTTTTCTGATGGATCAATATTTAAAATAATAGATAGCTTTCTACACGTCATCTGCTTACAAACTTTAGCTATGCCGAATTTCTTACTCTTAGGTCCGCGCAATTTTCTTAATAAATAGTCGAAAATTATTTCGTTTACGTATAATGACTGAATGATTATTTCGATTACGTATAAATTAAAAATAAGAAAAAGAAATTGCGATGTAACTTGAGAAAAGCCGGAAAACGTAATTGCTATGACTTACATACGAGATTTTGCCTAAAGTAAGCCTAGACAAGCAAATGATGCCTAAACTTATAACATGCAACAACAAGTTATGTTTCCAATAATGACGTTTCTGATAATAAGTTATGATTTTTTTAATATTATAAAATTATATTAGTCACATACTTAAGGAATTGATAAACGTTTTAGCAAACGTACAAAAATTTGAACGCTGCGGGATTCAAACCGGCGTCTTTTGGAAACTGTCCTAACGCTCTGACCACTAAGCCACGGATGTAGAATGCATGGCTTAGCGGTCAAATTCGATCGATTTCAAGAGGCGCAAGTTCGACTCCTGCTGCGTTCAGATTTTTATACGCATTCTAAAAATGTTTTATTTTTTTGTTTACAATAACTATACTTTTCAGTAGTCATATGTTAAAGTCAATGCAATTGGACGAAAAAAGGGCACATTAATACCTAACACCGTGAATAAAAATATATTCCTTAAAATAATATTTTGAAAGCCATATTAGAAATTGCAACTAAGGATGCTCCAACATGGTGTATGGATATTTTTTTGGGCGGAGTGACAAAAAACAGATTATAAATATAAAAGATACAAATTAACAACATAATTGAAAGAGGTCGTTTATAATAAATTAATTTAATTCAATAGTTAAATCTAAATTAATATATTCAAATATTAGGATAATAAATAATTATTGCTAGTTTCGTTTTGAAAATCTTTATTATAATATTTTGAACGAAGATTTTTAAGGCTAATTATAAATTAATGTAGGATTAAGAGAGTCGTGTAAATAATTTAATTGGTACATACTATTAATATGATCATCGAAGTCTGTCCTTAACTAAATTTTAACCAAAGACTATGAACATTCAATCTAAATTTTATGCTAAATATATTTCGTCGTTGCGCGTGCATTATTAGAAGAGCAGTTTAATTAAGTTAAATACCGCGTATATATTTAAAATTTTAAAGAAAGTAAGAAAGTCTAAATATAGACGAAATAATTTGGTGACACAAGTAGTATTCAACAGTATTATTTTTTGCATACTAGCGACTGCTCGCGGCTTTGCTTGCTTAACTACACAACTTTTCATACAAGCTATCATCCCTTATTTCAAACCTTTAGGGTTGATTTTTGAAAACCGTAACCTATGTTTGACCCTGTGTCTTCATCTATTTTCATTAGGAAATCGGGAAGGTAGAGTAGCTGCGTAAGCGTAACAGACAGACTTTGGCATTATAATAATAATATAGTATGTATGAGAGATCTTATTGGCTAATTTAAATAGTGTAAACAGTAACAAAAGAAATTCAGCGCTTAGATTTTTGTGGCCACAAAATTAAATTTTGCCTTTTTCGGTGTTGTTTTACGCGGTATTTACAAAATGCTCTTCCGTAGTATTATGCGCGCATCGACGATTTAATTCCATACTGTTTTAAAGTTTCGTTACTTATACATTATTAAATTCGTACCACTCGCGAATAGGTTGATAATTCGATTTCAATATCAGCGCAAGAAAGCGACTTTACGTTATCTCAAAATAAAAACTTTCTCAAGAATTAAAAAAAAAACAATTCAAAGGTCAAATTTCGAAGTCGTATATTTAATAAAAAAAATTAAAGCAAAATATAATGTAGGCTGTTAGAAGCAGTGTTTTTCTGATTCTAACGTGTTATGAAAACATACATGTTTGGGATATGACAAAATTGCATTCTTGCGTCGATGAACAATTTTGTAAACATTTGAAACATAAGCTTAGTATAATATTTAAAGCATTACTAAATAGTATGTATTTAAAAACAAAACAGTATGTGCAGATCATCATCATCAGACAGAAAAATCAGTTATGTCAAAAAAATATACATTTAGGATAAATCAACTTATTCACGCCTACGGAAATAACCTGTTAAAATGTAAACAAATACGAACGTTTAAAATATATAATATATTTTGTAATCATAAAATAAACCTTACAATAAATGAAATAATTATTAAATAAAATAATTGTAGAGTAATCAAAAGGTAAAAGCATGTTAAATTTATTTCTTAGTGGCTAGTGACGTCACTTGTTCCAAACGTTGATCAATTGTATAAAACACAATTTTTTGTGACAGTAGAAATTCGATTATCCAGCCCTCGGTTATAGGGATTCGCGATTATTCGGACTAGACACCAGAAATAGCATTAAAGTACGCGTGTTCTAACTTAAATGGTCAGAATCTAGCTACAAAAACATAGTTGATATGTATTTGTTGTGTTTATTAAATACAAGTATATTGCATTATTCAAAGTCAAATTCAAATAACTTTATTCAAAGTAAGAAGTTACATGCTTCATTTTTTGAACGTCAAACAATTTACCACCACCGGTTCACTAAAGTTAATGCCTCAGACCTGAGAAGAACCGGCGCAAGAAACTCGGCGGGACGATTTTTTTAATTTTTTTTTTTTTAAGTGAAGCATTTACAGATATTATATAATTATATATTAACAATGATACCATTGGAATAGCCTGGTGAAGGAATTAGAATAGCCTATTTACCTACGATATATGCACAGAACCCGCTTTTCTTCTTACATTCGATTATCCAGATACTTAACTACTACAATAAGTCCCGATCAATCGAGTTTCTACTGTATCTTAAAATTGTTTTATATCTAAAATCGTATGTTTGTATTTATATTTTAAGACCATAATTTGTCCTTGAATGATCTTGCTAGCGGTTTTCCTGATTTATTTGTATTTTTAATAGAATTAAGTTGAACGATTACGCTTATCTAAGGCGACTCGCCTTATAAATAAGACTTAGGTGTTAGTTTACGTCAGAATAACTTAAAACTAGAGCATCGGGTAATTTAGTTTGTAACTTTGATGTTGAGGCGACACCTTTAGAATTGTAGGGACCTGATCAAAAAATCTATTAAAATGAAAGAACATTTGATCCCAAAAGTGTCATTTTTTTGTTATTTCATTATAATGCTTTACTTTTTACTTACTGGCCCAAAACTGTAAGTTTAGTTAATTTTTTTTATAGTTTCACGCTGTATCCCGCACCAGCAGGGTAGGCAGAGGGAACCTAGCGTTAAGACACTCTGTTCCCCACTTTCCGCCGAATTCGAAGGCATTGCGTGTTAAGTGGCGGAACTTAACGCCGCGCTTTACCTCGATACCCGAGCGAAGGAAATGGAAATATTAAATATTTCCATTCTTTGAGTGGGAATCGAACCCACAACCAGTCGTTTACAGTCACACGCTTGTGCCACTGGGCCACGACTGGCCACAGTTTAGTTAAAATAAACTGGATTATTTACTGAATTATTTTATATTAAAGAATGAGGCCGTCGTGGCACAGTGAAACAGTATTTGACTGTAAAGCGATGGTTGTGTGTTCGATTCCCACTTGGAAAATGATTATTTTACATTTTACATTTTCTTCGCTCTGGCACATAAAACAAAACGCGGCGTTGAGTTCCGCCACATACCTTGCAATGTTTCAATTTCAGGCGGAAAGTGAAGGTTTTAGTGTCCTCTCTCACCAACCCATTATGCAGGAAAATGTAACCTATATTAAAATATTTTTGGTGATTTTTATTGATAAGTTACTTTTCAATTCTAAAGGTGAGATATGTATAAATGTTTCTTCCGTTAGAGTCTGATCTCATAGACGCGCCTCGCGCTGGGATGTGCCGTTAGGAAATCAATAAATAAATGGTGTTTATTAAATGAAAAACTCTTTTATTTATATAACATTTTAATTTTAAGCTTTATTTAAAAAACATAGAAAACTTATATCTAAAATACAGAAATAAATTATTTCTAAAAATGGCATTAAATTTTATTTGTATAGCATTAAATATTGTTATTTATATAAAGGTAAGTTCAGACGTAGGTACTGTTGTATTCGTATACACGAAGTCAGTCAGTGTCAGTCTTGACCAGTAATGGGTAAACATTTTTAACGAAGGGTCAGAAAATTTAAGAAATTTTAAAGGAGAACAAAAACTAAATCAAATAGGTAGAGGAATTAGAAGTTAACGTTAATTATTCTCTCTTCATATTTCTGGACCGACAAAATATATTTACGCTTACTGTTGAATAAGAAAGTTCACTGATTGTACTTAGCCCATTACTGGTCAATTTTCAAAATTTAAAATATTTTATGTGTTCTCGATTTACATAATACCCTTGTAAAAGTCACACCGGACTCACTTCCCCCTAAAATACAGGTTTGTTCCTAGCTTAGGGAGAAGGGAATCTCAGAAACGAAATATATTTTAACAAATCGTCTTGCAAAATGTTTTCTTTATTGTCATTGCTTTTGTAGAAATAAAGATTTTTTTATTATTTAAAAAAAAAACAATCAACCGATCAACCGACTGGTTGATCACGCAGACCTAGTGTTGGGCAAATTTTAATTGTAATCAACAATTAAAATTAATTATTTGTTTGGGGAAATCCCATAAAAACAAAACCCGCACATTTGTCACGCGGTTTAAAAAGTATACAAATGTTAAAAAATAGTTTTTTTGGCTTTCCGCTTTATCACTAGCAAGGTAGTATTGTTTTGTAAAAATGAAGGACATATATTAGTGAAGATATTACGGATCATCACATTCATGAGGTTTTTAAGAGCATATTAATAATTATAAGTGCAAAAAGTGCAAGTCAAGTTAAAAAAAAAAATGGTTGACTATCCCATCCTTCGATTGGTTATTGCCATTGGATGTTAGCAATATCATGATAAGGCAAATTCAAAGATCAGCCGCTGACAAACACATTGTGCACAAATACATATATTAAAAGCGTACTGGTTTCTTTTACAATTAAATGTTAATTATTACTAATTGTTGTGACAAACTAAATAAACTAAAAGTAAGAAGAAAAATGTAACAGAATTTGATATATGTATATAACAGTTGTTATTTACTTATGTGTTCTACACATTAGTAGGACGTAGACGCTTGCGGAATGACGTCCAATCTGAAACAATTATGTATTTATTATTCGCAAGTGTACAGTGACTAGTGAGTGAGTGAGTGTGCGTGTGCGGTTGCGCGTGGGCAGGCATTGCGTGTTAAGTGTCGGAACTTAACGCCGCACTTTACCTCTGATACCAGGGCGAAGGAAATGGAAATACTAAATATTTCCACTAATTGAGTGGGAATCCACTGTGCTACTGCGTCACGACTGGCCCCGATTTTCAATATTTCATATTATAAATTTGTATACGAGTTATGTAGTCGAGTGTGCGTTGCGTCAGTACGTGATGGACTGACTAATGAACCGAGTGAATAAGCGACATTACATACATAGGTGGTATATAACACTGTGTTGCGTTTGTGAGTGAATGAGTGACTCACTGACTAACTGACGGACTGAGTGACTCACTGACTAACTGACGGACTGAGTGACTCACTGACTTAGTAACTGACTGACTGACTAACTGACGGACTGAGTGACTCACTGACTTAGTAACTTACTGACTGACTAAGTGACTCACTGACTGACTGATTGAGTGATTCACAGATTGAGTGAATGAATGAATAAATGTGTGACAGAGTGAGTGAGTATGGTACTCACGTCTGTATATCGAGGTCGTGCGCGGCGCGCAAGTCGGGCGGGTTGGGCGTGATGAACACGTACTGGCAGGTGGGCTTCCTTCGCGCTGCTTCCAGCAGTAATTCCAACACTTTTTCTTGGTTCTTGTCGTCCTGATGCGATATCGATTAATTAAATATTTATTTTATATAAGCCGTTATTTTTGTAGCTTCACGCTGTATTCCACACACAGCAGGGTAGGCAGAGGGAACCTAGTATTATGACACTCCGTTCCTCACGCACCGCTAAATTCGGAGGCATTGCGTAACTTCACTTAAGTGGCGGAATTTAACGCCGCGCTTTGCCTCGATACCAGAGTGAAGAAAATGGAAATAATAAATATTTCCAATCCTCGAGTGGAAATCGATCCCACAACCAGACATACGACCTGTAAAGAGATTTTTACAAATTTCTACCACCCAAAGATTATTATACGAACAAAAATTGGTAAAAGAGAATGCTATTTATCAAATAATTTTAAATATTTTTAAAGTGTCATTCCACACTTAGGAAAATTGAAAAAATATATTTAGAATTATACGTTCTTTACATGTCTTTTTCAATTTTCCTAGGTGCAGAATAACACTTTAACACTTTAAAAATATACTAATGGAGTAACTAGTACCCACCAGATAGACATCAAACTCGTCCATAAAGAAGAAGGGCAGGTCGGCGCAGTCCTGCATGGCGAGCAGCAGCGCGAGCGTGGCGCACGTGGTCTCGCCGCCCGACAGGCGCCCCGCCGCCTCCACGCACAGCGTGCGCGCGCCCAGCGAGATGCGCACGCCCGCCTGCCAACACACCCATACGTGTAGGCCAGCCAGGCCAGGGGAAGGTCCAGCCGTTCCGTATATTTTTTTCCCGTGGGGGGACGGGTTAAGAATACAATTCCCCCCCGCCGCTGGGTAGCGTCCCGTAAAAGGCGGGTAACCCAGTAGTTTGGTGGTAGGAGATTCGTTCTCCGCCTGGCTCGCGACCACTATCATGTCAAAGACGAACCGCCAAATATCTTATGATGTGTTCCGGTTCGATGGCATGTAAGCCAGCTCTCCCTATTCCCACCATTCCCATCCTTCCTCCCTCCTTTTGTCCTACATTCCCAAGGCTCGCAACGCATCCATAACTTGAATGTTGCGGATGTCTATGGGCGAAGGTAACCACTTAACACCAGGTGGGCCTTCAGCTCGTTTGCGTCCTTAATTCAATAAAAAAAAAAAAAAAATATCGACCGGAATCATTTAAAATCTAATTCAATATATTTTTATTCAAATATACTTTTTCAAACACTTTTTCACACATACAGACTCAGTACGCAGTTCAGCGAGAAAGAGCCGACGATACGACAACTTCTCTTTTCAAATATAACAATTACATTTTTATTACTTGACTAGTGGCTAAACTACATGACTTTCGTTATATTGCAATCCTCGGGGGTGTTTTTTTTTTTAAAAAGTAGCCTTTAAGCTAGGATTAATAAGATATAGGATTTTTGAAAAAAATAAGTAGCCTATTTTTTTACCCTGTTTTTTACTACTTTCATTCTAAATTTCATCCAAATCGAACCGGTAGATAGCCGTGAAAGCGTAATTGATACAACAGACAGACTTTCGCATTTATAATATAAATATGGATAAAATGGTTGTTACCTTGCACTAGGCTCAAATCAAATGACTTCCACGCATATTTATCCTCTAACAAATCCTATCCTTTACAGACAGACGATAAGACAAAAATTGTTATAAATATACTATTTTTTGGTAAGGTTGCCTGGAAGAGATCACCTGTGGTGATAAGGCCGCCCTTACACCAAAATTTTATTTTCTACTTTTTTTTTTGCTCTTATTACTATTTGTTTTTATTCCTCCTTCTGGTTTAATAAAGCATTTAAATAAATAAATATTTTTTGGTATATGTACTGATATAATATACATATGTTTAGTAAAATAACAGAGCATATTACAAAGTTACACTCCAATCCATGCCTTACATTATAATTTAACCTTATAAAGTAGCTTTTGTAATTTTTAATATATATTTTACTAAACCAAATAAACCAATACCATTTACCGTGATTTAGAAAAAACATATTAGAATGTTAGAATATAGTTAATAGTTGTTTTAGCCCTCATTTAAAATATAAAAGATTTTGATATCGTTATATATGTTTTGAAAAATGATATATATTACTCTAAGCATTGATGTGCATTATTTATTGCCGGGTACTATACATTGTTTTGTCCTATTATCTATAGATTTTATTACCATTTTTATACACCTTATGTTACTTTATCCAAGTTTTAATAATAATTTCGAATTGTTTCTGCAAATCATTATGACATTTATTACTCAATGTAAATGTAGCTCTCTATTGGTGTAAGAAATGCCTTATCTTATTTTTTTAGTTAAATCCACGCAAATTTCTTCTAGCTACAAAAAATGTATAATTTCCAATCGGTTCAATAGTTTAGGCTTGATTTAGTATAATACAAACAGACAAAGTTTTATAAAATTTGTAATAATTACGAATAACTCAAAAACTACTAGTCAGATCTTAACTAAATTCAAATTTGATCATACACCAGGTGTATGCTATAATGTAAAAAAGAATCATCTTAATTTATTTACTAAAAAAAAGATATGTGGTAGAGTACTTAAAAGTACAATTTCATTAAAAATCTTGTACATTTTATAATGTCAGTTAAAAGTACTATTCGATATTTTAATAAATTTAAATACTACTAGACGGCAAATTAGACGGCTTTTATATAAAAAAAAATAACTATCTAAATTGATTCACTCAGTAAAAAGATATGCGGCATGATACGTTAAATAAAAATGCAGTCGAGTTGAAAATTTTCCACTTTTTATGAAGTTGGTAAAAAACTACTTAGTAAGACATTTAAAGAAAACGTATTAAAATTTTTTTTGAACGCAGCGGGATTCGAACCCGCGCCTCCTGAATACCGTTCAGGCGCTCTCACCACTGAGCCATGCGTTCTACTAGCCGCTGCGTTCAAATTTTTATACGCTTTTTATTACAACTTATTTATGTTAAAAATTTTAAAAAATTAAAAATTTTTATACGTTTTCTTTAAATGTCTTTTTCAATTTTCCTAAGTGTGGAATAACACTTTAAAAATGTTTAAAAGTATTTAATAAATAGCATTCTCTCTTGCCAAATGATTGTTCGTAGAATAATCTTTGGGTAGCAGAAATTTGTAAAAATCTCTCTACAGAGATGCTAACAACATAAATAAGTTGTAATAAAAAGCGCATAAGAATTTCGACGCAGCGGCTAGTAGAACGCATGGCTCAGTGGTGAGAGCGCCTGAACGGTATTCAGGAGGCGCGGGTTCGAATCCCGCTGCGTTCAAAAATTTTTATACGTTTTCTTTAAATGTCTTTTTCAATTTTCCTAAGTGTGGAATAACACTTTAAAAATGTTTAAAAGTAGTATGTAAGATCTGACTGAAAAAAAATGGGACACACTGAATGGGATAAAAAATGGGACCACACGGCCACCACTCAGTAAAAAGTAGGGCGGTAACACATATAAAAATATATATATACAGCCGAATTGATAACCTCCTTTTGGAAAACAATGATTTTTTTTATTTTTTTCTGTCAGCGCATTAAAATAAAGAAAAATTTTGCGTACAACAAAACAAAGTTGTATTAAAGCGTATAAGAATTTCAGCGCAGCGTGTAGTAGAATGCATGGCTCATTGGTGAGAGCGCCTGGACGGTATCTAGGAGGCGCGGGTTCGAATCCCGCTGCGTTCAAATTTTTATACGTTTTCTAAAAGTCGTTTTCAATTTTCCTAAGTGTAGAATAACACTTTAAACAGTGTATAAAACTTATTAAAATTAAATATAAAATGAAAGTTACCTTTATCTTCCACATGTCCAAGATCTTCGTGATCCGGTTTTGTACGTGCAGTATGAGGGTCTTCTGTTGCGCGAAGAACACCTTCCGATGTTTGATCACCGTGTTTTTTAACTGAAAACGTATTAATAATTGTATTATTTGTTTAATAATTTAGTATTATTTGTTGTGGTGTCGAGGCATAGCGCGGCGTTAAATTCCGCCACTTAACATGCTATGCTTCTAGAAGTCGGTGGAAAGTAGGGAACGGAGTGTCTCTGTCTCCTCGGCCGTGTACGTGATATAGTGTGAAGGTAAAAAAGAATAGTTATATTACTTTTTTTATAACTTATAAGCGTAAGAGAATTTCGACGGAACCACACAGCTTAGCGGTCAAAGTACTGGAACGGTTTGCAAGAAGCGCGGGTTTGAATTCGGCTGCGTTCAAATTTGTATACAATTTCTAAAAATAATTTTCAGTCTTCTAAGCGCGCCAATTAAACATTAAAAAAAATACACACAGTAGGTAACTGGGGATCCCTTGACCAGTGTTAATGGCATATTTTTAGACAGCAAACGCGATTGATTAGCTGTGGATTTGATTCTCACTCGAGGAATTGAAATATTTAATATTATATTATTTTTGCTCTGGTGTTTTAACATTAGGTTTCCTCTGCCTTCCCGGCTGTGTGCGGGATATAGTTTTAAACAAAAAAAAATTGTATAAGAAAATAATAACGTCTTAATTCTTCTTTAAAAAAAACTAATTGATTCCAACCACAACATCATCATCATCAATGGCCATACAGCGGTTTATGGGCTCGAGCCTCCTCTAAAACTTTGCACCATTATATTTTGTCCGACGCCGGTCTATGCCGATTTTGAAAGTAAAGAGTCTTGGTCTTCGATAACTCCATCGAGCCAACTGAGCGTAGGTCTTCCAATGTAAAAAAAAAAATTACAAGAGAGGTGTCAAAGGACACCCGGATGGAAGGAAGGTCCTTTCGATTAATTATTGAAAGAATTATAATAATATTTTATTTTTTTTAAGTTATAATAATATATTGTTTATTTTAAATTTATTATTAATTATATTTTTTTTTTTCGCTTCACGCTGTATCCCGCACACAGCAGGGGACACCGGCAGAGGGGACCTAGTATTAAGATACTCCGTTCCCCACTTTCCGCCGAATTCGGAGGCATTGCGTGTTAAGTGGCGAAACTTAACGCCGTGCTTTACCTCGACACCAGAGCGAAGAAAATGGAAATATTAAATATTTCCACTCCTCGAGTGGGAATCGAACCCACAACCAGTCGTTTACAGTCACACGCTTGTGCCACTGGGCCACGACTGGCCACAATTATAATTAATTAAATTAAATTATAATTAATTAAATTTATTATTATTTAAATTAATTAAATTTATTATTAAATAAATTATAATTCATTATTTTTTTTTTATTAATTAGAAATTGACAATATCTTGCTTTCTATGAGAGAGAGAGAGAGAGAGAGACAGGCAGAGACACATGCGCACGCCGCACAGCTCCCAATAGCTTACTATAGCAAAAAATGTAGTTACAACTTTTCGTGAGAATTTTTTCCGTCTAGCCCCCCTCCCCCCGCACACAACGCGCGATATCGAACTTTGTTCCAACAACACATCTTTTTTTTTAGCTTCACGCTGTATCCCTTGCGGGGTAGTCAGAGAGAACGGAGCGCCAAACGCTACGGTCCCTGCATACTTCTTTCGCCTCGTAGTGTAATAAGTAGTATATTTTCAAGATTATGGAATTATGCGACCTGAAGTCAACTGCTAATGGCTTAAATAGGGCTAAAGCTTTATTAAATATTTACTTTAAATCACCTTAATACAGAGGAGCGCAAATTATCCGGATATATGTGGCAAAATATTCAGATGTTTTCTTTTTGCCCCGGCGGATAAAATAAAGATTACCAATATTTATAAAAATCAATAAATTTAAAACCAAATACTAGTCCGGTATATGTTAAGCAGTATAGATTACCACATTCTTCAAAAATGAAATAATTAATCAAATTTACAGAAATGCTTAAGAAGACATTATAGAAAGAGAGCTAAGAGCGAGTGGGTCAGTCCAATTTGTTAGTACCAAAAAAAAAGTGATAGTGATAAAAAGTGGAGACTGGTTATCGAATATCGGAAATCAATGACTGCATTGTGGGAACGATAAGTTCCCCTTTGCCAATATAAATGAAATTTTTAGACTCATCGTGGTTCTATCTATTTCTCTCACACTTAGATCTTAATCAAAGTTACTATCAGGTAGAGTTAGATAAACGTAGTAGGGAATACACGGCTTTTACAACAAACACAGGTCAATACCAAATGAAAAGATTACCGATGGGTCTTAAGACTAGTCCTAGCGCTTTTAGCAGAGCCATGTCAGTAGCAATGTCAGGGTTAACATTTGATAAGTGTTTTGTTTACTTAGATGATTTAGTTGTATTTGGACGCAATTTGAGTGTACATAATAAAAATTTGATTGACGTTATGGAAAGGCTAAGAAAAGTTAATTTAAAATTAAATCCCAAGAAATGTAATTTTTTGAAGAAAGAAATTCTTTATTTAGGACATTTAGTTTCAAAAGATGGAGTCTCACCTGACCCTGCAAAAATCGAAATCTTACAAAAATATCCCATACCCACTAATACTGACGAAGTTAAAAGGTTCGTAGCATTTTGTAATTATTATCGAAAATTTATCAAAAACTTTGCCAAAATAACATATCCCTTAAATAAGTTAACAAGAAAATACGAACGATTTGTTTGGACTGAAGAGTGTCAAAAAAGTTTTGAAACATTAAAACAGGCTTTGACAAGTCCTCCAGTATTAGAATTTCCCAATTTTTCAGAAAATAATGAATTCGTCATTCAAACTGACGCTTCAGGTACAGCAATTGGCGCTGTTTTGTGTAATCAAAATATGAAACCGGTAGCTTTTGCAAGTAGACCTCTTAATAAAGCCGAAAGAAACTACCCCACTATTCAAAAAGAGTTACTTGCTATAGTGTGGGCAGTAAAATACTTTAGACCATATGTATACGGTAGATCTTTTACGATTATGACAGACCATAGACCTTTATTATATCTATTCTCGATGAAAGACCCCTCAAGTAGACTTCTTAAGTTTAGGTTAGCACTAGAAGAATACGACTTTAAAATTAAATATGTAAAAGGTAAGGATAATAGCGTAGCAGATGCTTTGTCTAGAATTAGCATAACATCGGACACTTTAAAACAAATGAACGAAGAGATATTGTTAGTCATGACTAGAGGCCAAAAGAGACGTTTAGAAAATAAATTACAGCAGGATGATACATCTAAAATTAGTAAACCTAATGAATCGTGGCCTGATCAACCACGAGTAGTTGAGGTACTAAAGATACCAAATGATTCAGTAGAAATGACTTTTATTAATAATGAGGAATTAAATAAATTGAAAAATAATGATAATGTATATGAAGAAAAAGAATGTTTTATTTATAGTCTACGTAGAAAAATATTATATATTAATCTTAACTTTAGGGCACAATTTACGCGAGCCGAATTTGTGACTAAGTTAGGAGAATTTTGTAAAACTAGAAAAATAAATGAACTATGCATAGTAGAGAATAATGAAATTGAAAATTTCATAAAAGAAATGTTAAAAGAAATAAAAGAACGTAAGGACTGGAGTGGTCCACGTATCTATGTTCTAAGAGGAGTTAAATGAATATATAATGAGGAAGAAAATACAAGAAAGGAAGAAAATACTACCCACCGCAGGTCATGCAGGTGTACGTAGAATGACCAATAATATTAAAAGAAAATTTTATTGGCCAGGCTTGGATAAAGACGTTAAAACATTTGTTAGCAAGTGCCAAAAATGTCAAAAAATGAAACATTGTAGGTATGTGAAGGCGCCCATGGACATAACTACAACGGCTTCACATGCTTTTGAAAAGATCTATCTTGACGTTGTTGGACCTTTGCAAAAGGACATTGAAGACAATTGCTACATTTTAACACTTCAATGTGAATTGACTAAGTTCGTAGAGGCCTATCCTTTAAAAAATAAGGACACGGTAAGTATAGCAAAAGCATTAGTTAATAATTTTATATTAAGGTTCGGGATACCAAAGACCATAGCTACGGATCGTGGGACAGAGTTTGTATCTACTGTAATGGAACAGGTTTGTAAAATTTTAAATATACAAAAATTGACTTCTACAGCTTATCACCACCAAACTATCGGTGCACTTGAAAATTCGCATAAAAATTTAGGTTCTTTCTTACGCATTCAGTGTGATGGTCAGAAAGACACCTGGAGTCAATGGTTATCTTTTTGGTGTTTTAGTTTTAATAATACTGTTCATACAGAAACCAAATACACACCATTCGAGCTAGTTTTTGGTAGACCTAGTGTAATACCTTGTAGAGTAAGTAAATATATTGAACCATTATATAACCCAGATAATTATGCTTTAGATCTTAGGTTTAAGTTACAAGTAGCGCAGCCAGATGCTCGTGAAAATTTAATTACAAAACTAAATTAATTACAAAACTAAAATAACAAACTCGTAAATGTAATTACGATAAATATACAAATAATGTATCTTATACGAATGGACAATTAATTTTAATTAAAAATGAAACGGCAAATAAGCTGGATATACAGTGGGTTGGACCATTTGTAGTTTTAGAAGATTTTGGAGTGAATGTAAAAATTTTGAAGTGTAATAAACCTTATATTATCCATAAAAATAGAACTAAACCATTTAATACTTAAATTCAATTATTATGTACATATTCCTAAAAAAAAAAATTGTATTAAAACATTTTTTTTTTTTCAATTCACCCCCCGAGGTGTAGTGTAATAAGTAGTATGTAAGTCAGATGGCGTATAAATATTAAGATCGTTGCCTTAATTAGTTAGTAATAAATCATCTTCTACCAAATGCACTCGTTTCAATAACATAAGTCCCCTCAGCCTCGTCCACTGTCATCAACCTCTTCATACACGCCCTCCGGGGGGTCCTCATGCGCCTTACGTGACCTTCCTTCAGTATCATCGATACTGTGTTTTCGAAGGTCAACCGAGGTCTTCCCCTGAGGTCATCACCTACCACTCACCTTTGCTTCATAAACCCTTTAGTGGTTAATTTTTGAAAAAATAAGTAGCCTATGTTAGACCCATGGTTATTTACTATTTTCATTCTAAATTTCATCCAAATCGGAAGGCTATAGATTAGCCGTGAAAGCGTGACAGACAAACACACAGACTTTCGCATTTATAATATAAGTATGGATAAGCGTAAGAGAATTTCGACGGCACCGCACAGGTTAGCGGTCAAAGCACTCGAACGGTTTGCAAAACCTTTTCTCGACGTGCTCAAACCACCTGAGCACGCCCTTCTTCATTCTCACACGGAGGACGGAGTTACAAACAGCACATATAACAAGCAGTAAAGCAAAAGGTAACTAACATCCTGTATAATGAGGTACAAGCTGTGCAGTTTCTCGCGCACGTCGGTGTACTCCGCGCGGGCGTCGTGCAGGCGGCGCTGGGCGTGCTCGCGCGACCACTCCGCGGAGTACGAGCTGATCTCCGCCTCCTTCTGCTGGAGGAGCCTCAGCAGCTCGTCACGATCTCTGTTCATTATTATTTTTTATTTAAACTCATTTTAATATTATGATTATAATAAAAAAAATAAAAGAATTTAATGCAAAAATATATAAAATATTAAAAAATATAAAAAAAAAAATGTTAAATTATTACAAAACAAAAAATGTAAGCAGTCGTGGCTTGTGACAAAGTGCACAAAGTGTAAGTGTAAGCAAAAGTGTACCTGGTTGTGGGTTCAAATTCCGCTTGGGGAATTGAAATATTTAATATTTCATTTTCTTCGCTCTGGTGTCGAGGCAAAGCACGGCGTCGAGTTACGTCACTTAACACAGGGATACAACGTGAAGCTAAAAATATAACTAAAGAAATATGGTATAAATAGTATTGTTACCTAGGATTTTCAATTGTTGGGCCATTTATTTTGCTCTTAAGACGTCTAATTCTGGTTTCTTGCTCTTCCACGCTCATCTCAATACTGCGTATACGTTCTTTGATTTCCTCGATTTTTCTTTTTTTATTGTTCACTGTCGACCTGCTATTGTTGAATTCTGCTTCTTTTTCTTCAATTTCCCTCTATAATATATATTAAATTTATCTTTAGGAAAACACACTGTATATAGTACACTTAGAGTACTAATATTAAGTACAGTAGAACCTCGATTACCCGGCCCTCAAATAAACGGATTTGCGATTATCCGGAACGGCTATTAACCAATTATATTAAACTAGCGACCCGCTCGCGGCTTCGTCGCTTGAACTATTTCGTTATATTGCAACCCTCTGGGGCGCATTTTTAATAAATAAAGTAGCTAGTATATATGTTTAATCATAGATTATCAACTATATCTATGCCAAAATTCATTAAAATTGGTCAAGCGGTTTAGATTTTTCATATAAACTTTCATTCCCTATTTCTACCCTTTAGAGGTTGATTTTTGATAAAATAAATAGCCTATGTTAGACCCAGTCACTTTTACTATTTTCATTCTAAATTTCATCCCAATCGGACCGGTAGATTAGGCGTGAAAGCATGACAGACAAACACACAGACTTTCGCATTTATAATATAAGCATGGATACCTACAAGTTGAATTTATGCAAGCATGAACGCCTCAAAAGTGACATTAAAGTACGCGCATTCTAACTTGAAAGGTCGGCCCTTAGCTAGAAATAGTACGTATTTATTGTTTTTAATAATTATGTACCTAGTACATATGCACAAAATCCGCCTTTTTCATCCGTTCGATTATCCGGATGCGTTACGACAACAATTCCGGTTATGCGAGTTAATCGGTTAATCGAGTTTTTATTGTAATGTATAAAACAGGAAAATATTCACTAAAATAAAAAAACCACATGCAAAAAACGACATACATAAATAACATTTAGACAGCGTCTGGTTGTAACCGCGTTGGTTGTGGGTTCGATTCCCACTCGGAGATTGATTATATAGACTAGGAACCGCCTCTTTGCTCTGCATGGCAGGAAGAGCTGAGCTAAGTACATATTTAATGTTACTACATGTTAAAAAACGTTTGAAAAGCAAACACCTAACACTAACATAACACTTTTTTTTTCTCTTTGTTTTTTTAGTCGCCACAGACTCGAGGTCCGTGTACTTTCCAGATTCTTTTTTCCTTTTACTGTTTGTGATTTTTCTTGAATTTATTATAGCGAGTGAGTATAACATAACACTTAACGTTGAATAGCCTAAGTCTATGGGCACTTTTTGACCTTTTAATTACCATTTATTCAAAAACTACAATTACAATTGTCACCAAAAAGCTTCACAGCACACAAGACACTGTGCTCGATTTACCTGCCAAAGTACAGAGGTCTACTACAAATAGCCCGGAAAGAGTTAAACCATAACGAAACACACTTTTGACCAGTAAGATTATTTTCATTTTCACAATTATTTTCATTTATCAATCGATTATATTTTATTTTGCCGCTTTGGTACCAAAGACAAAGTTTAAGTACGAAGTGTCTTAACACTAGGTTCCCTCTGTCTGTGTGCAGGATACAGCGTGAAGCTAAAAAAAATATACTGAAATAACTTTTACCTATATACTTTATTATAAGGTTTATACCTTATTCTTAGTCTATCTATATACTACTTATGTAGTATGTAGATAGATCAGGCGCTTATCTAAGATATGCTTTCTGCCTCTTGTAGCCAATACGAAATTGTTGCTACATAATACGTAAATGTATTTGAAATTTTATGTGTAAGTCCAGTATGCAATTTTTTTAATATATCACAGATTTTTTTACTTTTAAGTGAACATTCATATGGGGGATATTATATATATACTTTCTAAACGATCGGCACTTACCTCAATTTTTTCTATGTTTTCACTAGTAATTTGAAGTTGAGTGTTAATGTCCGCTAGCTGCCGACTCATATTCTCGATCTCGGCTGACGTCTCGCGCTGTTCCACATCGACCGCGTCCCGCTCCTCCGTTTTTGATTTTATTGTTTCTTCGGATATGGCCAACTCCGTTTGCTGAAATTACGATTAATTTTGGTGAAACGTTCGAAAAGCGCGATCCAGAACAAGTCGCCGCGGAGAACGCATAGGTAGAAGCATTTCCCCCGACCTCCGTCGACGACGTAAACGACATTATTAAGGGTCTAAAACCCAAGAAAGCACCAGGAAACGATTGTATTTCAAACAAAATCCTGAAGAGCTTCCCGATCCACTTAGTAACGCTCTTAGTAACCATTTTCAAAACATCCTTCAAGAGGTCACTTCCGAATAGGAAAGAAGCTATCGTCATTTGGCATCCATAATCGGGTAAAATGCGCGCGTCACCCGTCAGTTACCGTGCCATCAGCCTCCTTACCGCTATGGGTAAAATCTATGAGCGTATACTAACGCGTCTTACTACTTACTACATCTTAACGCGTCTTGAGGCCAGCGTAGAGGCCAAAAATCTCATCCCGCCCGAACAGTTTGGCTTTAGAGCCCAGCATTCTCCAACTTACATAGGGTTCACCGCCTTACGGAACACCTGCTATCCAGAGCAAAATCAGTGCCGTCAGCGGCGATCCTCTTAGATATCGCGAAAGCCTTCTACAAAGTCTGGCACAACGGCCTTCTTGTCAAACTACTCAACGCGCAATTACCCGATAGGTTAGTTTACGTCCTAAGAGACTTCCTCTCGAACTGCTCCTTCTGCTACCGGGTCAAAGAAACCCTTTGATCTAGTCACCCCGTTAGAGCCGGAGTCCCGCAAGGCTCCCTCCTTTCTCTGCTTCTGTTCCTTCGTTCAGCTTCCTTTCGTTGCTGGTGTACAACCTGTACACCCATGACGTGCCTCACACTAGTGGGACCCAACTCGCCCTCTATGCTGACGTTACCGCAGTATACACTTCTGGCAGAGTGTCAGTAAACATAGCTTACAAACATGGCCAGGAAAGCCATGGAGCCATATCGGCATATGGCTCACTAAATAGAGGTTAACCCCGAAAAAAGCACAGAGTATACACGGATACATAAAAACAAAAGTGGCCTTCGTTATAGCCGTCTTTACCCACTAATTTGCGCCAAAAGCAAAATAACCCTCCGTAATTTGAGCATTCGTATAAACAATGCTTCAGGTTATGAAAATATAACGACCATCCGTCTTAAGTCTTAATACTGACAGTCTAGTATGACCAATTACATTTATATGTAACTTACCATTTCAGCAGGGCAACTACCGGCCGATCTCTATTTTGCCTGTTATATTCAAAATACTTGAACACATCCTTAATGACCGCCTAAAAAAGTACTTAGAACAATACAAGTTACTTTCTTCCATTCAATTTGGTTTCAGGGAGATTTTGTCAACGGTCCGATACCGCCCCGGGCACCGGCGCCCTTAGTCTGGCCTAGCTCGGACTGAGCGAAGCAAAGTCCCTCACTTAATTTTTTTTTATATTTGAAAAGAGCAATTGCCGAGTTTCTGGCCGGCTCTTCTCAGCAGAACTGCCTTCCGAGTCGGTGGTAGCGCCATGTACATTCGACGATTCAAAAGTGCTCATAATAGTCTATTTGAATAAAGATATTTTGATTTTTTGAACTCGTCGTTGTCGTTTGACGGGTTCCTCACAAGCCGAAGATTCCGAGCCGAGGTCAGAGCTCGTGCGGCTCGTCCTCCCCCGAAGCGCGGTGACGCCGTCGAGGTCACCCTTGCCGATAGCGTACTACACATTTGAAAAGAAAAAGAAGAAACGCGCAGTCAGGTAGCGACGTCGTCACTCACCAGCTGGTCGAGCTGCGGCTCGCGGTGGCGCGCCAGCGCGTCCTCGCAGCGCCGCGCCGCCGCCCGCCGCCGCTCCAGCGCCGCGCCCAGCTCGCGCTGCGCCGCCGCCGCCGCCTCGCGCCGCGCGCCCCGCCTCCGCCAGCGCGCCGGCCGCCGCGTCGCGCGCGTCCCCGGCGGCGCGCGCGTCCGCGTCGGCGGCGGCGGCGCGCGCCCGCAGCTCGCGCAGCGCGTGCTCGGCGCTAGCGTGCAGCAGGTGCGGCGGGGCGCGCGCGCCGCCGTAGCAGCGGTAGCGCGGCGCGGGCGTGTACTCGGCGCAGTCGGCGGTGAGCACGCGGCGGCAGTGCGGCGGCGGCGCGGCGCGGCACAGGCGCATGGCGTGCTCGTCGTCGCGCACGAGCAGCACGCCCTCGAGCGCGAGCTCGTCCACCAGGTAGTTGTGCACGACGGGGTCGGCGCCGCGCACGCGCAGCGCCCGCAGCGCGCACAGCGCGTGCGGCGCGGCGGCCTCGCGCGCGCGCGTGTCGTGCGCCCGCGGGACGAACTCGGAGCACGACACGCTCGGTCGCCCCTCGTGCGAGTTCGCGTACACCTGCGGACGACCCCGACCTCCGTTACGATACAAATTGGATGAAAAAAATTAAGCAATCCTGATAAAACACGGCCAGCGGAAGGACGTACCTCTTCAATTAGAGCGAAAAGTTTGTTGCAATCCTCAGAGTTGTCGACGCAGTAGCTTTTCATAGAGGAGCCCAGTATCTGTTCCAGTACACTGCTCCACGTCTCGTCCTCGACCGTCAAATAGGAGCCTACGGAGACATCGAAATTATCGGTGGATTCTTTGACGCTCGGTCAAACTGTTAAAACTTAACCGTTACATCTCTTTACTAAATCTCAAGTTTTTTTTGTATAATAAGCAGTAAACGACTCAAAAACTATGTGTAGAAGTGTGCAATAATAACAATTTATGAAAATTACAAAGTATCAATAAAGTTAAAGTGATAAATTAAAACTGTTAAATAAAAATCAGGTAACGAGTTCGTGACGGTGCATTGCGGTTTACGCGGTTCCGTTTGCGGCGCAAAGGGTATGTTCGCTTCAAGCAGCGCTTCTGTGCATCATCATCATCATCATCATAACTACTCACAACGTCCTCCTACAAAGAATAAAAGAACGGTACCGCCACTTCTCATCACTTTACTCTGAGAGACATTAAGCTGTTTATTTTATATATTTCATATTCTTCTTTTTTTCTTCTCCAACAAAATGAAGTGCTATGATTGTTTAAAAATTACAAACGACTTAAATAAAATTAAATGTTCATTAGCCTTATGCGAAAAATATTTTTGCTCCTTATGTATAAATATATCCCGATTTACTAGTGAAAAAAAAGCAATTGGAAATGCCCTGATTGTTGTGCCTCGCAGAAGAGAGGAGGAGATAATAGTTCTACGCCTATTAGACCCGCGGACGATAATATTACCCAACGGAAGAAGGCCGACGTACTATGCGCAGCCTCTGCAACAAGTTCAGAGGTAAAAGAGCTAACTAGTGAAGTTCGATTACTAACTCAAGAGATATATTCTCAGACAACTCGAGAACGCCATAACGTCTCTCTGCAGTTGCGAAAAACGATTAGACGAGCTTAGTTCCGCGATAGTTAGTAATGAAAGCCGTCTAAAACAGTTGGAGGATCGTAAACAGCAATCGGATATGTTAAAAAGCACTATTAAAGAGCTACAGCAGGAAATAAACATACAAAATCAAAATTACTTGCGGAATGAACTTGAATTGTCTGGCATACCTGAGACAAATAACGAAAATCCTCACCATATAGCATATATCTTAACAATTCGAATAGTAGGTGTGGAGCTGGATGACCGTGACATCGACTGGGTGACCCGCGTGGGCCCACGTAGTAAATCTGCTACAGACACAAATGGACGAAAAAAACACACTAGGCCAATAGTTGTGTGATTCTTACGCAGGGCCAAACGAGATGAAATAATCAGAGCAGCAAAAATAAGACGAAACATTATGAGTGCAGACTTTGATGTACCTGGTGAATCTCAAAAAATATTTTATAATTAACGATTGAAGAAAACTAACTGTGAACTTTTTCGTGAAGCTCGTAAAACAAACCAAAGAAAGAGGATACTTGCACTGTTGTTTGTAGAAAGAGGATACTTGCACTGAGTTATTCATTTATAATAAGAAGCCCATGCTTGTGATATCAAGCATTGCTCCGTTAAACAAGCCAAAACTAAAATCTCCTCCTGGCTTGTATCCTTAAGTTACGATGTTACTGAAAATCTTATTTTACACACACATTAGTATTTATTTTACATGTAATTCATTTCAACTGCTTTTATTACTTTATAGATTTTTTTTAATATCTCTTATATTTTTTTGTCATAGTTAACTTTTATGTTTTGTAACATTTTATTTATTAGTAAACCGAGTGTAGCTCTAAACTTTTTATTAGTAAACCGGCACCCACGATACGGGAACACCTAGTGTGGGGCCATCGGATGTTTCCAAATTTGTAAAAATGTTTTTGTTAACAAATATATATTTTCTTTCTTAAATTTGTAAACATAGGAGGAGGCCGCACGCACCTATGGGTCCGCGCGGTGGCTGGCGGAACCCCCCGGCGGCGGCGAGCGCCCGCACGCGCGCCGCCAGCCGCGCCGCGCACTCCCCGTACGCCGCCAGCGACCCGCTCTCGCGCTGCAGCGCCTCCGCCTCGCGCCGCAGGCTATCTGCCGGGCACAAGCGTCGAAACTATGAAACGGCCCATTTATTTTTGGCGCGACTCAAGCGACGCTCAGAGTACCGACCGTGCAGTCGCCGCCGCTCGCGCAGGTGGTCGTCGGCGCGGCGGTGCGCGTCGCGCGCGTGCTCGAGCGCGAGGTGCGCGCGCTGCAGGTGGTCGTCGGCGGTGCGGCGCCGCGCGTCCGTTTCGGCCTCGGCCGCGCGCGCCGCCGCCGCCGAGGCCGCCAGCGCCGCGCCGCGCCCCGCCCCGCCGCCCTCCGCTCCGTCCGACCTGCGACAACACCACGTGGCACTGAAAACGCGACCGCTCGTGTGTTCGATTCCTTCCTACTCGAGGAATTGAAATATTTCATTTTCTACGTCGAGTTCCGCCGCACGACATGTAATGCGTTCGGAATTAGGCGCTTTGTGGCACGATCATTTTTGTTAGACAGTAGGTACGATCGTATGTAGATGTCGCGAAGAAACTTGAACAGTTTGTGTGAGTGAAGAGGAGCAGAAGATTTAAATACTATAGAATAGAGAAGACGAGTGTTAGTATTCCTACGAATTTGAATAGGGACCCACTTAAAGACATTAGAAAACTCAGAATCAAGTTGGCCGATATCTGTACGTTACCACAGATATCTTATCAATGACCGTGGAATACAGAAATACTGATTTTCTCAATTGTGTTTTCGAGTACATACCATAAATATACGTTTCTACTTTGTGTATTTATCATTGGGGCCTTACTTAAAAAGTCCCTAAATAAAAACAGATTAAAAAAGAATCATTGGGGCCAGTCGTGGAGCATTGGCACAAAGTATGACTGTAAAACGACTGGTTGTGGGTTCGATTCCCACTCGAGGATTAGAAATATTTAATATTACTATTTTCTCGCTCTGGCGTCGAGGCAAAGCGCGGCATTATATTCCGCCACTTAACACGCAATGCCCCCGAATCGGCAGAAAGTGGGGAACGAAGTGTCTAAACACTAGGTTTCCTCTGCCTACCGTGCTGTGTGCTAAAATACTTTGATTTCAAAATGTGTAAAATCGTAAAAGCAAAGGATCTTATTAAATAACTGTACTCACGTAATCTCCTGTATTTGTCTCTGAAACTCCTCCACTTTTCTCATCTCCCTCTCAATTATGTTCGTTATGTTACACTTTTTATTACTTGCATTGGCAAGATCTAATTTTAATTTAGTTAACGTATCTTGAAGCTTCGTACGTTCACTCTTCAATTTCTCTTTATTTTCCATTTCTTTTGCTTTATTGTTTTTCATATTTCTGTAATGTTCATATATATATTAATATATAGCACGCTCTATCCCACACACACAGCAGGGTTGGCAGAGGGAACCTAGTGTTAAAACACTGGGTTCCCCACTTTCCGCCGAATTCGGAGGCATTGCGTGTTAAGTGGCGGAACTTAACGCCGCGCTTTACCTCGATACCAGATCAAAGAAAATGGAAATAATAAATACTTCCACTCCTCGAGTGGGGATCGAACCCACAACCAGTCGTTCTACATTCACACGCTTGTGCCACTGCGTCACGACTGGCGCCAAACAAACAAACAAACGGCAGACAAAATATTGTTAATAAAGCTGATTCACACTTTTCTCCTGATAACAGAGTTAAGTCAGAGGGAAACAAGTAAACACTCGCCAATCTGCACTTTCCTCAAGTACGCACTCGTAATCAAGTTATTGCGAGACATGAAAATTTAAATATAATGATTTCTCCCTAGTGGATATCTCACGCCCAATAGCGTCTATAATGAGACTGTGCCACTAGAGCGATTGTCTCTTAATACTAGTTCTCTACTCTGACTTCTCTGACTTACAATAAGCGTAACGCTTTACGTTACGCTTATTTTATATCCACTTTTCTTACATAACTAGCTTAGCTTAAATAGCTTAACCTTAAATGCGAAGAACATACATTGTATAAAAGTGTATATTAGAAAAAAAATAGTAATATAATAAACGTAGCACTCTCTCTCTCTATCATCTCCCTCTCAACTTTCGTTCGCCTCACCCCATCACAGTTTTCGTAACGCTCTCGTCACGTAATCACCAGCTTACTCCCCAAGTCAAGCATGCTTAGAGAAATTTTAATTAAAAAAAACATACGTAATTGCATCCTCATTAGTCGGATCATTAGTAAGCCGAGCGAGGTCCTCCTGGTGTTTGTGTAGTTCAGCGTCTAGCAATTGGCATTTCCTTTTTTCTTCTTCAAGTATACGAGTTTTCTCCGCAACTTCACTCCATTGTAATTCCACTTCCAAATCCTTTTTTTCGTTCCTATTCTTGTCTCGTGATTCAAAATTTTCCATTACTTGTTTCCATTTTTTGAATTCTTTTTCTAATTCATCACATTCCTGAAACAGTAGCATAGTTGTAATTAAGGAAAAAAATATATTTTTTATTCATCACATTTTTTTTCACAACATGTTTTTTTCTCAGAAAGATCCTAGAGTCAAGAGGCTCTCTACTTCTAACCAGTCGTGGCCCAGTGGCACAAGAGTGTGACTGTAAACGACTGGTTGTGGGTTCGATTCCCACTCGAGGAGTGGTAATTATATTTCCATTTTCTTCGCTCTGGTGTCGAGGTAAAGCGCGGCGTTAAGTTCCGCCACTTAACACGCAAGCCTCCGAATTCGGCGGAAAGTGGGGAACGGAGTGTCTTAACACTAGGTTCCCTCTGCCTACTCTGCTGTGTGCGGGATATAGCGTGAAGCTACTTCTAACCCTTATGCTTTATTTTGTTCACCAGTGGAGAAATGAGAAATATTTGAACTATTTTCATCCACTGATTGGGAATCAACCTAATGTACGATAATACAATTGATTGGTTATCGCATTACTGTTACTGTATAACTTCCCAACGATGGCCTACAGTACATTTTCCATTTTGTTAATTTTTTATTGAATACTCTTTATAAGTGTTGTTTGATATTACTCTCATCCAAGGTACTTTTCTAAAGTATCTGACACTGACAGCTTTTATTTAGACTCATTGCGGAGCATTCATATAGGTTCATCAAATATTGCACTAACTAAAATATGTTATTTTTAACATTTTCTAAGTTTATTTCCCTTACAGGAATTGACAGCAATTTTTAGAAAACATCTGCTGTAGATAGAAAAGATACACAATGCTTTTAATATTAGTAAATATAAATTATTAACCTTTTTTTTATCTTCCCAAATTTTATTTGCCACGTCACATTTGTCAAGGGCAGTCTCATATTTTTCTTCTGTTTGATCAAGATTAGTTGCCCGATTAAAAAAGTCAAATTTCTCCGTGGTTTTTTTACTATCCATAAATTGTTTACAAAGTTTTTGTGGTAGAACTGACATTGGATTGTTTATTTGTATATTGTGTGACAGCAAAATGGCTTCTAATGTTGCATGTGTTGTTGCTTTTACTTCATCTATATAAGAAATAGTCTAATATTAACAAAGATTTAGAAATTAAGTTAAGTTTCTCATGCTACGCGTACAAGAATCACTACAATATAAAAGAAGTTTATTAGGCATGCAAAGTTAAAATATTCTAATGGTTAAGCATTTACAACTCAAATAGTATGTATAGATTTACATGTTTAAGTTTAGTTTAGTTTTTAAATAATGTCACTTCAAAGCATGCAAGTTGAACACAAACTCTATTGCAAAGTCTTTGATACCTTTTTTAATTTGTTCTTTATTTACATGTTCTTTAAACATTTTTTACAAAAACCTCTACAAAGACTACTAAATATTTACTAAAAAGTTGTTGTTATTGTGTTGAATTACAGTTGTTACAACTGTAACTTTTTATGTACCTACCTTTATCTGATTTTATTTTATAAGTAGAAGTGCCAGTAGGAAGAATTTCTCTTGCAACTGTAATATGATGTCCATATTCAGTGGGCTTGTATGCATTTGGACCACTATTTCTTAATTTAATTTCAATAGAAGCAAATCCAGCCCCAGTAAGCACATAGTCTAAAAGGAAAAGAGAATAAGTCATAAAGGGAAGCACCGTGGCATAATCGTAAAATAACTTAATATATACGTTTTGTTTATCTCTAACTCCTGTAATTCTACCAAACAAAAGCTTATGTAATTACCTTTTATATTAGCATATCTGTGCGTATTTGATGCTTTGCCGCCAAGTCCCAATATCACAGCATCAAGAATACTACTTTTGCCGCTACCATTGTGACCAACAATAAATTTAATGCTTTTTTCAAAATTCACTTTCAGGCGCTTATGACAGAGGAAATTCTTAACTTCAAGGCTTATTATAGTGCCATCGCGTAATTCCATGGTTTTACATTTAAGAGTGGCGTACAACTCTCTTATCTTATTATATTATCAATTATCAAGTACTCAGTTCAGTTTTTTAATTAGAAAGTCATGTTATGATATAAGGAGATAAAGATTCTAAGGTAAAAAAGAGATACAGTCACCCTATTTCAACTAAAATTTGGATTGGATTTCAAGTTAAAAAAGATACAATAACAATACAGCGACCTTCACCACAACTCCACATCTATAAATTTAGCAGCTTATAAGTTTCAAATTTGACGTTAAAAGTTAAACTTTGAAGTTGGAGTGAGGTAATAGGGATGTCAATTAATTTTTATACTTTGACTTACTCTTATCGATAGTTGTTTGATGCTAAAAGAATCGATTATATATTTTACTTATAGTATTGAGTATTATAGTGTTTGTAGTATTAAGGTCGTAAGGCGTCTCCACTGACAGCAACTTTTGTGTTTCCAACTGTTGGGAACTTCACAAAAAAATCACAAAGTTTTGTTTCAATGAATAAATACAATTTTCTCTGAAAAAATGTACTGTATTTTTTTTATTTTACTATGTATATCAAGTTCGTGTGTGTAGTAGTGTGGCTAATTACTTTTCACTACATCTTTTTTGTTAATCTCATAATATTCGTGATATTTGTAATCAGTCCTTATAATACTTTTTGTGCAAAATATAAATCAATTAACTTGTTGATTAATTCATTTGTCGATGAGACGGATATGATTCTATTTATCGATAATGTTCCCAACTGAAAGTGTCCGCTAAGGAACTCCTCGATGTTGGCAACTGGCACGTTCCTTTGATGTTTACCGCCATAAATGGAAATCCTGTTCCAACTTTTGCTTATAAATTTTGTTGCCATCACAAGGTAATTACTAAAACTTTTATTACCAACACGTGTTGTTAACAGAAATGTTAGCAATTTTTGCTCGGCGGAGACCCACCATAACGCTGGTCACACATAAAACAATAAAAATAAAATTTCTATAAATACATGAAGAACAGAATAGGATTGGAATTTATTTATAGTGTATCATAATATTAAATAATTTAGAAATTATTATTTTTCTACATTATATGTATCTTATTTAACATAATTAATTAAAATACAAATAATAGAAAACAGAATGTGTATGCCATCACCGTTGATTCGCACGTTAAATTAGACAGATCTGTCAATTTTCACAACACATTGTTACATTGAGCTTAAGATCACAATGATTCTAAAAGAATTTTATTTCAAAATAAATATATAAATAAGTTACTTAAATGTGTATTTTGAACCGTGATTTCTTACATTATATTATCTATTCTTATCAAATATCCTAGTTTTTTAAACTGTGACTTCATACACAGATAATAAATGATTAATAAGCTGTAATCATACGTAAACGCCATATTTATTTTAACAGGAATTTCGAAGTTATTGTGGTGTCGTTATTTTAGCGTTTTATGTAGGTATATATTTTGATTTAGGTAATCTTGTCTTTATACTAAGTAAAGATTTAGCATATGTTTTTATTACATATTGTATTCTATATTTTTAGGTAGTAAACAATATTATTTTATCTCTAACAATTGTTTATTTGTGATTTTTGTATAGTTGAACATGTGTTTGTTTAACTAATTATGTATCGTAAATAATTAACTCAATTTTTCATAATATTCATAACTGTTAATAAAACTTTATTGTAATCTTTTTATAATAGAAAATTTTGACGGTAAATGTCAATTTTTCTAGCATAATTAGTCAAAAATGAACTTGCTTACCAGTATACAGTAACTGACAAAACAATAATTGTGTATTGCAGGCAATTAAAATGAGTGATTCTCCAGATCAAAATGAGCCACCAAAAGATGTAGGTATCTTTTTATGATATATTTAATAAGTTATTGTTTATTAAGAAACAATTATTATATTACATTTTTATGTTTTAGCCTAAAGAACTGGAAAAATTGGAAGAAGCAAAGTTAAAAGCTAAGTTTCCCAATGCAGTTCTTGGCAGGGGACCAGCAGGCCATTCAGCCTTTCTTCAGAAAAGATTGGCTAAAGGCGTATGTATATATTTAATTGGTTTACTGATACTTTAAATTTAATATTATATCTTACAAATAGTGCATTAGGTAGGAAGTCATAAAATATTGTGTTTTGAAGGTATATAGCATAATAAGCACTTGTGGCATACTATTATTATTCAATTTGCATTATGAAGCATAAGCATATGCAATAGTTAACATGTCCATTTAAAATAATTTTAATAAAAATAATTTTAGTCACCATTTAGGCCAAATATGTCTGTACTATTTTAAAAGCTTTGAAATGTAGGATTGCTGGATTATTTGTACCAGCTGTTATACACAATGGAATACCATGCAAATATGCAAACCTGTGAAACCAATACTGTGAGGCAGGCGTGTACAACCTGTTTAATAATTTTTTAAGGGCCTTTAAACCTTTATTTATATTACAGATTTTCCCCTGCTTTTTATATACTATTAAGTAGTGTGATTTGACCCACAGTAAAACTTTATTAATTAGATAGGTCTATAGCTAAAAGAGATAGTTCACTACTGTAAGATATTTTGTTGTGTATTTTGATCAAACTAGGCAAACTACTGCTACCATCTTGGCACATATTAACCATATCAACAAAAAATAAAATTTTAATGACAGTGAAGTCTTTGCAACAAATACATATGTACCAAAATTATGCTAGACAACTCTCTAATACTACTAATTTTTTTCTTATTCATGCCCAATATATCTGAAGACCAACTTAACATATTTCTTTTTTGTAGTTAAAATATATTATTTTAAGATATTTGAGTGAATTATTTATATATCCACATATGTTAAGACTATATTTTTGGATCAATATAATGTGATCTACAAATAAATTCATAATAATAGTTATTTTTGGTGTCCTACATTTGAAATGCAGATATACAATGTGGAGCAAAGAATATCACTTTCCCCCACACAGCAGGATAGTCAAAGAATGTGTGTAAAAAAAAGTGTCTAGACATAATTTTTTTAGTTTTTTCAGTTTTTTCAGATTTTTTTAGTTACATTGAGGAATTATGTGTCAAATGGCTGAGTGAGTATGAGTTCATTGCTGCTATATTTTTAATGTGTACATTAGAAATGTGACCACATTGGGTAGTAAGAACACTTGGATAGTTTCCGAGATAAGTGAACTATGTTTAAAAATTATATATTTTCCTAAATAGTCACACTTTGTGTACCTTCGCCACAACTAGTGTGGCGCAGGGACACAATGTGTGACTATAATTGCAACTGATTGTGGGTTTGATTCCCACTCAAAGATTGCGAATATTTAATATTTCTATTTTTTTTCGCTCTGGTGTCGAAGCAAATCGCTGCATTGTCTTCCACCACTTAACACGCAATGCCTTAAGAATTCGGCGGAAAATAGGGAACGCAGTGTCTTAACACTAGGTCCCATTTGCCATACCCCACCGTATGTGGAGAACAGCGTGAAGCTAGAACTAAACTGTTCAAAAATCATATTTGCAGCAAAAATTCTTCGACTCTGGCGACTATCAGATGGCGAAGCAGCGGCCGGGCAACCTGGCGGCGCCGTTCAAAACGCCCGCCGCGCCCGCCGGCGCCAAGCTGCCCACCGGCGACGCCATCCCCACGCCCGACACCGTGCCGCTGCGCAAGACCTCCATCATACAGCCCAAGTTCCAGCCCTCCTAGCCTCCCTCTGCCCTCTCCCTCCCCACCCCCTCCCCTCCGAGACCCCCCGTGTAAATATCATGCCCGCACACACATTCACCCATTCCGGCTAAGCGCTTGCTTGATTCATGAAATCACGCCTCGACATGTTAAATTGTACTGAATTATCACTGTTATTGTATGTATAAAATATTAGGTAATTACGATTAAAATTGTATGTATAATGTATGAGAGGTAGCGTTTTGCGTGTTGAATTCGAATGCTTTTAGTTCCTTCAGTGCTGTGCCCCGCTTACTTGTAAACAAGTCACGGTGTCATCCTCGGCCTATCTCGCCAGCCGGCTGCCACCCTAATGTATTTTAAAAATGTAGCAAAGGATGAATATTTTTGTATGTAAAAAGTTCCATTATCAATTTGTACTGATTGATTTGTTTATTAGGAAAAGTAGGCGAAGGTTATAAGCATACAGCTATTTTTTCATTTAATATCATTTAATAATTTAGTTTAGGTCATTAGCATTGATGTAATAGTTAGCTATCTGTCAATATTAACCAATTTTAAAACAATATAGACTCACATAATGGTTACGATATGAGAGAAATCTTCCCATCACGATTTTTGAGCGCAGTTAATTATAGAATGTAATTAGTGAATCAATATAGTGGGTTTTCAAGATATCCGAAACGTGTTGCGCATTCATAATATTGCTTTACTAATCTCGATTTATGTCATAATATATAAAAATGTGTACATCTGATTAAGATTACAGTGGAGACTCGATTAACCTTTATTTTTTTAATATTTAACTTTAAGTAGTAATGAACTGGAAAAAACATTTTAAATTAAACAGATTAAAATAAATCATTAAATTTTTCGTATGTTTCTTTATTTTCTTTCGATTTGGTGCAATGGTAATCTAAAATACAGAACTTGGTATACGAGATTTGGATAAATCAAGCCTCTACTGTATGCCATTTAACCCGTAATTACTCGCGTAAGATGCATTTACGCCCCTCATATGTGTTTTTATTTATTTTCTTGTAATCTGAAACAACTGATAATCCAATGTCTAGGGTTGTCAACATTGTCTCGTAAGAATAAAGTGTGTTAAAAAAATCTAAAATTATTAAATATGTTTCAAAAATGTAATATTTTATGGGAATAGTAATAAACTGTCATATATTTTACTTATTCATTTTTTCTTTTTATAAAGACTACAATATTTTTGCATGTCTTACACTTTTAACAATTTAATAAACTTTTAACGTGTTAAAAATTGTGAAAGTTATTTTATTTTTTGTATTGCACATTATAAACATTGTACAAAAGGATAGTAGTTTCAACAGTATATATTTATAATATGGTTAGCATCCCTACTTTCTAAGGGAAGAATAATATTAAAAAATACAAAAATATAACAAATTTTAAACGTCAGTAATTAAGGGTTAAAAGTGATTGTTGTCGTTATAGCTATGTGAGTTTTTCCGCACGTTCTTGTTTCACGTACAAACCACGAGTTATTCGACACGAGTGATAATGGAATGGAAATGTTAAGGTTTAGCATTATTTAATTATAATAAATCTTGGTAATAAAATTAGAAGGAGTTTCATTTTTGTTATTTATTTATTGTGTGAATTCCCCAACGTCTGCTTATGCCCCACACCTGCTTATGTCAGCTTAAATGATAGCTGATAAGCAACGTCGCAGTAAAGTATTATTAAGTTGAGAAAGTTTTTGCTTATTAAGGAAAAAATATAAAATAAAAATAAATAGCACACAGCAGGGTAGGCAGAGGGAACCTAGTGTTAAGACACTCCGTTCTCCACTTTCCGCCGCATTCGGAGGCATTGCGTGTTAAGTGGCGGAACTTACCGCCGCGCTTTACCTCGACACCAGAGCGAAGAAAATGGAAATATTAAATATTTTCACTCCTCGAGTGGGAATCGAACCCACAACCAGCCGTTTACAGTCACACGCTTGTGCCACTGGGCCACGACTGGCCAATGGAAAAAATATTCCTGGAAATAAAGTCAAATTCAATGTACAACAAGTAAAAATAATATATTTTGCTATAATTTTAGAAGCACCTTACTGACAGGACAAGTAAGAGTGCTCCACGCGAGAAGAATTGACATTTCATTTCATGCGTTGCGTTTCATTTCTAACAGTTATGCTAAGATTTGAGGAGCCCTGACCCAATATTTTTAAGTTTTTGAGTATGACTGCATAAGCCTCCAAAATTCATATCCAATCGCTTAATGTTCATTGTGAGATATCCAAGTTATTTACGTCGACGTTCGTTACGTCTTCTTAAAACTCATTCGTTTGCTTAGTGGTCGAATCTTTGTCTCTGGGAAAAAGACAGTCCATCCGAAATCGAGACCTTGCGTGAGTTACGGAACTTAACGCTGCGCTTACCCTTAGGTTCTAAAGTAACGAAATGAAGCTAATTAAAACCGAGTAGGAATCAAACCCACAACCGATCGCAATTACAAGCAGGCGCTGCCCCACTACGCCTTAATGGGAATGTAAATGGATTTGTCTCTGTCCATATACAGCCGTATAAAGGGAAACGAATAAAAAACTGAGTAACAAACATCTTTCTATTAATAAAATCTTACATATAATTTATTACAAAATTATATACTAATGTTATTTACAAGCCATCTTGGAATTTGTACCGCACTACAGGTCGTTGAACCTAACCATACGTTAACTACTATACAATATGTTACTTCTAATATAAAAGAAGAATACTCCATTGTCTTTAAATTTTTGTTTTTAATATATACTATTAGTTGTAAGTCGTATGTTAGAGGAAAATAATAAAAATTAAAATGTAAGGCGATATACAATTTTCTGCGATGCGAAGGTAACAGGATTTAATAGAAACATAAAATGGCACATAAGTTTAAATATTATAATGTATTAAAATTCCATATAAATAATAAAAACATGAATCCAGGCGCAGTGGATCAGCGCCTGAATATAAACGCTATTGGTCGTGTGTTCGATTTAAGGGAGATTTTAAAATTATTTTCGATATTTCGCTAGTATTTAGCAAAATTTAGTATTTACCTAGGGAAAAGCAAGTAAGAAATCGAGAGATTGCTGTTGAGTTGTGGAACTCATCACCGCTCTTTGTCTTAGGTACCAGAGTGGACAAACGTTTTTTTTTTATAGCTTCACGCTGTATCCCGCACACATTCGGGTAGGCAGAGGGAACCTAGTGTTAAGATATTCCGTTCCCCACTTTCCGCCGCTTTCGTGGGCATCGCGTGTTAAGTGGCGGAACTTAACGCCGCGCTTTGCCTCGATACCAGAGCGAAGAAAATGGAAATATTAAATATTTCCACTCCTCGAGTGGGAACCGAACCCACAACCATCTGTTTACAGTCACACGGTTGTGCCACTGCGCCACGACTGACCCCATAATAATTTAAATATAAACAATCCCCGAACGGGAATCGAACTAGTGGCTAATTGTGTAAATACAATCAGACGCTGCTCACTGCACCACGATGGCTAAAGGTCATTAACACTCCCGTAGATAACATTTAATATTTATAAGGAATTTCAATGTAAGTTAAATCATATTTTAATGATAAAAATGGCGAGATTCAGCGTTTATTACGTGTGTCATGATTTGAGTGCTTTTCCTCTTCTTTTGTGCGCCTTAAATTTGGTTGCTTTCTGTGAAAATAAAAAGAGACAAATATATTATTATATAATAGTATGATAATATACATATCGCTATTAAAGTGACATGAATTTTATTGTATCTGTTAATTTTACCGTTACGCACAAAAATGTTTTATTGTGGTTTAAGCCAAAACTTAAATAATATGTGCATATTAGTGGTATCTTAAACAAGAAGTGGGATTCGGATGAACTGTACGTCCGTTTGATAAATAATGAACTTATCGAATTGAAGTAGTAGAGCATATTTTTTTAAAGCTTCACATTATATCCCACAAACAGTAGGGTAGGCAGAGGGAACTTAGTGTTAAGACACTCTGTTCTCCATTTTCCGCCGACTTCTGTAGGCATTGCGTGTCAAGTGGCGGAATTTAACGCCGCACTATGCCTCGACTCTAAAGCGAAGAAAAAAGAAATATTAGTTATTTTTAGTCGTCGTGGCGTACCGGGGCTCCAGTGCACGTAGTCGGGCGTGGCGGCGGCCTGGTACTCGCGCACGAGCTCGTGCACGACCGCGCGCGACGCGTCGAACTCCTCCAGCGACTCGCGGAACATCGGCTCCTTGCGGAACACCTCCAGGAACGCCTCGCGCTTGCGCAGCTTGTCGTACTGCTGCAGGCAGCGGTCGAACAGCTGCAACACATACACACACACACATAGTGACCACCACGGCCGGAGACACCGTTATAAGTGTGTGTTCGGAGTCGACACATTATTGCAGAGGATACATGTGTGTACAGACACCTCCATCCCCAAGGCCGGCAACGCATCTACAACTCTAACGTTGTGGATGTCCATGGGCGAAGGTAACCATTTACCATCAGATGGTCCTTCGGATCGTTTGCCCCCTTTATCAAATAAAAAAAAAAAAAAAAAAGAGGAGTGAAGATATTTTAATTGTTTTATTGTATTATATTTTGTTTATAATTCATTTCTAAACTCCGGTAAGACTAAACTTAGTTTTGAATTCTACTACTTAACGTGCAATTTCCTAAATTCGGGAACGACGTGGAGAAGGGCCGCTAGTGTGTCTCTGCCTAGTCTGCTATGAGGCATAACGTGGGACTAAGAAGTTGGATAGGATTCGAGCCCATTAAATCATACTTAAGCGCTCTAAACAATTAGGCTTCATATTATCATTAACCTAGGGCTTTTTATAAATTTTAAAATTAATCATCATCGTGGCATAGTGAGAGATGCGTTCGACTGCAAATACGTGGGTATTTGCAGCCTTCCCCTTGTATTTTTAAAGTATTTTCATTTACTGCTCTATTATATAAGAAAAAACGCTGATTGAGCTATGCCACTTACTACTCATTGTTTCAACTACGCCAGAGAACGGGGTCTGTTGACACTGGGTTAGTAACTATCCTGCTATGTAAAAAAAAGTATGAAGCTGCACAAAGTTGTCTGTCATTTGTCAGTGAAGTGTTATTCTTTAATATATTTACACCTCTGTCATGATTACAATCCTTTTTGGCTTTTTTATTATATTTTTTGGGTCGTTATAAGTAGAGGGAAGTATTCCACGCTACAATAGCACGATGCCTGTCATGGCGCAGAATCACAAAATGTTATTGAAAACGCAACTGGTTGCGGGTTCGAGTCCTATTTAAGGAATCTTCGAAACATATTTAATATTTTCATTTTCTTTGCTCTGATATCAACGCCACTTAAAATACAATGCCTCAAGAATTCAGCAGAAAATGGGTAACAGAGTGTCTTGACACAAGGTTACCTTTACCCACCCAGTGATGAGCGAGACATATGAAACTAAAAAAACATAAAATAGTAGCCATAACTCACAGAGCTAATATTGGTGTGGTTGGCCAGCAAGAGGCCCGACACCTTGTGGGAGGCGTGCACGCGCGGCGAGCGGCGGGACAGCGCCACCTGTATGGAGGCGGGCCCCCACGGGATGAACGACGCCAGCCGCCGCTCGCGGATGCGCTGCAGCGCCTTGTGCACCTGCGACGGGTCCACCTCGCCCTGGTACCGGCACGTACTTACACTTTAGTATTATTCGTTTTAATGTTGACGAAAAATAAAAAAATGAGTAAAAATTTTGCAAACTTGTCCCAATAAAATTTTAATAAATACTAATAATAGAAAGTAGAAAGTCAAATTTGGTTATAGAACCACACGGAGTGTCTTAACACTAGGTTCCTTCTGCCTACCCTGCTATGTGCGGAGTACAGCGTGAAGCTAAAAAATATACTTTCTTCAGTTTCATATTTTTTATATAAGAAGAGAGAAGTCATTGATAAACATTGCAAGCACAAAAGTTCTCCGTTTAAACATATACTAATACGCACCATTCTATACTAATATAATAAAGAGGTAAAAATTGTAACTTTGTAATATTCGAAAATACCGAGATCATGAAAATTCTTCCACAATTAGAAAGGCTACATGTTATTATGATTGACCAAAAAATTCAGATTCCTGTTGAACTTGAATAGGAAGGATAGCCAGCGTGTTGATGATATTGTCATAAATTTAAAAGTAGTTATAATTTATTTAAATAAATAACCAATAAAATTGTGGCCAGTCGTGGCGCAGTGGCACAAGCGTGTGACTGTAAACGACTGATTGTGGGTTCGATTCCTACTCGAGGAGTGAAAATATTTAATATTTCCATTTTCTTCGCTCTGCTGTCGAGATAATGCGCGGCGTGAAGTTCCGCCACTTAACACGCAATGCCTCCGAATTCGGCGGAAAGTGGGGAACGGAGTATCTTAATACTAGGTTCCCTCTGCCTACCCTGCTATGTGCGGGATAATGCGTGAAAAAAACTTTATATTAAAAATTGATGAATTCATCGAGCCATGGGGGCGTAGTGTGACAGCGTATCACTGCGCGATGACCAATAGCGTACGTTCGATTTCCAAACCATTAAATATTAAATTTTTCATTTCTTCGCTTTGTCCATACAACGTTTCGATTTCGATCGCAAAATAAAGTTCAAAGAGCCTTGACACTATGTGCATTGGTTTTTTACCTGTATAATATTAAGTATTGATATATAACAGTGTTGGTTGGCGCGGTCGGGGCTCAGCGACACCATCATGTTCTTTGGCTGCAGGAGACGCTGCATCACGTCCAGCACTGTCGTCTTCCTTATCTTGGGCGCCTTGGTAGAATCGAATAAAATAACTATTTTAATCACTTTCAAATTATACATGCTAAATGGTAAAATATTATAGACTAAAATAGAAAATCCATTATATAGAATTTATCTGTATGTTTTTTTAAGTGCAATAAAGAATACATATTGTTGTCGATAGGCATCCGAGTAACCGAAAATACGGACAATAGAGTCTATGTAATGGTACATAATGTTATATGCCTATTAAACTTTTTATTTTTTTTATTTAATAAACAAGAAATACATATCACCAATATGTAGCTAAATTCAGACCTTTCAAGTAAGAAATGCGCGTACTTTAATGCCAAATTGTAGGTACAGTACAAACAAACAAAACACAGTACAGTACAGTACAAAATAACTCAATTATTCAGCCCTCAGTTATACGGATTCGTGATTATCCGGTCTATCGACCGACTATATTAAATATCTACAAGTATAAATAAGAATAGAAGCTGCGACTTACAGCGTTCAGTTCGTGGTCGGCGGTGAGCGGGGTGTACCCCGTCATGAGGAAGTGCAGTCGGGGCGTGGGGATCAGCGGCGCCACTAGGCTTATAAGGTCGTTGTTCATGTACGAAGGGTATCTGGCGGAGAGACAAATCACTGTCTTTAATAAAAAAACAGAAGCAGTCGTGGGACTGCCGATAGAAGTGAAAACGGAACTATTAAGTTGAGTGTAATTAAAACTATATGCAAAAATTATATTATTTTTTTTATGTTTTATTTATTAGTAACATATGATGGGTTAAACAAATCATGAACAAAATATAAATACAAAGTGGTTGAAAAAATAATTAATATACAATTATCTTCTATCTAATTATACATAGTATTTATATTTACACGAATTTTATAAATACGCGCACATAATACAGTCAGAAATAGTCGATGTATTAGTGTATACGTGTACACAGGCTACTGCACGTGCGCTAGTCTGGCTCTCCATAGCTATAGATATACTATTATCATGTCGCATGTCGGTGACGCGAACCGAGGATTTTACCCTCTACCAAAACGCTCAACGCGCCTAAAGAAGTTTTCACTTCAAAAATAGGTAGAAAACGTATAAGAATTTGGAAGCAGGTGGATCAACTTATGCATTTTGTAACTCGTCCGAGCGCTCTGACCGCTAAAGTCAAGCGTGATGTAGAATCACACTAAGTCCAAATTCTTATAAGCTTATTACAACATATTCTCATTCTTAGCTAATTTTAAAATATTTTATAAGTAACATTCTCTCTTGCCAAACGATTGCTCGTCAAATAATCTTTGGTTAGTAAAAATTTATCTCAGAAATGCTAACCAAACAAAAATAAATTGTAATAAAGTGTATAAGAATTATATATTTGTTCCTTATTCAACAGTACACAAATTTTCCTAACAACTATTTTTTTTTCCTTTTTTTTTTCTTTTGTTTTTTTAGCTTCACGCTATACCCCGCACACAGCAGGGTAGGCAGAGGGAACCAACCTAGTGTTAAACTTAACGCCGCGCTTTGCCTCAACACCAGAGCGAAGAAAATGGAAATATAATTTCCACTCCTCGAGTGGGAATCGAACACACACCCAGTTGTTTACAATCACACGCCTGTGCCACTGGGCCACGACTGATCACAACAACTAGCTTTTTATATATTTTCTTTATTTGTTCATTATTATAAAGTAGATTCATAATTATAGACATTTTGATACTATTTGATCATTACCTGAGCGTCGCAGTACTAGCACTCATGATGGTAGACACAAGGGTATTAATCTGGGCAAAGGACGGGTTCTGTATGTGTAATCGGTCGCTGGCAATGCGGTTCAGAGCAGTGTTGTCGAGGACCATCACGCAGTCCGCGCTCTCTGTCAGCCGCTTTAGTGTGAGCAGAGAGTTGTATGGTTGGACTACAACATCACTGAAAAGAATTACAATTTTATTAACATCTATGAAGATCTTGTTTTGCGTTACATCAAAATAAAACAGATTCACATTCTTAGAAAATATACATGTAAAAGTTTATGCGCAGTGGTATCAAACCTCTGACTTTTGGAAGCTGTCCGAGCACTCTGATCACTTAGAATCGCATTCAATTACCAAGGGAAGCTTTTAAAATCGTAAATGATACTGACATATTATAGAGAATAGTAATAATTACTTAAAGATTATGTAAGTTACAGTTAGTGAGATTCATTTCATTGTTTCTGGTTACACAGTATTTCTGGGATCAGTCCACAATCGAAGCCATGATTACATTTGAAATTATTTTTTTTTGATTTAGCATCATTTTACACACATAAACATAAAGAAATCACACTTTATGTAGAATGGTTCTATTCTACTACCCCTTATCTCACTCCTTACCTACATCCTATTATTACTTATATCTAGATGTATAATATAATTAATCTTTTCTATCTTGTATTTAAATGAAGTATGTATAAAATATATTTTTTTATTTTCTTACCTTATTTCATCTAGATTTGGAAACACACTGTATGTCTGTACAAGTTTCTTAGGAAACCTATCTGAAAGATGTTCTAAGATGTAGGACCCCATGCCAGATCCTGTTCCACCAGCTATTGAATGACATAACACGAAACCCTACCAATAAAAAATATATAATTTGAAATATTGTATAAATACAGCTTAACTTTTCATTTCTCTCAACTTCTTCCTGCACATCATGATAATCAGAAAGAATGTAGTATTCTAATACTTTTTGCCAAATTTCAAAATTTGCACTAACAATTCTAATATAACATTTTATAAACACATTATAATTTTTCTTTCTTAACTTAAATTAAAATATCTTTACAGAAGCTCTAAATAATATTATATGTCAATGTTTTACCTCTAAATTATCACTGCCATCAGCTTCTCTGTTGATAATATCAAACACTTCCTCATTCAACTTTTCACCTTGGGCAAAGCCTGAAGCCCAATTGTTTCCAGCTCCACCACCATGTTTGGAGAGGTACACATTTTCTGGATTATATAGCTGCAAATATATTAAATTATTTAAAAAATATATTTATTACAAACATTGTTCTACATAAAAATATTCGTGAATTGTCTTAACATCTCACCTGTAGTTTCATTAAATGACTAGTAAGTCAAGTAGATTTACCTGTTAACAAGTATATAAGAATATATATTCAAATCATACAAACCTTTGCATAAGGTGAGTTCATAATTGTATGTATAACTCGAGGTTCCAAATCTAAAAGCACTGCTCTAGGAATATAATGATCATCATCAGCTTGATAGAAAAACACATCTTTCCTATCAGTGCCTGCTGTAGCAAACTCTTCTAAAATACCTTCAGGGGATATGCCATGTTCTATGCATAGTTGCTTCCAAAACTCAAAGCCAACTGTAATCCATAAAAATATTGTTTAAGAAACAATATCTAAATAATTCGTATAGGTATATAATGACAGAAACTAATTTATTACTTTGGTTGCCGCACTGGCCCAGCTGCAAAGTTATCATTTCACTCGGCATTTTAATTACAAATTTATACTGCTGTTTTTGAAAAGAATGATTGAATTCTTATAATTCAAACATAAACACAACCAATGTATGAAGACGATTCTACGAACAATGTAACGTTAGTGTTTAGTTAAACACCGATTTAGAGCTATATTGAAAAATAACTATTTTTATAAACCTCGAATCCATGTAAGTTTAAATAATTTTATTGGTTTCGACTATGAAGTATGACCAATTAACTTTAACAAGACCTTTTTTTTAATTTAACTGACACTCTTTGTTGACAACAAAAAGCGATTACAATTTGACATATATTTAGATAATGTTGGTAGTATAAAATATAGCGTTTTTAATATTAAAATATGTAATAGAAAAAAATTAATAAAATTTATATACAGTTTATTAGCGGGCTTTTCATATCACAATAATAACAAGTCAATCGACAAATATATTGTAGTAAAGTTTTATATTTATTTTTTTCTTTAACTCAAGTCTCAGCCTTTATCACAAAAATCTTGGTTCCGGTCCAAATTTTAATAAGAAATTTATAATTGGTTTCCTATGCTATAATATAAAACAAATGTTAACATCTAAATTGTAATTTAATAAATAAACGTATGATTAATAAGTTAGGAATGTTTATATAACAGATGTATGTTCATATATTAGATGGTAGTCCTTGTCTCACGTCAAGTTACCACATACTTCAAATAGGTGTATTCATTACTTAGTGACATAATGTCAAAATAAGAAGAAAGACTGAAAACGGGCTTACGTTTATAAAATAGTTTGAAAAGTACTATATATTTTACATATTTTTTACAAAAGTACCACTTATGCAATGTGTTGCATCTTTTAAGTTATAATTTGGTGATCTTGTGTATTATATTCCATTCTGATTGTTATAAGGTAAAAAGTTTACTAAAGTTGGTGGCCTTCGCAACTATTACTTAACTCGCAACCTACGACAACTTGTGAATACTTTATTAGAATAATGTCGTCTTCTTAGTTATTTTAGCATTGTACTTAGTTTTGAATAAAAAAAGTAATGTTCTTCCTATATTTGAAAAATAATTATATTTTTTAACGCAAATAGTATTATATTTTGAGAATAAACGAAAAAAAGTATAATTTATGAAATATTTTTTTCTACGTTTTTAGCTAAATATATATCATCAAAATGCCTAGAAAGCTACTGAAATTTTTAATAGTTTTTGACAACACATCTCTGTTATATTTCCCTGGCCAGTTTTTATCAGGGAAAGTTTTAATGGAACTACAAGATGATACTCCTGTACTAGGTGAGTCTTACAAATTAATTGTTAAAAAGTTTATTAGTTATTTCTATAGTTCCCGCCTACCTAACTGGTCTTACATTCTTTTTAATGACTTATTTTAATGTGGGATGTAAGGTCACTTGGCTACGCTTTAACCATGAAAGTTGAGTTTGTCAATATATATTTTACGTTCATTATCAAAGTATAAGTTTTACATTGATTCAATTAACTACAAATTGTAAAAAAAATGTGTAAAATACTAAATCTCCTTTTAAAATATTTCTACTTACACAATTAGTAATACTGATTTTTTAAAGTTTACTTATGTATAATTTTTTAAAGTTTTTAAGTAAACAACAAACAATATTTTGATAAACAAACGTTATAAGTTGACCCTACTTTTAACCACAATTGAACATTCTAGGTCTCCATTTCCATGTAGTAGGTGAAGGCGTTGTGAGAGTGGGTTCAGGTCGCCATGAGAGACTTTTTGACAAAGAAAATTATATTGATTTTCGTATGCGACTTCTTGGGGAACCAGGTATTTTAAAGTTTTAAATATTTTTGTTTAAAAAAATTCAGGTGAAAAGGGAAAAACAGAATGTCTTGACAGATTCTCTCTGACTACTCTACTATGTGAAAAAATGTGAAGCCGTAATATTTGATTGTACTTTATACATGTCCGCAAATGGCACATCAGGCCAAATAGCCTCCATTCATAACTTTCCACCCAATTTCTAAATGTTAAGTAAGTGCTTGCACATCTGTAACAATGCTTATTGTGTTACAAGAGTGGGGGAAATGAAAATTATTCAAATAAAACTCTTGAAGTGCAGATCAAGTCTAACTTAACAATAGGTTAATGCATAGTGAATTAAATTACATTTTGAAATATTATGCATATAGCTTATATTTATTGTTTGAAATGAGGCATTTATGGTTCAGTGTGAGTCTCTAAATGTAAATACAATTGGTTTAAACACGAAAATTTAAATTATTCCTATTTCTCCACTCTGCTAAGACAAGCAGCTCTGACTTTCTGCATTCAACACACAACATCTCTATTTTCTACATAAACAGAAGAATTCACAGCTCTTCTGTGTTGAAAAAAGTCCACAGCTTATTTATTATTATTCAATTTTATTATAGTGATATTACTAATTACTAATATTCACTACCTATAGGTCACAGTACATCAGTTCTATCGCCAGGCATACACAGTTTCCCCTTTAAACTGGGCCTGCCTATGGGCTTGCCTTCCACATTCCTCGGCACACATGGCTGGGTGCAGTATTATTGTAAAGCGGCATTACGAGAACCTAACGGCTTAACTCATAAGAATCAACAAGTGTTTATTGTTATGAATCCAATAGATTTGAACTTGGAACCTCCTGTTTTGGCTGTGAGTATGAAGATATGTTTTCTTTTTTTTATAAAAGTTAATTATTTAATAGTTTTTTATAAGATACATAGGTTATGTGTTAATAGCATTGAGGTCATTTTGAAGTTGTCTTTATAAACACTATGGTTGCGGGTTCGATTGTCACTTGAGTTAATGATTATATTTAAATCATTTTCATTAGAACACTCTTGCACGGCAAAACGCGGCGTTGTTTTGGGTAGAAAGTGGAGAATGGAGTGTTTTGACACTAGATTCTCTCTGACTAATCTGCTGTGCAAGAACAAGCGTGAAGCAGAAAAAAATAAGTGATCAGTACAAGCAATTCATCAAAAAATTAATACTATAATTTATAACTAATAGTAACTCTGTGGGTATGTTAAGCAATCACACCTAGTCTACAGAACCGATTTAAATGAAATTTGGTTCAGACATAGTCTCAAGAAGGAGAAAGGACATGGTCTAGTTTTTAATTTAAAAAAGTACTTTAAGGGGTTAAAATAGGGGATGAAAGTTTGCATGGAAATTGTCATTTCATTCAAGTCACAGTCATTAAAGTTAGAAGCTTGTAATTTATTTGACTCTTTATTAGATATATAAATAAATACGACATTCAAAAAATTTATCCAAAAATTGTAAAAATGTATAAGTGATAAGAATGAGGATGAAAATTTTTTTATGATGATCGGTATAAAGATTACCGCTCAGAAATTAAAAAAATAGAAGAAATACAGAAATATGCAATTGAAGTTAACGCAAGTAAGCAACCAAGCGCCACGCGTACACAGTAACACCTTACGCATGGCATAAAGGAATGGGAATTTGTAGGGAAATATCATAATTTTGAAAAAAACATAGAAACTTGGGCACGTGCGCACGGGCAAATCCGCGTGGGGCTCGCTAGTAGCAAGTAAAATAAAATTAAGTGCTTTTCTCATGAATATAGCTTCTAGGCAATTATTATTAAATTATATATAATTGGGACTGAACGTAAGTTTGTCGTCAATTAGCATTTACGATGAGTGATTTTAATCAGCTTTTTACATTTATTGAGAAATCAAGCGTAACTTGACCGCTATGTGTGAAAAAAAGGTTAATATCTATAATATATATGAGGCCAGTAGTGGCGCAGAGGCACAAAGTGTGACTGTAAACGCGATTACTTCGATTTCCTCTCGAGAAATTGTTTTTTTTTATTTCCTTGATCTGGTATCGAGACAAAGCGCGACGTTGAGTTAAACCACTTAATGTGCAATGTCTCTAAAATTTGGGAATGGAGAACGGAGTGTCTTAATATTAAGTTCCATCTCCCTACCCTGCTGTGTGCGGGATACAGCGTGACGCTGAAAGGAAAAATCAATATATGCGTATGTCGTGGCTATATCGAAGTTATATTTTACGATATGATCAAAAGATGATGATATCGAAAATCGTTAAAAGTTGGCGATTTACTAATACTATCAAGTTTAGTTTTTTCTTTATGAAATACGATATTATTGTTTGTCAATTATTTTATAAAACTGTCAATTACGAAACTGTGAATACGATATAAATAAGACATCCTTGTATATATTTTTTTTCATTTTAACCCAAAGCAAATCCACGGAAATGGTAACATGGTAATATTTTGAAAATAGTCGGAAATATCGTAAGTAAATAAAAGACCATTGAGTTCTGGTCTTGTTAGCCGTTTCTATTCTGTGAAATCTACAAGATTAGTAAATAACAAAAATAACTAATAATTTATTGAAAAATCAGCGATCGTTCACGGCTTTGTCTGTTTAATTATACAAACTTTCATTTCTTATGACAACCCTTTGGGTGTTGATTTAAAAAAAATAGTAGCCCACGTTTTCATTCTAAATTCTATTTAAATGGGGCCGCTAGCTATGAAAATGTAACACACAGACAAATAGATAGACAGACTTTCGCATATACAACATTGCATACACAACAACAGCAAGAGTTCGAGCTGAGCGTGGAGCACTCGCTGGGCGGGTGCGTGGGCGGCGGCGCGGTGAGCTGCCGCGTGGCGCTGGACCGCGGCGCCTACGTGCCGGGGCAGAGCATCGCGGTGACGGCGCGCGTGCGCAACGCGTCGCGCACGGGCCTGCGCGCCGCGCGCGCCGCGCTCACCGAGACCGTGCAGTACCGCGCGCGCGGGCGGCTGGCGGCGCGCGAGAGCCGCGAGCTGGCGCGCCTCGAGCGCGGCAAGCTGCGCGCCGGCGCCACGCAGCTGTGGGACGCCGAGCTGCTCTACGTGCCGCCGCTGCCGCCCACCAACCTCAGGGGCTGCCATCTCATCTCCGTGCAGTACGACGTCTTTGTGAGTCTCTTATATTATGTGGAATTATTTGCTTTTGCCCGCGACTTTCACACGTGTACTTTAGATGGCAATACTGCTTCATTTTACTCCTTTAAGGAGGAATTCTGATCTATTTCTAATCATGACCATGAATCATACAAATTTTACTCCTCCATTTTTCCTCTTTAGGGCATAATTTGTTAATTTCATCTATACAGATCATTTTTAATTATAATCCAAAAAATACCTATTTTAATACAACTAATGCTATAAAAAAAACTGAAGTTTATATGAATTAAGCTTTACACAAAAATGTGACCCATTTTGGCTTTGGAAATACGCAATGTCTCGATTTTGTACTGAAAGTTGAAAACAGTGTCAAGGTTCTCTCTAATCAATACGCTATGGGAAGAAAAACGTGAAACTTGAAAAAATAAAGAAAATAAGAATTTTTTACCCCCTTAAGGGTTGAATTTCCATAAATCCTTATTTTGTTGTAGGTATAGTACTTTCAACTGGGAGTTGATATAAAATTCAGTTAAGTTTGCCTTTTGTATATATAAACTTTGATTTTTTTGATTGTTTATTTCCAGTTCATATTAGAGCCTAAGAGCTTAGAAAAGGAAGTGAAGCTCCAGCTGCCTATACTACTGGGTACGTACCCGTTCCGCGACGACGAGGAGCCGCACCCGCCCACGCACTACCCCACCACACTGCCCGTGTTCCGACCCTGGCTCAACGATAAACAGTGAAAAATAACAAAATATATATATTTTTATATTTATACTAGCGGCCCGCTAGCTTATGTTTAACCTCGGATTATCAACTATATTTATGCCGAAGTTCATTGCACTCAGTCAAGCAGTTTAGATATCTCATATAAACTTTCATCCCCTATTTTAATCCTTTAGAGGTTGATTTTTGAAAAAACAAGTAGTCTTAGTAATGTTAATGTTAGATCCTGGATTTTTTACTATTTTCAATCTAAATTTCATCCAAATCGGACCGGTAGATTAGCCGTGAAAGCGTGACAGACAAACAGACAGACATTCGCATTTATAATATGAGTATGGATACTAGTGGCCCGCTCGCGTAAACTACACAACTATTTAACATTAAAATTAGCAGTATTTCTTTATATATTATGCATATATTATACATATAAACATTCCTTTTGAAAATCATTCTATCTATTAAAAGAAACCGCATCAAAATCCGTTGCGTTGTTTTAAAAAATCTAAGCATATAGACATAGAGACCGACGCGGAAAGCGATTTTGTCTTATACTATATAAAGATAATATTATTTACATGCATTTTTAAAAGACGTATAATTTTTTTTTTATATTGATTTTCTGTACTAAGGTGCTAGTAACTGAAATAAATTGTAATAAACGTATGAGGAATTCTTATACGGTTTAGAGCGTAGAAATTTGAGCGGTTAAAATGATAAAGTGCTTGAACGGCTTCCAATAGATGCGGGTTCGAAACCCGCTGTTTAATTATTTTATATTTTATACGTTTTCTAAAAGTTTTTATCAATTTTCCAAGTGTGTTAATAAAACTTTAAAAATGTTATAAATATTATTTACATACTTTATTATGTAAAATGTCAGTGCTATAAAAGTTCATTTAATCTAAGGTGACACGTTATTTTCAAAATGGTGGTGAATCGAATCGGCGTAATAAAAAGGAAAAGGCCAGAAGTAAACTTGATTGGTTATTGATTTGATCTCCGCTGGAGTAATGATTATATTTAACTTAAAATGATTGTATTAATTTCCCCGTTCTGTTACGTTAACGCGGCCTTGAGTTCCGCAACTTAACACCATGATGCCACGATTTTGGGTAGAAAGTTAAGTACTGAATACTTACCCAAGCTTTTCTGACACATAGCAGTGTATTATGCGTAAAGAGCTTGAAACTGCACAAGCTTATGAAGTTCACTTTATTATATAGATACAAGAAGATAGTGGCCCAGCGGCACAAGCGCGTGACTGTAAACGACTGGTTGTGGGTTCGATTCCCACTCAAGGAGTGGAAATATTTAATATTTCCATTTTCTTCGCTCTGGTGCCGAGGTAAAGTGCGGCGTTAAGTTCCGCCACTTAACACGCAATGCCTCCGATTTCGGCGGAAAGTGGGGAACGGAGTGTCTTAACACTAGGTTCCATCTGCCTACCCTGCTGTGTGCGGGATACAGCGTGAAGCTAAAAAAAAAAGAAAAAATAAGATATTCCTTTCATATAATGAAATGTGTCAAAAAACATTACAAGTTTTAAATAACCTCTATTTTAACCTCTATTTTTTATTAAGGAAATAGTTTTGTTTTAAGTATATGTAAAAATCACGAAAACAAAAGATGTTATGAACTTATAAGTGTTCAGTGTATTATGACATATCAAACTCTACAATTTTTATAATTAATATTGCATTTTTTTTAATGATTTTAAAACTAGTTAGTGCCATTACGTACGTACTTTTATATATATGTTGTAAATTGTGTTATTTTTTTTTAAATGATGAAAGAGGCAAAAGTGCGGCGTTGATCTCCACCTGTGTTTAGTTGCGCAATGTTTCTAATTATGGCAGAAAGTGGAGAGCGGAGTGTCTTAACACTAGGCTCTCTCTGACTATTCTACAAAGCGCGAATAAGCTGGGCATTAAATAAAAAAGATAACACAATTAGCTTTTTTTAATACTGTTATATTATTTGAAGCAGGGGCGAGCAACCTTTTTTAACAGCGGGCTTATAATTTTTTTATATTCTTTTGCACCCATTATCGAACTTCTTAATAGTATTTAAAATTAATCAATTTTACACATTTACATGTACATTTTAAAACATGAAAATAAAAAAAATATATAGGATATATACAAAAATTAACAAATGCATAAAAACCAACATTTACTTCGCAATTATATTGCATGTTGGAACAAGTCTCATTAATTTAATGTAATTATATTAGCGGAAGAATGTCTGTTATATAAATAAATTGATGGCGAACCGCAATAAATTATTAAGCAAGCCGCAAGTTGCTCACTCCTGACTAAAAGCATTATTTACATAATATTAAAAAGTTATTAATTTTTTATACATATTTTTACTCTTAAAAATATATTTTAAAATAAAAATTAAACTAATAAAATTATACTTTAAAAAAAAATGTGGCAAGAAATCAGTAATGTATATAACTAACCTGTGATACGAGACCGTCCATTTATAGTAGTATTATTACTATGTAATAAATATTTTATAAGAGTATTATAATCTTTGTATACAAATTAAACATTTTACTCATTATTTATTGTGGTTTCATTTATTAATTTAAAAATGTATGCTAAAATGGAATATGTACATTTAAATCTCAGTCAAAAAAAAAAAAACAAAAAAAATTGTCACTAAGAATGGGACAGTGCCTGACTGTAAAACGGAATGGTAATTTTCAAAAGGTGGTTTTTAACGCTTTAAAATGTAAAAAGTTTAGAAAATTTGTAATCATAATGAACGCTACATTGAAAATTTTAAACCTTTTCTAGAAATTATTTTCAATTTCCCATTTCATCAGTGTGTGATAATAATGTGAGGGACCCATGAAAAAAATCAAAATGTAATAAGTTACTTTTGTCAAGTGTTATTCCACACTTAATAAAATTGAAAAAGACATTTAGAAAACGTATAAAAAATTGACGCATGGCTCACTGGTGAGAATGCATGGCTCAGTGGTGAGAGCGCCTAGACAGTATTCAGGAGGCGCGGGTTCGAATCCCACTGGGTTCAAATTTTTATACCTTTTCTAAATGTCTTTTTGTAATTTGTTACCAAATTCATGCACACCATCATGTGTGACAGCCGCTGTCAGCCTAGACATATACGCAATAGAATAGTAAAGGTTAAATAAAAATAAAACAACAACATTAAATTATAAACTTTATTGACATCACTTAGTGGCGACTCGAATAACACTTGAGATAACTTAATGGAGCAATTCTTTGCTTACATCTACCAACATACTATTTGTCGCACTATTACAGTATTAGACTTGAGATCTTCAAAACATCGAGCTACTAAAAATCCATATTATTTTTAAAGAGCAAAGTATTGCTGAGTGAATGTCCTTTATTAATATTCTAGGATACTGCAAGGGATTACCTTACAGGGTTACAGGGTTAAGATTGGGGGTAGGGGTTGAAGGACTCAAATATAGGACTATGGGCAAGAGTAGAGATTTGGAGACCAGAACTGAGGGGTCGATAGATCCCTTAAGCTATTTAGTTGATATACATTTTTTTAGCATGAATGACACTTGTTAATTCAAGTATTGGACTAAAGTTGGCGTTTGGATCTTGAAATGGGGTAGTTGTTATTTGATATATTAAAGTAGTAGGTGTCAGGGGTTTCTTTTAGCATGTATGACACTAGTTATCCCAAGTCTTGGACTAAAGTTAAGCTTTAGGGGTTTAAAGGTAGGGGTCTGGGGGTCAATTAACACTAACGACTCTAATTATTCCAAGTTGCAGACTAAGTTTAGGGTTTAGAGGTAAGGGGTCAGTTAGTCGTTTAGTGCAAACGACACTAATTATCCCAAGCCTTGGACTAAAGTTAAAGTTTGGGGGTTTTGAACGACACTAGTTAGCTCAAGTCCTACTAAGGTTGGGGTTTGGCGGTAGTATAAGTCTAAGCCATTTTGTTAGCGAGTGCGAGGTGCAAGGAGGAGAGCTGCGCGGTCCACTTGTCGAGCGCGAGGTACCTGGCGGCGCCGCGCGCTCCGCTCGCCAGCTCCAACACTGAGTTCACTTGGTCGATGCGACCGCTGATTGTGCTGTGAATGAATAAACACAAAGTCAAATAACTTTAAAAAGTATTAATTAACTTTTAAAGTATTCTTCACACACTTAGGAAATTGAAAATGATATTTAGAATACATATTAAAATTTTGAACGCAGCGGGATTCGAACATGCGCTTGATGAAAACCGTCCAGGCACTCTGACCACTACACCATGCGTTCAAAGTCAAATAATTTTATTTAAAATCAAAAATTAGATGTTTAATTTTTGAACGTCAAATAATTTACCACTAAAGTTAACGCCTCAGACCAAATTTTATATAATAAGTGAAAGTCGCAAAGAAAAAAAATAATTTAGCTTATTTATGAAAAAAGTTTTGTAATAAAATATATTATAATAGTTTTATTCTTTTGCTGTACTAAATAGATCAGATCGTATAACCTTTGTGAAATTTCAACAAAATATGAATAATATAAAAAAAAACAAAACAAACCAGGGAACTGAAAAACATTCTTAAAAAATGTATAAAAAAAAATTATACATTTTTTTAAAGTCTCGACCAGATTTCATAAATTTTGCTGAAAATGATATTTATTTTCCCTAATGTAAAAACATACTTTTAAAAAAAAAATAAAAAAACAACTTACTTATCAAGAATACAAGTAACAAGCAGATTTTCAACCTCCTTCTCGTCGATATTCAACTCTTTAGATATAAACGGTATATGTATCCTAGTGTATGGTCCTATCAGCTTTATTAACACTTGAGTGCGTATATTCCTTAGTAGATCCTCAATATGCTCTCTTATGAAAGGATCATCCATTATATTATTGCGATTATGTTTTAAGATGGCTTCGAAGTCGTTGATATCGTTGTTCTGATATGCCATTACAAGATTGGTCATCGCTAGAATCTCTGGGTCGTTCTTGTAAGGCTTCGCTTCTTGGGAGTCGAATGGATTTATACCGGATTTCATTAACCTGCAATTTCATTGTTTAATTTAGTACATCGCATGATGGACAATGTCTGACGGTCAGTGTTGGGTAAAATTTAATTGCAATTAACAATTAAATATTAACTAAAGTAATTGTGATTTCCCCACAAACAAATAACGAACAGTTATTTATAATTATTAATAAATAACTGTCCTTTATTTGTTTGTGGGTTAATAGCAATTAAATTTTGACCAACACTGGTTGCGGGCTCGATTCCTACTAGAGGTAATTATTATATTTAAATTATTATTACAATTTCTCCGCTCTACCTAAGATATAACACGGCTTTGAGTCCGCCTTCCTACTTAGGACGCATATGGTCATAATCTTCGTTGAATGAAATAATGCTCGTTACTCTAAAAGATTAAAACAAGGATAACGTCTGACCATTAATGCGATGTTTGTGAGTAAAATTCACACTCAGAGCATTATATTTAAATTACTTTCATTTCTCTGCTCTAGTAAGACGAAACACAAAACGGCGTATAAATAATAATAATAATAATAAAAACTATTTATTTAACAAAATCTACAGAAAAGTTTGACAAGTATACTAAAAATAAATTCGTGCAAAGGCGGCCTTATGGCCACTGGAAGTGATAAGGCAGCTTTTACGTATAAATGCCACTGCCACTAAAGATGCAATATATAGAAAAGCGGTGAATGGAGTGTCATGACACTTAATATCTGTTCTGCCTACCCTGTTATGCTGGAAAAGAAAAGAAATGAGAAACTGAGAATAATACTTACATATTAGCCAGTACAAGATACTTGAGGCATGTGGTACGCCGGGGACTTCCCGATTCGTCGTAATTTTTGAACGCTTCGAAGAAATCCGTATGAGCCTTCTCAAATTCACCTTCACGCAAGTGCATTTTCCCTCCACATTCTAAAAATAACATTTTTATTCAACTAATACTTTAATTAATTTTATTAATTTTATTTATTTATAATGGGGCAATGTCGGAGTGTAATTGTGATTGGTTGTGGGTTTGATTCCCGCTTTGAGGAATAATCATAATTTAATTTTTATAGTTTCCCACTTTGGACAGTGTCTTGACTCTACATTCTCTCTGACTACATGACTATGTAGTATAAAAAGAAAAGATTTTTTTTTGAAGAGAAAAATCTTATTGGAATGACATAAAAATATGTAAAACTAGACCTTATTAGATAAAGATACATTTTTAGAAAATAAATATATAATTTTAATAAAATAAAAATTTGAATGCATGTTGGATTCCAACCCACACCTTTTGGAAACCATCCAAGAGCTTGTGTACTTTTTTCAAAACATTTCATGAAACACTAGAGAACCACACATTTTTAAAAAAACAACTTTTTAATAAAGTTCAAACTCTAATACACTTGTACACACTGGCAACATATTTAGGTCTCCAAGAAAGTTTTGGCTTCCAAGATCAACTCTCTCTACGTTCAAATATTATGTCTAATAAAAAAAATGATATTCAAAAAAGTTGAATGTGCTCACAATCAATCCGCAATTGTTATTTTATTTTCATAAATAATATCTAAATAAAAATATGTTACATAAATATTTTACCTCTTATAACTCCCATAATAAGGGGATGAGGAATTGCAGACTTTATATGCAAAGACTGTTCATATAGTGCCTTGAGTTTTTTATTATTTTTCTGTGCTGTGTACATTTGTATCTCCAGGGCATATATTTCTAGGAGTTGTGTGCCTTTTTTGAGATCATCTTCACCTTCATCAGTCTTAAAAAATAAATATTTGTTGAAATTTTACAGCTTTTTTACATTTGTATAGCATTAGCAGCTAACCTTAACTATTAAAAACCATGCAACTCAAATAATTATAAGTTATAGGTTTTTTACTGCTCAGTACTCTCTATCTCCGCCCTAAATTGAGACATTTCAAGTTGAATGGAGGGACTCGATGCTCACTTGATGAGAGTAGAGAAAAGAAAATAATATATTATCAGTCTCCCGAGTAGGAGTTGACCCCACAACTTGTTTGCTGTAAGATGCTGACCCGCTGCACCACAACAGCCTCAATAGGAATAGGTAAATGCAATATTGAATAATATCTATTTTTCTATCACGTCCTTAATGAATTTAACAATTTATAAAATTTATATATATAGTACCCGACAACTAATAATGCATATCAATGTTTAGAATGAAGCAGTCGGATAGCTTCGACTTAGTAGAGCGTTGTCTCTCTCGCTTAAAACAATAATAGTGAGGTATCTATTAAAAGCTGTTAAAACGACAATATAACTGCCAGAAGTCCCAATTTCTTCCATTTCACAATCTGTGCTCTCAATAAGGTCAAAATCACTGTCATTATCATTCATATTTATCACAAGTCTATCAGTGAAGCGGTAAAAAATATTTATAAACATTATATATAATTTCACGTGACTGACCGTGCAAGGGTTTTCCTCTTTTTATTAAAGATGCCATTGTAAAAATAATAGTTTCGGGATAGTAACAACTTTATATATATATTTGAAACTGAAAGCGACCGTACTCTACCTTATCTGTACAAAGACTGACGAACCAGTGACAAACGTCACATACCATCTGAGTAACAGAGACAGCGCTCTACGAAACAGAAACTGGCTGGCTGTTTCGTTTTAAGCATCAATATGCATTATTAGTTGCCGGGTACTATACTAGAAATATAAAAAATAAGTATAATTACTTGACAACTTTGATGTAATTGTTTTAAAATCTTAGCCAGTTTGTTAAAATCTCCCCTATCGTAATATAATTTGCCTAGTTTTGTGTTGGTCTTAAACCATAATCTGTCATTTTTTGCATCTTTTAAAGCTTCTAGTGTTGTTTCATAAAAATCCTGTAGTAATTCCATCTGTAAGTGAAAAACATCAGAAGAATTGATAAAGATACCTTATATTTTTTTATAAAACTGTGATGTTATAATAAGAAGCATACTTACATTTCTAGATGTTGATATATAATCAAGAATAGAGTTGATAGATTTTTCTGAATGATTTCTTGTGACTGCACTTTTAATATATGTCAATAGCTGTTTGTACCTAGACATCATTTCAGTAAAATTTCCCTAAAAATGCAACGAAACAAAATTAGAAATAAATATAAAAGAAAAACTTAGTCATTATAAAAGAAATGTTATACCAATTTGAAATTAATTTTTATCATTTGCTTAAGTGCTTTGAAACCCCATTCTCCTTTGTCTCCACCTTCCAGTTCTAAAACTTTTTGAAAGCTTAATAGCGCTGCTTGAGGTTCATCTTCTTTTAAAGCTTTGCTGTTATAGTATTGGTTTTCTAGATCGACATCTGGTTCTGTATTGCTATCTTCAGAATATTCCTGTAAATGTAACATTTTCTTTAAATTTAAAGAAATAACACAATACATAGTACCAATTGTTTAATACCTTAACGAATAAAATATTAATAAGTGATATTAAAACTTTACAAAAACATAACAACAGTAACATACCAATCCATAATCTTCTTCCTCTTCACACATGTAGTCATCATCATTATCAGACATTTTGATTTGGAAATGATAATTATATTACAATGTAAAATATATGATTGCTTTTTTTACAAATAAGTTAGATATTAATTCGTTTTCGGCAATGTAACCAAAGAAATCATCACAATTTTTTCAAAGACATCAAACGTCAGCTTGTGAGCTCAAAATTTGACAGTTGTCTTGATGTAGATAACATAAAATGTTGGTGATTGTTTCCCGCCATGTATTGGGATTTGGGATTTTCGTTAAGCAACTTTATTACGTAGAAACTAACTTTTTTATAATCATTATATAAATATCAATATGCCTAATGTTAATTATCAAGAATTTAAAAAGACAAATAGCAGAATTTTTGTCTGTCTTTTTGTCTGCGTATTGATTGTTAACATGTTTACTTTATTACCTGTGTAAAAATATAGGATAAATAACTTTATAGACTATCATAAACATCACATACAAAATTATAATACACCACTTTAAAAAAAATCACTTTCAAAGACATAAGCTAGAGAAGCACAAGAAATAGTTGTATATTTACAATATAATAATTAAGATTTTCAACTTATACTTTTATGTATTGATTGTTTTAAATTATTTACTTTAATCAAAAATAATTATTACAAAAAAAAAGTTATGGAACTAAAAATCTATTTGTCTGATGACAGCAATATAACTTGATCACAGCAATAAATTTATTTTGCTTACTACAAGATAGGAAAGTTTTCAAAAACAAGGAAACAGCTGACCAATCGCAAAAATGGTTTATTTTAATTGGTTAAATTATTAACCAATAAAAGTATTTCACATTTTCGAGGGAAAAGTAATATTATTTTATTTAACAGGGAAAGATCATTGAAGTTTTCGTTTCTGACTGAAATAATTATTTAAACCTTATTTATTTCAGTATTTTAGTTATAAGCTAAATTTAATGTGAGAAAATCATAATTAAGTTTCCCTCCATTTGAAAATAGACATGTTATTGGTTGATTATATTGTGACAGATTTGTTCCGTTTTTCGAGAAAATCATATGAAAAATCAGTGAAACATAAATAACCCATATTTTCTTAATTAAATTAAAATATTTGTTTGGTATAAATTAAGCAAACATAAATTTTAATATTTTACAATTAGTCTTTTAATATAATCATATTTCTGTAGATTTTTCTTTTAATACAAAACTTATTTCATAATTTTAAAAATATCAATTTCGTTGGATTGGAACGCAACTTATTTCCCGCCTAAAATACAGCGCACTTCGTATTAAATATAGTCCTACTTTCAGAATCAGAATCGTAACAGTCAGTGACCGCCTACTGTGCGCACGTTTATTTGTTATTAATTCTTCCATTGTTGTTGCTTTAAGTTGTGTGTTGTGTATATTTTGAACTAGATCTTTTGTACATTTTACTCATTCACAAACTCACTTTAGGTATATTTGGTGTTAAGGTGTTTGGTTATTAAACTTAAAAATGTCTCCAATCAACAATAAAGAAAACTTATACGATGGGTTAAATGATGTGCATATTAGAGTGAGTATATTTATATATTTAATTTAACAATATCATAATAATTTATAGTCCGCGTCACATTTTTAATAATTATTTTCGTTACTTCAGTCTCCTGTCAAGAATGTGCTGTCGGCACGAAATGGGGCTAACGACAATGTCGAAAAAATGGATTTAGTGAAAGAAGATAAAGAACAAAAGTTTGATCCACAACTGGAACCCCTGCTCAGAGACAATCCTCGCCGTTTCGTCATTTTCCCTATCCAATATCCGGACATATGGCAAATGTATAAAAAAGCTGAGGCATCGTTTTGGACAGCGGAAGAAGTTGACTTATCAAAGGTTTGTATACTATATAAAACATATTATATAGGTATTTAAACTGTATTATATACCAAATTAAATACAATATATTTATCATAAATTATTTAAAAACTGCACGAGTTTGATTTCGCAATATTTAATAATCTAAACATCCTTGCAGGATTTAGCGGATTGGGAGACGTTAAAAGACTGCGAGCGGCATTTTATCAAGCATGTCTTGGCCTTCTTTGCTGCATCTGATGGTATTGTAAATGAGAATTTGGTGGAGCGATTCTCACAAGAAGTTCAAGTGACTGAAGCTAGGTGCTTCTATGGTTTTCAAATTGCAATGGAAAATGTTCATTCAGAAATGTACTCCTTATTAATTGATACATACATAAGAGATCCTAAAGAGAGGTAAAGGTTACTTTGGTTATAATTTTTTATAGCATTTCCTTTGATTATAGAATGTCTATTTATGTATTTGAAATTTGATATGTATCATTGTGGTTTCATTAAGAATTTAATACCAGTGTTTCATAGAATAATACAAATGACATGATAGTCGAGAATTGAGAATTATAGGTCTTACTAAAAGAAATAAAAAAATTACATATTTCCTATGAATAAGCTACTACAATAAACAAAAAATGTGTATTTATTTGGTGTACAGGATGTTTAAGACTTTTATTTGTACAGCATAAATGCTACTGCAGAATGTCAGATAGTTAAATTATGATGAAATTGTCCTACTAGGTCCTATTAGTCTGCAGTATTCAAGTAGGCTTTCATCAATTTTTTTGCTGAATTCATTGTCAACCTAAATGTCTATCATTTAAACATTTCCCAATTTACAACATTGTCTGAAAATGTATGTCACTTTTGGTTATGGTTACATATACTTTTGTACTTTGGATATATATTAATTATAATTACTGTTATTGAGCTCTCATAACACCCCAGGCTTAAAGAACATATTTTTTTAGGGATTTCCTGTTCAATGCCATTGAGACACTCCCATGTGTTAAGAAGAAGGCTGACTGGGCATTACAGTGGATAGGCAGTAAAACAGCTACATTCGGAGAACGCATAATTGCTTTTGCAGCTGTAGAAGGAATATTTTTCTCAGGCAGCTTTGCATCCATATTCTGGTTAAAGAAACGAGGTCTAATGCCTGGACTGACTTTCAGCAATGAACTTATTTCTAGGGATGAGGTAATTGTATTTTCGTTTTTTTAATTATGTAATATTATTGGTGGCATCTGATTAAAAATTGGGGGCAAATATTTTGTGTCCATTGTCAAAAGAAACTAAAAATTAATTTTAATAAGAACATTGTACATTCAAAACTGAATAAAGAGGCTATACTTACGTAACGTAACGTAAGAGGCTATACATTGTGAAGCTGTCAAATTGTCTTAATTGTACTTATAATGGATATAGGTTCAATCTTCATGCATGAGAAAGATTATAATTAAATTTCCCTGCTCTGGTAACACAAATTGTGGATTTATACTAAATATCAAAATTATGCATGAACATGGAGAATTAATATGTTCTAAGCTATTGCTACATTCTAAAAAGAAGCAAGCATAGGGTGCAGTTTTGAGTTCTGTCACTTAATATGTGATACTCTATTTACGACAGAAAGAGGAGTGAAGTGTCTTGACATTAGGTTCTGTGTTACACAGAAAAAGTATAAAGTTGATAAGAAGAAAGTATATTGTTAAAGGATTATATCATTTTGATAAGTGTACTAGGTACACTTGTGCTAAGTGGTCTACTTAGATAAGTCACTTTATCAGTGTTTAAGTTATGTGCAAATTCTCATGTACATATTATCAGCTGATATCACTTATTATGTCTATGCGTAACAGCTTTGAGTGGTATACATCATCATTTTCCCTATAACTGTTTGTAATAGCACTTGGGTTTATTATACTGCATGAATAATGTTAGATAATGAATTGATTATAAATGAAATTAATTAATTTTATAAAAGTGTAAGATAAGGTTGATATGGTGTTCGCTTTAATTAATTATTTTATTTACTATTATTATTTATCAAATTGCTTATTATCGTAAATGCAGCTAAATTTACATGGCATATACTAATATATACATAAAAAATAGTGTCCGACCGAAACTGGGTTTTCAGCCGAAACCGAAACCGAAAACGAACCTTCGGCAATGGCTTCAGTTTCGGCCGAAACCGAAACCGAAACCGAAACTGCTGATGACGTCATAAAATTAATATAACATGTAAAAAAATAGTACATTTTTTACGTTTTATTGTAATTATTTGGAATTTATTACAGTATTTTTTTACATTTTCAATTATATTTAATACTATACATTTTCATAGTTTCACGCTCCGCTTTTAAGGGCTCTGCTTTTACCCGCATAGCGGGGTATTCAGAGAGAAACTAGGGTAAAGACATTCCGTTCACCACTTTCAGCCCGAAATGGAGACGTTGCGTGTTGAGTGACGGCTAAAAAATATAAAACAAATACAAAAATATCTTCTTGTAATGTTCAAACCCGCCATTGGCCTTATCAATTTCCCCGGTTTGGTAGTGGTAGGTTAAGTTTTAATTAATATTTTTTTATTGTTTTCACAAATGCTTTATCATTATGTAGATATACGATGTCCATGATTACAGCACAGCTCACTAAAGTTTTAGGGGTTTTTAATACCTAGTGGTATATCAGATAAATTGCCACCTATGACAATCGAGCGATCCCACGACAGCAAGGCATAGCTTTTTCCTCTAGCTTCATGTCCACAAACTGCCTTTTCCAAGAGCAACTTTTAGTATATACGTATAATTTTAGCTACTTGCTTGCGTCTATTCAAATAGCTCGCAACAATTACGTCAAAAATGAACTACTAAATATGTCATAATATGGTTCGATGACATGTTAGTCAACTCTCTCTGCCCATCCTTGTTTCTTCTTAACCGTCAAGGCCGGCTACACATCCACAATTCCTCTAATATTTTAGATTTGTAGATGTCCATGAGCGAACAAAACCTTAGCTCTTACGATCAGATAGATGGTCCTTCTGTTCGTTTGGCGCCTTTTTAGAAATAATAAAAAGGTAGTAAGTACTACAGGTCTACGCCAGTTCTCTTTGCCCAGGCACCTGGGGTGGATTTACATAGAGGCTTTTTGAGCTGTAGTGCAGGGATCTGTGAGTTTTAAAGACCCTCAGTCCCCATTAAGGATTTGGTAAATTTATTAGGCATTTGGTAAATTGGTATTTTATTGCCACAATATGTTTATATTTATTAATATATAATTAGACTATATTCTGTATATTTTATAGTAGTCCTGTGTAACAATTGTATAGTTATTTAAATAACAACTAATTAGGCTGGACTCCAATGTAATAATTAGCCCAGGGTCCCCCAAAATTAATAGTCAGCCCCCTGGAAGGAGCCATTCACACAATGTCACACATATTATTCTTAACATACATTTATAATTCATTAAAATCGTTTACCATATCTTAAGACACAAGCTATAAAAACACTCAAATGTAGCTAAACGACGTGTGAAAATTTATGAGTACAGAGTTTCGGCATTGCCGAAGGTTCGGCAGCTTTTTTGCCGAAACCGAAACTACGGCCGAAACTACATTTTTTTGCCGAAACTTGCCGAAACCGAAACCGAAACCGAACCTTCGGTCGGACACTACTAAAAATACTATGTTTATTGATATTAATTAAATAACTTGTATTATTTTCAAGTAAGCTAAGCCAGTTTTATTACTGAGAAAATATTACACATTTACTTACATAGGCTATGGACAATACTGTCTGTAGCACTAATATTTATTTTAGGTTCCAACTTTAAACTGTATATGAAATAAATTTAAAGTTACTTAAAATTATATTTAAAGTAATTTAAGTAACAACCAAATTTCAATATATATATTGTTTTAATAATTTATTAATATAAAGTTTTCTTTATTTCCCTTCACTCAGGGGCTACACACTGACTTTGCATGTTTGATGTTCAAACATCTGGTGCAGAAACCGAGTCCGGCACGCGTTTTGGAAGTCATAAAGGTTAGTTCTTTTGAAATTAATAATGAATTAAATATTATATTAAATATGACCAACTACTTTAGCAATAAGCAAGCTTACAAAAGGATGAAATATCCTTATGTTATATTAAAGGTGGAGTATTATATTTACTTCTTGTTGTAGATGGAGAGACGGATCTTGACTGTAACTGTAATGTGACGGTTGAGTTCAATTACTCGGTGGGAATGATTATATTATTTTCTGTTTTCTCCTTTGTTAGCTAAGACAAAATGCAGTGTTAAGTTCCGAAAATTAAACAATATCTCATCAATTTATGCCGAAAGTGGATATAAGAGTGTGATAACACTAGATTCTCCCATACTACACTTTCTCTCTCCTGTGCATTTTTAGTTCCATCTGATGGTAGGGTCTGCTTTCGATTATCTGCCCATCTCTTTTTCGTCTTCCTGTTTTTCTGGACCCAGAGATGTTCACGTACATTGGGACATCTCTCATTATTCTGTGACTACTCTATATGGGAAAAACATGAACGCTATATACCTTTATTAAAATAATATTTAAATAATATAGTAAATGCAGTGTCACGATTTATCTCGTATAGAAGGACAGTAAAAGAATCCATTCTCTACTTTCTGCCCATAATCGAGATGTTGCCTTGTATATTGATAGATTGTCTTGGATTCCAGAGGGGAGAATTTAAAAAAATGTTTAACTATTTTCCAAGTGGGAATCAATCTCGCTACCATCGCGTTTAAAGTCTGTTTAAAGATGTCCTACGCCACGACGACAAATATATTAAATTCAAATATGATTGCAGGACGCAGTGGCGATAGAGCAAGAGTTCCTGACAGATGCTCTGCCAGTGAGACTACTGGGTATGAACTGCGACCTCATGTCCAACTACATCGAGTTCGTTGCGGACAGACTGCTGGTCGAGCTTATTGGGGAAAAGGTAAATTATAATAAGTTACGTAGCGCTGACACAATAATATATAGTAGAGTTTTGTTTAACCAAATATTTTATTGTTGATATTTGGACAACCATAATTATTTTTTTAATTTAAATGTGTTTTGTTAAGTGGTATTTATGAAGAATCTTTCTATAGATGTTATTTATTATTTTTTTAATTATGTGTATGCGTGTATTCACTTACAAACTTTTAGTACTGTTCATGACATTATTCTGGATTTCTTTGTGGGCTTGAATCCCGCTAGGAGGAAACGTAATTAAATTATTTCCTTTTCCCCTCTCTGTTAAACATAGCAGCGCGTTATTGAGCTAGATAACTCTGCAAGCATTTTTTAGTTTATCGGGCGAAAATTGATGAATAGAGTAGTTGATACTAAATTCTCCACCATTTATCGCTACTGTCTCTCTCTGATTCAGAAATAAGTGTAAAGCTTATAAAAAAATAGCATTTTGTTTTACATCTGTTGATACCATTTTTTTGTCCACAGCACTACAACACACAAAATCCGTTTGATTTCATGAATCTCATTTCATTGGAAGGCAAAACAAATTTCTTCGAGAAGAAAGTAGGAGAATACCAAAAGTGGGGAGTAATGGCGCAGCCCATGGACAACGTGTTCACTTTGGATGCTGAATTTTAACTTTTATTTGCAATTTACAGTATTAAGTTAATTTTTAATATAATACACGAATCTGATTATTATATTAGTTAAATGTTGCTTACAGTTAATTAAATGGCAATATCCAGTTGATTATGCACCAGTTAAATTAGCTTTAATATTTTTTATTCCTAATTAGGGATGGAAATCACTATTTTAAAAAATCTATTCTCGATCGAATTGAAAAAAAGCTTTTTCTTTTATGTAAATCTATTAAGTCGCAGTACTATTGAGATGATTGTGGAAGAGATGTATTAAATAAAGTGAAACCAAAATTTTATATGATTAAGTGGTAAATAAATACTGTTGCATGCAAATAAATTATACCCTCGAATATGGAGATTCGATTTATGATCGTAAATATTGATTCTTGGTCGTTTATGATAATTGGGAATTAATTCTAAATGTGTATCGAGTCCTTTGACTAGAGAATCGATTCTCGGGTAGAATCGGAATCGATTTTGCTATAGCTATTCCAAAACCAGTGGCTTTAGACGGCATTTACGATTACATTTGTATGATTGTATTGTAATTGTGTAGAATGATTGTCCAAGTGTAGTATACTATAGTATACATAGCTTACTTAAAGTAATATAAATCGTAATATTAGTTATAAGAACTTCATCTTTGATAAGATGCTCTGAATTGAGTTTTTGTTGTGATATTAAATACTATTTTTCATAATTTACTAATAAAATTGTATTAAAATATGGTTGTTTTTCTTCGCATTTAGGAGTCTTATTTGGATTTAAAAAGATTGAATTCATTTTTTAATTGAAGAAAACCGTATATTTTTTGTTAAAAAACAACTAAAAGTACCTCATAATATTTTAATTATTGTCTTGGTGTATTTTTTATCATTAACTAATTTAACACCCCCCTGAAAAAAGTGTTAACATAATGTATGTTCTAGAAATTTGTTTTGTAATTTCCTTATCTGTGGAAATTTTCAATTTTATTATAAGTTCTAACTATATATGAGGGGTATAAAAGCAAAGGCGCTTCAGTTCAAAAATGCATTTTTTTAACTGAGTATGCGAAATTATAGAGCTCACAAAGGGCTACACTATATTATGAGAGGAAACCTGAAAGCCCCCGCGATTCTATAAAAAAAGCACTTAGAAAATTACGGTTACGTGCAAAACAGCTTCGATCCAAAAAATGTTACGAGCATATGATAGTCCTTTCTAACTACAAATTAATATCTGTAACGGAGATCATACGACAATCTTTTATAAGTCATCGAGAACAGATTATAAAAAGAATATGCCAGTAATAGACTACTGGCCCATGTTGAAAAAATTATGGGTCATTTGTACCACCAGGTGACCTATCTAGAACGATATAAGAGCATAAAATAATAATATTCAGCACTTATGCCGTCACTTGTAAGCTGTCCAACTGAGTGCAGGTGAGAATTCGGAAGTACAGGTTGGGTGAGTACGTTTTGGTCACATATTTATGTACGGCATTCTTACCACCGATAGGTCCATTAAAAATAATAAGAAAACGCGCAGTGCCGTAAAAAATTGGTGTGCCACAAAGTCGGAGTTTTTTTTTATTTTCCGACAATTACTGAGGCAAATTTAGTCATTTGATTTTGTACGGCTAACTTCAGTGTCATGTGTACTTCACGGAATTGTTAGTGGCAATATGTCTATACTTAAATATATATAAAGAGAAACTGACTGACTGACTGACAGCTGATCAACGCACAGCCTAAACGGTTAAACTTAGGCACTTGTAATTTGGAAGAGATGCAGCTTATGTATCGTAAAGGTACACTAAGAAAGGAATTCCCGAAATTCCCACGGGAAAATCTTTTTGTATGAAAAATCTAAACCACTTAAGTTAGACGCTTGAAATTTTTCATGCAGGTACGTTAGTAAAAGCTTACTTGCAACGCGATATTGCAAAACTCCTACGGGAACGGGAGTTATTGTGAAAAAAACTTTTGTATGTAAGATCCTATAGTCCACGCGAACGAAGTCGCGGGCACAGCTAGTAAATATATATTTGTTAAAAAGTAATATAAATTATTCCGAAACAATTATTGGTTCCTTAACGAATTCTACCATTGTTTGATATGTTGTATTTTTTAATTCATAAAAAAATATTTATGCAAGAAAACCTTGTTCATTATGTTCAACTTGCATTCCCATTGCGTTTCCAGCAAAAGGCCCACTGCGATAGTAGTATTTCGTTAATGAATGAACATGTCGTAAATTATAATTATGTACAAATTGTTTAAAAAATTTATTACGTTTTCACTAAAATTATAAACAACTTATTTTAACGTAATTCACTAGTATGACGTTAATCAAAAAGCCAAATTTCTAATATTACGAACAGACACTAATATTATTTTTTTGTATAGATGTAATATATTAATGAAACATCTTTTTCCATATTAAGTTTTTAAAAACCATTTATCAATCTCAGTCGTTTTCATTGTTTAAAAAAAAACAAATTTTAAATTAAAATATAATTTATTCCTACGTGCGATCCTATTCATTCAATTACCACAAAACTGAACAACATATTACAGTCAATGCCAGTATTATACATTAAAATAAAAAAATGCCAACAAGTTTGCACAGATTAAAAAAAAATATTTAAACAAAATCTTTTTAAAAGTGTCAAGAATTAGTTATTTTTCTTGATCCTGTTTATTGTGTGAAGAATTCATTTAAAAAATATAAATGTAGTTGAGAGTGAAAGTTACTAATGTGACATTTTAAAATGTTCTAAATGATTATTGCACCTTGAGAGTTAAAATGACTAATCTAAAAATATTACAAATTTAAATCAAACAAATTGTAAATTTGTATTTTATTACTTTATTCAAACTAAACTGACTCTTGTAGGCCAGAAAAGGCCAAAAATACTATCAAATGCTCATCTTAATGTATTATAACCAAATAAAAAAATGATCAATTCTTCAATTACAATTTCAAATACGTCGCTAAAATCCTAAAGGTGCAATATTTTATATATATATTTATACAAATAAAAAGTAAGAATGGAATTGTGCACTAAATATAGGCATATTTTAATAATATTTAGCGTTTCTCTTTGCTTAGGAAACGCAGAAGCCTGTGGCCAGAGAGGAAGGCCAGCAACCCCAGAGGCAGTAGGTATCGGAGTGTGTTGAACATCGTCAGCTGCAACCAGAACATGCCGTACAGCGCCAGTGAGCCTGTGTAATAATAAAAAATAATTATCATATTTGGTTTTTTTTTATTAAAATTTTTATTGATTTCAAATATCACGAAATATAACTTGAGGAGTGGAAATATTTAATACTACAATTTTCTTCGCTAAGGTTTCGAGGCAAAGGGCGGTGTTAAGTTCCGCCACTTGCAATGCCTTCAGAATTCAGCAGAACGTGGGACAAAACAGTATTAAGTTTAGCCATTTAACACGCAATGCCTCTAAAATTTGACCGAAAATGGGGAACAGAGTTTTTAAAGACTAGGTTCCTTCTACCCTGTTCTACCACCTGTCGTAAAAAAAAAAAAAAAACCAACTAACCTCTAAACGCAGCATGAAACACCAAAGCATTAAACACACGCAAAGAGGATGAGACCTCGGGGATCCCCTGTACGTTCAGTTCGAGGCTCGCCCGAACGAGCTTGGGGAAGCTGGTTTGACAATGCTTACAAAATTCACCGAAAAATCAGGAACAGAGTGTCTAAACACTAGGTTCCCTCTACCCTGTTATCTACTCTACTGTAAAATAATAAAAACAAAAACCCACCTCCAAACGCAGCATGAAACAGCAAAGCGTTGAGCACGCGCAGCGGCGACGCGAAGCCGGGGAACCCCCTGACGTTGAGTCCGAGGCGCGCCCACAGCAGCAGCAGCAGCAGCAGCGGCGCCGCGCACGCCAGCGCGCACACGTCCGACAGCGCGCGCGCCGGCACCGCCTCCGCCACGCGGAACTGGTGCGAGATCTCGGGCAGAGCGCCGCTTGGGGTGGCTGCTTTTTGTGGTGATGGGGAACCTGGTGGTGAGAAAGTGCTTGGTTTATTATGAAAAGTGATTATTCTATAATAAAAGTTGCCTAAATGACTTGTTATTCCTGCTTATAAATTGCGTTAATATCGGTCCAGTCGTTACAGAGATAAACTGGAAGAAATACAAACATAACACAGACAGACAAATAAAAAGATCAAAATTTTTGTTTTATTTTCTGATGAATACCGAATTAGGAAAAAATTCAATATGATGTCAAAATTGAGTATGATAGATTTTTTTAGATAATTCACTTTTACAATTTCTATAAATTGAATTTTGTTTTTTACTTATTAGTAGTGATGATACTAATTACTCCTTTTAATTGATTACTCCTCTTGATGATCCTTGTACCAACTAAAAAGCACTGAATACTGCCCACTTTCTAGAAATACACAGCATTAGGAGGTATCTCCAGAAAAAAGTTTTGCCACTCTATATCTCCGCATTGAGTGAAAAAACTTAACATCACATTAAGCAAATACTTCTATTTATATAAATACAAAATAAAATACTATCCACTAATGAAAAAAACACAAAACAACACATATCACACGCTTAAAATTAAACTGACCTAATCCACTGGCCGTTATACTAAAAACGATCACAAAAATCTTATACTAAGATTCTATCTAATTAACTTACCAATAAATTAGGTTACTTTATTTCTAAGCATGGGATATATATAAACATACCAATAGCAGCAAAGTTAAGCAGCACGTCCCCGAGCGGCCACAGCAGCGGCGCCGCCACCGCGCTGTCGCCCAGCAGCAGGCTGAGCGAGTAGGCGCCCGCGCCCGCGCCCACGTGGCCCGCTATGGCGCCCACGTTCTGCGGATTGTGGAGGGAGACGTGTACTTATTATAATTTTTATATTGTATGATATTGAAAATGACTTTCTTCTCTTATTAGAGTTTGTCTTAAAATCCTAATATAGGTGTGTTATTCGTATTGATATAGATTTGAATTAAGATAAATGATGTATAATATTGGTCAGTCGTCATGGCGCAGTGGCACGAACGTGTAAAAGACTGGTCGTGGATTCGATTCCCACTCGAGGAGTGGAAATATTTAATATTTTCATTTCCTTCGCTCTGGTATCCGAGGCAAAGCGCGGCGTTAAGTTCCGCCGCTTAATACTCAATGCCTCTGAATTCGGCGGTGCGTGGGGAACGGAGTGTCTTAACACTAGGCTTCACTCTGCTTGCTGCCTGCTGTGTGCGGGATACTGCGTGAAGTTAAAAAAAACTAAATAATTACTTCAAAAACATAAACTAACCAATTCAACTTTATAAGTGTTAGAATGGTCCGGCTCAGCCACATATATAGCCTCAGCTTGCGAGCCGCCATCACGAGGAGCAACGCGCACGAACGCCTGCTGCACCGTCACCGGCTTGTTGTACTTGTCGCGCACACTAAACTTCAATGTTACCCTGGAAATATACGCCATGTGTTAAAAATATGTTTACAATTAACAATATACCAGAGCTTGTTTTAGATTTACCACTAGAGAAATTCAAAATCATTGTAAAAAATACTTTAATAAGTAAAGCTTATTACTCTGTAGAAGAGTATTTAAAGGATAAAAATGCGTGGAATGAATCTGATTAGAGTCCAATGCCGGTTTAGTTAACCATTGTATCAAATAATAAAATTGTAATTTTTATATTTGAATAGAGCAACTGCTGAGTTTCTGTCCGGCTTTTCTCAGCAGAACTGCCTTCCGAGTCGGTGGTAGATTATGTACATTCGACGATTCAAAAGTGCTTACAAAAGTCTATTTGATACAAAGATATTTTGAATTTTGAATTTGAATATTAATATGTAAAAAACATTTTTAGACCTTAGAAAAAGATTAACATTTGAATGCGGGATTCGAACCCGCTAATTTTCATTTCGGAAACCGTCCAATTCCAAGTCCGCGTAAGCAATGTTAAGTAGTTTAGTTATTATGATGTTCAAAAGCTACATTTACATTAATAGATTGAATGCTAAAAATGCTCTGCCCGTGACCATGGACTACTACAGTAGTGTTTCAAGCATTGGGTATTCTTAAATGTATTTTAGAATACCAATTTAGCGTTCAGAGTTTTTCGTGGATACCCCGCTAATCAGATATATCCTAGTGTCAAGACACTCCGTTTTTCACTTTCCACACGAAAGAGACATTTTACGTGCAAAGTGGCGGAAATCAACGCCGTGTTTTTTTCTTAGGCACCAGAGCGAAGAAATGCAAATTTAAATATATTAAAAATTTTCATTTCTTGATTTCAGGCCTGATTATAATCATGTCCCAAGTGAGAATCGAATCCACAACCGTCTCTTTAACAGGTAGACGCTACCCCACAGGGACACCACAGACTCAAACAAAACAAAAATAATTAATAAATACAAATATAACATAAACATACTTCTGTAAATGATCAGCTTGAAGTTTCTCCGTCAACTTATTAGGGTAGGCCACCGTCGTGATCTTAGGGCTGGTAGTACCATCTACATCACCAATACCTATTTCAATGCTCGACACTTGTATTTCTCCCAGCACAGCTACATTAAAGTTAGCAGATTTACTTCCAGCACTCAATGATATTTTATAGAGACCATGTTGCGACTTAATTTTACTGAGATTCAGTACATAAGTCGTTGGTTCGCTTTGTTTTTGTAGGAGTGGCTGTTTAGATAGTACTACCACATCATCAGCCAGTCTTGTGCCAGATTGTGCTATAACTTCATCGGGCTTGAGGTTAGGAATTGGGCGGCCAACGAGATCGGTGACAGAAAATTCAATAGAATCTGATTCGGATGTGATGAACTTCTTGTCTTTGAATACAATGCTGATTGGAGTTGGCTGTAGGAAAAAGAATAAAAGATTTAAATTGATAATAAAGTAAGAAACAGACAGCTAAAGTAATAGACTTTACAATGCAAATCATAGTGTAGTATACACTGCCTACTGTTATTTTATACCATGAATACCAAACTACCACTATCACATAAGATACCTGCCAAAAGATTTCATATCTTAGACAGGCCCATTGTTAAAACAGATAGGCCTGTCCATGTCTTAAATAGTGGATACTAAGTACAGTATCCACATCCATAATACTTGTTTTATTAGTAATTTTGTGTTTAAAAAAGTGTTTGACCACAGATTATCCAGCCAAAATCACTGAAAATGATGTTGAACTTCAGAGAATTAATTGTTTCATATACCAGGCCTTACATGTAAAAAGAGGACATGATTTTCCACAACCCACCCTTTTCAAACCAAATTAGTTGCCACCTTAGATTCTCTGGTATACAAATAGCAAAAAAATAAATTACTATAAATATAAGTATAATAAAGTATATAAGTATAATAAAGTAAAAATAAAAAAAAGAAAGTAAAAAAATTACTACCTGATCATCAGCCAGCATCATGGCGGCATCAAGCAATAGTGCGGCGCCACGAGGTGATGTTACTGAACGACGTGACAGCAAGTAGGCACCAAACTTGTAGCGCTGTTCTGATGTTAGGGGAGATGGCTTGCCCAATGATTTGTAAGACCTAAGAATTATAATTAACATGATTTATTTTAAAGATTCTAAATGAAATACAAAATTTCATGTTATTTTTTAAAAAAAAAATTTTCTATGTTCATTTAGTTATATTGTTTATATTTATATATTTTTAAAAGATATTGTATAAGCATGGTGTTGTTCTATAAACACATACAAACACTAAGCAAATTTTTAATTATAATTTTTACCTTATAATACTAGTAAGTACTAGTGATGTGACAGGTAGTCCACCATCAAAGTGTAGAGCTCGTCCATCAGTTTCATCTGCAGCTAGAAGTGCACTTTCAGCATGTGACGCTGTCCAAGCAACACAGCCCATGTGTTCACAAAGGGTGAAGACATAACCATAACTGTTTGAAAAAGTTATAAAGTCAAAATAATATCATTTAATCCAAAGTAAGAAGTACTTGTCATGTCAAATTCTTTTATTTTATCAATGTTAAACTCAAACTCTTTCTTTCAATAAACAGAATGTTGATGATAAATTTAACACAAACTTGAGAGAACATTTCATTCCTGATGTGTGTTATGATTTATACAATTCATATTTTAAAATTCTGGTTAATATTATTATGAATAAGTGTTTGTCTTTAAGAGAGCATTTTTACTTTTTCATTTTTCTTCATGAAAATTTATATTTTTTACTAGCGACATATAGTATCTTACTTATTTTAATATATTTCTTTACAGCTCAGATAACAATAACGTCTACCCTAATTAAATAACGTCAATATTTGTTACAGTTGTACACTCCATCAAAATTCCACTTTTTGTTTAATGTACCTCTAATATTTACTTTTATAATATTTTTTGTTTTAATGAATTAAAACATAAAAGTAGTAGTGAAAACACATACTTTGCAGGTGAATCATCTTTCTTCAATAGTTGAATAAGATTTTTGAGAGCATTTTCTCCATCAACGGAGCCCTTGCCTAAAGCTTTCATAGAATACACAGCATAATATAATTCTTGAATTGTTGCATCCGCTTTATCTAACGTTTGCACTGGGCCTTTAAGAATATCTGGGTTTAATGAGTTTTGACAACCAGATAGAGCAGCTGCATTTGTGAGATAAAATATTTGCTCTATGTTTTTGACATCAAATTTAGTATTTGCAATAACCTGAAATTTGCAATAACATTAATATTTAGAACTAGTTAGTAGTAAAAATAGTGTCTATATACATAATGACATGAATGACATACCTGGCATACATCTGGGATTTTATATTTAAGTTGGTTTAATCCTTTCAAGGAGTAGTATAGTGTACTAATATCTTTACTCTTTAAGCCTTCTTCCAAGATATTTTGAAGTCTTTTAACTTCAACTGTTCCTTGTAAAATTGCATTGCTAAATGCTATGAAACTTACTAATAACAGAGGTAGTACTGTAAATAAAACACATTTTACTGAAATTGACTTTAAAGCGCTGGTTAATTTTCAAGTTTAACAATGACGTGGCCCAAAGTTATTCATCACAACACTATATAAGAAAACCAATAATAAATGATATAATAAGTAAAATTAGCTATACTTTAATATACAAAAGCTCAGAATATTACAAAAGTTTCCATTATTTTCTTTTTAGAGACAGGGCAAAGCCACGCTGATCTGGTGACTATTTATCATGAGCACCATCATATATACTTACAGCAGCGGGTCATTTTCACTAGCTACAAGAAATACTTCCCCCTTTTCTGTTGGCTTATAAATATTTACTGCTATGGACTAGTTTTGTATCCGAAATATAAATATATTCATATCATTTGAACGCCGGTCCTTTCATGACAGTAAATGATCGACGTAGCCGTACACATAATGTTGCTATGCACTTAATTTTTTTGTAAGAACATCTAGTTCAAATAGTACTGATAAAAATATTTTATAATTAAAATTAAATAGCCACGAAAAATACTGTTATAATAAGAAATATAAAAGGATAACAATTTTGAGATGAGAAGAGAATAAGTCGTACGGAATATTATATATTGTATTGGGAAAAAAAGAAAAACCTCGCTCACACGGTGTCGATGTTATATGAAAATTCTAATATACCTGCAAGAAAAGAATGAATCGAGTGATTCATTCTTTTATTGGTCAATTCTGATAACAGGGAGTAAAGTATAGTATAATAGTCGAACTTACAAAGCATACACTCGATTCTTTGGTGGAATCGGAATCGTTTCACATCCCTAATTGACAGAATATTCAATTTTTGACAGATTCGCTACTTTGCCCATCTACCTTGCGAATCCGACGAAATCTTAAAATTACGAAACATTAAGATTTCAGCTGTGTCTAAGTACTAAATTCGTTGTTTTTTTAACTTAACATTATGGCCGCTGTAGCTAAAATACCGTCTTTAATCAGCTGTAAGTATTCATTTTATTTTACTTTTGAAACAAGTGTTATGTAATTTATATTTATGAAACGACATGCAGGTTATATTTTAAATTATTAGTTGAAAGGTAATAAATATTTCATATTTTTATTACTATAATATAAATGGAAATATTTTGTTATATTTTTCAGCCGCAATTGCCAATGCTAGGCCGAAGTTCAACATTTTCCTTAAATATGCTAAAGTTGAAATGGCACCTCCCAAACTGAGTGAAATCCCACAAATCAAAGCCGGCATTGGCAAATTAATCAGCAGTGCCAAAAGCGGAGCATGGAAACAACAAACTGTTAAACAAGCTTCACTCAATGTGCTAGTTGGCGCAGAAGTGCTGTTCTGGTTCTACGTCGGAGAATGCATTGGAAAACGTCACATTGTTGGTTACAAAGTTTAAGTCCTCATATTTGAATGTAGATTAATGTATGGCAAAGTAAATTATTAAATCAGATCATCTTTTATTACTTCCACTAAACTTATTTATGATTATTTTATAATATTAAGTGATTTCTTTTTTAATAAAGATTTAGTACTTCTTATATATGCAAAATTTATTTATAAATATATTTTATTTACAAGTAATAAAAAAACAATGTATGTCTGTAGCCTTGTGTACTTTGTTCTTTGAAAATTGAAGGATATCATACTTGAACATAAAAGGGGTTGAATAGAATAAAACATATAATAATACTTATGTTTCATTTTGTACTACTAAAGGTTTAAGCAATAATAAGTAGCAATTATAAATGTACATATATTACTACAATAAAAATACAATTACATAATTTACAAAGGTGCACACATCTCCATAAATCTGTAAGGATTACAAGCACTGGCTAGTTTCAGTTCATTTTCTGTTTCCGGAGGTCCTCTTAGCCATAGTCTGTCTCTATAGTAATTTGCACAAGACAAAAACTCGCGCTCACTGTATCTACCTACTTCAATTGGAATGAAGGGGTCTATATGTTCAAATCCCTGAAATAATTGAAAATATATTGCATTTATTATAGTTTCTTTAAGTTTAGTGGGGTATTTTTAAATATTACTAAGAGTCTTATTGAAATTATTTTCTATTTGGTGCTTTGTTAAATAAGAAAAATTGCTGTTTTCTTAACACATCTACATGTAGTCTTTAAAGTAGGTTATTTATGCTATCAAAATTATTTTTTTGTGACATATGTAAAAATTTTACATATTATGATTGAAACAGGTATAGACTATATGTGTTCAATTTACTTAATGCAACAATATTAGTGCTTATGGATTTTTTACACTCATTCAATATTATGAAATAAATTTTATGTCAGTAAGTACCTTTTTATATAGTAAATATTTAGGTAAGTAGCTTTCATGATGATCTTCTGGAACTGCCAGCTGGTCTGCAGTGACGAGGATAATACCATTTGTCTATATGTGAACAAAAGTTAGGTATTAGTACATTTTTCATGTATTTTTTATGATTCATACCATTGTGGCACAATGAAACAGTATTTGTACTCCAAAGAAAGATATAATTTCAATTATTATTATTTCTCTGGTCTTGTACCCAAGACAAAGCGCGGCATTAAGATCCATCACTCAACATTCCTTTTCCATTTCGGGCAAAAACATTCCGACTACCCTGCTACATGGGGAAAAAACAAAAAAAAACGTATACATAATAATAAGGCATGGTAGTGCAGTGGGATAGTATTTGACTACAAATATGATGGTTTATGGGTTTAATGCCAGTTCAGAATGGTTCTATTTAATTCTTCTTTATTTCTTTGCTCAGATAAGACAAACTACACCAAGAGCTGCACTGTTTGCTATGTCATATCAAAAATTGGAGCACAAAACAGTGACATTAAGTTCTCTACTTCTATTCAGAGCATAGTATGAAATTAAAACCAGTATACAGCATACCCAATCATTTTTAGTGATTTCCAAAAATGATGTAGTAAGAGTTACTTCTTCAGGAGTAACTTTCTTCTTTGTGGGTGTTCTGAGCCTTGTCAATGGGTAGAAAAATGAATTAAACCCATCAATTGCCACAAATGTTTTACATCTGGAACATAAAATAAGTTCAAATATTTTCTTCTATGTCATAATGAAAAATCTCATAACTATATAGGTACATTATCAATAAAGTCATAATTTTACTATCATAAAATGAAATAACTTTTAATTATTATTTATTTATGGCTATATTATGTATTTAAAATTTTACTTCTGCAGTATTTTCTCTCTGTTCAATATGAGTGATCAGCTTCTGCATTATTGCATTAAATAATAATCATTTCTCTTTGAGTCTTTCAATAAAGATTATTGCAAAATAAAAATTGAAAACTATATTTAACTAGAGCTATTTTCATAAACATATATATTTTTATTTACTTACTGTTTATTATTGGATAATATTTTGATTTCATTAATTAATGCCTCTATGACATCACAAGCATATTTTACACGAACAATGCCATGTTCCACCAACTCAGCCAAAGGTGCACCTTGTTCAGTTTTTTCTCGTTTGCTCCACACATATTCTTGAGATATCCTTAACTTTATAGAAAAAAAAATGTTATTAATTGTCCTACAATCGGACACAGCATGACTAAGTGCAACTCTAATGAGTTCTCCACTAAGAGGGGTTGTCATTTGTTGATGAATTCTAATTGTCTTTACATAATAATACACTTACATTATCTGCCTTTAAATGAACCTGATTTTGCAATTTGAAGTGAACAAGCCATGCTGCAGCATCTAGAGGCAGATCTACAAAACCCTCTTTTGTTTGAGAATTAGACATTTCTTTATGTCTTGGTATTCTTCTAAGCCATTCAGATACTGTAAATTATCAACAAATACACAAATGTATTTATTATTATAATACTAAATATACTAATTTAATCATGAAAGAATCTTACCCCAAGGTACATGGACTATTAGAAAGTCATTCTCATGGGCATAATGTAATAAATGAGCCATTGTTAATGATTTGCCAGCTCCCATTTCACCATCTAATGCAGTATGTATCAGGAACATTATTCTCTTAAGTTATTTGTTATTATGATACAGGATTATAATTTTATTAACAGGTCCTTTTTAGAATCAAAATGGTTTCTGATATAACTTCTGTACCACTATTATTTATACGCTTAGCAGCTTAATTACCCTATGTATTTGTAATTAAATTATAAATATTTTCTTTAGCTTCTAGTTTATACTAAACAACGAACAAGGCATGGTAGGCAGTGGGAACTAATTGTTAAGACATTGTCCACTTTTGCCCAATTTGGGAACAAAAACGCATTGTCATAAAAAAATGTAAAATTGTAGAATACCTTACTGTGGTATAGTATTTTATATTAACAGTTATTAAAAAAGGATACATAATAGATAGCGATTGACAGGTTTGTTAAAATCTGTAGATTTAATGCAATTGATAATATCGAGTGCAGGTGATCGCACCATTAAAGCTGTTTCTGTAAAAGTCTTCGTCTGCTTCATATAGCTCTTAGGTAAACCACCATGACCAAATAGTTGCTTACATAAATCCTTATTTATTGTATAGAACAAGCCGACTTGATTTTCATTATGTTGAGTCTGTAAATAAGAAGATAAAGTATAAAAATATGTATTTATGAACTATATTTGAAGTTATTTTTAAGTCATAACGAATTTTAGAAATAATAAAATAATAAGTATAATCTATCTTAACTTACAGGAGAAGATTCTGTAGTTCTGAAGGTAACCGCTTGTGAATAGCGGCGAGAGAGAAATCTTAAATTACGAGACAGCATTTTGGCTTATATAAAACTTCAAATTTAATTATAAATGTAAGAACTTATCATTAAAATAACATAGATGTGTTGATTTGATCAATCATAACATAGTCCATAACCTAAAAAATATATGTCAATTGACAAGTACCACTCACATTTTGTAGATAAAAAATACTATCAGCTATTAATAGTTAATTAATCGTCATTGACTAGAATTTTCTAGTTATAACTTTATAATTCATATCATTTTTATTTTATAGTAAAAATAATAAAATGATGCAATAAAATATTTAGTACAATTGTCGGCGTAGGTAGTTAATTGTATTTATTTATGCTGCAGCCTGCAAGGATAGGCACATAAATTGCATAATGGATCGCATATTTGCATTGCAATTTTTTTTAAATTTCTTTCTTTAAAATCTTTGCTTACCTTAACCAACTAATTTAAAAGAGACATACTTAATATTTACTTTAAAACGAATAAAAACATTTTAAATTTTCTTATAGTACGCGCATTGTCTCTTGTCCAGTCATATCTACGCTTTCCGAAAATTGATGTAATTAGCACGCAAAAATACCAAATAAAAGACAATTTCATTTAAACACTGACAATAAAAGAAAATAGTTTTAACGTTTACATAAAGTTTACGAAATTCTCAAAAAATGAAGTTAACAAGCTAAATTATAAAAATCTTCTCATGTATTACATTAAATAAAAGTATACCATTTAGTACAGAAAATAATTTGACATTTATTATTTATTCTATAATACTCAATATTATAATACACCATTTATACATTAAAATGAAAACATTGACATTTACAGTATAATTATTAAGACTTCTGCTGTTGTCTTCTCTTTTTAAACAAACTTATAGGTCTTTTCTCACATTCTCCTTTGCTTTCACTGTCTGCTGTTTTCTCAATAACATCACTAATTACAATAGTTCTATTTACATTTAAGTTGGGTTGATTTGAAGGCACTTCAGTAGGACTTTCTTGATGTACATCATCCAAGATATTGTTATTCATTTGATCATGAAGAGTTGTTTCTTCATATTTAGATTTTTTTAATATAGAAGTTTTTTTATGTGTAAATAAATTAGAATACGCATCATATATATCACTTGGCTTTACTATTCCTCTCTCCAGTTTGTAGGCATCTGTACAAGGTTCTATGCTTGAATGCTTAAATGTTATTTCTAATGTTTCAGCATCATCACTATCAGCAAACGAAACACTTCGTTTTGTCTCATTGACTCCCATAAAGGTATTTTGATCTATAGAAATTTTATTATTGGCACTATCCTCATCATGGTCATCTTCCTCCAATATGTCATCCAACCTGAAAAATTAAATATAATTAATATTTTTCACTAGATGTTTTTCTTACACACCATAAATTACCGCAGAGTAAATAGAGAAAACCTAAAGTTAAGACACTCCCCACTTTTTATTTATTACAGAGATGTATGTTAAGTAAAATAACCAAATGAACTTTGCTGTAGGAAAATGATAGTTGTTGCTACTTCTTCAAGGGCAGTTTTAAGTTAGGTTTGAATTTTAAGGACTATGACACCATAATCTATACTTTTTTCTTGATTTTTACAATTTGTATTATGTTTTAAATTTTATTTTCCATATTACTTTTTAATAGATAAAGCTAAAAATCCAAGTTGGGATTAAATTCATTTTGTCTATATTTCAAAATAGTATTTGTAAAATGTTAAATTAAATAAACTTTGTATTCTCTGTACCTATCCATTTCATCTTCTAGCTCATCCAACTGTTCCATTTCATCAAGTCTGTTTAAAAGGTCATTTTCTGATTTACTTTCATTTCTTTCTCTATTTTTCAACTCTGTTAGTTTTACCTCTAACATTTTTTGTCTATCTATAACTTGCTGCAATAAATCAATTTTAGATGTCTGTTTGGGAATGCTATGGGTAATTTGTGGTTCTTTGATTATACTATTTTGACTTATTTCTTCTGTTTGAATATTACTGACATCATCTTCTTTAATTATGAATGAGTCATAGCTGCTCACATCACTTTCATCAATATCTGTTTTATTATCTATGTTCTCTAATTCATTTTGCATTTCCTCTTGTAGTTCAAGTTCTTCTAATCTTAACCAAAGCTCCTCATCAGTAATATCTTTGTTGGTAACTTCTAGTTCCTTGCTTTTATTTTGATTATATTGTTTTAGCTTTTTTTGGTGTTCTTCTCTCCATGCTTTGTCTTCCTCTTCACTTACCACTTCAATTATGTCTTGGCCAGGGTTTCCATATACATTTTCCTTATTAAATGACATTTGGCTTTCTAAATATTCTTTTTCTTTAATGTAGGAGTCTAGTTTTTGTTTTGCATCTAAAAGGAAAGATATGTACATTGTTATTGTACTTTATTATAATCAGTTTATATTCAAAGTAGTAATAAGTAATTTTAAATATATTACCCTTAATTCGATGTTGTCTTAAAACTTCAGCCTGTTTTACAGAACATTTAGTAAAGTAATCAGCTCCCAGTGGAACAAGAACTTCATTAGTATGTTTAATTGCTCCTCTGAAAAATATTTTGTTTCCTATTGGTACTAAAACGGGTACTGTAAGTTTATCTGAATAAATATTTAAGTCCAATTCATTTAAATTTTTTAAGTAATCCTCCCAAAATCTAATATTTTGTTCATTTTGAACTAAACTCTGAAAAACAAAAATAAACATTAATATAAATTATAACAATGAATACCACACTACACGGCAGAAATACTGACACTTTTAAAAATATTATCCAAAATATTCATTGTACTAGTGGAAGTACAATAGTTCGTGTATTTAGACGAAAGTAATATCTATTTTTTTATTTATAACTTGTTTTTCAACAGAATTAAGAAAAACATTCCGTTCATCCTTGGTATTGACATAGAGGTTGAGTCTGACTTGAGTTTCTGATATGACATTTATGAAATCGTTCTACAACATGCTTCATGACAAACAAAGTGCAAATGGGAAAGTTTTCATACTGTATACTTTTTGTATGTGTAAGAACTAAGAAGACTATCGACGATATAATCATTGATATTTTTTATAGCGTATTATTTTTAGTTCACAAATATTTAGTTGTTTCTAAACACAAGTCGGTTTTGATAAATAATCAATACTTTGTATTTATGACAGATATGTCACTTTATATTGCCAACAATGAACCTGTGCGAAGGCTGAAAATATAATTGTTAAACTGAAAACATAGTGTTAAGTGAAAATTTGCTAGTCTTCATAAAATTTAATATGCTTATACGAAAATAGTTCATAATTAAAGTGTAAATTTTAAAATGGCTGAAAATAATTCAATTTTACACGAATTATACGTGTTTTCAGAGTGGAAACCTGAACCAGAATATTTGGTGAGTTAGATTGAAAAATAATTTTTTTTATTTAAATAATATAAAATTACTATGTATGAAATATTAAAGTATTTTTTATATTTATAAATATATTTTTTTAGCAAAAGCCTGACAATATATTACCAGAAAATATATCTAGTTTATGGAGGTGGCTAAAATTTTTTGGACCCAAGAAAAGCTTAATTGATAGTGTTGCTGCGTAAGTACTATATAGTAATACCATAGTATATATTCTATATATAATATATATATATTATTTATTCTTTAGGCACAAAGAAAGAAAACAAAAATGGCATATTGCTTTAGGGGATGAGGGTAAAGTTATAGGAGTTCTCACTGACAACATTTTGGAAATCAGAACTAAAAGATCTGAATATGCAACTATTGCAGCTAGAACAACAGGTATTTAGTATAAATAAAAAAAATCACAATTGTGAAATATTGCGTGTGTTTATTTTAATCAAAATTATATATTTTTTCAGTTGCAAGAGATGCATATACCCAGTGGAGAAAGCTTGTTTGGAGTCCTGACTGTTCTTTCATAGTAGTTGCATATGGGAATGGTGTTGTTAGTTTCTTTGATCTCACTGCTTCAAATCTCTTTAACATTCCAGTGGTAAGTTTAATTGATAAATAGCAATCAAATGCCATTAAAAGGCTTAAAAATAAAACTTATTAACCTTTCATTATATTCTTATAGGATTGCTCAAGGCCTGGTGGCTTGGAATGTACTGATAACACACATGCAGTATCAGAAATCATATTTCTTCCTTTAAGAGTTAAGGATACAAAATGGTAAATTATTTATTTAATTTTCTAATCTAAATATTAAAATATAAAACTTTACTTAAGGCCATTGTAGTTCAGCTAATGGCTGTAATTGTTATTGGTTGTGGGTTTTAATTTAATTAATTATATGTTTCCCTCTTCTGAATAAGATAAAGTGCATTGTTGCAATCTGGTTAGATTGCAACAATACACTCAATATGCAATATCTTGAAATATGTCTCATTGTCTTGACACTTGGCTCTCTAACTACTTTAGGGGAGTGTAAAGAAAAACATTAAGTGGAATATAGTTTACAACTATAAATAATAAAAAACTATATATAAAATAAAGCTGGAACAAGTCTTGCAAATATTTTCCTACCTATATATTGCTGCATTATGTTTATTGAATTGTTATAAAAATTTATTGTATTCTATTTTAAAATATGAAATAAGTTGGAAATTTTAAAATAGAAACTTTTTTTTTTTTTGTTTTTTTTTTAGCTTCACACTGTATCCCGCACACAGCAGGGTAGGCAGAGGGAACCTAGTTTTAAGACACTCAGTCCCCACTTTCCGCCGAATTCGGAGGCTTGCGTGTTAAGTGGCGGAACTTAAGTTCCACCGGTGTTAACGCCGCGCTTTACCTCGACACCAGAGCGAAGAAAATGGAAATATAATTTCCACTCTTCGAGTGGGAATCGAACCCACAACCAGTCGTTTACAGTCACACGTTTGTGCCACTGGGCCACGACTGTATAAACAATAAATTAACTTAAGATATTTTGTTTTTCTGCTTTTGGTGAAGCATTGAGTGATTGACTGCAAAGTGCAACATACAATACTTCAATAGTTATAGAATGTGGATAAAGACCAAGAATTCAATTTCTAAACAAATGCTATTTCAATATGTTATAGGAATTGGGAAGTACTGGTAGTGACCTATGATGGCAAGTTACGTGGGTATTTAGTATCGCAAACTGATGGATACAAACTACATCATACCTTTCAATTTCCTGGAGGAGTGTCAGCGGCTGCATATTGTGAACCACATTCAACATTATATATAGCTGGTGTACCAAGAGTACCTTATAAGGTGAGCTTATTGTAAATTTATTAAATGGATATATTTTATTGTTTAATGTGAAATTTCTAACTTTAAACATGAAGGTTGTAGGTTTAATATCCAATTGGAGTAATGATTTTTTAGTTTTTTTAAATTCCTTCTTCTGGTAAAAAATTGTATGACATTAAGTTTTGACTTTTAACACGCAATTTCTCCAATTGGAGTTGACAGCTTCTTGACATTAGGTTCTCGCTACCGTTAATTGCCGAAATATTATGCGGGGGAAGAGAGTGGAGATGAGGTGGGATATTGAGAATTTACCGAAATTTTATGCGGGAGATGGGTGATGTAGAAAAAATCACATAGATATAAATCCTTATTAAACTTAGTGAGGCCATTGTGTCATGGCGAAACTTCCGACTAAAATAGAAAATGTTTGTAGGTTCGATTCCACTTAGTAGAATAATTATGATTTAACTTTTTTCCTTTCTTCGCTCTAGTGGAAAACACAAAGCGCGGCTTAGAGGTCCGCCACTTAACATGCAATGACTCGAGTTGGGCGGAAAGTGGAGTGTCATGGTACTAAGTTCTCTCTGCATATCTTACTATGCAGGAAAAAACGTGAAGTTGAAAAATAAAATGTAGCTATATGTTTAATTTTATGTTTTTTCCACTAGGAGCCATCATCGCCCGTAAGTGCAGGCATTACGGCGTGGCGAGTGCTTAACGACGAGCCATTTTATAAGCTGTCTGTTGTGTCTGATGAACTGGAAGCTCAACTAGCCAATAAACGCTTTCATCTTTACATTCCATTAATATTTCCTAAGAATATGGTAAGTGGCAACTTTATATTTTCATATAATTATTAATAAAGAAAAATATATTTTTTTTTTATTTTATTTTTTATTAATAAAGATGAATAATATACCCCTTTTAACGAACAGGGGAGCTTGTGAAATTTAGCGTGGTCATGGTTCGATTCCGTTTTGGCGCAATTACTATATTTAAAATATTGTTTTGTTGTATAGAAATTCGGTGGAAATCGGAAAACGCAGTTAAGACATTAACACTAAGTACTCTATGCCTACCTTGCTTAAAAAAATAAGAAATGAAATATTTTGAAATGAAATTATTTAAACTAAATTGATCGCATATATCGCATTTTGGTATTCGAAAATACACGTTTAGAAACTCTTGACGTTTCTAACACTAGTCCGTGGTCACATTTAGACTCTGTCTTATATTTAGTACGGTTAAAAATAATTTTATTTTAAAATGTGCAATACCGCGAAAATAAGGTCTTATTAAAATATAAAACCTTATTCCCAGGATTTCATAATACACATGGCAGCGTCCCCAGACCACAGTAAGCTGGTCTGCATACACTGCAACGGTGACATATCTATATGGAGACTGCCTATATTGAAAGGGGAGTGCAGGTTCAGACTCGCCGAGCAACCTGAACACGACCTGCAGAGTCCGCTGAACCCCGACCAGGGGAATAAGGATCAGAGCTTGTATCAACCAGCTGGTGTGAGCTGGTGGAGTAATGAGGTTAGGTTCTTCTCTTTACTTTTATTTTTATTTAAGCAGTTTATTTAATGATATTATAAGGTATTGGAGAGGCAAGTTGTGTTGTAATATTTGAAATTTAAGTAGGCAAAAAGATTGGCATTTGAGACAGTAGCGAAAGTCATTGCTGTGTTTTCTCACATTGCGGTTTGAGTGGCGACACTCAATGCTTTGTTTTATCTTGCCAGAGGAAAGATATAAAAAAATAGAATTAATCATTCCTCTAGTGGAGATCGAACTAACGACCAATCAATCATGATATCTTCTCGCTCGTTTGTCACGAGCGGGGAAACGGTCTCAGGGCTGTGCCCTCTTGCCGTGAGAGTCCCCGTCGCCTATGAACATAGACGAGTCATGGGGGGCGGCCTGTCGGCCGACTAAAAGGATACCCCTTTGTTGTAAATGCAACAAAGGGGGTGGGGTATAGGGGAGATGGGATGAGCTTGTGCTGTCCGGGCGATCGCCCAGCCAGGTGAGACCCCCGATTACTCGGGGGAGGCCCAGCTGAGGCGTTCAGCAGCCGCGACAGCGCTCAGGGATCGGATTAGGGGGTAAAGGAGGGTTTTCCGGGGTAGTCGGCCTTCTATCAAAGCAATTGGCCCGTATATTAACGAATACGGGCCATTACTTTGCTCATCCCGTCCATGACTGCTCTCACGGCGTCCTGGCCCTCCCTCAGAGCCGTTAGGATGCCCGTAAATGCTTCAATGGCGACGTCTAAGGGGACATTGTCGCTCCTGCCTGCTCCCTTGGTTTGCGTAGGTTGCGGCTGGGTGGTGGGCTTGCTGGGGTTGAGTGGCTCCGTCGGGATAGGGGCCACGTTGTCGGTGTCTGTTTTCGTTTTGGGCTTTCTTTTCTTTTTAGCCCGTTTGCTCGTGGCGGTTTTCCCTCGTTCGGTTGGGGGATTCGCCGGGGCCATGAGGGTCTGCGCGGTCGCCTCCGCCGGGACCTCATTGGCCAGCGATAGTCCCGCGGCCGTTGGTTGTGTCTTCGGTGCTCTGGTGAGGGGCACGATGCCTGCCTTCTTGTTCCTCAATTCCCGGCGGTATTGAGGGCAGAGAACGTGATTTGCGGGGTGCGCCCCGCCGCAATTCACGCACGTCGCTGGCTCTTCTAGCGGGCGTGGGCAGTCTTGGGCGTAGTGGGGTCCGCCACAGCGGACGCACGCTTGTCGCCTGTGACACCCGTGACTTGAGTGGCGGAAGGCTTGGCAGCGATGGCACTGGGCAAGCCCCCGCTTTCCTCGCCATGCTTCTACTTTAATCCCCGGCATGCACATCAGTTCATTAATGCTGTACAGCCGGGGGGTCAGGTCCTTTGGGTTCTTCAATATGGCAAGGAAGATGCACCCGGGTCTTCCTTGCCTTGCCTGGATGGGTCGCACATACTCCGGCTGGTATCCCAGTTCGGAGAGGGCTTCGTGGAGTTCTTCCGGGCTTGTCGTCACCGGGAGTCCACGGATGGCGATCTTGAAGCTTTTCTCTTCCGGGAGAGCATACGAGAACCAGGATAGGTTCTCGGTTTTCTCTAACTCGGCGAGGTACTTCTGATACACACGGTATTCCTCCACGGAGGCGGGGGAAAACCGTATGCCTTTTCCGAACGGTCTGGCGTTCGGAACGTGTCCCAGCTTGTCCCTGAGCGTCCGAAAGTGGGACGCCCAGTTAGGGAAGTTCTCTACGACGAGTGGAGGGATGCGCTTCTTTGGTGCGGCAGTCCCTGTCGTCTGGCTTGCGGCAGCGGTGTTGGGTACGGCTGGTGCAGGGCTAGGTTGCCCTGTGCGAAGAGCGTCGGCGAAGGAGGGTCCCTGCTGTGAGGCTGCAGCAGGGATCCTTGCGGCGTCTTGACGGGCGGGGGAGGCCGCTGGAACCATCGGCGGGGCGCTCGGTGGCTGCGGGGCGGTCTGCGGTGGAGCTGTGATCCCTGGAGGCGGGCGCACAGCGGACGTCGATGGCACCTGTGGCGGTGCAGTGGGTACTGGCATTGGGGCTAGTACCGGAGGCTTGGTGGTTGGTGTGCCTTGCTCCCTGGAACGAAGGCGCGGGTCTCTCTGGGCTACCCCGGGAGGGGTTGGCTGGGGCGGGGGTGCGCAGTGACGCTTAGACGCAGCGTCCTGCGGCACATCATCCGTCCGGGGTCGTCTGGTCGGTGCGGGGGGCGCGGGTTGCTCGCTCGGAGCGGCCGCAGCCGAGGCGCTCTGTTCGCGCTCGAGGCATTGCCGTCTATCCCTGAGGAACAGCTCAATGTGTTCCATCAGGGATTTCGACAAGGTACCCCGCTTCTGCAGTTCGGCCACGACTAGCAAGTCCGACTGCAGCTGGACGCGCGGGGACTTGGTCTCGGCCATGCGGGATGGCGCCGAAGGTGAGCGCTCTGACGCAGGAGTCTGGAAAGCGGGCCTGGAGGGCCTGCTCGTTGGTGGCTTGCTCTTCGGAGTTGAAGTGGCAAGGGCTGGCATTGTCGTCGGTGAAGAGGACTCGTAGTGTGCGCGTAGTGACGCGCGGTTCTCTTGAAGACCAGAAGCACTTGCGATGCTCTGGTTAATCAGGGTTACGTCCTGAAAAGGACGACCCGATAAAGTAGGCGTGGGTCGCTTGGCAAGGGGAAGAATATCCCGCCAATGGTGCAGGGGCCCGAGGTTGGAGGTAGGTCCGGTAGCGTTGGGGTTGGACTGCTGGGGTGGAGGGATTGCTCCCGTACCACTCCCTTCACCGCCCCTCGATGAAGGTCGATTGCGCGAGCGTTGCTCACGCGGAGCCTCAGCGCGGCCAGTCATGGTTGACGGTCGGCGAGAGTGCTGTGAGGTGCCTTTGCTCGGTGGTTATTCGGCCATACTAGCCGATGCTTCGATAGTGTTTCGACAACACTCGTTGATCCTCGTCGATCCCTCGTGAACCGTCGGAGATGTTCGGCGATCCTCGTAGTTGGTCGGCAATCCTCGGCGAAACTCTTAGGAGTCGCCGTTGATGTTCGGTCAGCTTCGTGAATCGTCGGAAAAATCTCGGCGGTTCTCGTGACTCGTCGTCCGGTCTCGACGAACGCTGTCGAGCGCCCACAACGTGGTTGGCTGAGCGTTCGAGATCGAACACTCGCGTCGCCCACGCTTGAACGCTGTGAGCTCTTTGCAGTATTTTCTCAAAAAATACTTCAAGAGCCCACTGATGTAACCCGTACCGTTCGCACAGGGCAACCTAGCCCTGCACCAGCCATACCCAACACCGCTGCCGCAAGCCAGACGACAGGGACTGCCGCACCAAAGAAGCGCATCCCTCCACTCGTCGTAGAGAAATTCCCTAACTGGGCGTCCCACTTTCGGACGCTCAGGGACAAGCTGGGACACGTTCCGAACGCCAGACCGTTCGGAAAAGGCATACGGTTTTCCCCCGCCTCTGTGGAGGAATACCGTGTGTATCAGAACTACCTCGCCGAGTTAGAGAAAACCGAGAACCTATCCTGGTTCTTGTATGCTCTCCCGGAAGAGAAAAGCTTCAAGATCGCCATCCGTGGACTCCCGGTGACGACAAGCCCGGAAGAACTCCACGAAGCCCTCTCCGAACTGGGATACCAGCCGGAGTATGTGCGACCCATCCAGGCAAGGCAAGGAAGACCCGGGTGCATCTTCCTTGCCATATTGAAGAACCCAAAGGACCTGACCCCCCGGCTGTACAGCATTAATGAACTGATGTGCATGCCGGGGATTAAAGTAGAAGCATGGCGAGGAAAGCGGGGGCTTGCCCAGTGCCATCGCTGCCAAGCCTTCCGCCACTCAAGTCACGGGTGTCATAGGCGACAAGCGTGCGTCCGCTGCGGCGGACCCCACTACGCCCAGGACTGCCCACGCCCGCTAGAAGAGCCAGCGACGTGCGTGAACTGCGGCGGGGCGCACCCCGCAAATCACGTTCTCTGCCCTCAATACCGTCGGGAATTGAGGAACAAGAAGGCAGGCATCGTGCCCCTCACTAGAGCACCGAAGATACAACCAACGGCCGCGGGACTATCGCTGGCCAATGAGGTCCCGGCGGAGGCGACCGCGCAGACCCTCATGGCCCCGGCGAATCCCCCAACCGAACGAGGGAAAACCGCCACGAGCAAGCGGGCCAAAAAGAAAAGGAAGCCCAAAACAAAAACAGATACCGACAACGAGGCCCCTATCCCGACGGAGCCACTCAACCCCAGCAAGCCCACCACCCAGCCGCAACCTACGCAAACCAAGGGAGCAGGCAGGAAGGACAATGTCCCCTTAGATGTCGCCATTGAAGCTTTTACGGGCATCCTAACGGCTCTGAGGGAGGGCCAGGATGCCGTGAGAGCAGTCATGGACGGGATGAGCAAAGTAATGGCCCGTATTCGTTAATATACGGGCCAATTGCTTTGATAGAAGGCCGACTACCCCGGAAAACCCTCCTTTACCCCCTAATCCGATCCCTGAGCGCTGTCGCGGCTGCTGAACGCCTCAGCTGGGCCTCCCCCGAGTAATCGGGGGTCTCACCTGGCTGGGCGATCGCCCGGACAGCACAAGCTCATCCCATCTCCCCTATACCCCACCCCCTTTGTTGCATTTACAACAAAGGGGTATCCTTTTAGTCGGCCGACGGCCGCCCCCCATGACTCGTCTATGTTTATAGGCGACGGGGACTCTCACGGCAAGAGGGCACAGCCCTGAGACCGTTTCCCCGCTCGTGACAAACGAGCGAGAAGATCGTATGATTGATTGATACAGTGCGACGAACATGTAAAAGGGGCGGATATCAATGACCTCTTTCTAAGTTTTCTCTGCTTAGTACAGGCATGATGAGGATGGAAGTAATGGTATAAATAAGAAGAATTATTGACACCTTTATAGATAATGCAAATTAATTTGAACGAAGCGAGACTCGAACCCGAGCCGCTTGTTTAATGCTCAAGCGTTCCAACCGCTAAGCCATTCGTTCTATCACATAAATGTGTATAAAAACTCTTTAAAGTAGTAAAAATATTAAAACATTGTATTCAATTTCATTGCAGGAGGTGATACTGTCTCGGTTTAGTGGTGCAGTATCAGTGTGCAGGGTAAAAGATCTTGTGAACATCCTCGGTAAGAAACCAGAGTTCTTCCAAGGAACTCCGCAGGTAAGAAATTGTATAGAAATAAACGTTTATTTTATTACAAATAATATTTTTAAGTAATAGTTTTTTTTGGTAATGTCGCATTAATCTGTCGGATTGTTGAACGTGGAACTTCGAGTTAGATGGAGTGAATATAGGGTCCATTCACTCTATTTTTACATAGTTTATTTAGTACTATAAGTCATTGCGTTGATACAGGCATTGTGTGTTGATTGGCGAAGTTCAACCAGAACGAAAAAATGAATGTTTAGTCATTCCTCCGTGTAGAGATCAAACCCGCGTTTACAGTCAGACGTTGTCACACTGCGCCACGACGGCTTTAGTGTATTCAATGCAATGTATACAAAACGTGGTCATCGTCGTCGTGGCCCAGTGGCACAAGTGTGTGACTGTAAACGACTGGTTGTGGGTTCGATTCCCACTCGAGGAGTGGAAATTATATTTCCATTTTCTTCGCTCTGGTGTCGAGGTAAAGCGTGGCGTTAAGTTCCGCCACTTAACACGCAAGCCTCCGAATTCGGCGGAAAGTGGGGAACGGAATGTCTTAACACTAGGTTCCCTCTGCCTACCCTGCTGTATGCGGGATACAGCGTGAAGCTATACAAAACGCAATATATCCAATAATTACATATTATTCCGTGTCTTTCCTGCGAAAGACATTACGTTATTAATAATTTTCTTTAAACAACATGTATTTTCCTGATACAAACTATTAAATGGTCTATTGTATATTTGGTAATCACGTTCATAGATATCGAGCGCGTACGACGGTACGTTTATGGCGCTGGAGTGCGAGTCGAATGTACTGCCGGCTAGGAAGTCACGGAGCGACGAATCTGTAAGTCTTCACTTATTTTAATATAGAAAAAAAATAATTAGCTTTCTATGGATTTACCTTAAGCTGCATATTAACATTCTCTTTCTACTAAACTAAATTGAAAGATTTTACTAACGATGCCTTCAAAATACGAACTAAAAATGAACGAGTGTTAGTTCCAGACTGAAATCTTTAGTACATTATAGGGAGATACTATATTGCGTACTAAAAGATTTCGGACTTTTTACATTGAACTAATTTTTACTTTGAATTATTTAAAGGGTTTTGTTAATTTCCTAACGGTTACTCCGAATAGAAATTTCAACAATTCTACCTTTGTTATATTTTAATGCAAATTAACAATACTGATTATTTTAAAAAAAAAGTTATAATAAATCGTATAAGAATTTCGACGCAGCCGGTAGTAGAACGCATGGCTCAGTGGTGAGAGAACCTGGATGGTATTCAGGAGGCGCGGGTTCGAATCCCGTTACGTTCAAATTTTTATACGTTTTCTAAATGCCTTTTACTGATTATTTTATTTTTTTTAAAGATGGAAGTAGTGGAAGCGGATGCGGAAATGGATGATTCCATGTTAGAAATAACAAAAGAGCTCTTCAAGTCCATTTTATACGCCATCACTGATATAGAGACCTTTCAACCGAAGCCAAAGAAAATAACCATAGTGTCGAGGATCTACAGGCTGTTGGGGGTCAAGAGTACTACTCCGTCGGAATTGTTTTCTAGAAAAGTAGGTATTGCTTTTTGTTTCCTTTTTTTATATTGAAATTAATGTCCATTAGGGGCCAGTCGTGGTGCAGTGGCACAAAGTGTGACTGTAAAGCGACTGGTTGTGGGTTCGATTCCCACTAGAGGGATGAAATATTTAATATTTCCATTCATCCATTTTCTACGCTCTGGTACCGAGGATATGCGCGGCGTAAAGTTCCACCACTTAAAACGCAATGCTTCCGAATTAGGTGACACAACATGCAATGCAATGTCTCAATTTCAAGAGGAAAGTGAAGGAGGGAATGTCGTTACACACCGCTCTTTTTGTCTACTGTTTAAAAAATAGCAAATGCAAAAATCTAGTATCATCACACATCATTCTCTACTTTCCCTCTGAATTCAAGACAATTAAAAGTGGTGGAATTTCACGCCTTGTTTTGTCTTCTAACCAGAGAGGCATAACGAAACTATTTCAAATTTCCCCCGATTGGGAATCAAACCCACAACCAATCGCGTCTACAATCATACACTGTCCTACTGCACTACTATGGCTTCATACAGAATGACTAGACATATAAACCTTATATATTTTTTTTACTTTACGCTGTACGCCGCATAGAGCTGGATAGGCAGAGGGAACCTAGTGTTAAGACACTCCGTTTCCCACTTTCCACCGAAACCCCACATTGTCTTATCATGTAGATAAATGAAATAATATAAATGTAGTCATGACTTCGAGTGAGTATTGAACCCACGAGCAGAACCAGTGACGTTTGCAATCAGACTCTGTCCTAGACGTGCGTCAGAATGGCCTCTAAGATACGAATTCTTTACTATATTAGAGCATTAAAAGATTTAAATAGAACTCTGTTTGTCTTCTTACTTAAGCTTACGAGATTTAAGCTATAATTGGTTTTAAATAGACCCCACTTTCCGCTGGATTCGGAGGCATTGCGTGTTAAGTGGCGGAACTTAACGCCGCACTTTGCTTCGACACCAGAGCGAAGAAAATGGAAATATTAAATATTTTGTGGCTAGACGTGGCCCAGTGGCATAAGCGTGATATTTAATATTTCCATTTTCTTCGTTCTGGTGTCGAGGTAAAGCGCGGCGTTAAGTTCCGCCACTTAGCACGCAATGCCTCCGAATTCGGCGGAAAGTGGGGAACGGAGTGTCTTAACACTAGGTTCCTTCTGCCTACCCTGCTGTGTGCGGGATACAGCGTAAAACTAAAAAAAAAAAAAAAGTGGAAATCGAACCCACAACCAGTCGTTTACAGTCACACCTTTGTGCCACTGCGCCACGACTGGCCCCTGTACATATAAAATAGGAATAATATCGTGATTCCAGATCGAGAGCGGCAGCTACAAGGAGGCGCTGTCGCTGGCGGAGCGGTTCGCTCTGGACAGCGACCTCGTGTACCAGCAGCAGTGGCGGAAGAACCCGGTCTCCTCTGACGCCATACACAATTATTTGGTACTTATTTGTTTTAAAGGATTTGGTAAATAAGAGTGAGTGTTCTTATAATTAATGTGTCAAGTGTAAGTTTGGTATAAGTTATGTAAAATGTTTTGTAATAAAATAGATTCTCTCTTACTATCTTGCCAAATAATCATTCACGAAGATAATAATTGTGTAATAATAATGTAATAAATATAAGTTACAAGCATTTCATTCATCCACTAATGTCATTGAAAAAGACGTTGTTAGGAGAAGTATATTTTTTACGTATAAGAATTTCAACGTAGCTAATAATAGAATACCTGTCTTAGCGGTCAAAACGTTTGGACGGTTTCCAAGAGGCATGGGTTCGAATCCTGCTGCGTTCAAATTCTTTTATATATTTTCCAAAAATCTTTTTCAATTTCCTAAATGGTTGAATAACACTTAAAAAAATGCTAAAAGTAGTTTCTTCTCTTCTCTATTTAGAGTAAAGTATCTAAGAAGATCTGGGCGGTACACCAGTGCGTGGACCGTCTGCCCGAGAGCTTGCCCGCTGCGCATGAGTTGCTCAGCTTCGGTCTGCAACTCACTAATGAGAAGATTTTAGATGGTAAAACTTTATTGTTTACTGCTTTTGTACTGTAATATTATTTTAGCTTCACGCTGTAATCTATGTAGAGGGAACCTAGTGCTAAGACACTCTGTTCCCCACGCACCGCGGAATTCGGAGGCATTGCGTGTTAAGTAGCGGAACTTTACGCCGCGCTTTACCTCGACACCAGAGCGGAGAAAATAAAAATATTAAATATTTCCACTCCTCGAGTGAGAATCGAACCCACAACAAGTCGCTGGTCACAGGCACACTTTGCCTCTGTGTCACGACTGGCCTCTATAAAAACTTTAATGGAATTAAAGCTCCTGGCTCTCGTGTACCTACTATATGTCACAACCTAACTGTAACAGTATCAATATTTTATTTTACTATATAATTTAAATCTTATTTTATATTGTTTCCAGAAATCAATGGTAATTTACCACCAGATGAATGGAAGGACCCAGACGATATAACAATGGAGGATCTCAACGCGTACACCAGCGAGCTGCTGCGCTGTAGACACGTTATGATATTTTATAAGGAACGCCTTAGTTTGTATGAGGTAATTTGTTATATTTTAATTATTGTAATCAATATTAAAAAAAAGTAAAATCAAAATGTTTGTACGCTCATGTTGTAATGTATGCTGATGAGAATGATCGTTCATCAAGTCAAGGCAAATGAATTTATATGGATAGATAATGTATGTACAATGTATATTTTGTGTTAAAACTTATGAAAATATCCAACCATACAAACTGGTTACAGAATTCATATTCTTTCCAACATTTATATAGGAATAAAAAAATGTTTTTTTATATGTTTTATAAAAAATGTCTTCCATATTCTAAGCATGTGAATAATGAAATGTTATTTTTTTTTATAAGTAGCGTTCTTAATTGCCAAACGATTGTTCGTAGAAATAATGTTTAGGGAGCAGAAATTTGTAAAAAATCTCTCTACAGTGATGCTAACAAAATTATTTCTAATAATTTCGACTTCGCATAGCGCTTGGACGATTATCTAAATCTGGCCCGGGTTCACGCCCTCTGCTTTCAAATTGTTATACATTTAAAAAAAAATAAAAAGACTCAATGAAACTAGTTACAGCCTTTGACCCGTGTATTTAAATACTAATGATTACATTTTATATATATTATTTCTGCACTAGGCCATTCTACACTGTGAGAAATCGACATATGTAAAAGATGAATACCATAGACTAAGAAGCAACAGCATAGTACACAGTGCTATGGAAATAGCAAAAGAAGGTCGTATAGAGGCTCTAACTTGTCTATGGCCGTACATAAAGAGCTTAACAATGCAATTGGCGGTTCTGGACAAATTGCCAGAAACACTTTATCCTTTGGACTATCAACATTTACTGCCGACTAAGGAGCCAGTCAAATGGTTTGAGAAGAAATCACCTATAAAGATTAAACCATCGGAGTATGAAAATGATTGGTGTAGGAAAGAGATATTTAGGTATGTTATATTTATTATATATTTTTTTTTAATTTTTAATTTAATTTTACTTTTGTAAGAATTTTTGAATCGTTTACCGATTTATTTAGAAGGCAGTCCTGTACAAAGGAGCCGCCGAGAAACTCAATAGGTGCTTGTTTCAACTATAAATGACAAATAAGTTTTAAGTAGAAAATCGTTATTTAGTATAAGCTAATACAGCTTGCGGGTTTATGAATTAAAAAAAAAAAAGAAATAAAAGCTTTACTTATTGATATTACCATTTCTTAAATTTTGTAGTGGCAAAATTTATGTATTAATATTTTTATTTATGTATTAATATTATAAAAATTATTATGAATAGAAATTCATAAAACAATTTTAAATATAAAATAAAAAAAATAAAACTGCCGAAACCCGGGATCGAACCAGGGACCTTTAGATCTTCAGTCTAACGCTCTCCCAACTGAGCTATTTCGGCCATGAGTATATTTGTGAAAAAAGCGGTCTAAAGCAAATTGTTGAAATTTAATTTACATAAAAAGAAACAAAATAATAAATAACTTTTATTCCAATATTATTATATAAATATACATGGTATTTCGAAGGTGTAGATTTTTTAGTTTTTACTTATAACTTTTTTAAATTCTATTCTTTTATATTATGTTTGTTTCCGCATAGCGGAGAGGACCTAGTATCTAGACACTCCGTTTTCCGTTTCTCCTTCTCTCCGTTCTTTTTAATGTATTGTATTTAAATTACTATTAAAATAAATAAAAATAAAATAAAATAAATATTGTCAAGCAACATAGGGTCATAGTTGGTTAGTACAATAAAATGACTTAAGAACTATGTTAGTAAAATAAAACATAAACAAAAAATAAAATACAAATAAAAAAATAAAACATAAACAAAAAATAAAATACAAATAAAAAAGTATTACTATTCAAATGAATTTAGCTTAATTTATAAATAAATATTGTTATAGGTCAATATGGAGCTCAAATTGGTCGGAGGATGCACCAACAGATTCACAGCAGACAAGCAGCGAGGACGAGGAGAGTGAAGTGGAGGAGGCGGGGGGAGACGAGAGTGAGCCTGAGGAAGGAGCCACGAGTGGGGTTGTTACAGGTAGACATCGATATATTAATGTGGATATTATAGTATTAATGTTTTTGTGTCCGCAAGGAGTGGAACAAAGGGATGTGGGAATGAAAGTAGTTGTCTTGAAGGTTAATTGCCTATTGCATGTGGATGACGCAGTGCTTATTGCTCTCTTGAAGGTTAACAATGGTCTTATAATAAATCGATATATCGTTATCCATATTATAATATTAACGTTTTTGAGTTCGCAAGTAGTGGAACAAAGCGAGATGGGAGTGAAAGTAGTAGTCTGAAAGTTTGTTTGTACGCAGACAATGCAGTGCTTATTGCATCAGCAAAACAATAATCTATTTATATAATAAAACTTTCTTTTAGATATATTTAGTGGGGGGACGGGTTAAGAATACAATTCCCCCCCGCCGCTGAGTAGCGTCCCGTAAAAGGCGGGTAACCCAGTAGTTTGGTGGTAGGAGATTCGTTCTCCGACTGGCTCGCGACCACTATCATGTCAAAGACGAACCGCCAAATATCTTATGATGTTTTCCGGTTCGATGGCATGTAAGCCAGCTCTCCCTATTCCCACCATTCCCATCCTTCCTCCCTCCTTCTGTCCTACATTCCCAAGGCTGGCAACGCATCCATAACTTGAATGTTGTGGATGTCTATGGGCGAAGGTAACCACTTAACACCAGGTGGGCCTTCAGCTCGTTTGCCTCCTTTATTCCATAAAAAAAAAATTTATTAAAAAAAAAATGTGCTTTACTTCTGTAACTGTTGAGTGATAGAATACAACGCCTTTATCATATCATACCATATAAATGAAAATAATCATTCTTCTGATTGTGAATTGAACCTGCAATCAGTCACGTCTACAGACGTCTCACTACTCCACGGCGGCTTCCGTAAATTTATATTTACGTAAGCCGGTATGTAATATAAAGAATGTATATTTCATGCAAACAAACCAATATATTTTGCATAATTGCATTTTTTTTATAGTAAGCATTGCGTTTTTATACTAAAATTGTACTACATTTTTTTCTAATGTCTTTTTCCTGTTGCTGTAATTAATTATAAATTTTAATAAAACATACTATATATTTTTAACATTTTTAAAGTGTTATCCTACATTTAGGATAATTGGAAAAGACATTTAGAAAACGTATAAAAATTTGAACATTGGGGATTCGAAGCCCGGGATTGGAAACTTTTCAGGCATTAGTACTTAGCGGTCAGCGGCGAGTTCGAATCCCGCTGCGTTCAAAAATTGAATACTTTTTCTAAATGTGTGTTTTCAAATGACATATATTGATCAGTAATTCCAGAGAGCCTCTCGGAGACGGACGCGCAGCTGGCGGGGTGGTACGCGCGCCGCGCCCGCCGCGTGGAGCAGCGCAGCGGCCTCGTGTCGCACGCCCTCACGCTCGTCATGATCGCGGCGGCGGGCGGCGCCGTGCCCGGCCTCCACGCCGTGCAGAGTCGCCTCGAGACACTGGACACTCTGCTCTATGATGTCAACGTAGAGGACGTCACCCTGCGAGAGCTGGAGACCATGTCTAATTTGGAAGTGTGCAAGCTGTTGATGAAGATGGTGGGTTTTTATTGGGACTTTTTTTTGAGTGACAGAATAGGTTGGTATATGTGTGCGTGTGTGCGTACGTGTGTACTGGTTTAGTATATGTGTGTAAGCTTCGCGCCCGCCCTCGTCATGATGTGGCGGCGGGCGGCGCCCTGCCCGGTCGCGACGCTGTGCAGTGTTGCCTCGAGACATTAGACATTCTGTTGTACGATGTCAATGTAGAAGATGTCACCTTGTGTGACCTCTAGACCATGTCTAATTTGGAAGTGTGCAAGCTGTTGATGAAGATGGTGGGTTTTTATTGGGACTTTTTTTTGAGTGACAGAATAGGTTGGTATATGTGCGTGTGTGTATGCATGTGCGTGTATGAGTGCGTGTGCGTGTGCGTATGCGTCATCCTCAGCTTGCCTCTCATAAACTAGTATTGCCATTTGTGAGCTCTAAAATTTCGTATACTCAATTAAAAGCACATTTTTGGACTAAACCGCCTTTGCTTTTATACCTCTCATTAAAAAAAAGCTGAACTACATAAGTATCTAATTATTTTTTTTATTAATTACAGTCAACTCACGCAACATTTGTGTCAGATTTGAAGAAGTATGTAATTCCGTTTTTGAAGCGACATGAGGATTTGACTAAAACGTTGGGCTCTTGTCTATCCGGTCTAAAAGAGTTTCTCGAGACCTTAAGTATTAAAGATCTTTCTTATATACTGCTGGTAAGTATTTATCTTCAAATTTATTTTATACGTTTTCTAAAAATGTCGCTTTAGTGTGTGTAAACAATAGTTATTTTTTTTTGTTTTTTTAGTTTCACGCTGTACCCGCTCACAACAGGGTAGGCAGAGGGAACCTAGTGTTAAGACACTCCGAATTCGAAGGCATTGCGTGTTAAGTGGCAGAACTTAACGCCGCACTTTGCCTCGACACCAGAGCGATGAAAACGAAAATAATATTTCCAGTCCTAGAGTGGCAATCGAACCCACAACCAGTCGCTTGGCAGGCACACTGTTATTTATTACAATACTAGCGGCCCGCTTATCGTTATATTGCAACACTCTGGGGTCGGTTTTTGAAAAATAAAGTAGCCTATGTTTAAGCTTAGACTATCAACTACATTTATGCCAAAACTCATTATAATTGGTCAAGCGGTTTAGATTTTTCATATAAACTTTCATCCCCTATTTCAACCTTTTAGCGGTTGATTTTTGAAAAAATAAGTAGCCTATGTTAGACCCAGTAACTTTTACTACTTGCATTCTAAATTTCATCCAAATCGGACCGGTAGATTAACCGTGAAAGCATGACAGACAAACACACAGACTTTCGCATTTATAATATAAGTATGGATATCTGGTTTTATTTGTTGTTGAGACGTTCTACAATTGACATATATATGTTACAATTAAAATACATTGTTTTAATGAATTTCCGCTTAATATCAATACTTAGGTCCTTCTAGTTGTAAATAAGGGAAGATTTAATTATTTCGATTTTTCTTATTGTTTTTAAAAAGTAGCGTAGCTTTATGCATAGTCAAAAAGTTCTCTCTCTGTCTTTGAAGTCACATTCTGTTCTTTTCAACCCAAATCAAGACATTGCCTGCTAAACTGGTGGAAATTCAACGCTGCGCTTTGTCTAATCAGGGCGAATGAAAAAAATTAATTTAAATATTATTCCTTAGAATCCGAACTGAACCCATAATTATTCATGTTAACAGTCACACGCTCTTTCATTGCGATACAATTGTTTTGATTTGATAATTATTACCTTTATGTACTCGCATTGTCAGTATTTTTTACATTAAATATTATTAAATTATTTATTGTATTTGAGAAAGATAACATTAGAGTGTAACATACACTATTAAAATAACATAACAGCTTTTTACTAAATACATATATATGTATGTATATAAATACGTACCAAATTATTTTTTTTTACATTTTTTGTTTGTCTATTTTTTTCGGCTAATCACTGAAACCGCTGTATCGATTTTAATGGAACTTTCACTGACTGACAGCTTATGTAATAAGGAGTAACTTAAGCTACTTTACTTGATTTAGAATTATAATTTTTTCCTTGAGTTCTACGCAGGTGAAGCGAGCGAGCGAGCTCCGCTAGTATAGAATTTTTAGTAAGCGTGTTTCATTCTAAATTTGATTCATTGACACACTCGAAAAAAGATGATTTGAAGGTGGGAAAGATTTGACACAAATTAATCCTTCACTTTCTTACTAAATTAGAAAAAGTCTTAAGTTATAAAAAAATATCATTACATAGTAACAAAACCCCACGTGCCAGGTGCTCCAATCGCCCAAGGAGTTCGAGCTGGACGTGCGCACGCACCTCGAGCTGGTTGAACGCTGCCTGTACGCGCACATCGGCACCGATCAGCTGGATATGGCGTGTGATCTGCTGGCCACTATACTTAAGGAGACGTATGTATAAAAAGAATTTTAGATAACATATATGTATAATTTTAAACATTTTTAAAGTGTTATTCCACACTTAGGAAACATGAAAAGATATTTAGGAAACGAACAAAAAAATTATACGTTTACGTACATAAAATCTCTCTACATAGATGCTAACAACAAAAATAAGATGTAAAAAAGCGTATAAGAATTTCGACGCAGCTGGTAGTAGAACACATGGCTCACCGGTGAGAGCGCCTGAATGGTATTCAGGAGGCGCGGGTTCGCATACCGCTGCGTTCAAATTTTCATACGTTTCCTAAATGTACTTTTTAACATATATAAAATTAAATGGGATGATGCTTTAATATTTACTTTTTATACGTTTCTTAATTTTTTTTAATTTTCTATGTGAATAACGCTTTAGAAATGTTAAAAGATTTATTTTTCTCGATATCCGTCTTTGTAGTGATAATCGACTTTACAAACATAACATGGTCAACTGATGTCATAATGCGATTCGATGCGTCAAATTTTTAGTTGTGGGGAGACGGATTAATAATCATTCGCCCCCACTGCTGGGTAGCGTCTTGTAAAAGGCACAGGGGTAACTCAGTAATTTAGTGGTAGGAGATTCGTTCTCAGACTGGCTCGCGACTGCTATCATATCAAAAACGAACCACCGAATATAATATGGGCGTAGGTATAGTCACTTGTCATTAAGTGGTTTTTCTGCTTGTTTGTCGCCTTTTATGCATAAAAAATATATGTAGGTATTTGAAAAATGTAAATTAGTATCAGAGCATTTGCAAAATATGTTACTTGCTGCGTGGACAAATCGTTAAGCTGCTAAAAATAATGTCAACGTTACTTTGGTATGACAAGATATTAGAAATAAAAAACAATATTAGAAAATTCATTCTTTCTTTTACCTTATTGTGAAAATTGAAGATATGATCATAATTTCAAACATAACATTTTTAACTTTTATAATAAGTGTGTTAACTTTTGCATTACATAATAATTTTTTTCAAGGTTTTATTTTTGTTTTCATCTCTCTTATTTTATTAATTTACTTTTGAGACAGAGAGCAGCTTGAGCACTTTTGGACATTCAAAAGTTTCATGTAAATCAATTTAGTAAAAGTCTCATTTGCTTAAAGTTTCTTTTTGATAGGCGATTACAAAAAGGAATTGAGTGGGCATTTTATTTTTTACGATGTTTTATATATTAAATAAAATAAAGTGACTGTAAATATTGATAATATTGGACAGAAAGGATATTTACTCACAGTATTATAATATTCAACATCGACTCCACTTAGTCACTATTACGCGCCGCGGGCGCGTTAGAGCTCGAAAAAAAGATATCGATATTTTATATAATATCGATATATGGTGAAGGGAACCTAGTGTTGAGACACTCCGTTCCCTAATTTCCGCCGCGCGTCGAGTGCCGTCGTCAGTACCGTGTGGGTGGGTGTGGTTTCAGGGACGGCAGCATCTCGACGGCGTCGCTGGTGCGTCGCGCGGGCGCGCTGGAGCGCACGGTGGCGGGCAGCGGGCGGCTGGCGTGGCGCGGCGTGCGCGTGTCGCCGAGCGAGCTGCGCCGCCGAGCGCACGACGCCGACCACGCGCACACGCTCATGCACCGCGTGGCGCGCTCGCTGCCCCACACGCTGGCGGGGTGAGTACACGCATACCTACTATGTAAGCGTAAAGTGCCACCTATCCAATTCCCACCTTTTAAATTTCTATAGTTAGTCCAGTCTAAGGCCATGTAGTAATAACACGTATGTATTGTATGAAGAAGTGTATGTGAGATAATTGTGGCCCTGAGAAATATAGTGTTTTTGCATGTGGAAAGTGACTTTCATTTAATTAATAATATACAGTTACTGGACTCGAATAGAACCAGGGTTCTAAGTGTACGCAAAAAGTGTGGCTCGTTAATAAAAACACTTCGGGGCAGCACCAACGGCATCTTAAATATGATATGTAATAGAATAGATTGTATGTATGTTAATCATTGCTGTGCCACCTCTAGTGGGATGGTGAAGTAATGTTAACCCTGGAACCCTACCTGGGGTGCTGGAGAACCCCACGGAACTTTATTTTGGATTTTTCTCTAATTAATTATATACACACAAGTTTGCGTTTCAGCGTATTTTTTCTTAGTGGTACCCGCTTTCGACCTGTCAGTCGCACGGTGTTCACCGCTGCGTGCAGACATGTGTACTTGTGTCGTGGGGTGCCTAGTCACCCCAGTGTAGGGAAATCGTAAGTTTTTTATTATTTTTATTTGAACATTTATTTAATCTAATAATAGTATTTTTGGAGTAATTTATGCAGTCTATGTAACCAGTAATATTTGCACTAGTAATTGTACAATGATAAGCATTTTTTTGTTTCAAATTCAAATTAGTTTCATGAAATTTCAATATTGTAATTTTTTTTCAGATGGCAGCAATGAGGCAGTTCTGTATGGTCTTTTAAATGACATTGGAATAAACTCCTGGGTTCTCTTCAAATTGTCCAACGATAACAATAAGACTGACATAAAATTCCGACGAACTTTCCTTAAAGAATTGGGACTGGGGCTAATATATGAGCACTTGAAAAATCGTTTACAAATCCCAAGTTTGAGGAGGGATGTAAAGGAGGTCATTGCAGGTATCCTGAAAAAAGATGTGCCAGCACCAAGTGCTATGCCTGATCATCAAAAACAAGGACGATGTGGAATGTGTCCCAGGAATAAAGACCGAAAATGCAAGACCAGGTGCAATAAGTGCCAAATCCCTATTTGCTTGGAACACCAAATAAAAGTGTGCCAAAAATGTTCAATTTAATAAATGTTATTAATTTTATAAGTTGATTTGTGATTTCAAGTACCTAAGCAATAAAGATGATTATAAAATATTTCAATCGTATTTCATTTTCCAAAAATAATAATATTTTAACTTTGGGGTACTCGAGCACCCCCTGTAGGAAAATAGGATGGTAAAATAGGTGTAGGGCTTAAGGGTTAGTATTAACATAGTTCTTAAGTTTTAAATTGTTACTAACAAAGTTTTAAGTATTATATATTACTTGAAGTTGAATAAAATAATTAAATAAAATAACCAGTAAAATAAATAAATAAAATAATTGGGACCAATCGTGGCCCAGTGGCACAAGCGTGTGACAGTAACCGACTGGTTGTGGGTTCGATTCCCACACGAGGAGTGGAAATATTTGATATTTCCATTTCCTTCACTCCAGTGTCGAGGTAAAGCGCAGCGTTAACACACAAAGCCCCCGAATTCGGCGGAAAATGGGGAACGGAGTGTCTTAACACTTGGTTCCCTCTGCCTACCCTGCTGTGTGCGGGATACAGCGTGAAACGATGCCTCAATTTCGAGCGCAAATTGGAGGATGGAGGGTCTCGACGCTAGTTCCTTTCCGAGACTATTCCGCTACCCGAGAAAAAGCGTGGAGCTGAAAAAAAAAATTAATGCTTAATTTTATGCACCTAATAACCTATATTAATTTACAAATTTTAAATTGATAGAAATTAGTATCGTTTTTAGAAAGAACGAAATGTTTTATACTTTATCTCCGATCATATATTCATACATTCTACTGTATTTATTGTTATGAGTTATTTTACATTGTACTGTTTTTAAAAATAATAGTATGATATACATGTAAAGTGGGGAATGGAGTGTCTTAACACTAGGTTCCCTCTGCCTACCCTGCTGTGTGCGGGATACAGCGTGAAGCTAAAAAAAAATATACATGTAAAGTAAAAATAAGAAATAACATTCCAATTTTAATAAAAATAAACCATTTATTTACCAACAGAGACCAAAAACCGACACAGCAAGACTGGGAACATTTACTGAAGGACATGTTAGAACTGCGAACCACTCTCTTTGACTGTATCACTGAAGAAAAATGTTATGAGGTAATGCTCATTTGTAATATACACATATTATACAAATTAAAAATATATTTGTAAAATTATTTAGTACATTATTTTTTTTTTTTACAAATCTTTTCCTGTTTATAAACAGTTTTTTTTAGCTTTAGTAGTAGTAGCTAGTCGTAAGTTATCTGATTATATAGTCATGAAAGGATAACTACTTTATATTATTTAAAACCTCGGTTTCGTAATGAATATTTATTAAAAACCCCTGATATAACACCTAACTATGTTATCATGGTTAGAGGTTAGAATCACTTCATTCATAAATATTTTTAAATATCAATTATTTAATTTTTTGTCAAAGCACTATATTAGGTTTCTATATACAATACGCAAAATAGAGAACAGAGCGCGAGTGTGGTGTTGCAGAACTTAATTCCGCAAAATCTCTAATAGCTTCATGTATTCCACATATCAATGTAGTCAAATTCAAAGTCAAATAATTTTATTCAAAATAAGAAGTTACAAGCTTCATTTTTTGAACCACACAGTTTACCACCGGTTCACTAAAGTTAACGCCCCAGACCTGAGAAGAACCGGCGTAAGAAACTCAGCGGGACGATTTTTTTTTTACTTTAAACTTATGAATGTAGCAGAAAAAACTGCCAAAGTACTCTGAATTTAAAATAGGCCTATCGGCCTAACGGAAATCAACACTACGAATAATTTTAAAGCTATATTTTAAATTACCTCTTAAATCTTTCAGATGTACGTATCATCCCTCCTGACATCCGGCGACGCGCCCAGCATCCGTCTCGCCGCAGATGTGCTCTCAGTATCAGCAGATGCGCGTCCCGTTCCCAACGGCCAGTATAGAGTCGACTATGCGAGGAGTGTGGAACTCGTGTCCAATGCTTCTAAGGAGTATTTTAATTCGGCTTCTTCTTTGACTGATCCAGCTTTGGAGTTGGCTAGGTTTGTGGTTGATTTTTTTTTTGTTTTTTGATATATTAGATTAGGAGACCCTATTTTTTTTTTTTTTTTTTTTTTCGCTGGGAAATGCAGTTTACGCAGATCATCCGTACACAAGGAAGACAGAACTGCCTTGCATACGGATGATACTGTGGGGCTCAACGACGAGTTCGATACTACCCACTAAAACCCAGCGGAAACCCTCTCCACCCTCATGAGACGTCGCAGGTTCGCTCGCGCATTCAACTACGACGCCTCGGTGGACGGCCCGCCTAATGCAGACCACCGTCACGTTCAGGGTGCTCCGGGGTTTCTTCCAGAGCACCCGCAGCCTTGATGAATTGCAGGAGGATCATCCCAGCCCTCCTGCAGTAGCTCCTCTAGGGTAGGGGGAGTAGAAGATGCGCGTACCGCCTTCTCCTACCCCCTGGCCTCCGACGGCGGAGCGGGTCAGCACTAGCACTGGACTCACGCGCCCGCTCCGCGGCCTCCTTCAGGGCGATAACGGATTCGCAGAAGGAGACCATCGCAGACCAGTTCCTCTTACAATCCAGCATGGCTCCCACCATGCTGGTAAGTGAAAGGTCCCTACCCACTACAGCCATCAAGGCATGGCGTTGTGGGGCCCAAGCGGGGCATTCGGCCAGAGTGTGATGCGCCGAATCAATGGGCGCATTACACTCGTGGCACGCCGGCGACATCTCCCGACGTGCAATCTGGTGCAGGTATTTACCGAAGCAACCATGCCCCCTCCGCACCTGCACCAGTCTGAACGTCAGGACCCCGAAACTCCTCTTGACCCAGCGTTCTAGATGGGGGCGGACCGCCTCCACCGTCGCTAGGCCTGCCGCCGGGGACCCTAAGTCCTCCTTCCATCGCCGGATCAGGGCGACATCCGCAACTCTCCTTATCCGCACGATACCCTCTACCGATGGTTGCTCACCTCACAACCGCTCACTTGCACGGAAAGTATGAACTCTGGCGAGCACCTCCGCCTGCAATTCCCAAGGAGGATCGCCCGCCAAAAGCGTAGCCGCCGTCCATGACACCGTACGGTATCCCCGAATTGCCCTCACTGCTATGACCCGCTGCGCTTTACGCAATTGGGTCTTATTACGAGCAGTGAGAGCATCCGCCCACACGGGCGCACCGTATAGTGCCATGGATCTCAACACGCCGGCATAAAGTCGTCGGCATGGAGAGTCCGGCCCTCCGACATTCGGCAGTAACCTGCCGAGGGCCCCGGCGACGTTCACAAGTTTCGGCGCAAGTAGAGCGAAGTGCGAGACGAATGACCATCGGCCATCCAGGGTCAGGCCCAGATATTTCATCTGGGGCCGAACCAAACTTGCATCCCCTATTTCAAGATATTGTGGTTATCTGAATTAGTCATACTTTGTGTACAGGGAATGAATTCGATACCGTTCTTTTGTAGAAAAGAAGCCAGGTGGTGAAGAAAAAAAAAGAAAAAAAAAGAAAAAAGTTTCTTAACGCTAGGTTCCCTCTGCCTACTCTGCTGTGTGCGGGATATAGCGTGTACATAAAAAAAATATTGCAATTACAAAATTTATGTTTTATTGATAAAATATAAATTTCGTCCAATTTTCTTTACAGATGCTGTTTACTACTAATACAAGACAACAATGTAGAAATAGAAAAAGAATTGGATCTCATAGCAGCACTGCCTATTCTCAGCGCTTTTAATGTCACAATGCTGCCCATTCAAGGTAATATAAACGATTGATAAGGGGCGATGATTTCGACTCGTTGATATAATCATAATAAAAAATATTATCATTTGTTCGTTCTGTTGCATTTAACTTGCGACTTCTCAAGCCTGAGAGCAAATTGTGAAATTTAGTGTGTTGACATTAGATTCTCTATGGATTCTCCCTTCCCTTTATGGGAATAGCATGAAGCTTAGACTTTTACACCTGTGTCTCATGAAATGGGTTAAACGCATTTCATGAGATACAGGTGTATAGTATGCCAATGATTGTTAGTGTCTCTGTAGGATGTTTTTACAAAATTTGGTATTGCAAAATAGTATTTGGTAGCAACCAAAAAATTAATAATTTATTAAAGAAATTAATTATAGTGAATAATACTTTATAATGTGTATTTATAAAATAAATGTATCATGTAACTGCTGTTGCAGTTCGTCTCTGCGAGGATAGAATGCGTCTGATAGAAGAATGCCTGACGGATGAACCCAACGCGTACCTCGCCAGCCATAAGCTACTGAAACTGGCGAAGCTATTGAGGATCGCAGGCAACGATGAACAGACTAGGTATACTATTTATGTCTTTAATTTATTCTTGTTTTTTTTTTTTCAAATTAATGATTTTTCTTTCTGAAGGGTTTGTAAAGAGAATCTTGAGTTAAGATATTCCGTTGTCCAATTTCACGACATTACATATGAAAGTGACGGAACTTAAAGAGGCGCTTTATTTTAATCCCAAAACTAAAAAAGAGGTATTACATAAAAAATATAAATTATATTCATTCAGCTGATGTAACTAAATTCTACATAATCAGATGTTTAATGCTGTAGAAAAGATTATGAAACTTTATTTTACATAAACAAAAGCTATACGGTGTCAACAATATAGAATATAAAGAATAAGAAAGTTAACTATATTTCCAGAGAAGGCATGATACTAACGTGTATAGGCCAGCACGCGCTGTCGGCGGGCGCGGCGGGCGGAGCTGCGGCGTCGAGCGCCGCGCACCGTCTGGCGGCGTTGCGGCACGCGCCCGCCGCGGCGCTGCTGGCGCGCGTGGCCGCGCACGCGCACGCGCACGCAGACACTGCGGAACGCCGCGCGCTGTTGGCGGCCGCCGCTGCGCTGGCGCCGGCGAATGTCTTAAATGATGTTTTGAAAGCCAGGTATGGAATGTGCGAGTTATAGTGAACAGTCATATATACATTTTTTTTGGCTTCACACTGTAATCTCGTACACTGTTGTGTGCGAAATTAAGTTTTATTATTGATTATAAGGGTACTTAGAGAGAGAATCTCATGTCAAGATCCTCTGTCCATTTTCCTCCCGAATTCTGGAGGCATTGCATGTTAAATGGCGGAACTTAACGCCGCGCTTTGCCTTGACACCAGAGCGATAAAAATAAAATTAAAAATATTTCCACCCCTCTAATCGAGGCAAAGAACCCTCAACCAATCGTGTTTACAATCACATGTTGTGCCTCTGCGCCACAACCGGCTAGGTACATTGTGTGAAAAGTGGAATTCAGTGTTGATTATTGATTATATTATAAAGTAATATATAAGTGTTTGTTTATTTTACTATTATATTATAATTGCCAAACTAATAGAACATATAAAATGTGGCATGAGTGATGTTCTGCAGTTTACATTCATATGTAAATGACGATTTTATGTGATCTTTTAAATATCAAATTTATATATTAATATAAATATGTTGAATAAATTTAATTGCATAAAATAATAGTAAATTCTGTTTTTCTTTCTTGTTATAAAATACAAAAAACATAACCATAATACCTTAGTTCTGCTCTTATTTTAACAACATTTAATTGTTTAAGTTATTGCCTACACTAAAATTTTTAGCACGGAACTATAAATTCTTTTCTTTTTACAATAAATGTTTGCAGGCATATTTTTAATAATATCAATATAAACAACATTAATTTATATAGGTTAAGATTAGAACTGGAGAGCATGCAGCAAATGGGAGTGGCGTTGAAGGACAACAACCCACAAGTAGAGCGCTGGCCGTCTACAGAGGAAGAATTCGCTGATGCCATAACTACGGTGATTACATTATTCTTTAATTTATTTTCAGTATCAAGTTTTCCTCATATTGCAGGGTTAATAGAAAGAACCTAGTGTCAAAACTCTACGTTTTTCATTTTCTTTCCGAACGAATCGGAGACCCTGCGTTTTGAGTGGCGATACTAAAAATCTACGCTTCGTCAAGTCATTAGAGCATAGAAATGAAATAATATTCTTGAAAAAGACATTTTTCGAAAACATATAAAAAATTGAACGCAGCGGGATTCGAACCCGCGCCTCCTGAATACCGTTCAGGCGTTCTCACCACTGAGCCATACGTTCTACTAACAGCTGCGTTTCTTGGTCTGGAGCGTTAAAATTCTTATACGTTTTCTAAATGTTTTTTTAATTTTCCTAAGTGTGGGATAACACTTTAAAAATGTTTAAAAATAATATTCTTATTTCTCCGACTGTGATGAACCCACCAAACATATACATTATTGTGCCGCGATGACCACTGTACATAAATAAATACAAAAGATGTTAATAATAATTAATCCTTTATTATTGAAATTTTGTTGCTATTATTTTCAGCCTGTCGTAGAAAAAAAAGATTTGGTTCCATCCTCCCAGACTGAAAAGCCAATGCCTATTTTGAACTATCTGCTAGACACCTTCCAAAATAAATTTACTTTAAGGTACGTCTAAATTAATGAGTTATCATTTATGATATGTATTCTATGAATTTAATGTAGGTTTAGACAAACTTTAAATTGTAGTAAAATTATTTATCATTATTATACAGCAATGATTAAAGTTTACTATTTTCCATCATTTTTATTATATAATTAAATATTGTTCATAAAAATCTAAATATCATATGACATCAAAATCTATATGTACTTTTCTATAGTTTCATTTTATATGAGGTTATTTATTTCTTAAACTTGCCAACTAAATAAAATATTATAGACGGTCGTTATTTACTTATTGACTATAGCAGTGATTCTCAAATGAAGCGTGACACTTTCCCTTATGGGGGTGTGATCAAATTGAATTTTGTGGCAAGACATTGCGTTCTTAAGTTTCACCGAATTCTAGTTATATTTATAGAATTTTAGATTTAAAAATATAGAAAAATGTAATCATTCCTTCTAGTGTGTAATTGAATCATCTTTTTTAGTTTCACGCTGTATCCCGCACACTGCAGGGCAGGCAGAGGGAACCTAGTGTTAAGACACTTCGTTCCCCACGCACCGCCGAATTCGGATGCATTACGTGTTAAGTGGCGAAACTTAACGCCGCGCTTTGCCTCTACACCAAAGCCAAAAACATGAAAATATTAAATATTTTTACTTCTCGAATATGAATCAAACTCACAACCAGTCGCTTTACAGTCACACTTTGTGCCACTGCGCCACGATTGGCCCCTGATTGTATCTATAACCATCATAAATGTTAAAATTGACAGTGAAAAGTCAAAGGCGGCTGGAGCCGGAGGTGGTAGCGGTGGTGGAGAGCGAGCGGTACATTGTCAGGTACGATTTGCCATTTTGTAAATATATTTATGTTTTTATTAAACTTGAAGTTCTCTTCATGTAACTAACAATAAAATATAATTTACAGTAGAATCATAAAAAACTTATCTTGTTTATTTTATAATGTTATTAGACTCCATAGAAATATATTAAAAAATAATAACTTTATTGATACATGGAAACAATCAAAATTAAGTTAGTATCGGGTGTTTTTTTTCGCAAAGCAGGGTAGTCCGAAGAATATATTGTATAGTGAAGATACTTCGTTCTCTACTTTTCACCTGAAATTGAAACAATGTGTTCAGAAACACACGATGAGTTGAGTGTCGGAACTCAACGTCACGCTTTGCCTTTGATGCTAAGACAAAGAATTAATAATAATTTAAATATAATCATTTCCCCGAGTTCTCGATTTCAGTTTGATTTGGACTTGATAGTTTACTTTACTTAGGACCTTAAGTCCATCGGGTTACCTCGTTATGCGCGAAAAAGTTTGAAGCAGGTAATTTTTTACCTGTATTTTTTTATTATATGATTATTGATATTTTTCTGACGTATTCATCAAAAGCTAGAAACGGTAAAAAAGAGTGTTTGTTTTGACGTATTGTTTACCAGGAGTTCTACCGTTCGCTGTACTCGCACGCGGCGAGCGGCGCGCACTACTCGTACGGGCAGTTCTCAGCGGCGGACGCGCCGGGGGCGGCCGCGGCGGCCACGCACCAGTTGCTGATCTGCTTCTACACCACTGCGTGCCTGGATGGCGCGGTGGAGGGGATGGAGGAGGAAGGTAGCGCCATCTTTGATAAATTATTATAGTAAACTAAAAACAGGTGTGAACGTAAACGACTGCTGTGGATTCGATTCCGACTCGAGGAGTGGAAATATGTAATTTTTCTATTTCTTTCGCTCTGGTACCAGAGGTAGAGCGCGGCGTTAGGTTACGCTATTTACCACGCAATTTCTCCAAATTCCGCGGAAAGTGGGGAACGGAGTGTCTTGACACTAGGTTCCCTCTGCCTACCCTGTTGTGGGCGACATACAGCGTGAAACTAAAAAAAAGAAAAAATTATGATAAACCTTTTGATTTATACAACACAGAGGCTGAATTTTTATAAGTTAGTAGGAGTAAGTAAAAAAAATAATGTCTTTTGAAATATTGTGTAATTATGTCTATGATTGTAGTATTTATATTGCTATACGTTTCTCATATTTTACAAAGCATGAAAAGAAAGTGAATCTAACTTAATGTTTCATACAAACTAGAGCCAACGTGACGCGCGGACATTCTCTGACTGTATACTCGATTGAGAGTGAATGAGGAAATTATTATATTTAAATTGTACTTACTTCTCCGCTCTAATAAAACAAATTGCATCATTCACTTTCCCCATTCAACGTGCAATAACTCTAATTCGGGTAGAAAGTGGAAAAAGTAGTGGCCCTCTCTACCTACAATAAGAGTAATACTCAAAAAAAACTATGCCATCTATAACACGGTGCTAATTAAATTAAACCTACATAATATAATACAATTAAACATAACTCACGAATTATAATAAACAAACAGTTATCAAGAAGTGTTCGGACGACCTGCTGTACAAAGACACGGCGCTCAGCGTAGCAATAATGCTGCGCAGTAGCGGCGCGGGCGGCGTCGCGGTGACGGCGGGCGACGCGCGCGTGGCGCTCGCTGCAGCGCTTTACGCAGCGCTGTTGCGCTGCAACGCGTCGGTGCTGCGCGACCACGCGTACCTCGCGGAGCCGCAGAATGTATGAATGTGTTTTTAACATATTCGCTTTTTTTTGGATTCTTGTTACTGCAGCACGACACCAATCGACAGACTGCAGACTGTCTATTGGAATCTGTTGTTTTTTTTTGTTTTTTTTCTTAAATTTAACCTGCACAGCAACGCTGTATGTACCACTGATACGCTTCAATGCGTCCATGACATCCTGTTTCTGTTTTTAAATTTGTTGATATTTTAATTTTATCTCAAATATAATCTGTAGCCAGTGCATTGTGATGTTCTTTTTAATAATAATACGGTAATGGTATGTGAAATGCACCGGTTAATTTCTGCTAAAGAAAGCGCAGCTATTGTTAAGAACCCTAAAAATGAAATGACTATAAAATATAGATTTAACATTTACACATACAAAATGCTGTGTAAAGGTTACACCATCAAAAAACCATTAAAAAACTTTTATTTGTGTTACATACTATAAAATAAAATATTATAAAATAAAAGGAAAATGTATTGTTCTAGATGGCATACATGACATTAAAACGAAATAATGCGACAGGAGAGCAAATGACGTTAATATGTCAGTATCTGGACAAATTGAACGGTATGGGCGAAGTGGACAGAATGCGGAGGCTTGGTCTCTCCGTCAATAGTCTCCTATTCAATGCCGACACAGATTATAGGACTGAAGTTATATATCGGTTGGCTAGGTGAGTTTCTAGATTTTTTATGAATTACATACACCGAATCCGAATTCGGCGAAAAGTCGGGAACAGAGTGTCTTAACACTAGGTTCCCTCTGCCTACCCTGCTGTGTGCGGGATACAGCGTGAAGCTAAAAAAAGCAAAGAAAAAAAATTACATATAATTACATATATGAAGCCGTCGTGGCTCAGTGGAATAACGTCTTACTGTAGTCGCTATTATGTTGGGGATTCGATTTCCATTCGTTTAAACTAAGTGCGGCTGTAAGATCCGCTACTAAATACGCAATGTTTCAACTTCGGCTGGAACGTGATGAGCGGATTAACTTGACACTAGATATCTACTATGCTATAAGTATATATGTCTTACTTATATAATGATAGAGAAATTAATATAGATTAATTGAAGAACATAGAAATTAGTCAGTAAGTTGTACCTATTTACTTATTTAAGAGTTTTTTTTAATTTTAAAACCACTATAAGCTTTAAACTTGAAATAAATAATTTTAAATCAGAAATTGTATTGCAAAAGTCACAACCATCTTGAAATATATAAAATAAAAAAAAAGAAAATAAAACTCAAAAAACATAATTATATTGTGTAAAAAATTAAAATAATAAATTTAGCTGTTCTCAATCTCTTAAAGTATACTGAATAAAGTATAACCAAATGATAATAAATTTAAAAAAAAAGGAAAAAAGTGATTGCCGAAACCCGGGATCGAACCAGGGACCTTTAGATCTTCAGTCTAACGCTCTCCCAACTGAGCTATTTCGGCCATATGTCATGTGTTGAAATTTATGTAGCAGTCATAGCATACTTTTAATGATTTACTTTATACTTTTTAAAATTAAACTTTATTTACATTTTTGCTTCATTTATTATGTAATAAGATCCATTTTTGTATTTAGTGGTAAGACATTGTATACATATGTGTATACTCTTTAGCTTGACACTTTTCCTCGCATAGAATTATAGTCAGGGAGTACCTACCTAGTGGTAAAACACTCTGTTCTCCACTTCCTACCGAATTCAAGTAATCACGTGTGGTTATTGAACATAACGCCGTGTTTGTCTTACCAATACGAAGAGATTAAAACAATGAAATATGATATAATGATTCTTCCTAGTGTGAATCAAACACATGACAAATCGAATTTAAATTACGACCTTACTGTATACTAATGACAGTATATTATATGAGCTAAGAATGCAGTACTCTGTGGCGGAGGTAACTATTTAACATCAGTTGAGGCCAGTCGTAACATAGGGGAATAAAGCGTTACTTAAACGCAACTGGATTAAATCCACAAGGTTCGATTCCTATTAAAGGAATTGAAATATTTAATATTTCATTTCGTTTGCTTTGGTGTCCAATAATGTAATCCAGCTGTCGGCGGAAAATGGGAACTGGAGTGTCTTAATATTACATTTGCTAATTCTGCATATAGCGTTACGGTAATAAAATCTAATTACTTTTATAAGATGATTTGTTTTCGCGATCATTACACATTTTGAAATGAAACTCTTTTTAACCGGATTAATCGAACACGAATCGAATTTTCATTTCTTTTGAAATTAATATTTTTATTAATTTTTATTTTATTTTTGTATTTATTTATTAGAACTGGCGGCGCAGAACAAGCCCGTATATCGGTGGCCCTAGCCGAGAAGTACGAGCTGGACGCGGTGGACGTGTGGCTCCAGTACGCGGGCGTGGCGCTACCCACTGTCGAACTGCATACGATTCCGGTAGCGGCTTACGTCGAGGAGGCTTGGAAACGGTGAAATAATGGCTTTGTTTTTATTATTTTTAATATTTTATGAAATTCTTTTTTTTAGAATAAAAATCCAAGCGCTGCGTTCAGTACGCCGCTCAACATTCAATCTCTCGGAACTAAAGCGGAGATAACCTGGTGTCTTGACACTACGTTCTCTTTGACTATTTTGTTTTGAAACTGTAATGTTATTTTTGAACTTATTATATTTACAGTATTCGCGATGCACTTTGGCCCCCAATCCGTGGGAACGATTATCCATCTTTAATTAGCTTCTTCGCAATTTTGAAGAAAATAGATGATAAAATACAAATGCACGGACTTAATGTTGGTGAACATCTACGACTGTTGAAGAAAGCGAAGGCAGCATCACCTGGTAAGATTTCAATTACGTGTATTATTTTTTTAACTGTGGGTTGATATGTTAGTCCGTTTTCTTATTGAAAAGAGTGCCTTTTTTTGAAACGTATAGCAGAAATAAGTTTTCCAACCTATACAGGAGCTACTTGTATCGTAGTAACTGAATGTAAAAGACGTTTAAAGAAAACGTATAAAAAATTGATTTCAATTTTCCTAAGTGTGGAATAACACATTAAAAATGTTTAAAAGTAACTAGATTGTAAGTTTTAAATTTGAACCGAGCAATTGTTGTATTTTTTGCTGGCTCATCTCAGCAGAATTGCTTTCAAATTTGGCGCTAGCTCTATGTTCTTCCAATGATTTAAAAGTGCTTCCTAAAGCTTATTTCTAGTGCAGTTTCACGCTTTTCTCATATAGCTGGGTAGTCAGTCAAACAGACAAGTTCTGTTCGACTTGGCAGTCAATTGAATCACGTTTACAGTCACACTTTGTGCCACTGTGCCATGGCCTGAAGTGTAGTTTTAATTGAGCTGAGCGAAGCGAAACTTGTCGGATCTGGCTGGACTGGTCGAAAGTGTGTTTCGTTGTGGTTTAACTCTTTTTGGGTTATTTTTAGTAGACTTCTGAAATTTAGCAGGGAGCACTGTTTTTTGTTTGCTGTGAAGTATGATGATGACAATTGTAATTGTAGTTTTGAGTATTTAAATGGTCAAAAAGTGCCCATACACTTAGGCTGTGGAACATTATTAAATTAGTGTTAAGTGTTTGCTTTTCATCATTTTTAACGTGAAATAAGATTAAATATGTACTTCGCTCGGCTTTTTCGGCCATGCACAGCAAATAGGCGGTTCCTAGTAAATAATATTAACAATAATAAATCCAGATCTAGACTACAAACTGCTAGTGACGGGCGCGCCCCCCTCGCAGCTGACCCGCCACGTGCTGGGCGTGATGCGGCCCGACAACGCGGGCATGGTGTGCAAGCTGCTGCGCACGCTGCCGCCGGCCCTCGCGCCGGTACCGCTCCCCGCGCTCTACACTAAGTGGCTGACTGGATATTTCTTTAGTGTATGTTATTGTTTATTTTATATTATAGATTTTAGAGTAATTGTAGGCAGTTTTTATAAACGGGGTCTGAAAATATTTTAAAATTTAGATAAAGAGGACAAGAGTTATGGGCTTGCTTTAGTTTTTTTTTCAATTACCACTCTCAAATATTTTGAATCTGATTTAAGTATTATAAAATTTTAGATACATTTATGGCGAGCCATACAAAAGTCGAACTATTCGAATAATAGCTCGAGGGCCGGAAATGTCCAACGGGCTGAACTTTGCCCATTACTGCTCTAAAGTTGTATAGCTTTGACAAACTTTGTGAAACTTTGACAGGATTTAGAGTATAATTAATAATATAAGGAAATTGCGCCTTCACAAAGAAATTCACTATGATGAGTATTTTGGTACGAAAGATCATAAGGATCCACACAAATGTTTAAGACAGCTGCTACAAATATTTATCTATATTTATTATATAGATATATTACCACCCCTATGGACCCAGGGGATACTCGAGAAGGACAATCCGTTTTTTTAATAAGTGGCTGCCGCCATGCATTAATTCATATTATAGATATTCTTCAGCTAATTAAATTATTTAATGTATTAAGTTTCACGAAATGACTTATAGCCTACACTAAAACTGAATATTTTGATGTACTTTTTTGCTTTTGATGATACCATCAGGTAGCGGCAACTGGTGCAAGTAAGAAGTGGATGCAGCGCTGGCGTCAGTGCGTCGGGTTCTTCACCAAGCTGTCGAAAGACGAAATCATGGAATTCGTTGCCGCTGTTTGCTTCTCTAAGGAGGCTTTGGAACGGTATTATTTGTTTTATGTTTAGTTAGAACTATATTGTTAAAATTAAAATTTATAAACACAATTTATTATTTATTATCTACTTTATCTTTAATATACCCACTTTGACTATATATTGTAAGTACAATCGGCCAAGATGATATTTCATTTTGGTTATGTTATGTAGGTACACTGATGCTAATTTCGCAATTACAGTTCTTTCTTTCCTATATTTTTATTAATACTTATTCCACAGCGTCCCGTCGGGCACACGCAATCTCATCATCCTGCAAGCGATGGATTACTGTCAACAGGAACAGGGGAATGACTTCAAATTTGCAAAAAAGTTAGTTTTATTGGAATTAAAGTACTAATAAATACAAAGATATAATCTAAATATGTAGCATTCTGTTCTCTTTTATTTCAGTCCTCTAGGAATTGGTTTTTGAAAAAATATATAACGTAGGCTACCTACGTTTGATTTTGCGTCTATCTAGAACTTCCTAAGATAATTTATTAGAATCGGTCAAGCAGTTTAGATTTGTCATACATCATAAACTATCATCTCGTATTTGAACCCAGAACCCAACCCAGACTACTAACAGACAGACACTCGCATTTATAATATTAGTATTGATTTAATTGTTCCCACGAACGGATACCGAACTTACTTACTTACCCCAAATATATATTATGTACATATAACTAAAGTGTAAATGTCACACAGTGAACAGACGTGGGGCCAGATGGGTCAGGAGCTGGGTCGTTGGGGACGCTTCCTGGAGAACTACCACTCGAGCAGCGTGCAAGCCATACTCGATGCGAGCGAGGTGCCCAAGGATGTGTGGTTGTATGTATCGTAATTTTATATCGTTTATTATTTTTCATTTAAATTAAGCGGGTTACTTGAATTTTGTAAGAATTTGGGTCACTTTTTTATAATAAATTCATGAACATGAATATGTGGCCAGTCGTGGCCCAGTGGCACAAGAGTGTGACTGTAAACGACTGGTTGTGGGTTCGATTCCCACTCGAGGAGTGGAAATTATATTTCCATTTTCTTCGCTCTGGTGTCGAGGTAAAGCGCGGCGTTAAGTTCCGCCACTTAACACGCAAGCCTCCGAATTCGGCGGAAAGTGGGGAACGGAGTGTCTTAACACTAGGTTCCCTCTGCCTACCCTGCTGTGTGCGGGATATAGCGTGAAGCTATTTAATTTAATTTAATTTAACATAGATATATTACAAATAAGTTTATATTTTTTTTAATCTATTTTTAACTAGCGGCCCGCTCGCGGCTTCGCCGCGTGAACTATTTCGTTATATTGCAACACTCGGGGGCGCATTTATAAACAATAAAGTAACCTATAGTTAAGCTTAGACTATCAACTATGTTTACGCCAAAATTTATTATAATTGGTCAAGCGGCTTAGATATTTCATAGAAACTTTCATCCCCTATTTCAACCCTTTAGAGGTTGATTTTTGAAAAAATAAGTAGCCTATGTTAGACGCAGTTATTGTTACTACTTTCATTCTAAATTTCATCCAAATCGGACCGGTAGATTAGACGTGAAAGTATGACAGACAAATACACAGACATTCCCATTTATAATATAAGTATGGATTAGGGACTTTTTATGTAATATACAAAAATGTCAGCCCCATCGTTTCCTAAACCAAACTTAAAACAAAGTAGATAATTCAGTTCAAAAGTTAAAATGGTTCAGAAATTATATTTGAAGAAGTAATATTATGTTGTGAAGGTAAATCGATTAGGAAATTATTAATTGTTTTTATAACTGAGAGAGATTTTCCAAAAAGGTTTAAAAAGTTATCGTTAGTTTATGACGTTGTAAAACAAAAACATGTCACTTTTACTAGTGCAATAAGAGTACTAAGTAAATACGTTTTTTTTTTACAACTTAATAGTATTTTTCACATAGTAGGGTCAGAAAGAACGTACACTAACGGTCTTATTCATAAAAAGTTATGGAACAGTTAAAGTGTTCTATAAGCTCACTATAAGAGAAACGTCAAAAAATGGTATTCATAACAGCATTTTAGCGCTAAACAGTACTATAAGCGTACTATAAAGTTATAATGGCCAATACCCTACTATAGCGGTTCTATAAGTTAAAAAATGGCCGATTCTCGACAGCTGATCATTGAAAATGACATTTGACGTAAGTGACTCGTCAATGTTAGCTAATCGAATTTGCATAACTTATTAATCCAATCCACTAATAATTATTGCTTTGTGTCAATTTTCCATTTTTATATTGAAAATGAAAGCTTTACAAAGCATACATGCTTCGGAAACGATAGCAATAATGGAGAAGAGTTCGCAGCGAAGAAAAGTGTATAGAAGCAGGGGTTGACCAGTTTTCCTTATACGACGAAGAGTTTCGGAAGCGTTACCGCTTTCATAAATATACTGCTTTTATGATAAACCTTGTGCGTAGATTAACCATGGAGACATGCAATTAGACAATATTATTAATAAAGTGAAGTTTTAACTAGGAGAAATTTTAGTTAGTAAATTTTATAAAATAGTAAGTTTAACGCCGAGCTTTCCCTCAACACCAGAGCAAAGAAATGAAAATATAAATTGAAGTAAATATTTTATTGCCTGGAGTGAGGATTGAACCCACAATTAGTCTTGTTACATGTTCACTTTGTGCCCGTGCACCATGACTGACCTCAATTTGTTAGATTTTGGTTAATAAAAAACAGTTTATTTCTATAAATTTTATTCTTTAGATGTGTAATACAATAATTTATGTTTGAGTAATTCATCATTTAATAGTGAATTATTTAATTTTTGTTCTAAAATTTTTAATTTTTGCCTTTCTACGGCCATCTGGATCTCTCAGGAAGCTCCTTTCTGTAAGCAATTACATTTGCTGCTATTCTTGAGCTTATTGTCATGCTGTAACCAAAAATGTAATATATCTATTATTCTTTTTAATATGTTTTCCGAAGAAGTATGTATTATAAATTAATAAAACTTATTTTGTTGAAAGCTTAACACATTTTATTTATTTCAATTCAATTTAAGTTTGTTAATCCAAATTTAATATTGCTTGTAGATATAAGATAGTACTGAATGATTTTAGTGAATCTAACTTAGTAATATATTATAGTAATAAAAATAAAGATAAGTTCATTCAACATACACATTTCTTTAATCTACCAAGATTGTGTGCTAGTGCTAGTACTTGGATGCACCATCTAAAAAGAATATAATCAGATTTCCTTGCTGAGCATTCTTTAGGTAGTATTAGCTATTTAATGTATTAAAATAAATTTTGTCTCGCTTCCCATCAAATTATTTGTTGAAAATAAAATTGAACTAAATTGACTAAAATAATAAAATTGAAATGACTTTCTGGGTATTGTGGTATTATTGTTCATTTAATATTTCATTCACCACAATTTAATTAATTGTGGTGGGTACTTAACATGTCTTATTACTTATGAATATCATTTAAAATAAGATAGCTGACAGAGTGAGATTTGTGTGTTGCTGTTTATTTCATAATATTAATATATTACACATACTTTTTCTTCTTTTATATTATTTTCTGTTCTATTCTTAAATAAGAATTGATAATAATTACATAAATATTTCTTTATTCAAAATGAAACACTAATTGGCCAAATGTTCGTATTTTTATATGTACCTGGTTATCTGAGTAAAAATAAATTGAGTATACTGTGAACTCATGAGGGAGCCAAACTGAAATATCATCACCAGTTGCTGGTTCTGTAGTAGGTGGTGAGCTACCAACTGTTTTTAGTATTTGTTTTTTTTTTCTATAAATATCAGCTTCTTAGCTGACATTTTTATAATACCCTGAGCTTCTTAGCTGACATTTTTATAATACCTTGAGCCTTAATTTGTTCTTTTTCTTCTTCAAGGGGTTTTTGCCATATTGTTAAAACTGAAACATTAAGTGCCGTGTTAATAAAATAACTACACAATTACTTTTCCTCAGCAATTCTTTCAAGATCATCTATGGAATAAAAGCATAAGCATTGAAACATAACATGCGTATGAATGTTTACAAAACAAAACTTACGTGTTCGAATTAACTGTATCAGTAAAACCAACCTTATCCTCCTCCAACCAATTCTCACTTCTCTGCCTTTTCTTGCTCTCTACAATTTTTGATTTCGATGCCATTTTATAAGTAATGGAGTAATATTTAAAATAAAATTAACACGTACGTACTACTAGTAAACAAATGTCAATAGCTTATCGCACCACAAACAACAAAATATGGTTTTTATCCTTAATAATGTCTATGATCAGTCGAATTTAGTAAAATTATACACATTATCTGTGGTCAATTTGCAAAGTTTGACAAACTTTCTTGCCAATTTCATCATAGTGGCAACATTTTAGCTTATAAACAGTATATTAGTTATAGTAGGTTTATAGTACTGTTATGAATACGCATTTTTATGGAACGTTTCATAAGCTTATAGAGCATTTTAACTAATGAACGTTTTAAGCGTTCTATAAGCATTTTTTATGAATAAGGCCGTAAGTTTTTACTTTCACAAGGCACTCCATTCTCTATTTTAAAATAGTGTATAATTATTCCCCGATTGCGAATTGAGCCCATAACCATTGCACATAAGTATAGTCAAACAGTACAGTCATACGTTGTTCCATACGGCACAATAAAACAATGTTTAATATACCACCAGCGAGCTAGAGATGTCCCACGGCGGTGTAGAAGGCGTGACGGCGTCCCTGGCGCGCGCCGCAGTGTGCGGGCTGCGCGCGCCCGCGCTCGCGTCGCTGCTGCAGTGCCTGCGCGTGCCCGCCGACGCGCACCACGTGCTGCAGCGCGCGCTGCACCACGTGCGCACCGCCGAGTGAGTGCTTACACGCACACATGCGCACGCACACATGCGCACGCAGGGAACCACGCACACATGCGCCCGCAGACAACCACGCACACATGCACACGCAGACAACCACGCACAAATGAACTAAGCTCGCAGTGCGCACTCACACACAAATTTACACAAACACGCGCGTGAGTGTAGGACACCCGCGCATACACAAATGTACGTGCGTCGTCTGAAACGACTTTAAACATATCAATACATTAACATATATACATATTACAAAATAAAATACAAATCAATGATGGTATGTTACTTTATACAAAAATATTCACTAGGTTGTCTGATTTTCTGATATCTATTAATTTTTTCAATTAATTTTCTGATAAATTATTATAAAAATATATGCATTCTACACAGCCACTTCGTTCATATAATCTTTAGCTACATCAAATTTGATAGTGCTTTATTCAATCATTTTTGAAAAATAAACCATATCTTTTTTTTTTCTTTCACATATTAATTTTTATATATTTTTTATAATACAGAGAAATAGAAATGCTAGTTACTCGCATCACGCAGTACCATAAAGACGGTGTGAAGTTGAACGAGGAGTTCCTCGATGCTGTGATGCAGAAGGCGACTGAGCTCGGTCTCCCACCGCACAAACAACTTGGTAAGTCTTATTTACTTTGAGAATGGATGAGTGGATGAATGATTGGATGAATTAATGAATGGATGGATGAATGAATGGATGAATGAATGGGTGGATGGATGGATGGGTGGATGAATGAATGGATGAATGGATAGATGGATGCATGAATGGATGAGACCATCGTGGCGCTGCGGGACAGTCTAGACGCAATGGTTGTGGGTTCGATATCCACTCGTGGTATTGTTATATCTAAATTGTTTTCATTTTCGTATTGTAATAAGATCTTTATCGCGGCGTTGGGATCCGTTACTCAACACGCAAATAGTTTAGAAATTTTGCGAAAACTGAACATGGTGTTTTAGCACTAGTTCTCTCATAACTAAGGAACTGTTGTGCACGAAAACGTTTTTTTTTATACTTTATTAACATTTATTTTTATTATGTGTATCTATGTAAAGTATATTTTGTAATAAGTAAATTTTGTTTATATCATCTGCTAGGACTCCTATCGCTTAGCCAACGCGCAAGAGTTCAAGATGGCGAAGATCTGCTCAAAGTCTCTCAATTCACTGTGGATTTATTCAAAACAGAGTGGCCTGAATCTGAATATGCTCAACAATTAACAGGTAACATGATAGAACATTATTTAATTTCTATGGTCTAACCGTTTTTAGTAACAAGCCTATTCAATATTTCAATTTTTTTCGGATACGGAATTCTACTACACACCCACACTGCCTACAAAATTGTTATTGACGTTTTACTCAATTGCATAGATGTGATAAGTTATCATTTTGTACCAGACGGGCGGAACTCGAATATAAAAAACGAGCCGCTGACGTCCTGTACACTATAAGGTTCGGATCTTGAGGTACGCGGGTGTCGCCAAATGAAAGAAGATGTATTTCGTGCAACGGTAGATGGCTGGCGGCTTCTTGATTTCTATTTAATATAACTGTTCTTGTCACTATTGTCCGACTACTATACGAACACTTCCGACTACTACACGAACACTTCCGACTACTATACGAATACTACCGACTGCTATACGAATACGATACGAATAAGATACGATACGACTCAACTACTATGTCAACTACTATCCAACTACGACTCAACTACGACTCCGACCGAACGAACCTACAAGCTTAGGTATGTCGGAGCTATACCAAAAGGAGAGCCGCAAGCCACCGTCCCGAATTGCGTTTATTACAGCAACGATTTTCACTATGAAAGTCACAATATTTTACAAATAACTTAAATACTATAAATTGTACATATATGTAACTTATATCTACTGAAAGCTTACAAAATTCTCTAATAAACTATATATACTACAAAATAATATTTTAACTATTAACATATGAAAATGTTGAAAAAGCTATAAAAATGTCGAGAATTTTGTAAGTTTCACGTACTGTAAATACAATTATTATAATTCTAAACCTATGTGACACAATGTAATCTATTATTCTATTCTATAATCTATTATATATAACAAACGATAATAAATAGCAACATTTACAATATTAAAAGAATTACTATTTAAAAAACAACTATTACTATAGAAACATAAAAGGAACTATATCAACTATATCTATATTACGACTAAGCTATTAGAATCTTAATCATTAGGTATATTTATAATTATTTTCATATAAATGATGATTATTCTAAAGAAAAGAATATCTGACCGAGAGAAAGAGAGAGAGAGAGAGCTATAATAATAATAAGACGCGCAACTAGTTATGTCGCGCAAGTCACCGACCGACTATTGACGACCAATGAAGACGCTCCGTCGCGAACATTTCTCCCGCCGTGCAGTATCAGGTCACGACGTGGTGCTGCATCCTTTCCGCGGTGAGCGACTGCATCGTTTCGCGTTGGAGGTGGAACGAGCCGATTGGTTGGCCTTTCCAAAGGATCATCTCTAGTATGCAATATTTTCTTTTCTTCATCAACGCCTGTATTCACTATTTTTATACGTTTTCTGCGCCGTGTATTACATGATAATTGAGTCTTGGCGATGAACACGGGGTCGCTTTTTTCATAAATCGAGCCCTTACTATGAGGCTCCCGCCGGTGCAGAGATTCAGGGAGGGATTTACGAGTTCTCTCCCGCCGGTTTCTTCTCCACGGGTAACGAAAAGGTGACTTTGATGCGAATGATTCAGTAGTCAGCTGATTAACGAAGTGGACTTCCTGACTAGAAACTCTGCTATGTGCACCATGAAGTACCCACCCTAGCGTGGTGAGTGAAGCGACTGGTTGACTGCTCAGTCCTGAACGAACATCTTCGGGGAGTAGAAGATTCCAGTTGTCTTGGCCAATTACTATTTTCGGTATTGCAGAGCTGTATACGAGTTCATTTTCTAAATCGGTAAGATGGTTGCAGTCGGCCAAATCTTCTTTACTAACGGTCTGTGGCGAGAGATTCAGATTAGGAACGGTACGAGCACGGAAGATCACTTTCTTGTCGGACGAATTTGCAAGTGTCAAAGTGACACGCTTCGATCCCGGCGTGTCGATAACAATACCTCCTATAGCTTCCATCTTTAAGGGATCTAAATATCCCTCAGCACCGACTGCTTCTGCCAACGCTTCATCCATCAGAGATACAGTTGACCCGTCGTCTAAGAGAGCGTATGTTGAGATTTCTCCCGCCGGTCCAAGAACTCTGACTGGTATTATCTTTAAGTAAGCCTGAGGCTTTGACGGTATCCAAGCGTTGGCCACGGTTTCCTTTTGTTCAATCTGATTTGGACTTTCTATATTTGCCTTCTTCTCGTAGTGTAACAAGCGATGATGAGTTGCGGTGCATCCATTAGCTCCGCATCTCTGTGGTCTACAAGAATGTCCCGGTTGTCTATATCGGCATCGGAAGCACAGTTGATGCTCTTTGGCGAGTTCCCATCTTTTGTCCGAGTTCGCATCCTGAAATTTCTTGCAGCTGGCACTATTATGACCTTCTTTACAAATTTTACATGAAACTTTTATTGTTCTATGGGTCGTAACAGGTTTTTTATCTTCTCTTGTGGTGTGTGTTCTATGTACTACACGACGAGTGGGCGCTACATCCAAGATCTCTGGAGGAGCATAAGGTGTGCGACATGCAGCCTGCTTGGTGAGAAACTCGCTAAAGTGTACTAGGTTCGGATTCGCGATATTCGCTTGTTCTTCGTACCACCTAGTACACAAGGATGACGGAAGTTTTTCCCGAAGAGCTCTCATCATATCTGGAGCGGTGATGAAGTTGTGAAGCTTGAGTGCACGAAACAAATTGAGACTTGGAACTTTACTAGCGAACGCGTGGATTTCTTTTGGAGTGTCGGCACAACGAGGTAGAGATCGAAGCTTGTCGTACTCACTGTAGGCGATAGTGTCTGGGCGACCGAAATTCATTTCGAGCTCTTCCAAGATTGCATCTGGCTTCGAATGTGCGATGAGCTGTGTGTCGACGACTTCAAGTGCCTTCCCAACAAGGCTTCTTCGGATTCTGGCTGTATTTTCCACGTCGTTGAAGTATCCCTTCGTGTTTTCATATATGGCTTTGTACGATAGCCATTCATTTAGAGCTCCACTATACGTAGGCAGATCCATTATGACTTTGGATGCGAACGATGACGACGTAGGTAATGTCGTACTTACAGGTAACTCTGACTTCACATGTTGCGATGCGAGAGGAACGGATTCTATTCTTTGTGTTACCATATTCTTTAAATATTCTATTTCTTTCTTTAACTTTTCTATTTCATGAAGAGAATCTGTATGCATTGTCTGCCGATTTTCGGAGTTAGTGACGATGTTCGGGCAAGTTGATATTCTAGGCGGACACTCAGGCACTGACGGTATCGGATATGGTTTTCTAGGAATGTCTGCACACTGTGGCGATGGCTCTTGTATGACTGCACTGGTCTCAACCCAGGAGCGGACATACTCGTCTTTAGATTTAATATCATCTTCAGAATCCGAACTATCGGATTCAGCATCTTCTAGAGCAAGTTGTGCGAGTTCAAGCTTGAGACAAAGAATTTCCCGGCGAGCATCCCTTGCTTTACGTCTTGATTTTGACGTCTTTTTCGAACTCGAAGGCTTCGAAACTATAGGACCTTCTTTCATAATTATAGGACGATCTAATGTTGTTGGATTCACCCCTGTGATCGCCTCCTCTTGAGTACCAGCTGACAGGACTGGCACATCTGTGTGACGGGAAGCCGGTAACGGATTAGCCAAAGCGCCAACCCTCACTTCACTTTCCCATCTTTCGGCTTGACCTCTTGAGCGTGTGACGGGCATGTTTACGGACGATAAACTCTCTCGAAGACGGTGACGGACGAAGCTTCTCGAACACTCACGATTAACTTTCACGAAGACGGTGACGGACGAAGTTTCTCGAACACTGACGATTAAGTTTCTCGAAGACGGTGACGGCGAAGTTGGACGATGAAGCTTCACTATAACGGTGATGCACGAAGACGGTGTGGCGATGCAGCGTTGAAGCCGGTGACGGCGATGATGACGACGGAACGGTGCAGGTGTACCCCAGATCCGGCTCGAAGGACCAGCGCGTTGTACCAGACGGGCGGAACTCGAATATAAAAAACGAGCCGCTGACGTCCTGTACACTATAAGGTTCGGATCTTGAGGTACGCGGGTGTCGTCGAATGAAACGAGATGTATTTCGTGCAACGGTAGATGGCTGGCGGCTTCTTGATTTCTATTTAATATAACTGTTCTTGTCACTATTGTCCGACTACTATACGAACACTTCCGACTACTACACGAACACTTCCGACTACTATACGAATACTACCGACTGCTATACGAATACGATACGAATAAGATACGATACGACTCAACTACTATGTCAACTACTATCCAACTACGATCAACTACGAATCCGACCGAACGAACCTACAAGCTTAGGTATGTCGGAGCTATACCAAAAGGAGAGCCGCAAGCCACCGTCCCGAATTGCGTTTATTACAGCAACGATTTTCACTATGAAAGTCACAATATTTTACAAATAACTTAAATACTATTAAATATACATACATGTAAGTTATATCGACTGAAAGCTTACAAAATTCTCTAATAAACTATATATACTACAAAATAATATTTTAACTATTAACATATGAAAATGTTGAAAAAGCTATAAAAATGTCGAGAATTTTGTAAGTTTCACGTACAATTATTATAATTATTATAATTCTAAACCTATGTGACACAATGTAATCTATTATTCTATTCTATAATCTATTATATATAACAAACAATAATAAATAGCAACATTTACAATATTAAAAGAATTACTATTTAAAAAACAACTATTACTATAGAAACATAAAAAGAACTATATCAACTATATCTATATTACGACTAAGCTATTAGAATCTTACACATTAGGTATATTTATAATTATTTTCATATAAATGATGATTATTCTAAAGAAAAGAATATCTGACCGAGAGAAAGAGAGAGAGAGCTATAATAATAATAAGACGCGCAACTAGTTAAGTCGCGCAAGTGGCCGACCGACTACTGGCGACCAATGAAGGCGCTCCGTCGCGAACACATATATTATCAATATACCCTGATGTCAACAATCTCAATGCATATTATGTCAACAATATCAACATGCGTCTATGTTGCTAGTATATAAGAACTATATATATCAGTAATCATATACAGGCCGATTAAATTTTAAAGTACTCCTTTCGTGTCAGAATGAAATAAAAAATGAGTAACAATCTATGAATGAATGTTGTAATATTATAAATGCGAAAGTCGGTCTGTTTGTCTGTCACGCTTTCAAGGCTAATCTATCTGTCAGATTTGGATGAAAATTAGAATAAAAGTAGTAAACAGTCCCGGGTCGAACATAGGCATCAAAAATCAACCTCTAAAATGTTGAAATAGGGGATGGAAGTTTATATGACCGATTGTAATTATTTTGGCATAAATATAGTTGATGGTTAAACATAGGCTAATTTATTTTAAAAATTCACCCCCGAGGGTTGTAATATAATGAAACAGTTATACAATCAACACGGCGAAGCCGCGAGCGGGCCGCTAGTATTTTATAAATGAATATTATCAAACGTGGTATGTTGGTGAAATACAATTAATTTACCAAGTGATCAGTAATTTTATTTACTCAAAAATATATTTTAAAAATTGACCTACATATAAAAAAAGAATATCCGATATGAATATTTTTTTATATGCAGAGGCCAAGATAGTAGATCCAGAGGGTCGACGCGAGGCGCTGCGTACATTAACCCCACTGGCTAACACCTGGCAACGACGCAAGGCGCTAGCAGACGCCTTGGCGTGCTGGCCGCCTACGCATGGGTATGAAAATTTTTTGTTTTACTTTTTTTTTACCTTCACGCTGTATCCCGCATACAGCAGGGTAGACAGAGGGAACCTTGTGTTAAGACACTCCGTTCCCCACTTTCCACCAAATTCAGAGGTATTGCGTGTTAAGTGGCGGAAATTAACACCGCGCGTTACCTCGGCACCAGAGTGAAGAAAATGGAAATAATTAATATTTCCACTCCTCGAGTGGGAATCGAACCCACAACCAGTCACACGCTTGTGCCACTGCGCCACGACTGGCCCCTTTTGTTTTATTAATATGGTTTATATTGTTAATGCGAAAGGAGCTGTGGGATAAGTCTAATAAAAATGGATTGTCGACATTTATATTTTTGTTCATATAAAGACGTGTAGTATATAAATATATGGAAGAAGACAGGAGGAAAAGATAGCGGGGAAACTGAATACCCTTATAAGAGGTCACGCCGTAAATGCGCTGATCATGATTGCTGATTGTGGATCGATCTCTCCTCGGAAAAGATTATATATTTTTTTTTTATTTAATTTTCTTCATGGTAGGATTTTAAAAATAGTCTTAGTCTCATCATTCAACATTAGTACAATTAGCCTGAACATCTTTAATTCTAAGATTAAGTATCTTCTATTTCTAAATTTAATATTCTGTATTCGATAATAAATAATCAGACTTTAATTAGACATCTTTTTTTTTTTTGCTTCACGCTGTATCCCAGCTGTACACAGCAGGGTAGGTAGAGGGAACCTAGTGTTAAGACACTCCGCTCACCACTTTCCGCCGAATTCGGAGGCTTGCGTGTTAAGTGGCGGAACTTAACGTCGCGCTTTACCTCGACACCAGAGCGAAGAAAATGGAAATATAATTTCCACTCCTCGAGTGGGAATCAAACCCACAACCAGTTGTTTACACGCCACGTCACACGCTTGTGCCACTGGGCTACGACTGGCCACGATCAGATTAGACATCTTTTAATTTTAAAAAAATGCAAGTGATATTCGCGTTATAACAGTGCGTATTTATTATATTGTTTTCTCCCCAGCGAGGACGGGCGCAGTCTCCACTGCGAGTATTTGGAACACGCGCTGGCGCAAGGCGGACAGCGCGCTGACAACTTGGTGCTAGTCAAAATGCTATTACGACGACCTATACTTACTGAACAGGTTATTGTTTACTTTTATTTGCTTATTTATTCTATTTTGTTGTGTAGAACCAGTGATTCTCAATGTTTTTGTGTGACGATAAGTTTTAGAAAGGTGTAATATAAAAGTTGTAATGTTTAGATTTATTTAGTTTCATAACTTTACGCTGTATTCCGCACGCAGCAGGGTAGGCAGAAGGAACCAAGTGTTACGACACTCGGTTCCCTACTTTCCGCCGAATTCGGGGGCATTGCGTGTTAAGTGGCGGAACTTAACGCCGCGCTTTGCCTCGATACCAGAGCGAAGAAAATGGAAATACTAAATATTTCCACTCCTCGAGTGGGAATCGAACCCACAACCAGTCATTTTCAGTCACACGCTTGTGCCACCGCGCCACTCCGGCGCACTGTTTAGATAATGGGTAATATCTAAATTATTGACGTGCTTGTCTGTTTTTATGGGTGTGTTTAGAACATACTCTTTGTTGTTTGTTTAAAAATAAAAAAATAATCTCAAAGTATGTTATATTGTGTATTAAAAATAAGTCTTTTTTACGTTCTTCCATTTTCACAACATAAGTGAGAAATGTTTGACATAAGTTAGTAAAACGAAGGTGATTTATGAGAATCTGTGGTAGAGAATCATACAATCAAACTTGTACCATTAAATTGTTATTCTAATTTACGTGATTTTTTTTTTTTTAAATAAATTAATCTTTTTTTTTAGGAAGTCAAATTGCTAGCGGAGAGTGCAAGAAATGACATAGTGAACACTATTTGGGTGATTCTACTTAACCCGTGCGACAGTTCACATGAAATATTACGCAACTTACTTATAAAGTACAAGGTAGTTTGTTATTTTTTGGCAGGTTTATTCTTCTTGATTATACCGGGGTAGACAGTGAAGTTTTAGTGTTAAGACTCTCCATTTTAAACTGTCTCTCTGCCTGTATTGTTATTTTTTTATATTATACTAGTTCTTGCGCTCGACTTCGTATCTATGGGCTTTATGAATATTGTCATATATACAATTTTTGGATTTATCATCCGTAATTTCTTAGAATTGATATACGAAAATGCTTAAAATACAAATATTCCATTGACTTGGAAACAAAAAATAAATAAAAACGTATAAAAAATTAAAACATTCAAATAATATTCGAAACCGCGGCTCTTAGTACCGTCCAAGTTTATTAGCCAATCAAACTTCACTTTTATGCTACTATAAACAAAATTTTATGCTTCATTAAAATCTTCCTCTTATTTTAAGTGAAATATCATTTTTTATAATAATTATTATTTTTCCAGGAATTGGTGCAAAAATTACGAATAGAAGAAGAGATGATTAAAGAAATTTTGGATCAAGGGATGTTTATTAAATTAGTATCCACTCCTATTTACTCAAACATAATTTATTACATTTTAAACTCCAAAGCTCTCGGCCAGGGGCGTATCACCTACACAGTCCACTGGGCCATCGCCGAACTTATAAAAGCTAATTACTTAGCTGAAGCCGGCCATTTACAGCTTCTAGCTCTCGGCACAACCACTTCTCTATTAGGTTTCTCTGAATCGGTGTTATATTGTCTTGATATGATGAAATAAGTAGCTAAGTATATATGTATGTGAAATATAAAATATCAGTACCTATACCATGTTAATCAATTTTAATTTATTAAATTATAATCATATATTGGATGTTTTATTTATTTTATTTTGAAAATGATGTTTTATTTATTTGGTTTTGTGTTATTATCCTGGCGTTTTTAGAAAACTTATAAAAAATTTAATGCAGTATTTAAACTTGTGCCTCTTGGAAACTGTGCAAGCGCTCTGACCGCTAACATAACTTGCGTTTGGTTTATTACTGGCGTTAATTTCAGTTTTACATTTCGTAATGACTCACTAATTCTATATTTTAAAAATCTATATATTTTTTTTTCTGAGACAAGCTTTGTTCGTTATTCAAAAACTTTTATTCTCCACCCTTACCTATAATAGTAATACGGGCGGTTTCCGCAACTCAACGTCTTAAAGCGCCCATCTTGCGTCAGGAGGGTGTCATAGCTGTGTTATTCCAGCCAGCCCAGCTCAGCCAGGAACGCTGCCAGTGCCTTCACATTGGAGATTGCCTCTGGAAGGCCACCCGGTGAGCCGAGGTACCTCGCCCAGTAGGTGGCCGCTCCGTCACATTCCATTAGGACATGTCCTAAACTGAAGAGACAGCTGCTCATGAGCAGCTGTCTCTTTTGATGAGCAGCTCTCTTCAGTTTCCATACATCCCCCGCGTAGTGAACTGTCTGTAATCCCTAGAGACAACGTACGTCTATTAAAGTTGCCCTGACGTGTAATAGCGCCCGTTACCAGTCGCAATTGCGGTCTGCTTAGTTGTATTAGGTCTTTAGAAAGGCGGGCATTTGGGGACGGTTACACAAGTTTCGTCTTCCTGCACGTTTCTATGGAGTACCATTCAGTGTGGTGAAGTTCTGTAGAGCGCTTACGAAACCTGTCAGGGAACCAGCACGCCGGGATTGAAAGAATCGGTTCAGGCCCGATGGCCCTCCTTGCAGATCCCCCCCTTGCCAGTTCGTCAGCTCGATCGTTGCCCCACGAACTACTGTGACCCTTTATCCATTGGATTGTTTTGAGTACCTACCACATTTAATATATGGTGACACTCCTGGATTAGACTTGATGTGCTGCGACTACCCTTCAGAGCCTATAGAACTGACGATCTTGACCCTTACCTCTTTTAGGATATTTTTTATGTAGATCTAATAAAGAGTTACAAAATAAATTCCCTTCAAACTTTAAAAATCACATCTCTCTTCTTCGTGTCAATGAACCAGATTAGATTATATTTTGCCAGTACTTGGTCACGTCAACTGCTTGCTCCGTTCCTTCAATCAAGTTGTCAATTGAACAAGTGGACGGACAATTGGGGCAGGCGAGCAGGTGTGCCATGGTTTGTGGGTTGGCACCGCAGTCACAACATTTGTCACTTTCGGGTATGTATCCCCATTTGGCAAGAAGATCTTTACAACGGCCAACCTGGCTCCGCAGGCGATTGAGTGACTTCCAAGCTGACCACTGGAGGTCGTGGCCTATCGATAAACATTCTTTGGGAGGGCCAAAGTCTGGAGGAGGTGAGTGGTTTATCCGCCACTGCAGTTCCCTGGCACGACCCGGATCGCCATCCAAAGCTGAGGTCGACTTCAAGAAACTATGGCGACTTTTTAGGCGGGGCCGGGACGCATTGTGCCCACATAGAGTATGTCGAAGGTCCTTTTCCTGTTTAGCTCTCTCCAGAGAGCATGCCACCTCACGACGGATGCTTGGGGGTGCTATACCAACGAGGGGATAGATCTTGTTTAGTGGTGTAGCTTGGAAGCAACCAGTAATTATTCGGCAGGTCTCATTTAACGCTGCGTCCACCTCTTTAGCGTGAGCGGACCGATTCCAAACTGGGCAAGTGTATTCGCCCGCAGAAAACAATAGCGCGAGACCTGTCGTGCGAAGTACGTGCGGGGCTGCTCCCCACTGTGAGCTTATAATACAAATGTTCATCCCTTACTTCATCCTCTTACAGTCCGTTTTTCGGATTATAAAGGAGGCTCTGTATGTAGGTTTACTCTCATTCTCTAGACTAGCTTCATAGATGTTACACTATATCTAGTACTACTAGACTATCTCTCTGTTAAATTTCATTTAAATCAGTTCAGTAGATTAGACATGATTAAGTAACATTCATTACCGAATAATCAAAAGCTATTTATTTATATACTCATAAAAGATATTTCGTGTAAAATATGTCTATGTGCCTTGTTTATATTTTCAACAATATATATTGAAATTGAAAACAATCACAAGGCATATATTTATTTTCGTTTCGCGATAAAATAAAAATAATAATTAAGTTTCAATTGGCTCTGTTTATCTATTATTACGAGTAGTCGTGTTCCTAAATGGATTATATAAAAATATTGACAGAAACTGTCAATGTCATTCGCAAATTATTTTCTTTGTAGGTTATATTGTGAAAGATTTTAAATTTATAAACAATCTTTCTTATACTTACACAAATATAATGTTAAGTGCTATTCGAAACACTTTTAAAAAGTCTATAAATAATGTAGTACGCACAATTCAAACCTCCACTCCATTAACCACTGAAAAGTTTGATCATAAAAGGATTCCTGCAGAGGATGAAGGTGTTCAAGGAGAGAAACTCGTTGATATAGATGCTGTCCTGAAATCGTAAATAATATATAAATTTTGTTCTACTCATAATAAATTTATATATGTATTCCGTTTATTAAAATGTGACGTATATAAAAGTATATTAGACATAAAATATGAAAGTAGCTCTAAGGTAGCTTTTTCTTCTCTACAGGAAACAAGGCTTGTTCCCAACTGCTGAATCTGATGACTTATTATTTGGTGGCACACCATACAAAAATCTTGCAATCTGCAATGTGAGAGTGACCCAGAACAATACTATATTTACTCTAACTGATGCCGCTGGAACAGTTAAGATTATAAGGTCTTGTGGTATGGAGGGTTTCAAAAATACTAAGAAAGGAACTAACATAGCTGCCCAAACTACTGCTATTAATCTAGCAACAGTGAGTACCCAACAACTTTAAAAAATAGAATTAAATAGTTAATTTTTAAATAAAATAAAATATTCTAATAAATTTATAAAAAAAATGTATATTTCTAGAAAGCCATTGATCGTGGTTATAAGGTTATTAGAGTGAAAGTTCGGGGGTTGGGCCCAGGAAGACTGGTGAGATTTTAATAAACTATACATTCTAATATTTTAATTAAAATATTATTTTTAATTTAACTATTTTTTTTTTCAGTCAGCTATAAAAGGCTTGCAAATGGGTGGTTTAGAAGTGGTATCAATAACTGACAACACTAGAGTATCATGGAATCCACCTAGACCAAGAAAAGCAAGAAGATTGTAATTCATAAATAATGTTAATTAGATTGTAGGAATAAATAAAAATAATTCAATTTACATAGTATTATTTTATTTTACATCATACATACTATAACTTTATATTTGTTACACATAATGTTAAAAACCATATTTTGATTGTGTTTGCCGTTTTGTCATTCTATTGTTAGCCCATTGGTTCTGTAGCTCAGCTTCATTTGCTTTGGCCTGAAAATAATTATAAGTTCATTAAAGTAAATCAATCAATTCAAGTAATATATATTCTCAAAATACAGTATTTATAAAGTAGAGTTTCTACTTTAAAAGATATTGCAATAAGTATAAACATGTGCTGAGATTATCATTATTTTTAAAATACTCATCATTCTTAAACTTGACATAGATTACTCTTTAAATAGTAAATGGTATACATAATCATTAAACTAACTTGATGAGCCAAATATGTGATTTGATGTTTCCTCTTCTGTTGAGTAGTTGGCTCATTGCCCCGTTTCTTGCTAGCTGATTGCCGCTTGGTGGTGTCATCCATAAGACCTTTCAGCAGCCATTCCCTTGCATCATTCAATACTTCTTGTTGATTTACATCTACTATTTGTATCTCTTCTCTTTTACGCTTTCCTCTTGCACCACATAGTTTCAAAATCTGTAATCAATAACATAAAAAAATAATGTTATAGTGGATAATAATAATGTTTGGTTAAAAATCTTAAATAATTTTCATCATATAATTAAGGGCTTCGAATCCCGCTGCAAGCAGTGTAAAAATCTAAATTCCGCAGGATTTGAACCCACTTCACTTGGAAACCATTAACCATTCAAGTGTTTTCTAGGTATTTCCAAGTTCTTAAGTGTGTGAATAACACATTAAAATGTTAAAAGTATAAAAATTATCAATGACTTGTAAAAAAATTTACTACTTACAGCTTCTTCATCAAGCACATCATTGGGTTGCTGTTCAGTAATATCTACATTTTGTACACTATTATCATAACCTGAGGATTCTGGCTCTATATGACTTTCTTGTGATTCCGTATCTTTTTTGAAGTAAGACTCTAGACTTCTAGGTTGTGACGTAACATTATCTTTTTTCTCTTCCTTCTCTTCTATATCTAATGGTATATCCTCAGGTAAGTCAACTGGTTTGTTAAACGAGAAGAAATCATTTTGAATGTCATCATCACTTTCATCTGAATATTCTGTGACTATTGAGCTTTTTGCATTAGCTTTGCTTATTTTTGCTGGAGTTTGTGTCTGGATTATCTTTTGCACTGTAGGTGTCTTAGGTTTTTGTGCTACAGCATTTGGAATTAATGACTTTATTGAAGTTTTTACTGCATTTTTTGGTTGAGGTAACATACTTAGAAGGCCAGATTTTTTCTGAAATATATTTATATGCAGGTCAGCACAGTTATGGTGTTTTTTTTTTTAAATATATTATGTTTTATTACTCTAATTATTTACTGATTTGGTGCAAGTGCTAATATTGCATAAGTAAATTTTTATCTTACCCCATTCAGAGCTTTAGCTTTTGCATTTGGTATTATTTTCTCCACATCTTTGAACTGGAATAAAAATATAAATATAAGTAATTAATTTGTCTCCTATATTATAAACAACAATATAGGATAAATAATTTATGCTTGCATGAGGAAATACACACATCACTCAAAGAAGGAATAGTAATTTTTGACTTTGGTTTAACATCTGCATTTGCTTCTTTTTTGTGAAGAAATTCATCATCTTCTTCAATAATTGCTTTTTTCTTTATAGAAGGCAATGGAAGTTCATTAAAGAGGCTTGGGTCTTCTTGAAGATCATTACTATCTTTTAGCTCTGCTGCATCTCTGGTATTTTCTTAAATATTAAAATAATAATTAATATACAAAGGTCATTATATAACAAATGAATTGTTTTAATAAACAATATTTACCATTTTTATTTAAAACAACAGTTGAAGGTGTTCCGTTTTCTTCATCTTCATATTCACTAGAGTCACTATTATCATAAGCAACTAAAGCCATTAATTTTTCTTAAAATATATATTTATTTTTATTATTTTACAAAATGTCACGATATCTACTAGTAAATAATTTATCGTTTTACGAAACCTTAATTAAAAATAAAAGAAAGGCACAACAGGAGATACAACACAATAGGCAGGTTGTAAATAAATTTTACGTCAACGTCGTTGTACAATGTCAAATTGAACATACAGTTATTTTTTCTGTTTTTACTAGCACTGATACTAGTATGTATATTATTAGTATTGGTGCCAGTATGATATCTTATATTTTTACACAGTAAAATACATTATTATTAAGAAGTTGTTCTATAATATATTTGTTTACTTTACTTAATATTAATAATTTAAAAAAAAAAACGTTCAAAAACATAGGTTCAAACTGTCGGCATACATATGACTGTCATATTTAAGATTTATACAGTGACAATAACTGTCAACTTGTCAAGTTTAAGAAAAACTCTAAATCGAACACTGGGAGACGTTTTGCGGGAAGATTGCAAATTGTAATTTTTTTTTCTTATTTTACATATCCTTAATACTATAAGTGATTAAATATAGTTATTTATACTAATAATTTTAAACATTTTGTAAATCTTACACATGTAACAATGTCAGCTTATAATATTTAATACTAAGGTTACATACTGCAATTGGCTTACTTCATTAACAAAGAAATAAAAAAAAATTATCAATTAAAAACGCTTGCAGGTAAAGATGCCGAAAAAATTCGCCGGGGAAAACAGCAAAGCTGTAGCTGCTAGGCAGCGTAAAGAAAACATTAAACAAGAAAAAGATCAGAAAATGAAAAAACTGATTGAAGATGCTGAATGGGAAGATAATGATGAAAAATTAAAGAAGAAGCAGCAGAAGAAAGTTTGTATTTTCATGTACTTTTAATATTGTACCTACTGTTAGATATATATGACATATACATATACATATTGACATAATGGAAAAATACCCATGGTATGAAAATCTTATTGGTGACTTTAATTTTTCGTTTCGTTCTTAAAATGGCTTTAGCTATTTGATTCCAAGTGCAGGTACTTGTAACATGTAGTGACATTATTTAATATTTTTAATTTAGTACATTAATAATGTAAAAATAATATTTTGTAAATCCAGTGAATAACTCATTGGATTTACATTTGGTGTAAAGCCATGTAATGTTTATATCTTTTCTTTTCAGGAAGAACAAGAAAAGAAACGGCAAGAACAACTACAGAAAAAGGCTGAAGCTAAGGCATTGTTGGAGAAAGAAATGGATTCAATAAAGAGCAAAGTATCTGTGCCTCCTCCACAAAAGATCACCCGAGCACAGATTACACAGATGAAGGAAAAGACTGTTAAACCAGAGACTGTGAAACCAGTTGTATGTCTTTAATTAATTATTATTATTTTTTTACTTTTTAAATTATTTGTTTCTATATAATTATTTGTGTATATAGTCAATTTTTTTTTAAAAAAAACATGTTCTTGCTTTATTCATATAGGAGTGTAGTCAGAGAGAACCAATTATACAAACGCTCCATCCTCCACTTTCTGAAACATAAATTGAGACAATTTGTCCGTTCAGTGGCTGAACTTAATGTCACACTTTGTCTTAGTGACCAGAGCAAAGAAATGAAAGTCTATCACATATACAGTCCAACAACGGCCTTATAAAATTACATATTAAAAGATGTTCACTCAGAAATAATACCTCAAATTTGGGCATAAAATGGAAACTGAGTGCTCTGACACTAGGTATTCCCTGAATACTTTGCATTGTAAAAATTATAATCCATTGTGTTTATTAAAAAAATATATTTTCAGCCAACTAATGTGGTTGTGGAGGAACCTCCGTTGGAAGAGAATATCAACAGATTGCAGATTGATGGAGAAGTGGCTCAATCAGTTGAAGAGGCTATCTCGTTATTAAGGTTTGTTCATGAAATTATTTATTGCTTTTAGAAGCACTAAAATTTGTTTTTTTTTGTCATCTTCATGCTTTTTCACCTATAACATAGTAGACAATAGAATATTTAATATCAAATACCGAATGGAGATTTTCTTGTCTATTTTATCATGTTCACCAGAGCAGATAAATTAAAATAATTGAATTACAGTTAGATATCTCACTGTGCAATGATAACTTCTTCAATTTTAATAATTTTACATTTAAGGTATTTTAATATTTACCTGTCTCACAATTATAAATTTTATTTCTGTTTTTACAGTGATAAGGCTGATGTGGACAAACATCCAGAAAAACGATTAAAGGCAGCATTTACAGCATTTGAAGAAGTCACTTTACCAAGACTTAAAGCAGAGAATCCTACTCTAAGGCTTTCACAATTGAAGCAATTGTTAAGGAAAGAATGGCTGAAGTCTCCTCAAAATCCGCTCAATCAGAAAGTGTAATTGATTTGTTTTAAAAAAAGATTTTTTAAAGCTAAAGTATGTGGCCTACTCAAGTTTTTGTTTGCACGTTGAACTAATATATCTAAGGGCCTTTGCACACTATTTGTTTAAGCTCTGTCACAGATGCTCAACAAACACTAAATCGAAGTTATGCATTTTAAGTCAAATGGACAGATGCCACAATTGACGTTTAGAAAGTGATATTACACTGAGTAAGACACAGTGAGCGAAGCGGGCGGGAAACAAACTAACTGTGCCATTTGTCAACTCTCATTGGCTGCTCCTTGCACCTGCCTGATATGTCCGATCAATTTGAAAATACGCTTGCTTTATTGACATCGTGACTTCAACAATATCAATACAGACGCGTAAAACGTGCTAAGAACGCGCGATATCAGCGCGTAGAAAAACGTAGTGTGCGAACGCCCTAACATTATGAAATGCGAGATGTATATACCTACTGGTCATAAATATTTTCTGTTTTATTTGTTTTAGCTTCTTTTAAATGTAATTGCAGTCATTTAAATATTCATAAACTACGGAGCGTAGTTGTAGCATCGTAAAAGAAAAAAAAATGTTGTCATCAGTTTGACCACCAACTAAAAAAATCTATTTTTATAGATCACACAGTTGTAACATAAAAACTCATTGTGTATTTAGACTATTTATTAAGACTTGCACCATAAGAAAATTATAAAAAAAAAGAAACAGTGTAAATATACAATATTCAACTTATATATAATAGTTTCATTTCTCCGGCTCATTATTATATTGTAATGGTATACCGTGCCTGCCTTCTTCAGCTTTTAGAACTTCAGTTTCACCCAACTTTTGCTCTAGACCCTTCCACGATCTGTTCTCTAGATTTTGTCCAATACTTTCTAAAGCCCAATTTTGCTTTTCCGCTAACTCAGAACCACCTTCAAAGTTACTTTGGATTTTAGTTTCTCTTATGTTTCCTGTTATAAGACTGACATCTGTGGCTTCTTTTATATGATCTATTTCACAATAGTGCCTCTTTCCAGGTAGCAAGTCGTCATAATCAGTAACGTGGTAGGTATAATACTGCTCCCTGTTAGAATTTAACGCTATTTCCAATTCAAATGGGTAAACTATGGGCTTGTAGAAGTCTCTGTTGTTGTATAAATCATTTTCTGGACATGCTATCATTACATAGATGTCAATCTGTAATGGAAAAAAAATATTGTTGTGTTAAGCTAATGAAAACAGCCAGAGGCAGAGCTGAAAAACGAAAATATTCTTAATCTAATCATTCCATGCGTGGAAATAGAACCCATAACCAATTGCGTTTAGTTAGATACTGTCCACTGCAATAAGTATAAAAAGTATAAAAGGAGTCCTACTTTATAATAATTATTAATTACAATAAACAAATGTCAAAGGCCGCCGTGGGGCAGTGGGACAGCATCTGACTGTAAAGACGATGGTTGTAGGTTCGATTTTCATTCGGGGAAATTAACATGATTATTTTCATTTCTCTGTTCTAGTATATAAGACTAGGGACGCAACCAGATCCTCAATTTCGACTTGCTGTGCTCGCGATATCTCGGGAGCCTTCTACATATCGAGCGAAGCGAACAAATGAAAATCATTTATTTATTCGGCACGCGCAGTTCATTGTAGCTCAAAACTTTTCGCGCAAAATTTCTTCCCCCTCGACTTCAATGGGGAGTTTGTTTTTTGGTGACAATTCTTCAAGGACAACATCTTTTTTCAACATTAGTTTTAAGAACCATCTCTATATTGGAATTAGTTGTACGTGCAAAATATCATAGATTTCTGACGTGTATTTTTCGAGCCTGTTCGTCACAGAGAGTGGAAAAAAGTAGAGCACTTCACTCACTGCGCTCAACAAAATAAGGCGCTGAGTTCCGCCACTCATCACGCAATATCTTGATTTCGCGCTAAAAATGGAACAGTGTCTATACACTAGGTTTTCTATGACTACCCTGCAATAAGGTAAAAAGTGTGAAACTACAAACAAACCTCAGGAAAATTAGCTAATTTAGCAACATTAGGCTTTCCAACTGATACTATATAACTCTTCTTTCCGTTAACTCGACACAACTGTTTCATTCTACTTATAATATCTTTAGTTTGATCTCCCGCTAGTTTGCACACGAGTATACCAATTACATTAGCATCTTTACATTTCTCTACTAAGAACCTTCTTCTTTTAAACCAGACTGTTTCTTCAAGATCTTCTATTTTACTTTCTTCTACATTTAACAGATACCATTTGGCAGCTGAAATAAAAAAAGATCAATATTCATTTTTTTAGAAAACCTTTCAAATTTGAGTTGAGAATCAACTGCAAACACACCCTTCTTTCCTTCCAAATGATCTATGATCGCCATGTCAGTAAGTAGGTCATGTGCTCTACGTCATGATGCGGCAAAACTCTTATATGCTTATTACAATTAATAACTAACACAAAAATAGATCTGGTTCGAATCCTGTCCAAATAATATGTTTACACGAAATATTTTTCAATTTCCTAAGAAAGTTTTGAACAACACTTTGAAAATGATAAAAAAGTTTTACTATCAAGATCTCACAAGCAAAAAAAAAATAGCTAGTAAATGAAAAAGCAAAGAGCCTAATAAGTAATATATGAAAATGACTAAAACAGCGCCTGATTCTGAACATGATTGGTTGAGGCTTGATCCCACTTCGGGGTTAATGATTATACTTAAAAATATTTTCACTTCTCCTCTCTTCTAAGAGAAAACTCAGTTGCCACGAAACAAGTCATGTTTCGATTTCATATGGAAAGTGGAGAAAGGTGTCTTGAAACTAGACTCTATCTGTCTGCTACCCAGGAAAAAGTAAATATATATTACAAGCTTACCCGGAATAGATACAGTGAAATTAAATAATGTCTGTCCTTTACAACCTAAATATAGACAAGTACATTCTTGTAAAATATCCACATTAAAAATATCTCCTGATGAGTTTTCGATTACTCGTCCAAAAAATCTGTTTTCTGTCTCTTCAATGTGTATAAATGCAATATAACTTTCTGGATAATGTTGGAACCATGTTTTTGAAATGTCATCTGAAATCAAATAGTTTTTATATTGTTACAGTTTAAAAAAAACCGGTGTGGCATCTGGTTATATATGTATAGTACCCGTCAATAAATAATGCACATCAATGCTTAGAATGAAACAATTGGTTAGCTTTGACTTCGTAGAGTGTTGTCTCTGTTGCTTTAAATAATAACAATGAGAAACGTCACCAACCAACTGAGTGACAAAGACAGCACTCTACGAAACCGAAACTGGTCGACTGTTTCATTCCAAGCATCAATGTGCATTATTTATTGCCAGATACTGTACAAAGGTTGTGGGTATGATTCTCACTCGAGGGTACACAATGCTTAAATAATTTTCATTTGCTCAGCAACAAAACAAAGCAGGATATTGAATCACACCACTCATTCAGCAAATTATCAGGTTCAGGGGAAAAGAGTTACACTGCTATGCAGAGAAAGCTATGTATGCAATAATGAATTAAAAATTCTGGTCTCATATAAGTTTACCTTTGCAATGTTCATATGAAGCATCATAGAATAGACATTTCTTTACAGTTTCTTCAATTTGAGAGTCACTTATTATTTTCTCTATTATGTCAATATTTATATCTTTCTTTGGTAGTACTGTAAATACTGGAATGTCAGCTTTAGTGAAACAACTATGACCATAATGTATGATAGCTTCGGCATCTACATGCATCGCTGCTACAGAGTCTACACAACAACTGTAAAAAGTATTTCAAGATTAGTAGAGACTACTTGCCTACTTACTATAATGGTAAACTAAATAATAATTAACTTTATTATACTTATTTTTAAAAAGGAAATTATAAAGGAACTAAAGTATAATTATTGTAAAGATAAAACACCTATTTAAAAATTAATTAATAAATAACTATTATAGTATACTCATATATTCATAAATAAATAACTATTATACTTTATACATTATTTTCCATACCTGGCATAAGAAGTGTCACCAAGGATGTAAAGATCAACATTAGTTCTAGATCTTATTTCCTCATATATTGCAGCACTCACTTCAAGTAAATCATCAGGAAATTGAAGGCACACCTATATTTTTACATAAAAAGTTACTAAACGAACTTTATTTACCATATTCCAATGAAAAGCACACACCATTTCATATATAAACTTTGGTTGTTTTAAATATATATCTTATAGTAATATTATGTTAAAAATAATTACCGTAGCATAATTATTATCTGTTATCCATTTGCAAGTCTCAATAATATCGAAATGTGAAATTAAGTCACCAAATTCATATTCCTTTATGTTTTGTACGTCTATTTCTCTTTCAATGCACAATTTACCATCTGTTGTAAAATTGGCCATTACTGAAACTATTATGTATATATTAATAAATTATTTCGTTGCATTTTAATTTCAAAGAAGATTCAATGTAACGATATTATATTCTTAGAAACAAAATAATTAAACATCACTGCAAGTGTAACATAATAAATGAAGATTAAGGCTTAATAAAACAAAAACATCACAACATTATTAATAGAAAATGGATACACGTTGAAATATTACCTATTATTTAGTTTTCACATAAATATTTTATTACTTTTAGGTTTAAACGCGATCAATATCACAAGTTCACAATATGTCAAGACGAACGTGATATGTCAAAGTCAACTCGGTTTTGTTTTTGAACTATAGTTTTTTTTTATTTTGATCAGTTAAAGCAAAGACCGCTTAAAACGAATTGTAATGTTTTTTATGATTTTGGAAATTGATATCACTTATATGTTTGGTTATTCTTAATATTTTTAATATTATAATATTTTTCACCTTCATTTAATATTTAGTTATACTATGCCTCATCATTTAGCAATTGTAGCTGTAGGTAATACAAATTAATAAGCAAATGTACAATATATTTGTTACAAATTCCAGGCGTCTTTTTCTAATTATGCTTTCTTTGTACATTTTAAAATTGTAAATGAAAGATTTTTTTATTTATAATATATTTTTTATTACCAATAACAAAAAACATTAAACACAGTACATGTATATTATAGAATACTGCTAATTTTACAATTTTGTTATCAAATTTGATTTTTATGCATATCTTGGAGTATCTATATTTAAATATTTTGTAATGCACATATTGGTCATTTAATATTTATTCTACTAAATACTTCCAAATTTTTGAACACTTCTATAAACCATGAAACTAAATTACTTTCTAATTAAATATTAAAGCCAAAATACAAGACTAAATATAGTAAAGTTATATTTATCTATACAGGTGATAAGAAAATCTAAAAATATTACAAATATTAGGAATGAGGTAGTAGTATCCATTATTTACCAGATATAAGTTCTTTAATAAAATGTAATGGACACATGTAACAAATTGTAACAGTGCATACTGTAATTTTTATTCATCAACTATAATTGAAAACTGTTTTATCATCTCTTAGTGTTAATATTCACAAGTGCATTCTTTTTGTTGCAATTCACTGCAATTAAACAATAATAATATAATATTATAAAATGTAAATAATTTATTTTACTTATATTTCTGGGATTAGTAATACAAAAGGAATATGTAACAATACAAATATTTATTATTAGTTTGAGCATCAGTACCCTTCATCACTGATTGTTATTGTATAGCTAGGAAAGGCATCTTTAACTAGTTTAGCTGTAATCTCGTGATCTGCTTTTCCATATCCTTGGGAATATCCATAAATATGTATTTTCTTGTTTTCAGGGTCATGAGAAATCCTACCTCCACCTAAAGGTTCTAAGTCTAACGGTTGGAGTTTAGCTTGCACCTGTAATTACAATGGTAATAAATTAAAGGGGCTATGGTTAAATGAGCCCAAAACTTGTTGATAGAATAATAGCAAGGATTCTTACCTCATCAAAAATATCGGAATGGTAGTTGCATCTCTTATAGCCTCTAACAATTACCATCTGAGGTTCCGCTTCATTTTTTGCTTTGTCGTAAACATTTATGAGAATATATTTGAAAACGCCGCTAGGGTCGATATCAACAAGAGGTACCGCAGACGTCGAAGCCATATTTTTGATACTGTTATCTACACTGACTGAAAATGAGAGTTTCATTTAAAATATTAATATATCTTTTTACAATGGTATTAGGTAATTTTATCAATATATGAATTGTAAGGGTTACATTTGTATAGTTGAACAGCTTTAGTATAATATGGCGTTTTATAAGATTCAAAAAGTCTAACAGATTGTTTTAGGAAAGCTAACGATTTGGACATTAGAACTTATAATTGTTATAAAGACCGTTTGATTTAGAAATTTATTATTAGAAAAATACCTAGTCAATTTTTGAACTGTCAGTGTTGACTGTTGACATTATTGACATTTAGTATTTGACAGTTCAGAATTCATTAAGCACTATGAATGTTATTAGAGAGGTTTAGATTGAAGCGCCATAATTAAAGAACTGAACTGAACTGAGGTTTAGATTACAATCTTTTAATTGTAATTTTGAAACAAAATTAATATACAGTAATTTTATACTGTGAGTGGAACCTATAATTTTGTTAAAAAAAGTATTTTCAATGTTTAAAATTGAAGATATTCATTTGTATTTGTTTCACGTTGCCATTCATATTGCGTTTTATGTTATCTATAATACAAATGCTTAGAAAAAAAATAAAAAAATATGTCTATATTTTTGTTGAAAACTGTAAAGTTGAAATGAGCAGTTGTTACTAATAGAGTAAAAATAAAGTGGCACGTGTAATTTGATATTTAGTTTATAAATATGAGTTCTGGTTCAAATAAAATGGACCCAAATCTCACAGGTAAGCTTACGGTTGTATTATGCATGATTTAGTCGTTGCTATAAAAATACACCTACGAATTTAGGATTGTATCCTTGGATGACGAATTTTTGTATACACTACAAATAATTTCTAACAATTTTATGATAACACGTTCTTAAAAATCAATTTCTGTACCTTTTTATATTTTAGTATATAATACATCGTCGTCGTATTTACATTTAACAACTATATATTAATTGTGAGAAGTAAGTAATTCGTAATGTTTATATCTTTTAGGTTTGTGGGTGAACTTTTTCACTGCAGCTGGTATACCTTCTGAGGTAGCTGCTACCTACGCCTTAACTTTTACTGAAAATAGAATTCAAAATGATATGTTACTGGATCTAAACAAAGAATATTTAAGAGATATGGGCATCACAAGGATGGGAGACATTATTGCTATTTTACGGTAAGGATATTATATATACCAGTTATTATACTATTTACAAACTGTTTCTTTATATCACTCTTTAGTACTTATATATATATAACAATATCAAATATGTATTATATTGTATACCATAACATAGAATGTTGATAGAACACTATCCATTACAATAAAGTAAAATTTGAAATTATATATTGAAAAGAAAGCAAATGGACAAGACTGATTGTTAAATAAATAAAATAAAAAGTATGGTTATAGTCTAATTTGTTTGCTTGTAAACAAAAATGTTGAGTTGTTTAGGCAATTATCAAAGAGATTGGTTTCAAAAGAGTTGTTTAATTTTTTCTCTACCTTTGAGTGTATGTTATATAAGTTAGAATGGAGCGTGTTAACACTATGTTCTCCCAAAAAAATTTTATGTTATAATGAAAATCATGTAATAATTTTAAGAATTTATTGGTTTTGAAAAGCATAAAATGTGTACACAAAATCATTAAAATCCTGATGTAATTAATTATGTATACAATTTTTGTAAATATTAAATGTTACGTAACACATTTGATATTTTATTAGATTTTTGTTTATATAATCCAATTAAAAAATAATATTCAAAAAGGTTACTAAAAGGACTTATTAATTTTCAGTAAATATAATTTTGTCAGTACAATGACTTATCCTAAAGAAATATCCACTCAAAAGTGATTTTTTTGAAGAACAAAAGCAAAATCTTCATCTACTAAATCTTCAGAATATTTCTAATATATTGTCTAACATTTCTTAAAATAACAATATTTATTTTTAGTCATGCAAAACAAGTTCACGAGAGCACAGCGAGGGATAGAGTATTAAGCACTACTGTTACAAAAGTACCTGTAGCTGCTGTCACTGGGAGATCTACTATTACACAACCTTCTTCACGTAAGTCTAAAAATTTGGATATAAGTACTTAAATGTTGTCTTATATTTAGAAGAGTTTGAGAAGCTATTAGTTGTGAGTTCACTACCCACTCGGGGGAATAAATATATAACTATTTAAAGAAAACGTATAAAAATTTGAACGCAGCGGGATTCGAACCCGCGCCTCCTGAATACCGTTCAGGCGCTCTCACCACTGAGCCTTGCGTTCTACTAGCCGCTGCGTCGAAATTCTTATACGTTTTATTACAACTTATTTATGTTGTTAAACACAAATAACAACATAAATAAGTTGTAATAAAGCGTATAAGAATTTCGACGCCGCGGCTAGTAGAACGCATGGCTCAGTGGTGAGAGCGCCTGAACGGTATTCAGGAGGCGCGGGTTCGAATCCCGCTGCGTTCAAATTTTTATACGTTTTCTTTAAATGTCTTTTTCGATTTTCCTAAGTGTGGAATAACACTTTAAAAATGTTTAAAAGTATTTAATAAATAGCATTCTCTCTTGCCAAATGATTGTTCGTAGAATAATCTTTGGGTAGCAGAAATTTGTAAAAATCTCTCTACAGAGATGCTAACAACATAAATAAGTTGTAATAAAGCGTATAAGAATTTCGACGCAGCGGCTAGTAGAACGCATGGCTCAGTGGTGAGAGCGCCTGAACGGTATTCAGGAGGCGCGGGTTCGAATCCCGCTGCGTTCAAATTTTTATACGTTTTCTTTAAATGTCTTTTTCGATTTTCCTAAGTGTGGAATAACACTTTAAAAATGTTTAAAAATATATAACTATTTTCATTTCTCTGTTTTGGTACCTATAACAAATCAGGGTGAGTTTTGTTCTGCCATTTAATAGGTAATTTCTCAATTGTAGGGGAGGAGTGGAGAATGGAGTGTCTTGACACTAGGTTTTTTCTGACAGCTATGTATCGAAAAATGTGAAGCTATATTTTTTGTTATGCTATTAAATAACAGCCCTTACAAATATTAAAGTGACTTTGATTAAAGGTTCTTTTACATAATTATATTATAAAGTACAATTAAACTACATTCACAAGAAAATGGTTTTTGTTAAGTATGTTTATTTAAACAGCTAAATAAACATTAAGAATTCAGAGCTTACAATTTGAACAAGTGAATTCTTTTTCTTTGATATAATATTTTTATTTCTTTGTAATATTTTTATTATTTTGCAAGTTAATTTGAGGTGTCTTGTCGTAGTGGGTCATTGGCTGACTGTAAACACGATCGTCGCGAGTTCGATTCCCACTCGCGGGAATAATTTTATTTCATTTTTTTTTACTCTGGTACCAATGACAAAGCGCGGCGTTAAGTTCAGTCACTCGACATGCAATTTGCTTTAATGATATGATGATGATGATGAATTTCTGATTTGCTTTAATATTATTTTAAAGTATTTTTTATCAACATATATTTATATTATAACAGCTGCTAGTCGCATTCTGGAGCATTACACGCGCAACCCGCAACCTCACCCCGCCGTGCAGGACACCTCGCCCGTCAGAAGCACGCAGCTGAAAAGGAAGTCTAATGAAATGTAACTATATTTTGTTTTACCTATTCTTATATCTGTTATAAATTTCTGCTACCTAAAGATTGTTATTATGAATCTTTAGGTAGCAGAAATTTGTATAGTATGGCAAGGATAGTATGGCAAGAGAGAAGGCTATTTATTAAATATTATTAACATTTTTTTATAAAGTGTTATTCCCTCACTTAAAATATTGGAAAATACATTTTTCAACACGTATAAAAAAATCTCGTCTTTGGGTAGCAGACATTTATAAAAATCTGTACAGAGACCTTAACAACAACAAAAATAAGTTGTAATATGTATAAAATATATATGTAATAAAAGCATATAAGAATTTCCACGCAACTGGTACTAAACACATGTAGCGGTAGTGTACATGGATTAACTATCAGACTTTCGAGAGGCGCGGGTTCGAATCCTGCTGCGTTCAAATTTTTATATGTTTTGTAAAAATGTATTGTTCAATTTCTTGAATGTGTGAATAACACTTTAAAAATATATAGTATGCGTAGTAATAGTAATAAAAATATTATAGGATCCCAGAAGACATGAACATAAAGAAAAAGCGTCACATCAGATTCGGTACACCGCCACAAGCCGCCGCTGTTAAAGATGGTGAGTTATTTAACAATAATATATAAAGTTTATATACGTGGTCTTTGTCGGCTAGCAAACAGGTAGGAATTACAACTAAGTAAAAGATCAAAAGTGAGCAACTTCACGCTTTTTTACGTATAGAAGGGTAGTTAGAGAGAACTCGAATGTCATGACATTCCGTTCTCCAGTTTCCGCTCGAACTCAAAACGACGGCGTAAATGAACGCTGTGGTTTGTCTTTTTTGCCAGTACGGAAATTGAAAATAATTGTATTCTAAGCATACATCCGAGTTTTTTCTCCGGAAATTGATTCTTGGACCAAGTGCATTTATAGAGATACTGGGCCACAGGGGCCTCAATTTTCTATTAACTTATTGAAATATATTTCGATACTTTTTTAATTAACCATGTTTTATTTATTTTACAGTACAAAACAAAACCGTATTCTCAAGACTTGGCAACTCAGAAGCACCTAAACCTATTAAACCAGTAAGTGAAAAGCCAAAACAAGTGTTTTCAAGGCTCGGCTCAAAAGAAAGAGATCAAATTGTGCCAATAGAAAAAGATGCATTAAAATATGAGGGCATACTCAAAGGGGACACTAAAAAAGTATTTACTGTTACTTCAGTGAATAACATTAGGAAAATAGCCATTGGCACTATGAGAGCGGACCAAGCGCCTATAAGTGTTAAAGAGAAACTGTCTTATAAAGCTAAATCTGTCAAATTCTCAAATCATGTGCAGTATAAAGAAATTGAAACTAAATCCCTGAATAAATCTGTTAATGCGGTGAAAAAGTTTACACCAGTCTTCAATAAGCCGGAGAGAAGGTTGTCAATGCCTGAAAGTCAAGTGCCAAACGTTAAAGCCAGGTTAGGTATGAAAAGTGAACAGAAAGTAACGTTAGCTAGGAACGTTTTCAACAGGTTGGGCGCCTGATATAAAATTATTAGGTTTTTTTGAAATTAATTGATTTGTTATGTGATTTTTATCACAAACTTTATTATATTTGAATATTCAAATTGTTTCTGGTAATGAGATAAAGCGCGGCGTTGAGTTCCGCCATTCGCAATGTCTCGTAATTAAGTAGAGTGTAAAGAACGGAGTGTCTTAACACTAGGTTTTCTCTGCCTTCCTTGTTATACGGGAAACATGAAGCTGTAATTATCATTTTATTATATTTCCTTAAAAGATCTTTTTCATATTGAATTTGTTTGCTTGTTTTGACATTATATTTTTAAGGACATTAATTGTACAGTTGTACTTTTTTTATTTTTATCTTATATTATTATTTAATTAGGATAGTGTTTAATACTTTTTATCATATAAATACATTTGGTTATGTGTGATAATAGGGTTGCTAACATTTCTTATTCTGAATATATTGTGTTTTAAAAAAAACTAAATAACGTAGGGAATGTTTTACTAAAACGTTTTATAGGCTACATTTTTTTGTTCTTATTATTTATAAAGACTACTAAATTTTTTAAACTTTTTGCATTCTTTATCAAATTCTCGTTTTCAAAAAAACTTTCGTCCATTCAATAATTTGTGGAATCTCTTTCTTTCGCTTTATTAATTTTAGTGTTGCAATATTTAGAATATATATTTTTTCAACAGCAAATCTCGAGGACAATACTACATATTATAGTGTTGTTGGCAACCCTAAACTAAACTCATACAAAATTCAGTTCATTCATTTTAATTTGTCATTAATTCTTCAATGTGTCTTTGAATGAAAACCTCTAGTTTATTTATATAAATGACTTCTCTAGTTTTTATGCTGATAAAAAAATTCATATTCAAAAAATTAACGTAAATATATTATGTACCAAATATTATTATTATGTTATATCACAGATAATAAATTAAATATTACAATTAATAGGGCTAGTCGTCGCGCAGTGGCACAAGCGTGTGACTAAAAACGACTGGTTGTGGGTTCGATTCCCACTCGAGGAGTGGAAATATTTAATATTTCCATTTCTTCGCTCTAGTATCAGAGGCAAAGCGCGTTCCGCCACTTAGCACGCAATACCTTCGAATTTCGGCGGAAAGTGGGGAACGGAGTGTCTTAACACTAGGTTCCCTCTGCCTATCCTGCTCTGTGCGGGATACAGTGTGAAGCAAAAAAAAACAGATAATAAATTAAATATTACAATTAATTCTTAGTTGTGTTTCTTAATATGAATAGTACATGTTTTAAATTAATTTTGAGCATTTGAACATTATATTTTTTGTTTTTTTTTTTTTTTTTTTTTTTTTTTTTTTTTTTGTAAATATAAATAGCAACAAACCTGCCTTAATTCTATATCATTAAGTCTAACATATTGAATGAGAATTAAAATGTGTTTCAATAAATAGATGTTAAATAGTGTAAAAAGAAAATTTATAATTTTAGTGTTAAGGTGCGTAAAATAATATAATGCATAATTTATAATAAGTTCTGAATATAGGTGTTTTAACATTTTTGAAATGTTATTTACACACTTGGAATATAAAAAAATGTTTTTAGAGAATGTATTAATTCTCTTTGGGTTAGCAGAAATTTGTAAATATCTCTCTACGGAGCCAGCGACAAAAATATGCTGTAATAAGCGTATGAGAATTTCGAAGCAACTGGTTGAAGAACGCATGGCTTAGCGGTCAAAGTGCTTTCTAAAAGACGCAGGTTTGAATCTCGTTGCGGTAAAATGTTTATACGTTGTCTAAAAATATTTTTTGAGTATATTAATTTTGTATCGTATACTGTAAATAAATTTGACATTAAACATATAATTATTTTTATTTCTCTGTTCTAGTATGACAAAGCGCGGCGTTAAGTTCCGCCACTTTACACGTAATATGTTGAATTTGGGTCACAAGCGAAAAAAGCGGAATGTATTGAGTGAAGTTGCTTTTTATATAGTTATTAAGAGAGTTATTTAATATAGATGCTAACTTTTTTCTGTGTAATGTATATGGAAATTCATTAAGCTGCTTAGTTTTCTCTAGACATTTTGTAATTTTGTGCCTAAATTATGTTTTTGAAATCAAAAATAAAAATTGAATGTGAAATAATGACATTAAAAATTTAATTTACATGATTTGTCTAACGATGTGCTCACAGAAATGTAATATACGTACAATTACAAGAGTTATTCATAAGTACTAATATTATATTGAAGAAAATTGGCCCATCTGTCTGTTAAGCTATCACAGTTAAACCACTCGCCCGATTTGGATGGATCTGGGAATAAAAAAAATAGTAGAAGTAGCGTTAAATATAGGCTACCTTTTTAAACAATCCATCTTTAAAGGGTTAAATAGGGGTTGAAACTTTGTATGAAAAACCTAGACCTATATTGATTAATTTTCTTTTGAAAATGAGGCAAGCTCAAACATAGGTAACTTTTTTTTTAAATTAAAAAACAACTCGTAAGGGTGGGACTTTGTTTAATATAAAAAAACCTTGAAAATACGATACTATTATAGTTGCGTGTTGCGCAAGCGAGCGAAGCCGCGAGCGAGTCGCTAGTCACTATGAATGGAATTATTAGAATGTAGATTCCATGCGGCTCTTTGTAGAATTATTTGTGGTGGGTCTCAATAAATGTACTCGAGTTTACTGTATTAATTTCATTTAATACATTACACTCTGGTACATATACTAATTAAATAAAATTAATACTTTTTTGCATACCCCTGATATAGAGTATAGCTTAGATAAGTCCCTTAAGCTTAGTAACTGATAACTGATCTCTGTAAAAAGCCTCTGGTCCCAGGTTCGAATAGAATTTCTTTTTTTTTAATTTTAAGTTTATTAGTAGAGTCTATAGCACATATGTAAATAATTGCATTGATTTTCTTAATTAATAATAAGGTTTTCATTGAATTATATTACTATATGGTAAAATTAAGTGTTATTTTTCTTTTTAAATGTATTGTATTTCAGTACAATTTTCGAAATCAAACATTTATTTGTTTGTTAACTGTGAAGGCCCAAAATACTACCTATCGCCTTTACCCATGCATGTTTTCAATAAGCAATATTTATATAACCATATGGTTGGTGCTCTCATACAATTTGTATGCAATGTCAATTTTTGTAAGATATAAATGACAGTTTTTGTTTTTTTTTTCTGATACTTGTGTATTTAAAATAGAAAAAAATAACAATGTAACCTTTAATTATAATTTGTTTTTTTTTTATTCATTACTTTATTTAAAGGCATCCTGGCGTACACTACGTCAGGATGCCTTTCAGCAGCTGATTATAATTACGATTAGTTGTGGGTTTGATTCCCGGTCGGAAGTGTACACCAAAAGTGTAATTATTATGATATCCCCACTCTGTAAACGGGTTCCGCCACTCGAAAACTCGATGTTTCGAATTCGGCCGAAAGCTGATAAAGGAGTGTCTTAATACTAGATCTTTTCTGATTGCGCCTCTAAAAATAAATTATGTGACTACCAAGAAAGCAGGTTATATAGAATATGTAAATATCTTTTTCTTTTATTTTGTAAGCATTAGATGAAAAGTGTGGGAGAGTGCTATGTTTGTAAAGAGATGTGTAATATAATATTTTATAATATTAATTAATAAAACATTTTTAATAACACTGTTTTTGTTTTTTTACTTCTACGCTGTTTTAATTTTTTTTTGTATTTAATCTACTAAAAGCGCATTCACAACTGCTCTGATGTTGTAAGAGGTCTGTGGCCGAATTTAACTACTTACCATCAGGTGATCCTTCTGTGCCTTTTTTTCCCTTTTATAAATAAAAGATTTCGAAAAGAGTTGTATTAAGTAAAAGCTAATGTACATTTTAAAGTCCGTTTAAGGACCTTTCAATCTACACTTGGGTTATAGTCCCAGGCACTACTCCAAGATTCTCTCTCTAACGCGATGCACACTCAAACTGAATACATGGCATGCTAAAGAGTGTCTTCGCTTTAAAACAGTTAATAGCATTTAGCTTAATTTTATTTCCTGACAACATTTTAAAAGTAAAGTAAATTGGGCCCAGTCGTAGTGGAGTGGCACAAACGTGTGACTGTAAACGACTGGTTGTGGGTTCGATTTTCACTCGAGTGAAAATATTTAATATTTCCATTTTCTTCGCTCTGGTGCCAAGGCAAAGCACAGTGTTAAGTTCCACCACTTCTCACGCAATGCCTCCGAGTTCGGCGATGCGTGAGGAACGGAGTGTCTTAAGGTATCGTGGTTCGATACCTACACGGTGAAATGATTATATCTAAAATATTTTCATTTCTTTGCTTTATACCTAAGACAAAACGACGCCTTGAGTACCGTTTCTCAACACAATGTATTGATGTCGGACAGTAGGTAGGTATGGTGGCACTACAAAAAATATTTATGTAAGAATCCATTTGATGTTTTTTGTTTTCGCCTACGCCTTGCATATTGTTTTTTTTTATCTTCACGCTGTATCCCGCATACAGCAGGGTAGGCAGAGGGAACCTAGTGTTAAGACACTCCGTTCCCCACTTTCCGCCGAATTCGGAGGCATTGCGTGTTAAGTGGCGGAACTTAACGCCGCGCTTTACCTCGGCACCAGAGCGAAGAAAATGGAAATATTAAATATTTCCACTCCTCGAGTGGGAATAGAACCCACAACTAGTTGTTTACAGTCAGTCACACGCTTGTGCCACTGGGCCACGACTGGCCACAATTACATATTGATAAAAATGGAAATCAGTTCCGTTTCAATCATTGCACGATTCAAACCGACAACCTTACTTCGCGTAGATAATTTATAAAAACTAATATTTTAAGACACTCATTTGCTTCTTAATGAAATATCCGCTTCACCAGTCTCTGTCAATTAAACTCTTTTTCTTGTTACTTTAATAAAGCTTGTCTTCACAATAGCTGCGAGAAAATTACTTTATTAAAATGAATAATTAATTTGTTTCTATTTTGTTATATATTTTTGTCTGTTTTATGCTTTCCCCACTAAATGGAGTGGTCAGAGAGAACTTATGGTCAAAACACTCTGTTCTCCGTTTCGTGTCCAAACGTTGCACTTATTCAGTTCATTTAGTTGAGTGATGGAACTCAATGCCGCGCTTTGACCCTTGAAAGTGGAAAAATAACAAAAAATTAAATACATATAAACATTTCCCTCAGTAGGAGTCGAACCCACAACCACTCGCGTTACGCTGTTCCACTGCGCCACGACGTCCTCATGTCGTTTACATAATTTCGGCAATGGAGCTTTCGAGTAAGTTACGTGAAATAATGCGGTGCGCTGAAATTATCTAATGTTTGCAATGTTTATTTTCTGGTTGGACTCAATTTGCAAGTTTTGTTGGTTTGTTAGGCTTCGTAGCGATTGTTTGTGATGAAGGAAATAGCTTTATAATAGAATATAAAACAACTAATGTAAATTACAACGGTAATATTGTTAAGATAAGGAAGTACCTAGTAGTCATGTTGTACATTAGCTCTCACTCGCGGCTTCGCTCGCCTGATCAATGTGGTGGATTTAAGAATACCTGCTATGTGGCTCTACAAACCGCTTCCTAAAAATTATTATTAATAGTTTGTGTAAATATCTGTTACTTTAAGTATAGATCGATTCCCCATGCTGATATCCCCATGGTTAAAAGTAACTTACGTTATTCTCGAGCTTCATAAATTAATATTGCATCGTTGAAACGTGAAAGAAGAATGAATAAACAAAACATTTTTTCCCATTTATAAAGTCACTATAGATTACTTTTTCCCATTTGTAATGTCATCATGGATAACTTTTTTTTCAATTATAAGGCTAATGCTGTTGACCCTGTTGGTCTTTATACTGGCATCGTCGTGACGAGAGAAACTGACAAAAAGAAGAAACATTTTAAATTTCAATCGTATTTCTGTGTAATTACACGGATCTATTTCGATAGTCTTTTATCTTATCTTAATGAATCTTTCACAATCCGAGAAGTACGCTCAGTGTAGCATACTAAAAGATGACTCAATTGGTTTCTAATTTTTCTCCCAATAGATATTTCACGTTGAATGGCGAAATTCAAAACTACAAAAAATTTACTTGAATTGAAGAATCTATGAAGACAGTATGTAGGTATATCGAAATTCATTCTTCTTTCCCCTGTCGTAACATTGGAAGAGAGATCACTATTTTAGCGGTAAGCGGCGGTCGTCCGTCGTAGGTATCGCTTATTTTCTGTATTTTTTTAATGTTTCTGGGTGTACAATATGTAATTCTTATTAATGTCTTCCCAGTGGAACTTAGAAGTATTAACCCTTAACCTTTAAAAATTCCACTCAGCTGCATCTTATGTATAAACCAGAAGATTACACAGAAATATCTATGTTATAAGAATAAAATTAAAGTTTCCAGTTTATTATCTTTATATTTTCCCCAATAACATTAAAATAAACACCCATACATACCTACAATAATCTTTTTTTTTTGTGTTGAGACACTCCGTTCCCCACTTTCCGCCGAATTCGGATGCATTGCGTGTTAAGTGGCGGAACATAACCCCGCGCTTTACCTCGACACCAGAGCGAAGAAAATTTAAACATTAAACATTTCCACTTCTCGAATGGGAATCGAACCCACAACCAGTCGTTTAGTCACACACTTGTGCCACTGGGCCACGACTGGCAACAATTTCAGTATAGTATTAAGTTATACCTACACTATAAGGATTGCTAACCACACAGTACTGTAACGCGATATACTCAACTTTCCCGGCTTTCTTCACTCGGTCACGGTCACGCGAAAGTGGATTTGCCGTCGACCTTAAACCTTCAACGAGCATTGCATTTCGTTTTCAATTTTTCAGTCATTTTGAAAGAAGCGATCGTAATAAGTTTCCCTTTTTGTAGCTGTTTTTTACCTCGTTCTCGGCGCAGTATTTAAATTTTATTGCAATATTATTTGTTGTTTTAGTTTTCCAATGTTTTCTATATAATGTAGAAGGTAATATCTTGTAGGTCATCGTGGTTCAGAAGAACAGTGTTTGATTTAAAAGTGGTGATTGTGGGTTTAATCTCAATTTGGGGAAATTATTATTAGATTATTTTCATATTTATAATGTAGGACAAACTGTAGGTTTGTGTCCCACTACTTTACGTACTTTTTCTCTCTGCGTATATTTTTCTATCCTGTTATGCAGGAAAGAGTGTGAAGTTATAACATAATGCTCTAGTGATGTATCAACATGTGATGGCCGTGAGATATCATGTTCTGTAGGCCACCGTGGCGCACTGGAACGTACCTGACTGAAAACGCCATTATTTGTAGCCATTATTTGTAGGGCCAATCTTTTCGATCCCGCAAGACAAAGCGAGGCTTTGTTTATTCTGCTATATAAAACAACATTATTAAACTCTTTACTTGAATTATAAATTAGTTAGCGCACTGTGTTCGACATATAAAAGAATTTAATAGTTACGGATTGATAATGCGTAATGCGTAATTAAAATTTCATTTCCCCGTTCATTCATGTATGTAGAAAGTTCGCCATTAGGTTCTGATATTGAGTAAATACATTTTTTACAGGCGCAAATGTCGTGAAAAGTGGTCATTTTTTCAGCAGCACCCATTTTCCCGCATGCGGAGTTCAGATCAGAGAAAAAGACACTCCGTTAAGAGACTCCGTTCTCCACTTTCCGCCCGAAATCGAGACATTGCCTGTTGAGTGTCAGAAATCAACACTGCGCTTTGTTTTATGTAGCAGAGCGGAGAAATGAATAATAATCATTCCTCCGACTGGGAATCGGGAATTTATTTTCCAAAAATGCACTGAAATAAAATATAGTTAAAATAAAATATACCATTACATAGAACACAAATATGACATTCATTATTAGGTATAATAACGAGATTGTCGTGACGCAGAGTGATATGGGATAAAGGCTCGATTCCCAATTTGAGATTTTTTTTAGCTTTACGCTGTATCCCGCACAAAGCAGAGGCAACCTAATGTTAAGACACTCCGTTCCCCACTTTCCGCCAAATTCGGAGGCATTGCGTGTTAAGTGGTGGAAGAGCGAAGAAAATGGAAATAATTAATATTTCCACTTTTCAAGTGGGAATCGAACCCACAACCAGTCGTTTACAATCACACGCTTATGCCACTGGTCCCCGACTGGCCCCTGGCACTGACTGGAAAGAAATTATTATACCTATATAAATTATTTTCATTGTGACTTAACTTATGGAGAACAAAGGGTCTTTACACTAGATTATCTTAGCTTACTCTGCTAAACAGCAAAAAGCGTGAAGCTGCTAAAAGCAATAGCAATTTACAATAACAAATACACAAACATTACTTCAAATAAATTGAAGATAAACTGGACCCGATAAGTATTGCAAGTCTTGATCCAATTTGCTGCAATTTAAGCCATAATACATTTTCAATTTGCATGTGACTGAACAACGGTTTTTGTGTAACTTTTGTAATTTGTGAGGAGGCAAGGTGTTCACCACCGTAAAACGTGATTACGAAAACGTAATAAGGAATTGACGAATTATTATAATAATTTTTACTTTTGCAAGTGCAGGGGCACGCAAGTGTGACTGTTAGCGCGACTGGTTGTGGGTTCGATTCCCACTCGAGTAGTGGAAATATTTAAAATTTTCATTTCCTTCGCTCTGGTGTCGAGGTAAAGCGCACCGTTAAGTTCCGCCACTTAACACGCAATGCCTCCGAATTTGGCGGAAAGTGGGGAACGGAGTGTCTAACACTAGGTTCCCTCTGCCCGCTGTGTGCGGGATACAGCGTGAAGCTAAAAAAAAAAAGTTCCAGTTTTGTTATATAGCTTCACGCCTTATTCTGCGCTTTAAGATAGTCAGAAAAAATCCAGTGTTAAGACACTCTGTTCTCCATTTTATAATTATATTATTATAATAAGATATATTGCGAGTGGCGGAACTCAACTCTGAGTTGTGTCATACTAGAAATTTTTCATTTCATTCGTTTTCGTCATAGATATTATTAAATATTAAATAAAAATTGTATAAACGATTATATCACACAAAATAGAATTTTTCAACCAGACTTTGAATGCCTTTTAATAGACCTACCTAGGCGTTTTTTATTATTTTCTCCAAACAATCACAATAACACAACTGTTACATTTATTATATAAGAAAATTTTATTTCAATTCATTCAATATATACAATCTCAATAGATATAACAAGTGGGCATCTATTATTTCCGACCGGATGTGGTCCGTTTACACAAACAGATACAGAACAAATTAATTGGCAACGATATTGGATTTTTTACGCTGCATTTTCTATATCGCAATTTTACAAGTACCAAGTTGAGTATTCGGTTGAGAAATATTAATTTATCTCATAATTACATTAATAATGTGACATTTTGTCAACAAACTACTACCAACCTACAAAAAAAATATTTTTAATATACAAATACAGATAAAATATTTTGCTGTCAACAAAAAATATATATTTATATACAATATATAAGTAAGGTACCACTAGCCTTATTTCTTATTCATGTATCTGTATTGTTTTTAGTGTGTATTTTGTTGGTGTTCTAATAAATAAATAAATAAATAAACTTTTTATTCAGAATCATCTGCGCGTGTAAACGTTTCTTTTAACTAATAACTTTAGTTCATCGTTAACTTAGCGTTACGATTAAATTGTATCATTGTTCATTTGTGTAACGTTCGATCAAATTCTGTAGTTTTCTTTGTATTAGCTGCATTTTGTTAGTCCAAGTGCGATTATATAACGGGGTGTTAGAATAGAGTGGTCTGAGACTTGCTTAGATATAAATTCGCGTTGCAATCGCGCCGGCGCAGTGCCGCTCCCTCTGTGTCCGTCCTAACATCACCCACGATGGGGAGAAAGGTAATTAATTGTATTTAAACATATTTATATTTAAATAATAATGATAAGTTATCAGTTGTGAAGTGTCTATAATAGTTCGTATCTATTAGAGTTAGTAGTTATTGTGGCTTGTTTTTGCGCTAGTTGCGGGTTTGATTCTCGAATTAATGTTTATTTACAAATATAAATATTCATTTTCATGGTTTGTATAAACATTCTATTAGAAAATGTTTCTGATATGAGCAGAAAATTAAAAGCGCAATACACTCATCAGACGGAAATTCTATAACAAGATATTCACGTGACGCAGAATTTAAATTAATTATGTTAAAAATAACTTAAATAATTGGTTTAGAATTATATTTATTCTTTTTACATATAACATATATATTTTTTTATTTTCAGGCATTACTAGTGGTGTTGTGTTGGCTGGCGACAAGTGAAGCGACCGCCAAAGCCGTGCAGACAACGTCGGGTGTTATAGACAATATCAGTGCTGAAAGTGCTCCTCGCCTCTACCGTAATGTTCCCGTCGGTGTTTACGCAAGTGCTATACCGTACGCGTCGTATTCCTTCAATGTACCCACATTTACTGCACCCAAAAGTACGCAAATAATTCCAGTTAAAGAACAGGACATCGTAGTGCAAAGTACGAATGCGTACTTGAAGGATTCCTATGGACAGCGGTTCGTTGAGACACCACAGACTGCCGCGTATAAAACAACGTTCCCTCAACAATTCGTGGAGCTACAAAGTCTACCTTCACATCTGAGCCAGCCACTGGTTGCCGCGTCTCCTGCGTATCAGTACGGACAAACGCCACATTTCTTCGGCCATAACCATTTTGGATTATCTAATTTACAATCTTACACGCCGCCTCATGTCAGCCAATTTTCCTCACAGCCTTTAATTTACGCAAGCAATGTAAGGAGTCTTGCACCGACTAGTTCTTTTACTTCTCAAGTCAATGGAAACCCCAATGCTCAGCAGCAGCCTACAGCCAATAAGAATATTTATCTTAGCACATTTACTACAGATCAATTTAATAAGCTGAAAAAAGAATTCGATAAAATTCAAGCGCAGCCCGCTGCTGCAGCTCCTTCGAACAATAATAAGCAAACAAACGCGCAAGTAGCACAAGCTAATAAATTAGAGTTAGTGCATGTACCAAAAGAAACACAAATTACAACAGTGACAAATGGCAAAAAAACTGTAGTTAATTTGATAACGAAGCCACCGATACCTTTATTAGATTTAACTTTACTGGAACCGTTGACTTTTAAGAATCCTTTAGTACCGCAACATCAACATTTTCTACCAAGAATAAATCAAGCGGTATATAAGAAGCTACCAGAACTGCAGCATGCAGTTAAAAATCACCAAACAGAGTTTGTTGTTCAAAATACGAAGACGTATGGCAGTGACACAGTAAAAGAAAAGCCTAAAAAGAAAAATAAGAAGAAAGTTCCCCAAAATCATGAAAACGATGAGGATGAAGTACAACCTCATGTCACTCGCGAAATTATTGACGATGAACCTGAAATATCGTATGAGATAAAATCACCTAACTACAAGGAGACATTTACAGAGCATAAAATGAGTTACAATAAAGAAACTCAATCAGAGCCAGTAGCTATCAGCTATGAAAAACATACCAATAAAGAACCTGTACACTACGCATATGAAAAACGAACTGAAAAGAAACCGGTACATTATAGCTATTCACATAATTCAAAAGAGCCCGCCCAAAAGCAGCCACAAGTTTATTATGAAAATATTGAGGAAACTCCAAAACAACTTGTTTATCATTTTAAACCTGAGAACACAAACAAGGAACATCATGAGCAACATCAAGCAGCCCCGCCCCAAAATGAACCTGAAGAATCTGCTGAAGACACTTCTGAAGATAATTCTGAAGATACTTCTGAAGAATTAACTGAGGAAAGGCAACAACCACAACAACAACCACAACAACAACCACAACACCAACCACAACAGCATAGAAATGAATATCATGAAAACCAACGCGCTGCACCAAACCCTGCTCACCATAAAGAGCAAGCCCGACCAGAGCACAAAGAACAAGTTTACTATCACTTTGCAAATAATGAAGCGGCTGGATTACGTCAAGACGCTCCTCAGCCTCAGAAACCTGCTGTTCATTATGTTGAAAAGTTTATTCAGCCTATAACTCCTGAGTATGAGGAAGATATTACGTTCTTACCAACGCATAAACCACACGCTGAACCAAATCACAATGAACAATATAATATACATATAAATCATAATGTGCACCCGGCACAGAAGAAAAACCAGCAACATCATCATCACTACGAAGACCCACACAGCTATTATTCATCCGAGCCTGTTGTACACGAAAAATCTAAACGACTCATTATCAAGGAAGGAACAACATCTGAAGTGAATAAACCTAATACTGAGCTAATGGCGGAAATGGTAAAAAAACAAGAAGAAAGTGAGGAAGATTTTGAGAAAGCTTACAAGGACGCTGCATACGGTTTCCCAGCGTACGACTCGCCTTCCATCGACAAGGAAAAAGAGATTTACAATCCGGAATCATATGGAGCTTCCCGGTATAGCAATGAATATAATGTAGAAAAATCTCCCCTTCGTCAGTATGAGGCGGAAGGTGATGAGTACCCAACGTTAACTAGAGCACAATACAAAGATGTTCGTGACAAAGAGACTGACAACTACTATTTAGACTACGCAGTCAGCAGACCCGAGAGTCTCAGGGAGCGACATAAGAACAAGGAGAACTACTATGAAACATATCAAAACCATAAGCCCGAAGTATACTTTGGCAGCGAAGACAAAAAGAAGAAGCAAAGTGAAAAATATACAGCAGCACCCTCGTACGAGTACCACGGTAAACCACACCAGAAACAACAATCGGCTAAATATAGAGTAGCTCCGCAGTCAGAGGCATACAGTTACGTTAAGGAGGCACCGCGAGATAACTCCGCCTTTGCATCGCGGCCACATCAGAGGTATAAAAGCAAAACGCAATTCGTTGAGCCTCAATTCCAGTATGGCTTCGAACCATTATCACTACCCCGTCTTTTAGACAGCGAACTGGCCGCTATGGCTAGTAATAATAACCCAAAGGCACAGAACCCGGGAAGTAGAAAAAAGATCTACAAAGAAAATTGGTATATCAAACAATCGAGTAGGTCTGGTAAATCAGGTAGCTGATAGGATAATTAATTTATTTGTAATATTAAATGTAATTTTAAGTTTATAGTACAGTGACATGAAAAATAAAACGTTATTAAATTATGTACATTTCTATCTATACTTATTTATTATTTACCTTCGCAAGCTTTATCTAAATTAAAAAACTTGAGCTAAAATTTACGCAATAACTTTCTCTGCAAATACATTACGTGATACTTACAATAGTAAACATTTTCAAGAGTAAAAAAAGTAAAAAAGCACCTGCCACTTCATCAGAGGCAGACACCGTTAAAAACTCCAATCGAATTTAATACGGTGTTGTGACAGCCGGAGCAACTCTGTACAAATAATTTAATAAAAACAATTTAATGAAAAACATTTAAAGTCAACAAAAAACTGTAATTACTAACAATACGTGCCTGTTGTCAAAATTTTTATAAAAATGTAAGCTTTATTTATATTTTTTATTATAATTACATCAATAAAGTGTTAGTGTTAAAAAATGAAATCGGAACAGATTAATTATAGAAATGTAAATAATAAGAAAATCGATCGATCGATCTCTATCTAAATTTTGATCTTTCAATAGAGATATACATACGTGGTTGAACGTGTAAAAGTAATTATAATAATATGTAATATTATATTTGTAAATTATTATTTTATTTCTATTTATTAATTATATTATAAATATATGTTTCAACTTGTCAAATCAGAGCGATTTTTTCCAGATAATATCATAATTAGTAACTATAAAGTTTCAATTTGAAGTTATAATTAGAAATAGTATTGTTGTCAATATCAATATGGTTAGTTTATGAAAAGAAAAGAAATATATATTTTTTAAGGAAAAACTTTTTTAGTCGCCGTTGGGCGCTTTTTGAGATAGGAAAATTTATTGAAAATCGCGTTATTTAGCAACTGTAAGCGACACCTAATACTGCCGACTGCCGATATATATTCGAGTCCTATGAATATTATAAATGTTGTTCCGGATGTATGGATATTTGGTATTCTTTCACGCAAAAACTACGGGATTTAAATGGATCTTTACAGTAGTACCTATACTTATTTCAAAATAATATGTATATAATTTACAATTTATTATCATAGATTTTGTATCATTTGACCATAATATAACGATAAATATCAATAAAGTCGGAAAAACACCCTTTGGGAGTTATCTTGTATATAGTAGAATTTGTAATTGTTTCTCTTAAATAGATCTAAATAAGTGTTGGCGATAGCATATATCTTTTATGTGACAACTTTTATATCAGATAGATTTTAATTGGATATTATTTTTTTAGCAAAATGAATACATTTGTCGCTTTTAATGTAGACAAAGTTAGTCTTTTACACCAGATGTGTGAGTCGTAAGGGCTGACGGATTGGCAGTGGTGTAGCTGTCGTATGTTAGCTATTTATAATCTATATTACAGTTCATCAGTGAACCAGTCTAAACATTAATGTATTATCTGTATTTGATTATTAATTTTCCCGCCCTTTTGATGGAATAACATTTTTTTCATTTATAAATAAATTTATAAATTACAATAATTATTACAAAATATTTTACTTTATAATAACAGAAATACATAAATAGGAACTCTATACTTTTCGACGATCTAACACGTAGGGTCTGACGTTACGGTCATGCAGTGCATCAGGACCGGGGTCCTGTTGGAGGATCTCAGAGGACTGGTCATTGACGGTTGCTTTGCTTAGAAAAAAAGATTTTTTCTAATAGGAAATTGAATTTTCGAAGGAATTTATTACTTTTTTTTTACTATTAGGCATAATTATTATTTTTAGTTAACATACTGTGATTATAACTTTTTAATTTGAGTCATATTATCGTTTTTTTTTGTTGTTTTTTAAGGCCACCGTGCCGCAGCGGGATAGCATCTGACTGTAACGCTATGGTCATTACATTATTAATACAACATTGTTAAGTTAAGAATAACGGACATTTCTAAACGGTTATATTTAGCAATTTTATTCAAGAAATTGTCTTCGAGATATTCAGTTGAAATTATTTTTTACTAGAGAAAAGTAACTTATTTACGCTTTATTATAACGTGCTAACACCAGAAATAAGTTGTAATAAAGTGTATAAGAATTTCGACACAGCTGGTAGTAGAACGCATAGCTCAGTGGTGAGAGCGCATGGACAGTATTCAGGAGGCGCGTTCGAATTTTTATACCTTTTCTAAATGTCTTTTTCAAAAACATATTTGTTTTATCCATAACTTTTTTATCACTCGGATGACAGTTTTTAGTTTCCAATATTTTTGTGAACGTACAAGTGAGCCATCATAACATACTCGTTTTAAGCCGACGATGCAAATATTACAAAAAAAATAATTACAGAGATACAATTGAGTTAAAAGTAAGCCTAGTCTTAAATAAATAACTCATAAATTTTTTGGACTTAATTACAAATATATTTATGATCACTGTGGGCAATCTTTACGAGATATATACTATTACGGACTGTTTTACAGACCCATATACACTCATTTTTTTAGTTTGACGCTTTTCCCGCATTTCGGGATAGTCACAGAGGACCCAGTGTCCAGACACTCCGTGGCAAGTGGTTCCGCTCGAAAATTAAGACATTGCGTGTTGAATGGGGAAACTCACTGTCGCTTTTACTATGGTGCCAGGACGACGAAATAAAAATTTAAAAGACATTCCGTCAAGTGGTAATCGAATCTACAATCATTGCGTTACAACTAGTCAGACACTGATCCACTGCGTTAAATACGCTCCCAATACAATTCAACAGAAACTTATTTTGCTCTATGTCGTTTGCAATATAAACATACATACAAAAATATGATTTTTATGACAAATCTACTAAAATACATAAAAAATTAAGTGGGGAATGGAATGTCTTGACTTACCTATAGTGTGGGAAATAGCGCGTGAATAGATCGATAAGATTTTTTTTAATATCTTCTTTTTCTTTATAAGTAATGTTAAACTTAAATGGAGAGAAGAAAATCATTGATATGAATGGACATTGAGCAAAATGAAAAAGAAACAAAAATGTCTTAACCACCTTTATTATATATTTAATAATTAAACATTCAATACTGTAGGTTGATTAACTAAATAATTAAATAGATTTTCTCACATGATTTTCATTAACTTGACTAGTTGTACATAAATTCACTAAAACGCTTTATCAACGCTTTATATACTTAATATAGAGAGACTTTAATAATTAATAATTTTATTAACTAATAGTGTCTTTTAATTAACTACAAATACGTATAAAAATAGGTATATTTATTAAATACTCAATTGACGGATATAATAAAGTTTTGAGTTATATTCACATTCTCGGTCGCAATATAACATCATATTGTAAGCGCAATTTATCTTGAACAGTCATATATAAACAGCTTTCCAAAATCTGGCTCCGGTACAGTCAACCAGCCAATAAGAGTTAACGAGTGAATGAGACACAACACTCCGTGTATAATGGAATCACTAATATTTGTCTGTCGTCCATCTCGCTCACATCTTCTTACCGCCAATTACCATTGTAGCTACTGCTAGGTTCTGACTATTCAAGTTAGATTGCGCGTACTTTATGATTTAACATTTACGAAGCACAATTTTGACATCTACGAAGAAAATACAACTTTCCCATTAAATAAGTCATTTGGAAATCAAAACTGGCAATTATTGGACCGAGACTTATTCTCCTTTGACCTTTTGTTATCTCTGTTTTCTATTATTCTCAGTATCATTTCCTGATATATTCCTCTTTTGAAATAATCTCCACGTCATACCAACTGTGGCCAATCCAAGAATTAGAGCTACGACAGCTAAAATCAAAGCAACTATTGGCATACTGTGTTTTTCATGAAAAAAATCCGATATTAAAGCAACTGGCCTTAATATCTTAACTACAGGCTCACATCCTGATTCTCTGACATATTTTGCCCAAGTTCTGTTCGCGTAAGTCAATTCTCTAGGTTTTACGAACGGTCTTCGTCCCGGTACAGTTTTGTTTGTGATGAGCGACATGTTGCGTAGTTGAGCTTCGTTGTAGCGGCAGTATAGATTTTTCTTCTTCTTATTACCCTTGACCACTATGTCTTTTTCAGCGCTCTTAGCTCCTATAAGGACGTCTAAATCACCCTTTATCATATTCGCCCAGTCCCACATTTCGGCGATCTTGCAGTCGCAAATAAATGGATTACCCAATAAGTTAATTGAATGTAGTTTAGGATTGTTGACAAATAATTGTGGGTCTATTGTCGTTAAATTATTGTTACTTAAGTTTATCTTTTCCAATATTTCTAGTATTTCTAAAAAGGCTAGACTTCCTTCTTCTGATCTGATTCTGTTGCCTGCTAGATTAAGTTCTGTTATATTTTCTGTGTTTTTAAAGGCATCTGGATTGAGTGATGTTATGTTACAATTGCTTAAATCTAGTACAGTCATTTGGGAGAGCTGTTTAGGGAAAAGAGGTCCTGCCGAAGGTATCACCAACGGGTTTCCACCAAGTCGAATTTCTCTTAAGTCTGTATAGGTAAGATTTTTAAAGAATGCATTTGCGTTCAATGGTCGTTTTAAGCCACATAATTCTAATTCTAAAGTCGTCAACTGTGTTAGATTGCCAAAAAGGCCAGCTTCTAATGATAATAAATCATTTCCGGAAAGTATCAACTTTTTCAATGACGTCATATGAGCGAACGTTTCCGGTCCTATATAAGACAAATTACTGTAGCCCATGTTAAGATATTCTAACTTTTCTAATGGCGCGAGTAGTTTTGTAAATACATTTACTAACGGATTGTGAGATATGTCCAATTCTAGCAGATTTTCGAAGACATTAAAGTTATCAGGAAGATTGTGGAGACCGCAGTTGCTTAGGAAGAGCTTTTCTAACTTCGGAAGTGGAGCTAACGCTTCTTGAAGATCGGGCGCGAACAAAGGATTGCCCGATAAATATAAACTTTTGAGCCTTGTCGCGTTTGCGAAAGCATCGCCTGATATCGGTCCTTGTATCTTGCAATTAGATAAGTCTAGCAACTCCAAATGGTTGACACTATTTCCCAAAGTCATGCCCACGTCCAAATCACGTAGTTCATTTTCAGCTAAAATAAGTGTGACCAAATTTGTACAATTTGAGAATGTGTCTTCCGAAAGAGCTGTAATGCCCGATTTCCTCAAATTAAGATATTCTAATCTTGCCAGTGACCCGAGAACTTCAGGCCAATTTATGTTAGATAATTGATTTCCAGCCAATTCTAGATTCTTCAAGTTGACCAAGGATGAAAAAAGGTTTTCAGAAATCATGATAAGTTTACAGTCATTGAGTTTCAAAGTCTCCAGACTAGTTAACACGTTGAATACATCGCCTTCTAATGATTTCAAGGGATTATTTGAGAGGTCAAGCGTTGTTAGGGATGTTACGTTGTCAAAAAATTGAGTGTTTAACTCAGAAAGATTACAATTGCCTATATCTAAGTATTGTAATGTACTAGACATCAAGAATGGACCCTCCACCAAGTTCAGCGGGTTGTCTTGAAGCTCCACGTTGAGAAGCCCATGGGAATCCCTGAAAGTAAATATGATATTTGTTAAAAATTTATAAGCACCATTTAATATAGCAGTTCTTTTTCATACATCTTCCATGTATAGACAGTAATCAGTTACATTTTTTACACTAATATTGTACAGCGTAATTGGCGGATTCCTAAAGGCCAATTAAAATTCTACTACATCGAATTTAAATACTGTCCATTGTTTTACGCTAAATCCATTAAAATTTAAGGCATTATCGAACGCTATTGTTACTATTATTTTTTAGCAGCTAGTTTAGTCAGAGAGAACCTAGCCCCAAGACACTTCGTTCTCCACCTTCCGCCGTGCGTGCGTGCGAATTATACACCACGTTCTGTCCTAGATTTACCCCTTTATTATTATGTACAACTACGATGAAATGGCCTGTACCTTTTATCTCAATATTGATTCTTTTTTTTAAATAACTTTTTTTGCAAAATCTTCTGTACTTAAAATTAGGTTTACACGACTGGTATTTTATACTAAGTATAGTCATACATACATAATAGTAATGGTAGGTAACACGTGACAATAAAATATAAATCTAGTAACTAATCACGATAACCATAATATTATACGGAGGCAGTCCGTGAGCTGTAATCTAGGCAGTAATTGAATTTGCATTCTCTACCCGACGATTATCTAATATCGGCCTCACGAGCCACAATTGACGGCGCAACAAGTTCAAAGTAATTTGCTCAATTTCATCAGCCATTGTGTGGCCGAGTGGCACGGTAGGAAAATTGTAAACAACACTTGTAATGTTTTTTTTAGCTACGTCAAGACACTTCGTCTTCCACTTTCCGCCCGGAACGATATATTGTATGTTGAGTGGTATAATAAGAGAGGGGAGAAATCAAAATTGAAATATAATCAGTCCCCTGAATGGGAATCGAACCCACAACTATCCCTTTACAGTCAGACGCTGTTCCACTAGGCCACGACGGCCTCGAACATATTGTGTTGATATACATACAAAAGCCATTGTGACGCAGTGGGACTGGATTTACAGTCATGTAAATATACCAAACGTGATTTCTTATAGGTTTCTATTTCACTCCGTGGAATTTTTTATACGTTCTGGTAAAACTAGAGGCAGCATTACGTTCTGCCATTAGACAGTATGTTATGTCGGTATGTATGTAAGTATGCTATGCCTAGTCTTACCAGAACGTACTCTCTCGAATTTGGGTAGAAACTGAAGAAGGGAATGTCATGAAACTAGGTTCTCTTACGCTCAGTTATTTATATTAGTTAAAACCATTCATCAACAATAGTGGTTTTTTTCAAGTTAATTGATTATTAATAGTAAACTGACTAAAAAAAATATTACTATAAATATCATGTTTTAAGCAGTGAAAGTATAAAACATCAGTCTATTCCATTCTTATTATGTATAAAAGTATAGTATTCGATCACGGTAATTGAACCTATTACCATCTCATACAAACTTACAAGTCTAAATTACAAAGCAATGACATTGGCATGAAGAAATATCTAAGCAATATTTATAATTGTATGGTCGGTAGCTGTGGTGAATAAGTGAATAAGATGTGACTAATTGACGGAACGAGTCAATTACAGAACGAGATTACACTTTAATTCAATAAGTTAGCGGCACACTTAGCTTAAGTCTAGGTCAATAACTTTTACACAAATCTATGAAACCTTAGAAGCCTTAAAAATATATCCTTATATTCTTCTATATGTTAATCTTAATCCTATAATGTTTTAGTATTTAGCTACCGAATGATTATTTTAACAAAACAATAGTTTTAGTCCCGTCAAAATCAATCCAGCCGTTTCCGAGATTACCCGGAACAAGCATACAGACAAATATATAAAAATAGTAAAAAAAAATATTTTCAAATATGTACCGTGTATACTTGGGCATAATATATAGATGTGCATAATATATAGACACTCCAAATGTATTGGAATGTATAGTTTTTTTGGCAAATCTCTATATGTTAACAGACATAAATAAGCAAATAATACATAAAAATATATACATAATAAAATAATTAAAATACTTACAAAAACGCTTCCGGATCGATGTGGCTTATATTATTACCGGACAAATCGATATCTATCAGATAATCGAGACCCTTGAACGCGTCTCGCTCTATTCTAGTCAATCGATTATTCGCTATTTGCAGTCTCCTCATTTTTATATCATTTGGAAAAGGTTGTAAACTGGTTATGTTGTTGCCGTTCAAATCTAAGATATAAACACTCAAACTTAATTCATCATATGGTATTTCTGTTAGATTGCTTTCTGAACAATCGGTCACCCAATTGATTCTAAAATAGTGACAATCGCATTCATCAGGGCACTCCAGTTCGAAGCTGTCTCCGTTAAATCCATAGCAGTATGAGGCAATAAGGCAGAGAAGTAATGCACTGATTCTATCCATTTTCTTTATTTTTTCTTATTTTGAATGTTTTCAATTTATAAAAGCTCCCATTTTAGCTGTATCTGAAAAAGAATATAGATAATAAATTATCATATTTTTCTTTTTTTATGAAAGCAACACATTAAATTTATTATTATGTAAAAATAATTATTTCGAAATTTATGATTAAAATGATGAAGATATTCATTAATTGTTGTTAAAATTGTTAAGAATGTAAGTATCGATTAAAAAAAGTAAGTATTGTATTGTGAGTAATGACTATTATACTCCTTTGTTTCAATATAGAGCAGAGCGATGAGTCACTTTCCTCTTTGCGAATTAAAATGAACGGAATTATTAAATAAGTACAATAAGTATCTTATTACATATTGCCACAGAACATGCAATGATTTAAAAATGAGCAAAAAGTGTGATGTGTCAGCTGACAATATTAAAAAAAAAACTGCATATTAGTACTTTTTCCTACTTTAACGATACAGATAATATTAATAATTATTTAAATTAGCATTTCAACAATTGACAACGTGCTACATTTGTTAGCAGTGAGATTAGATCAGTTATGCTAATTGCAAACTGCAAACAATAACACGGTGTTTCATAAACAGATTGTACCAAGATGTCCGAGCGATACATGTTTATGTCCATGTGGCGTTATAATCGATTTTAATATAGCTGTAAGCGAAATATATAACTTATTTAGGTGAACGAAAAACTATTATTTACAACTAATTGATATATTTAATAACATACACAACTAAATACATATCTCGATGCTCGAGTGATTTAATTTCTGACATGTGTATAAAACTGAATATGATATATCGTTTGCCTAAGCAAAGGATAGTTACATTAAAATATAAAAAAATGAGCCAGATTAAAAGAAAACATAAATATATTTTTTTAAATATTCACAAAAAATATTATTTATCCACTCACAAACAACCTAGCCACTTGAAATTGATCGCAAACACGAGTAAGATTCAAAATAGAATAAAAAGGACAACAATGGCTGTAATCCGACAGAATGGCGGGACAATCGCAGTAATGGCCGTCATCCTGCTGACCGCTGGCAACCGTTTCCCGCCAGAATTTTCCAGAAGCGTCATTCAGTGATTAGGTCACGCATTATAACGCTCTCACTTTATCGGTAATCCGAAAACGATTATTGAGTATTAATGTACGATAATGTGGTATTTGGTATTAAATAAATAATATGTCAACGGTAGCGAAGGTATGACAAAATAACAACCCGATTTTTGTTGCTGCTGACTGTAAACGCGATACTTATGGGTACCACTTGAGTGAATGTATGTATTTAAATTATAATCATTTCTCCGCCCTGGCACTTAAAAGATAAAGCGGCGTTGAGTTCCGCTACTTAATATGCAATGTCTTGATTTCGGGGGGTAAGTGAAAAACGGATCTCAAAAAGTGTGGTTTTGCTAAACAAATTTATAGCATTTAATCTTTAGACAGTAGAAATTAGGTTAATACTGTTGACCTGTAGGAGGGTGCTTAGTTGTAAGGGAGCTACCTGCGGAATTCGAACTTGCGGACTCTTGAATTTACGATCGTTGAGTTGAGGGGAAGTGATAGGGTAACAAGTATTTAATAACATACTTTTGGGTTTCCAATAAAAAAAATAAAACAAGTATTTAATAACAAGGATGTTATCCTTCATTACTCTTGAGGGTGGCATAGTTACATAGCATTAAAACAGTAATGAGTTCTACCAAGTTGATAGATACTTATACATCCATACTTCCAGATCCGGGGTCAAACATAGTTTACTACTTTTTTCAAATTTCAATCCCGAAGTGGTTGAAATAGGGAACGAGAGTTTGTATAAAAATCTTAACGAAAGAAAATTCCGGAAAATCATCTGAGAAATTTTCTCAGGAAGATAGCTGCGGAACAACATCACATATTTTTTGAAAAAGCTCCTAAGAGGCAATTAGAGGACGAAAATTGGCATCGAATTTATAAAACATACCCATTTTTTCACATTTATTCGTACAAATGTACTGAAAAATGTATTTTTTCTTAATACAAGTGCGTGTCGGCTACCTACAAATTACAACAGTGTCAATACGTCACTCCTTGTTCTATCAGAGCGATCCATCGATTGTGCTGACCTTGCCTGTCTCGTTGTTAGATACAAACTGTTTACGTATTGTATAGAAATAGAGGACAATTCGCTAGATTCTCTAGGGTATATTGCGTCTTCAATTCAAATGTAACGAAAATAAAAAAAAAGTTTAAAAATATCACACATAGGGATTTTTTTTATTTTTTATGATATTAAAAAAAACACCCATTGACTCATTACGCAATACAAAGTAATGTACACAGTTAATAATATATATAATGCCACCGATTCTTCTCAATTTTAGTTTTTGATAAACGCTCTTGATAAACACTTAGACAAAAAATACTTGTCTTTGATTTAATTTAGTATCCTACAAAAAGACAAAAAGTTTTAATGATTGATTTTATTGTGGTACTTTTAAGTTGAAAAACTAATAGTGGCTTATGAAAATTATGAAAAACAGGACCGTATTTAGACAAACGGGACAGTGAAATAGTCGAGGCCCTAGAGTTAACTCTGAAAATACATTGGACCTTTGCGCTTATAGTATTATACCTATGTACTGAAAATCAAACAAGGAATGATTATATTTTTTAAATTATTTTCATGTCTCCGCTCTGTTACGGAACAGTCAGCACGTAATATATCTATTTACGGCGTCTTTACATGAAAAAACGAAAAACCTCTTTTTAAGAACTTGACAATTATATTTCCATTTTCTTCGCTCTGGTGTCGAGGTAAAGCGCGGTGCTAAGTTCCGCCACTTAACACGCAAGCCTCCGAATTCGGCAGAAAGTGGGAAATGGAGTGTCTTAACACTAGGTTCCCTCTGCTCCCACTGGGCCTAACCTGCTGCGTGCGGGATACAGTGAGTAGCAAAAAAAAATCAACTTAACAAAGTGAGGTGTTTGGAATATTTAAAATAAATGGTTTAAACTATAATTTATTTATTTTTTATTTGTATTGGTATTTACTATTTGTAGCTTTCAATAAATAATATCGTTGAAACAAGGCCGAGTCTATAGTTTAAAACCAACAAAAAATTAGTTGAATTTTTTAAATTGAAACTTTTTAGATAATATTGCCCCAATTATAAACTATTTGCATTTCAACATAGATAAAATGTTTTGTTAGATATATATTTTTGTATTAAATATTTATTTATATAAAAATTAAAAAAAACCGCCAGCTTTCATTCGGTTAAGTTTTATAAACGATTATAATATCTCGATTTGTTAACTTATCGAATAAAAAACCTAAATAAATGTTTAAGTTTAAAATATTTTTACGTCATAACATGCTTAAGACATGCATACATCATAATTGCATCGGACGGCTCTTGATATTTTTTTTATTTTAAAGTTTACCGCATGGGTTAGAGGAATCTAGTGTCAAGTTGTCAATCCAGCAATGACAATGTCTCCGTTGTCAAATACATTACGAAGACATTGTATGTAAAGTGGTGAACTTCAAAGAGGCTAAAATCTGACTAGAGCGAAGAAATGAAAATTATTTTAGTTAATATCTTATATTCTTCCATGTGAGAATGGGACCTACAAGGCTACCACCAATCTTCTTCAGAGTTAGACTTTGTCCTACTGATCCACGATGGAATTAAATACTCTAACAGCGGGAATAAGTGCAAAATACAGTAGCAATCACGTAAAAATTGGAGAAAAATTAACAAGGCCTCTGATCTTTTAAATAATGGTATAAATTATAACATCCTACGTAACAATTCTTATTCGATTTCTACAAATACGTACGGTCGGGTTGAAAAAAAAATGCTAAGTTGGCTTCCAATTAGAAATCACACACGGGATCCTTCGCAATTAATCTGTCTCCACATTCAATTGCTCGACGAGAAAAATTAAATTAAAACAATATCCAAGAGTACCCATTAGATTAGGCATATCGTCATTGCTTGCATGTACCTACTGAACCGTACCGCTGATGAGCAGTTTGTAAATACCACAATTAAAAAAATGTAGATATTTTTAGAATTTTATAGAAAGAAGGGGAAATCTAATTATTTGGTAACATACGTAAAATTCAATGTTATTGTTTTTATTGCAATATGATTCTTCTTATTGACTAATTCAAATAGTGTAAGCAGTAACATAAGTGAATCAGCGTTTAGAATTTGTACGTATGTATTGTGCACCTAATTAGTGACGTGAGTGGGAAACAAATAGTGCTTGCTTTAAATAAGGTTAGACACAGCTAACTTCTAACTGGTAAAATTAAATAAATTGAACACGCGCGGAACACGAGCTTCTGTAACTGGTTCCACGTGATGATCATTTACAGTATAAATAAAATTTATATTGTGCCTTTAATTCATTGTTTATAAAAAACCATTAATGAATGTTAACAAAGTGAAATGGGATAGCATCTGATTGTCAACGCAATCGATTGTGGGTTCGATTACCACTAGGAGGAATAATTATAATTAAATTATTATTTTTTCCGCTCTGTTAAGACAAAACGTGGAGTTAAGATCCGCCATTTAAAACACAATGTCTCAAATTCGAACGAGAAGTGAAGAACAGCTTGTGTGGGATAGCAACTGACTGTAAAGGTTGTGGGTTCGATTACCTCTAGGAGGAAGAATTATAGTTAAATTATTATTTTTTCCGCTCTGTTAAGACAAAGCGTGAAGTTAAGATCCGCCATTCAACACACAATATCTCAAGTTTTCGCAAGAAGTGAAGATCAGATTTTCTTGATACTAAGTTTTTTTACTCAAGTATTCGGTTATGTAGGAAAAAAGCGTGCAGCTGAAACTGTAAGAAACCCATAAATTTCCTATAGCGATAACATTAACGTGATACAATCGTAATGGTAACTGCGTCACGTAAGGTCATAATACGTAGCATTTCCTCATAATTTTCTTGTGTGTCGCAATTGTTGTATACAACTAGTTATTATTGCAATATACTATTTAAAAATTATTTGTTTTAATAAAAGGTAAAGGGATACTAATTAGTTGTTAAAGATTCATTCAGTTCACTTCAGACATATTTGTTGAACTACTACACTAAACTTAATAATACTGCTTCTAAAAGAATATTATTAAATAAAAATATGTAATGGAGATCGTAGTAGCGCAGTTGGACAGTTAGTTGACTGTAAGCGCAAACATGTTCGATTGTCCCTCAAGGGAATGTATTATTTTTAAATTTTTTTTTCTTCGCTTTGCTACCAAAGGCAAAGCACGGCGTTGAGTTTCTCCACTCAACACGCAATGTGTCGAATATGGATGAAAAGTGGAGGACAAAATGTGTTTCTACTAGACCATCTTTGACTACCCCGGTAAGGGGTTAAGAATATGAAGCTGTAAAAACGTTTAATGTAATTATGTAACTTAAATAAACACTAGAAAAAATAATAATAGAATAAAAATCTGTAAAACATTTTGGCTTCGTGTTTTTTGTCGGATAGTCAGAGAAGTCTTCGTACTCCGTTCTCTGCTTTCACTGGGAAATATTGTGTTTTTTTTTTATATTTTTAATTACACCTTTGACACTTACATTTCGGTTGACAGTTTGGTACTTTGCATTTGAAGAGGTATTGCAAAAATAAAATAAAGAGTAAAATCAAAATAGAATAAATAGAGTTAAACATTTGAAAGAGACGTGACAAATCGCTCATGAACAACAATAAAAAGACGTTAAATAAATACAACAATACAAATTTGCAATTCTAAAGTTCTCTGAAGATATTATCTTGTGTCTTATATGTATTTACAAACCAGATAATGTTTTTCTATAAGTTATTTAATTAAACTATATTGTCGGTTCCAAATTATTAAAATAATATCCACTGGGTTCATTGTGATCTTCACCCACCACACATAAAAACGAAAATACGTAAGATAAATCAGTTTTGCATCCATTTGACTTACCTTACTGAACTTTATTTTCACGAGTTACGAAGTGTTGAAATGTAATCAATTATATTTTATATAAATCACAGTAAATTATTTTTTTATAATATTAGATGAATATATTTTCTTCTTGTTAAAATACAAGAAGATTTGTAAAAATGTCAAGAATTTTTATTTATTTCGAACCACGATTATAGAATTTACGTTGCAAATATAACGAACTAAAACAATGAGTAAGAGGACAGGTAAATGAGTCCTACGTTGAAACAATTAATATAATTAATGTTAATGTAGCTACCTGCATTGTTTACTACCAAGGAGGCAAAATATATAATAAAATACAGATAAAAAATAATTATATAATCATAATATCTATAAAGAGGTTCGGAAGAAAAGTTTGTATATTTGCGAAATAATTGCTTGGAATATATAATATAACTTACATGAGATCACACGTTGACGTGTAAACCACTTGCTCGGCGACTCCAGACTGAAGTTCTGAGGCTAAAGTGACGTAACATATACTTAGTTTATTTTTATTGATGTATGAAGGGCCTATATTTTATTTTTCTTTTAAGTTTTCTTATATATACTAATAATGACCTACCATAAACTTAATACGTCTAATATATATTTATGTGACCAGTCGTGGCCCAGTGGCACAAGAGTGTGACTGTAAACGACTGGTTGTGGGTTCGATTCCCACTCGAGGATTGGAAATTATATTTCCATTTTCTTCGCTCTGGTGTCGAGGTAAAGCGCGGCATTAAGTTCCGCCATTTAACACGCAAGCCTGCGAATTCGCGTACCCTGCTGTGTGCGGGATATAGCGTGAAGCTATTAAATATATATATATATATATATATATATATATATATATATATATATATAGATATATATATATATATATAGATATATATATATATATATATATATATATATATAGATATATATATATATATATATATATATATATATATATATATATATGTATATATATATATATATATATATATATATATATATATGTATATATATATATATATATATATATATATAAATAAGAACTGGCACAATAAATAAATAAGTTATAAGGAAATCATTAAGATTATTTATTGCCAATGTCGCGGTTGATTTTTTTTATGTTAGAATATGTCCACCGTTTTTTGCCGAGTGTGAAAAGATTAGTTAGTAGCAGCTTCAGGCTTTTCTCCTTCAGGCTTTCTTTTTTTACAACGGAAAGAACCATGTGTCAAGACACGCTGTTCAAATCATCGTCTCTCGACCCTCAACTGTCTAACTTAAACAACATATTACTGTTTTATAGATTACATGAAGTTAGGTAGGTAAAAATATGAGTTATAGAAAAATAAAAACTAAGTTAGTTTTAGACTACATTTTTCCCTCTGTTTATCAGCTGGCTTAGAGAGTTAGTAGTTGGAGTTTTTGTAGCTCTACAGTTTTGTTTTTTTTTTTCTGATTTGACAGTTGAAGTAACTCTACTCTCTAAATTTCAAACATAAATGTTACTTGACATGAGAATCGAACTCGTTAAAATCTCACTGCGCCACTATTTATAAATTTATTTAACAAATAGCGACTATAATAAAGAAATACAACTACACTCTATGCTGTATACGCCTATGCTTATAAATTACGAGCGCCTAAATAATATAATCCTATTTTATTATAATCCAATATAATTAAAAAGTATGATCAGGCGTTGAATAAATATAAGAAAGAAAATCAATACTAGTTATTGTTTAAGTTCTATTTTATAAGTTCACTTCACGAGGTAAAATTTTTGTTAAATAAATATATAATTTTCAGCTTTCTCAAGGTAACCACTTGTTACCTTTGCCCATAGATGCCATGTTGTAGGTGGTTCTCCTGCTCGTTTGCCTCCTTTACTCCATAAAAACAAAAGAATACAGTAAAAATAAAACAAATACCTGTATATTATTTTATTTTATTTTCTTATTGTCATTTTGGTGTTGTCTGCTTTTCTATGCTCTGAAAACATAATGTCGTTTGCTTAAGTCAAATGTCACTTAGTATTATTATAATTTTCTGACCGTTTTTAGAATACCATTATTAGATTTTATATAGCCTACATTCTTTGTAGGCGATTACCTATTAATGCCCATCCCTAGCGAGTGGGTTAAAAGGTTGTGGTCATAGCCGCTTTAATATTGGCCAAGTACGAGCACGAGCTTCGGAATATGAGCAAAGTAGGTGTACATATGATTCTTTTTTATTTTATAAAGACGACGTTAGTGATACTGAAATACTGCGTAACAATTAAACGATAAGTAGTAAGCTAATTTAATTAAAAAAAGAAAAGTAATCTAAATAGTCTTTAGTTTTAGCCAAATTCCCCATTTGTGTAAAAATAACAATTCAAACAACAATATGGAGAAAGATTATGTCCGTACAGGAGAGTTTAATCAACAGACATTAAAAATTAAAGGATGAAATTAGTTAATATGCAATTAACTGAATTCTATAAAGTTAAAATTACCATCGGTGCACACATGACACAAATTAAATTATTGCCTCGCAGAATATGATAGCAATTACTTAGCCGTACTTCGTTGCCTAAAAAAACTTTGAACTAAATTAAATTTAAATGGACTTCAAAGGGCTTGAACAAAAATAACAATTTCTAACATTTATTCACATTATTCGATTAGACAAATGGACACAGAAAAACAGAAACTCTCGAATATATCGTCTAGTATCGATATTGTAATCGTTGATGTTTAAACAGTTAAACTAATAAATTTTTGAGAATTAAATTAATTAATTGATCTTAAATATCGAGAATCACAATATTTTTTAAAATTCAAATGTTATACAAATATTTTAATATAATGAAAATCGATTTAGCAAATAAGAAAATACATATATATTTGCAAACAGCTTCTATCAAAGAAATGTCAAAATATGTCAAAGTCTTTTGAAGAAAAACATGACAGTCGCAAAAATCTGATCTGATTGTAGGTGAAAAGATTTGTTTAATGCTGTAGAATAATCATTTAAATCATGTCGCAAAGCAATAATAATTCTGACGAAGAATCTTTAAAAACAATATTTGACCAAGCTATGAAATTGTTTGATAAAATAGAAAATGGCAGTGAAGCTACTAATAGTGACCCGGTGCAGGTAAATTTTATTAAATGTTGTGTAATCTTGTATAGTGTAGAAACAAATTAATCTAATTGTTAATATAAATGAAGGTTTATCTGTCATTGTCTTTTGATGGTAGCGTTTTCTATATTTATTGTATAGTATGTTTATAGACTTGTATGGTACAACATACTATTAGATGTAGTATGTGTATGATACAGACAACTCTTATAAATAATATTACAATATCGTAAATATATTTTTTTCGATTAATTCAAAATGGAGAGATTAGTCGACGAAATTTCTATTTTCAAGTAAATTTTAATGTGTATTTGTGTACATTTCAGTTAAGCATAAAATCAGCAATTTCAAAGTTTGAAAAAGCTACAAATCTGGTGTCTTTAACTGGTATGTTTAGTAGAAATGAAAGCTTAGAAGAGCTTCCTACAGAAACTTTACAGTACCTTTTACTGCCAGCTTTGCTTGGCACACTCAGTTTGAAACTATGCAATCAGCCTAGAAGGGATATTATTAATGTTGCCGAAATATATTTTAGGTAAGTTTTCATAAAATATTACATATGTAATCAGTATACAGTAAAATGAGGCATTATTTGTGATGTATCATAACTATTTTTAGTTCTATAGATATAGTCTTATAATACTTGATTCTGAATTTTTTGCATGTCATGCCTAATTTTGGAAAGTTATGTGCTTAGCAAGGAAATTCAAAGCTTTACCTCTCAAGTCTTATAAAACCTGGGAAATGAAAACAAATGAAAATAACAACACTATTTAGCATCATTTAACATAAAATGTTAGCATTGTTAGTTTCATTAAAAACTAGCTTAAAAGGTAATTCTGCTGAAAAGAAGTAATGAGAAACTTAGCAGTTGCTCTTAAGTTATTATATTTATATGGTTAATTTCTTGAGTGGAGATTGAACCCACAGCCATTGTTTACAGTCAAATAATGTTTAAACATATCTTTTGCATTATATTGCAGAGATTTCTTACAAAGGTGCAAAGACTATGGTGTTACGGATGTAGAGGTGCCACAGACTAGCAATAATGAGGTTTCTACTAGATCACAGACAGAGCAGGCTAAAATTGCCACTATGGTAAGAAATTATTCAATGTTTATGTTAAATACATTTTTTTTGATGCTTTAAGAATTTAAATGTCTATTACACTGAAAAATATTGTGAGAAAACATGAAAAATTTGAACACAATAGTATTTGAACTTATATTTTGGATACAAGTGATCTTTTATAGTTTTATTTACTGCAATAATTTAAAGAATGTCAAAATTATTATTATCACTCATTACAAAATTCAGGCAATTGTGTCTTTTTGGGACAGTGTTGTGGGCCGATCACCACTCTGAGAAGATGGGTATGTTTAAATTATATTCATTTCTTTGTTCTGATAGCACTAAATGGGTTAAGGAATTCCATTACTTTACACATAATATCTCGAATTTGAGGGGAAACAAAATATGACAGTGTCATGACATTGGATTCTCTGCATATAATAGTACTAGCGGCCCGCTCGCGGCTTCGCTGCGTAAACTACGTAGCTGTTTTGGTATATTGCAACCCTCGGGGGTGAATTTTTGAAAAATAAAGTAGTCTATGTTTAACCTCAGATTATCAACTATATTTGTGCCAAAATTCATTACAATCGGTCAAGCGGTGTAGATTTTTCATATAAACTTTCATCCCCCATTTCAACCCTTTAGAGATTGATTTTTGAAAAAATAAGTAACCTATGTTAGACCCAGTCATTTTTACTACTTTCATTCTAAATTTCATCCAAATCGGACCGGTAGATTAGCCGTGAAAGCGTGACAGACAAACACACAGACATTCGCATTTATAATATAAGTATGGATTTCAGATAAAGTATGAATGAAAAAAGTAATTAAATAAGAATAACATGTTCATTTCCAGGTCCTATCAAGAGACGCTAAAATTAAAAGGTACAAGGAAATGAAAGAGTTGAAAGAAAAGTTATCAACATTGTCTAAAGCCATGTCCGCACCCAATGTAGATGACGAGACCAAGCGGCAGTATTTTACTACTTTGCTGTCAAACTATGTGAACCAGGCCTTAGATGAGATAGCCAGTATTGAACAAGAGAAACCTATTTTAGAATATATGGCGAAACGTGCTGGAGGTAGGTTTTATATTGTTTTTTTAATATTGGTATGTTAAGTGTAATAAAATCACAACATTGCTAGCCTATTAAATGTTGTCGAGGCAATGATATAGTATCTGACTGTAAAAGCATGGTTGTGGGTTCGATTCGCGTTCGAGGGAACGGTTATATAAATTTTAATTTCTTTGATAGGATACTTAAGGCAAAACGCGGTGTTAGGTCCCGTCACTTCATATGCTACGTCTCGATTTTGGACCGCTAGTGGAGGAAGCAGTCTTCAGTCCCTCTGCCTATCCTGCTGTGTGCGGCATACAGCGGGAAGCTAAGCGCGAGGTCCCTTAGAGATAATAAATTGTTTTACTGTGACCCATCAGCCGGGATCCATCTCTGAGTAATTTAAGGTTTTTTTTAGCTTCACGCTGTGTCCCGCACACAGCAGGGTATGCAGAGGGAACCTAGTATTTAGATACTCCGTTCCCCACTTTCCACCGAATTCGGAGGCATTGCGTGTTAAGTGGCGGAACTTAACGCCCCGTTTTACATCGGCACCAGAGCGAAGAAAATATTTCCATATTAAATATTTCCACCCCTCGAGTGGAAATCGAACCCACAACCAGTCGTTTACAGTCACACGCTTGTGCCACTGGGTCAGAACTGGCCATTTATTTAAGTTACTATTGTTATTTATGGTTTATTATTATTTATTTCTCCTTTCAGATCCAAAACCCTCCCACCGTGAGCGCGTCCCACTAAAGCCGGTAATAATAACGCGCGACGCGCTCCAGAAGGCGGTGTACGGCGCGGGGTACCCCTCGCTGCCCACTATGACGGTGGAGGAGTTCTACGATAAGCGGGTCAGGGATGGCATGTGAGTGGCTATATGTTAAGCTGCGTATATAGCTAAGTTTATGTGTTAAGATACAAAAAAGGTTAATTTCCAACGATATTCGGATAATAGAGGGTAAAGAGTCTATGTTTTTTTTTATTGAAGAAAGCGGGGCAAACGAGCAGAAGGACTACCTGATGGTAAGTGGTAACCTTCGCCCATGGACATCCGCAACATTAGAAAGGTTGCTGATGCGTTGCCGACCTTAAGGGGGGAGGAGGAAAGGAGGGAAGATGGATGGGGATGGTGCGAGTAGGGAGAGAGGCTACATGCCATCAAACTGGAACACATCATCAGATGTTTGGTGGTTCGTCTTTGACATGATAGTGGTCGCGAGCCAGTCAGAGAAAGAATCCCCTACCACCAAGCTACTGGGCTACCCGCCTTTTACGGGACGCTACCCAGCGGCGTGGGGAGGGGGAATTGTATTCTAACCCGCCCCCCCCACGGGTGAAGGTGTATGTTCTATGTTCCCTTTATCTCCCATTTTAGAGAAAGCGTTACTTTTTCCCAGCTTTTAGAGAGTCGGATATGCACGGGTGGTACAATTTTCCTCCAGGCTATTATTGACAATAACATTTTTTAGCATGTTTCCGTCAATATATATCATCGCAAATTAGGTATTGTCGCAAAAAAACCGTCGTATTCCAATCAATGGCGTGTCAGCAAACGCAAAGCGAAGATTGATAAAATATTTTATGATTTATTATGGGCCAGTCGTGGCGCAGTGGCACAATGTATGACTGTAAAGCAACTGGTTGTGGGTTCGATTCCCACTCGAGGAGTGGAAATATTTAGTATTTCCATTTTCTTTGCTCTGGTGTCCGAGGCAAAGCGTGGTGTTAAGTTCCGCCACTTAACACGCAATTCCTTCACAATTCAGCAGAGAGTGGGGAACGGACTGTCTTAACACTAGCTTCCCTCTGCCTACACTGTTGTGTGCGGGATACAGCGTGAAGCTAAAAAAAAAGAAGATTTATTTGTAAACACGACAACGCTCGTCGCTGTAACTGGATAATTGTGGGGCAAAAACCTTCGTTAAAAGCGGTCGGTCGCTATAAGCGAAGTCGTAATAAACGAATGTTCTTCCATATAAACTCATACTAGAACTAAACATATGCCTACACCAGTGATTCTCAACTTTTTTTTGTTGCGGCACATATTTAACGATTTCAAAATTTGGCGGCACACAAGGGAAAGGATTTTAAATGATATAATTTTATAATATTAACATTATTATATATTTCCAAAATTTGGCGGCACACTTTTGAAATTTGGCGGACCACAAAAGTGCCGCGGCACAGTGGTTGAGAATCACTGGCCTACACTTACGTCGCTACAAACGGTTGGTTGCTATATGCGAAGTCGTACTAAAGGGACTATATTAATACATATTTTTTACTGTTTTATTAATTTAATAATAAATTTAATAAATTTTAGATTCCCCGGCGCCGGTACAAATATACCTCACACTACGATCCAAAACGCCGAAGCAGATGCAGACGAAGATGAAGAAGTTAGGAAAGTAAGTGACATATTTTTAGATTTATATAATAGTAATAATTTTGAATTTTTATTACTTTTTTATTTTTTTTTTGTATTTTGATTTTATATTTTTATAAAGAATTGTTGAATATTGTTTTAATATAAATTATGAAATTTAAAATAATATTCATATAGATGTAAGCAACCATGTTTGCAAGAACTATCCAATTTTTCAATCTTTTTTGAGCGTTTAAATCACACTTCTTAATGAATATATAATATGAAATTTAGCAAGAGAATATCTGTGAAAGATATATTTAAAAACGTATAAAAATATTTGAACGCAGCGGAATTCGAACCCGCGCCTCTTGGACCATCCGTGCGGCGCAGAGAGAACGTAATGCATGTGGAATACAGTTTGAAGCTAATAATGAATTCTTTTCTTTTTTAAGGAGCGTTTAGTAGAAGAAGATGACCCTGAAGAGTTAGCGAGGAAACGCAACATGGACGAATACAAAGATGACCACCGCAGAGGATGGGGGAATACCTATAATAGGAGTTAATGAATACTTACTAGTTAAACTATAAGAAACTACTAGTGAACTACTAATAGTAAACTACTAGTGAACTACTAATAGTATACTACTAGTAAACTACTATTAGTGAACTACTAATAGTATACTACTAGTTAGTCTAGTAGTCTACTAGTAGTAAACCACTATTAACTACTAATTACTATTACTGGTAAACTACTGGTATAATACTGGTAAATTACTGTTAAACTACTGGTGAACTACCAATAAATTACTAGTAAACTGCTAGTGGACTACATATAAACTACTAGTAGAAAATGGAGAACGGAGTGTCTTAACACTAAGTTCACTCTGCCTCACTATGCGGAAAACAGCGTGAAGCAGCTTTTTTAGTATTGAGTCCAGTGTCAAATGAAGTTATGTTTAATTTAATATGTTTACAATAAAATTTTAATTTTAAGCTTTTATTAGTTTTTTGTTATTATCATAATCCTCGGTGTGTCCTTTCTATTATCATAATCCTGCATAGTCGTGACGTGGGACAGCGTATGAATGTAAACGTAATGGTTGTGGGTTCGATTCCCATTTGGGTGAATGATTAGATATTATTTACATTTTTCCGCTCTTATACCTAAGATATAGCACGACGTTGAGTTTTGTCTGAACACGCAATGTCATAATTTTTTTTTACATTTTTAAAGAGTTTTTATGATATGGAAAGAATTTCTGGGAAACTTAAAAAAAAATTGAAAGAAGCGAGATTTTCGTCACAATTGTCTTTAGTCTTAGGAACTAGTCGTTAATCATATATTCATATGGAAAGAAACACTTTGGACATATTTTTACGAATGTTATGCAGTCGGAAGTACCTAGACACAATTTATCATTCTTTGTTTGAGAAATTGTGATGTTATCATAACATCATAGAAATAGTATAATAAATGTTAAACACATTGTGTTTGTTATACTCTTCCGTTTAACCTGTTAACGGGAATTGGCTACTGCACAGCGCGTATCATAATGGGGACTTACAAGATAACATAAAAGTTCATGACGCATCGACAATATGATGGCATATATAGATAATATTCTTTCCCGTGGGGGGACGGGTTAAGAATACAATTCCCCCCCGCCGCTGGGTAGCGTCCCGTAAAAGGCGGGTAACCCAGTAGCTTGGTGGTAGGAGATTCGTTCTCCGACTGGCTCGCGACCACTATCATGTCAAAGACGAACCGCCAAATATCTTATGATGTGTTCCGGTTCGATGTCATGTAAGCCAGCTCTCCCTATTCCCACCATTCCCATCCTTCCTCCCTCCTTCTGTCCTACATTCCCAAGGCTGGCAACGCATCCATAACTTTAATGTTGTGGATGTCTATGGGCGAAGGTAACCACTTAACACCAGGTGGGCCTTCAGCTCGTTTGCCTCCTTCATTCCATAAAAAAAAAAAAAAATTAGTAGATAAGAACAATATTACAATTAATTTCCATGACGAAAAATTTTCGTCGTACCCATTGAAGTAGGCTTTTCTGTCAGACGAAGTATTTTGTCATGCCCAGCAAAAAGGTTAAAGTAACAAACGTAGCATTGAAAAAGTAAATTGTATTCGTCAACAGATCCTTAACTTAATACAAAACATTGAAAATAGAAAGAAGAAATTTAGAAAATAGCAGAAATCCTAGTGAGAAGAAAATATGACGGTAAACGTGTTTGGTTATGACCCCTACTTTAAATTTTATATTTAAATTATTTTTAATGTCTTGCTCTGAAACAGGTGTATTGAGTCTTCCCACTCAACACAGTGTCTCGGATTCGAGTGGAAAGTGAAGAACAGAGTGTCTTGACACTAGGTTCTGTCTACCCTATTTTTGGAAATAGCGTAAAGGTGAAATTCTATCGTGGCCCAGTGGCACAATGTGTAACTGTAAAGCGACTGGTTTTAGGTTTGATTCCCACTCGAGCAGTAGAAATGTTCAATATTTCCATTTTCTTCGTTCTGGTGTCGAGGTAAAGCGCGGCGTTCGAGGTTAAGTTCAGCCACTTAACACGCAATGCTTTCGAATTCAGCGGAAAGTGAAGATCGGGAGTGTCTTAGCACTAGGTTCCTACGCTGCTTACCTACCCTGCTGTGCGCAGGATACATAAAAAAAATTAAATAGGAAAAAAAAAAACATTATCTTTTTTATTTAATTACGTCGTTGTTCAATTAGATAAGCGTTATACGTATAGGTACATACGAGTATATATTTTTTCAGGCAGACTACATAATGATTTAGTAATGATACATTTTTTGTATTGACTTTCTCTATATGTGAATAAATGGAATCAGACTTTCCCTATAGATAGAAGCTATTAAGCTATCTTGATTAAACTACACTGGACTTCCTTTTCTTAATCATTGCATTTGGTAGTTATATAAAAATTGAAGATACATATAGCTGAAGATTTTTTCATTGCATTATTATGATTAAAAGCCTAAATATGAAACTTACATTATTTAGCTCATGTTACTTGTAGTTCTAATAATGTTGTTATAAACAATACGAGGGATGGTCAAGGTTGAAGGATTATTTGCGGCTCTCGAGGAATGTATCTGGGTTTTTTCTGTGTTATTATGTTTCCAATAAAAAAATAATATCTTTTGGTATATCAAATCAGCCTTTCATTGTCCACTGCTGGACGTAGGCCTCCCCCAGGGTGCGCCAGAGGTCCCGGTCCTCCGCTTTCCGCATCCAGCCAGACCCAGCAGCCTTCTTCAGATCGTCGGTCCATCGAGCCGGAGGGCGCCCTACAGATAGCCCTTTTGGTATACGTACCTGTTAAATACAAGTTAAAAGTGTATTGAAAATTTTCAAATCTTGAAAAATACGTTGGATCGAAAATTTTCAAATCAAGGAGTTTCCGAAACCGGTTCTATATATCACTTCTATCTATGCAAATATTCATTTATGGCACTATATGCTCTTTGAAATTATACTTATTTGATGAGTTGCGATGTCCTTCGTTGAGGCTGAGTGGTGCAGTGGGTAAATTTCTAACTGTGAGTGCGATGGTTGTGGGTTTCCGTTCCCACTCGGTGGAATAGTCGACCAAATCGAGACATTGTATTAAGAGTGGCGGAATTAGACTATTTTTATTTTAGAATTGTAACTTTTTGGTAAATTCTATCCGGACTAAATTAATTAAACATGTAACAAGCAAAGACACAGAAAAAGTCTACATATTAAAATAGGTAACATTTAGTAATGATTGACATAATACACAAAATTATACCTACAAGCACGTTGTTACTAAGGAGTAACTTAAGCTAGTTCTATTTAAAATTATAACTTTCCCTTAAAATCTACCCGGCCTATATACGAGTATAGTCGCTCGCATAGCTATTAAAACATAAGAAAAATAACAAGTTTGTGGAAATATTTAATATTTCCATTTTCTTCGCTCTGGTTTCGAGACAAAGCGCGGCGTTAAGTTCCGCCACTAAACACGCAATGCCTCCAAATTTGGCGGAAAGTGGGGAACGGAGTGTCTAAACACTAGGTTCCCTCTGCCTACCCTGCTGTGTGCGGGATATAGCGTGAAGCTAAAAAAATAACAAGCAAAGTCACGGCAATAATACACATATTTAAATAAAAAATACGTAACACTAAGTAATGATTGACATAATACACAAAATTATACCTACAAGCACGTTGTTACTAAGGAGTAACTTAAGCTAGTTCTATTTAAAATTATAACTTTCCCTTAAAATCTACCCGGCCTATATATAGTCGCTCGCATAGCTATTAAAACATAAGAAAAATAACAAGTTTGTGGAAATATGCATTTAGTAATTCCATTTCTTCGCTCTGGTGTCGAGGCAAAGCGCGGCGTTAAGTTCCGCCTCTTAACACGCAATACCTCCAAATTTGCCGGAAAGCGGGGAACTGAGTGTCTTAACACTAGGTTCCCTTTGCCTACCCTGCTGTGTGCGGGATGCAGCGTAAAGCTCAAAAAATAACAAGCAAAGTCACGGCAATAATATACATATTTAAATAAAAAAATACGTAACTCTAAGTAATGATTGACATAATACACAAAATTATACCTACGAGCACATTGTTACGAGCGCGGCACTTTCTCCCCCGCGGCCGGAATGGAAAGTATTGATAGGATGTGTCATTTGACGTGACGCGTAAAAAATGTTTAATTTGTACAAGAGGCCTCTTTATTATGTAATTTTGACGATTTATTCGTAAAAATGTAGAATTGTGTAGTGTAATGGTGTGTGACTGGCGTTTTGTATTTGGCTGGGGGTCGCCTTTGATCTCTAATTGTGTAAAAAGGTTACATACTAGATACACACTCGTATGTACGTTTTGATGTTGCTTCTTTTTTTTTTTTAATAATAAATATTTCCGAAGAAAATGGAAATAATAAATATTTCCACTCCTCGAGTGGGAATCAAACCCACAACCAGTCGTTTACAGTCACACGTTTGTGCCGCTGCGCCACGACTAGCGCCAATTGATGTTGTTTGTCTGTATATATTAAATTATTTTTTATATTTACAGGCAAAGACTCAAGTAGTCTTTGTTAGTAAGTGTCCAAAACATTGGGCTTTCTAAAAATTTAGTTTGAATACCAAAAATATACGCGATTAATCCGGTTAAGAATTAACTTATTTGAAAATTATTATACATTATTAATAGTAACAATAATAGTATTTTTTTACCTTTCCTTTCTTTTTTTACTTACCTTCACCCTTTTTCCCTGCATAGAAGGAACCTAGTGTTAAGACACTCCGTTCTCCATTCACCGTTCGATTCTGGAACATTTCGTATTGAGTAGAAAACTTAATGCCATAATTTGTGTTTATCTAAAGATGACAAATGAAAATAATTTAGATATAATCACTCCCACGTGGAGGAGTCGAACCCACAGTCAATCGCGTAGGTATACAGTCAGATTGTTACACTGGACCAATGGCTCCTTCTTTTTTTAATCAATATAAAACAATCTAATTCTAATATTGAAAGATGAATTACAATAGTTCAGCCATTTCAAAAGAAACCTGAATAATTTGGTTTTTTTTTACTTACACAGTACGTTAGCCTCTTTATAGTTTTTTTTTTTAAAAATCGATGATCTGGACTTCTTTCATCCTACATTTTTTTTATTTTTTATATATTACTTGTCGAGTTTTTATTTACTTGCTATGATTATTACCTATATGAATTATTCAATCCAGTTCTTTGCTTATGGCGCTTCGAACGTGCTAGTTGAGCATTTATCACTTCACCAATGTCACGTTGTAATTTGTATGGAGAATAAACGAAGGATATTAATGAGTAATAATAATAATTTGTGTTTATTACAGGTATATATGAATTATCACAGTAGGTATCTCTATATGCACTTAATTATTTGTTGTTATTTATAAATTAGGCTGCATATTTTATATACCTTTCTAGCAAATCACGGCTGATGTTTAAAAAAAAAACATCCACAAATTTCGTCAAGCAAAAATAAATAAAAATATTGTAATTATAAGTTAACATTACATTCAATAATAACGTTTTTTTAAAGCTTCATGCTTTTCCTTTTTAAACATTTTTAAAGTGTTATTCCATACTTAGGAAAATTGAAAAAGACATTTAAAGAAAACGTATGACACTCACTGAGCACAGTGGTGAGAGCGCCTGAACGGTATTCAGGAGGCGCGGGTTAAATTTTTTATACGTTTTCTTTAAATGTCTTTTTCATGCTTTTCCTCTATAGCAAAGTAGGCAAAACGAACCAAATGATGAAACGTTCTGTACTGTACACGTGTACAGTGGAGAAACAGAACAAAGAAGGTTCACAATTTTCGACGCATGGCAGGGACACCTAGTGTCAAGACACTTTGCTTCACTTTCCGCCCGAATCTCCGAGCGAATTAAGTACAGTTACTGTAAAACAGTACAGTTACTGTTTTACAGTAACTGTACTCAACGCCGCATAACCACAACCTAATAATACAATATAAATCGACATTATAAAACAAGCCCTTGATCTATATAATAGTGAACATAAACCTGTCAATTAAACCTGCCCTGATGTAGGGCAAAGAGAGCTTGCGAGTTCCTCGTGAATGGGAAGTGCGACGCGACGCGACGCGGAAACTGTGCACCTTTTTGTTTACAACGAGATTGTTACTAGTTGGATGTGGTATATTATAGCTTTATTATATTTAATTCATATTTTTGTTATTATTTAAAAAAAATAAAGAGCGGAGATGGGAGAACGGAATATTTTGACACTAATTTCTGACTAGCAAGATAAAGCGTGAAGTTCTACAAGTAATTTAAAATACCGAGGTTATCGTATCTACAACCAGGATGGTTGTGGGTTCGAATCCAACTCGTAGAATGATCATATATAAAATTATATTAATGTCCCTGCTCTGGCTCTGGTAAGACAAAGCGTGTTTCCTCGAATTGCGGAGGAAAGCTGAGAATGCAGTGAGTTTAAAATTTCCATATATTTTTAAGCCAATCCAAGATATTTCTGTGAGAAATACAAAACAAGAACTTATAAATATATATATTTATCATAATATGTCAACCTGTGTTTATAAACGTTTTTCAGGCATACTTTTATTATTTTTTCTGATATGATTTCTTAGAACAGGGCTGCAGCAGAAGATAATAATCTTATACAGATAATTTCAAAGACATAACTAAGTCATTACAACACTAAATATAATAAGGACATATGCAAACACTATATTAAAAAAATATAAATTACCACATCAAACTTTCCTACATCACTATCTCCAAGGTTAAAAAGCTTCGCATTCAAGCCCATTCATTTTACTTATTGATTTATGCCGCAAGTGTTTTGCTCAGCCATTTTCCTTATTCCTGGTCGCCTGATCCATTTAAGTATTTATGTCAGGGTAATTACTATTATGTATATAGTTTTAAATGCAGATATGTATGTTAGATATGTGTGTTTATATATTTTATACTAGCGGCCCGTTTGCAATTTTAAAAAAATAAAGTAACCTATGTTTAATCTTAGATTATCAACTATATTTATGCCAAAATTCATTGCAATTGGTCTCTGAAAATCTAAACCGCTTAGATTTTTCATATAAACCCTTCTTCAACCCTTTAGAGGTCGATTTTTGAAAAAATAAGTAGCCTATGTTAGACCCAGTCACTTTTACTACTTTCATTCTAAATTTCATCCAAATCAGACCAGTAGATTGGCCGTGAAAGCGTGACAGACAAACACACAGACTTTCGCATTTATATTATAAGTATCTATAATGGCAAATAAATATGTATTGCATCTGGAACGTAAATAACATTCCATTCATACTATGTTTTTAATTGATTTTAATTTATGAGGTACTGCAATAAAATAATAAAAGCTGAATATTTGTACGCATTGTCTTCAGAACTACTGGACGGATTTGAATGAAACTTTATTTATTATAGCTTCTAGATTTGAAGCCAGGGCAGGACTAAGGCTAAAGGTGTATTTATATTTGAAGCATGGAACACATGATAAACAACTGTTTAAACCCATCTAAACTATAAGAAAAATAGTACCGTAACAAGTTATCTACCGTAATATTTTTTTAAGATTCGAAGTTGACATATATAAATGAATATCTGGAGAACTTGATGACGTATCTACTTAACTACAAGAAATTTTGTTCAGCCCGATAGGTATGTTGGTGGAAAGAGTCAATAAGTCCACACAAACGAAGTTGCGAACAAAATGATTTTTTTGTATGATATACTAGAAGCTGCCCGCTACTAATATATCATACAAACAAATTGTTTTGTTAGCTTTGCATATTACGTAATTCTAAAAGCTCGAACTGTGGTAAATTGTAAGATTGACGTAATCTTATGGTAAAAGTACGTACAAACTGTTAGTTAACTCGGTAAATCTTAGGTGTTACTTCCAAAAGACACGGTTAGACTTAGACAAGGTTGGACTTTTACCATGAAAACTGGTGAATATTAATATTTCCAATAAATTTGGAGTTGGCCTCCTATATATTACAACTTAGAAATAAATCATTTTTTGTAACTTTTATTTTTTATTGCATGTTTAGAGACTGAACTCAACGCCACATTTCAACTTTGGCATCAGAGCGAATAAATTAAGGTACACGATTAAAATACAATCATTCCCACGAGTGGGTTTCCAACCCACAACCATCGCGATTACAATTAAATACTATCCCACTGCGCCACGATGGTCACAAATAGGTATATCAATATATGATTACAGATTTCTGAAAGGCAAAATTAACTTTCTTTTTTTACTTTTACGCTGTATCCCGCACACAGCAGGGTAGGTAGAGGGAACCTAGTGTTAAGACACTCCGTTCCCCACGCACCGCCGAATTCGGTGTCATTGCGTGTTAAGTGATGGAACTTAACACCGCGCCTTGCCTCCAGAGCGAAGAAATGAAAATATTAAATATTTCCACTACTCGAGTGGAATAGAACCCACAACCAGTCGCTTTACAGCCCCACTTTTGTACCACTGCGCCATGACCTCTAAATTAAGTTAATTTATTAAAACGGTACACTATTTGATAACTGTATCAAATAATCCTCGCAAGTCTGCACTTGGACTTGACTGGATTCAGAACGGGCCGTTACAGGTTAAATGCATTAATGCATTTACATATCCCGACAGCAGTGGGCCAGATCACGTAATTACTGAGCAGGTTGAGCTGGTTTTAATAGTACGCAAGGGTACCCTTGACTTAGTGTATGAATTTCATGTTTTAAATATAGGTTTTGCGATAGAAATCTTAAAATATGTTATTTTTTAATATATTAAGGCCATCGTGGCGCTGTGGGACGACGTTTGAATCTGTATTGCATCGCGATTGGTTGTTTGTTCGATTTCCACTTGGGGGGGAATGGTTCTAGTTTATTTATTTTCTTAAAACCACTCTCTTAGTTCTTACACTCCTCAAGAAACTTACATGCCTAGTTTCTGCTTTCTCCGGCCAGTATTTTAGGTCTTATCTATGTTATTTACCCTATACACTGTTATACTAGAAAATAAAGACCAGCATGGTGCAGTGCGACAGCATCTGTAAACGCGATGGTTGTGGGCTCGATTTGCACTCAAATTTTAATCGAATGGATTGGAATGATTATATTTAAATTTTGGTTCCTAAGGTAATGGTGGCGTTGAGTTCCGCCACTCTACACGCAATGTCTTGATTTCGTGCAGAAAGTGGAGGGCGAAGTTTTTTGACAGGTTCAGTTCTGGTCCTCTCTGACTATACCTCTATGCGGGAAAAGACGTGACGTAAGGGAATAATATTAGATCAGAAATATAGATATCCAAATAATATTATACAGTAATCTATTTCTACTCTGTCCTTTTGTTATTGTCATGGTATAGAAACAAACTGCAATTATATATTTCGAAATTCTTAAATTGTATTGTTATCTTATAAGATCCATGCGAGGCGTGCGCGTGCGCGTGCGCGCTCCGACACAGATGGTTTAATGGCAGGAAGCGTTTTCACTTCGTCCCAGCTTGTCAAGCGATAACATCTTTACTATCAATCAATATATGTATATATAGTGTTTTAGTTTCAAGCTGTATCCCGCACTGTGAGTTTTCCCCTTGAATCTGCAGAAAAGAATACTTTTCTACGTTTTGTCATCCAGTATATTTTATAGGTTTTGGGTGGTAATCGAGTTTACAACTAGCATGACGCTGTCAAACACTGTCATACTGCGCCACAATGGCCTCAAGCAATGGATAATAACAGGGTTTTGTTATTATCCATTGATTTCTGTAGTAATTCTAGGGTCATAAAATCAACACAAACAAAATTGGTGGCAGTAACAATTTTTAGTTCTTCTGGACATTAATTATTATATTATTGTAACTTGTTAATATATATTTAAAGAACTACCTCAGAAATGACAGTAAAACACACTACTTTTTATCATAATTTCAGTTTTGTCCATCTACACATTTCGCTTTCCGTAATTAATTTGCTAATTAGGTAGTATTTGACTAAAACGTTTCAAAAAAAAATAATAAATTTAAAGCATCTCTTATCAATTTTTTATCAGTTAGTTCTTTCATTTGACAGTCATATTTGGGAGCGCATTCAAAACTCACACAAGTCCACTATGTTCATCTAGAAAAAGGACACGCAGTTTACTATGCATTATCATCTGAACCTAACATAAAGACATAATTTAAGCTCAATCGGTTAAGGATATATCTACTTCAAGATTGAGTTGTTAGAATCCACCAAGTTAAACAAAAACTTATATAAAAACGGACTATAAAATTACAATGTTTACAAATATATAGTTACATATTTATTATTCGTTTTTCCTCACGATAACATAACTAAGTAAAAAAACCACAACATATTAAGCAATTATGACCAGTCGTGGCGCAGTGGCACAGACGTGTGACTTTAAACGACTGGTTGTGGGTTTGATCCCCAATCGAGGAGTGGAAATATTTAATATTTCCATTTTCTTCGCTCTGGTACCGAGGCAAAGCGCGGCGTTAAGTTCCGCCACTTAACACGCAATGCTTTCATAATTCGGCGGAAAGTGGGGAACGAAGTGTGACACTAGTTTCCCTCTGCTTACTCTGTAGTGTGCGGGATACAGCGTGAAGCTAATAGCAATACATTTATTTTGTTTTACATGTATATCCGTACATAAATAAGTTATTTTATCTTGTTTGCTCAAAAATATGCGCAAGAGCATTGTCACAGTCTGTTTGAGATAGCAATAGATATCATTTATCAGTGGGTGTCACGTGTACGTCTTAATATCGATCAGTGTTTGTTTAACTAAGTAATGATGCTGCAGTGTGACGCGCAGTCGATGAGGGTAAGAATTTTACTATATTTCAATATATTTTCGACTCTATTGGCTGGTTAAATATGTTAGAAACTTTCTCTTTTTCTTTCTTTATTTAAATTTTAAGAAGACGTATAAAGGTTTGAACGCAAGGATTCGAACCTTGGACGATTTTAAAGAGGCGTGGATTCGAATTCTTTTACGTTTTATTTTTTGTACGCAGCTTCACGTTTTTTCCCGAATCTAGTCACGAGTAATCGAGTCGGAGAGGAATTAATGCTCATTCTCAGGTTGGAATTCGAACTCGCAACCATCGCTTTACAGTCACCCTGCCCCACTGCGCCACGGTGGCCCTACTTCCCTTTTAGCTTCAAATTTTTAGACTATTTCAAAAATGTTTGTCAATTTCCTAAGTGTTGCAAGTGTTTTCCTAATTAATAGTTTAAAATGTTAACATAGTTTATTAACAAGACAAAAACTAAATGAAAAACTAGTTACAGATGCAAGTATTTTGTACAAATATACACACATATATGTACACATATATATATACACACATATATGTACACATTTTTAAAGAAGCGTCATATCTTCAGCAAGGATGCTGTAAGCGTAAGATAACAGTGTTGCTACTTTATGAAATTGTAACTAAAATTTTTTAAATTAATTTAGGTACATTATTTTCTGCCATCAATAATTTTCAGCTTGAAATAGTGAGGTACTGGATTCAAAATACAGATAAAATATATTCCCAATAAGTGATGATTTTTTAATTAAGTATTTAGATATTTGTAGCGTATAAAAAAATCTTAAAATATTTGAACAAGGACGAAAACCATAAAAACGATATGGCAGTTAGTAAAGTGAAGGAAGTGTTGTTATTACATAAAACGCAGGGATTTTAATTAAGAGGCGACCTAAGTGGTTGACAAATGTTTGCGAGACACTAGCTAGGTAAGTATAAAGGTACACCGAGACTTGTAGATTGTCAGGTTTGTAAGACGATACGGTATTATTACAAGATGGCATTTTAAAACGAAGAAAAATAAATTAAGAGTGTGAGAGTTATTTTAAATATTTATGAAACTTTCTACTCCACGGTAGAAAAATACTCGATTTTTTAAAAAATATCATGGGTATATCGCAAAAAATTAAATAAAAAAAGATCACTATATATTGACTATATATTTTTCGAAGAGTTCTGATATTCATTAGTCTACATAAGGGCGACAATGGAAAATAGCGTTTTGTCTGCAATGTCTTTCAGTCTGCAAATGCATTGGATAAAACGTCTCAAAATTTTTTTTGAATGTTAGAGCAATTTGGTTTTCATAAATGTACATATAGTAACATATGTCACGCGCGACGTTAAGCTCCGTTTTCACACACAACACGATTCGATCTCGATTTCAGACAGCTCTGTTTCTGCTTACTCTGCTATACGGTAAATTGTAGTAGTATATTTTAGTAGTGATTTTTTTTTTAAATATAATATTGACATTGATACTAGGTCTTCTCTGACAACCTCGTTAAGCGGAAAATAACGTGCAGCTGATTTTATAATTTAGCCGCAAATAGAAAAAAACCTCAGTATTTATATACATACTTACAATCAGATAACCAAAAAGATAACAATGATGCTGTAAAGATAAATCTCACATGGGTTTACTATGAACCAAGCAAACACTCGCAAGGTCAGTTTAATACGCACTCAATGTCGCCTCATGATTTACATAAAGAATATATAACTATACCTACTATAGTAAAGAGATATAAAACCGTAGTAGGTATAGAAGGACTGGAGTTACTGCGTAGATAAAATATTGTAGTAAGTCACGTATTGTTTAACGATTTCGATAATAAATCCGGTTTTGAGTAAACAAAAGTTTTTAATATTATTTTAAAGCGTTATTCACACACAATTCAAATATATTTTTTGGAAAAGGTTGAAAAGTTGGTTTCAGCTTTGCTAAAGTTTTAAAACGTTTTAAGCCAATGTTTTTTTTAAATAAAAGTTTCTTTGTACTCGTATGTTTAATGAAGTTGCTTAAATGAAAATAGATATTTGGCTCATATTTTTTTAGAAATACATTGAGTTCCACCACTCAACCCGCAATATCGATTAAGAGTTAAATGAAGTTTCACAAGACGATCTTAGTTAAATTTCGAAAGAACTGCAACCAGACGTGTCCCCGATGTCTAACACTGGGGAATAACACTATCTGCTATGTTTTTAATATTAGGTTAGTATAATAAGCGCATTGAATAGCTAAAGCAGTTAAGTCATACAGTAAACAGGCCACATTCGCCCCACTTTAATTCCCAGCACGTATGACGGAAGCCTTATTCAGAAACATCTCGAAAAGGCGTCGAAACAATCTTGCTAAATAGAATTTATTGTAAACAAAACCGTCTAAATGGATGGACGTGTGTTATCATGCAAATATCGTACATGCATCGTGAGCGGAGCTCCTGAATAAAGATGTATTGCGCGGAAATCGTGCTTGGAAACCTTTTGTTCTAGATATTATAATAGAATATGTTGAGAGCGTTGAGAAAATCTGCACTTTTGTATCTTTGCATATTGTATTGATGGGAAGAACTGAAGTCTGTAGTGCACTAGAGTGTCGCTTTATATGCGAGATATCACCAAAATACGTGTACTCACGTTAAAGTGAAATAGACCATATTAGGTATATTAGGTACCGATGACCTTTACCAAGGAGTAACTTGTTGTGTGTCACGATTTTGGTTTTTTTACAATTTGAGAGTAGAGGATGAAATTTTTTTTTGTAAATTCTTACGTAACTTAAGAAAAACTTCGTACCATCCAGATATTAGGCTTCTATTTTTTTGTTTCATAATATATTTTGTCTTCGCAGACTGCATTTTACGTAAAAGTCTAAAATTGACCTTTTCAATGGATCGTATATACTGCACAATCAAAAAATCCGTTTACTCTATATTGCAAAATACACAATACCTTGTGATTATGATTCGTACAATTATCTGTTTACCACATTATTTGGAAGGATTTTACGAAGATATTTGTCTTCGTCGCGAGTGCAAAGACACTGTTTAACAAAAAAAATATTTGAACGTTCTTAATGTTGTAATTTTTTTTATATTCAATATTTTGATACAGCGTCCAGAAATTTTAATGATAATTTTGAAAAAAAAAATGATTCAAAAAGGGATCTTCAAGCCTCGTCGTCGCCAGTCTCGTCAGATTTATACAGATTGTTGCACTTATGCAGTGTAAAGTATTATTCCCATTATGATTTGAGTCCCATAGTCCAATTGCACTAACAGTGTTTTTTTAAATTATTTTCGTCGAGCAGCTGCACATTTTTACCTAATGATATGACTACTCCTCCATCTTAAGGTTGCCTGGCAGAGATCGCTTATAGCGATAAGGCCGCCTAATGTACATTTCATTTATTTAGTTATGTTTTGTTTCTATATTTTTCTCTGTAATCTTGTGGTGTACAATAAAGTATATTTATTATTATTATTATGTTTCTCTTTGGAATTCTCGGGTTCATAGGAACCCGGTCCTTTGGAAGGCTTGCGTGGGGACACGGGTTCAACACGTAGAGGCCCCTTAGAGAATAATAAAATGTTTTACTGTGACGCATCAGCCGGGATCCATCTCTGAGTAACTACAATAAATTGCCCAAAGATGGTCACCGTCTAATGCGTAGAAACTATAGATAATATGTAAAACTTTATTATTATTATTATTTATTATTTATTATTTTTTTCACATAGCAGGGTAGTCAGAAAGTGAAGTGAAGAAAAGAAGTGCCAAGAACTGCATTTTCCTATTTCCATCCGAAATAGACACTTTTGTTGAATGGCGGAGCTCAAGACGATATATTCGTTGATTATTTACCTTACTAATGAATATAAACTAAATCTATTGAATAAAAGATTAAATATTATGTATACGTGACGATTGTTTTCGCATTGTAAGCGTATGACATACCTACATTGTGAGGCACAGGAATGTCGTGAGGCACAGTAGATGAGACACGGGCGTGTGTGATTATGATCATAATGAGATTCGTCTAAGTCGCCTTTTTTAGTTCCTATACATATTCATGTACTGTAGAACGTTATCATTGTGTATATGTATTTCCTCTTTATATTACGGAGGAAAGACTTTGGACCTCCTTTTATATTTATTATTTTTTCCCGTGGGGGGACGGGTTAAGAATACAATTCTCCCCCGCCGCTGGGTGGCGTCCCGTAAAAGCGGGTAACCCAGTTAGCTTGGTGGTAGGGGATTAGTTCTCCGACTGGCTCGCGACCACTATCATGTCAAAGACGAACCGCCAAATATCTTATGATGTGTTCCGGTTTGATGGCATATTCCGAAGGCTGGCAACGCACTTTAGTGTTGTGGATGTCTATGGGCGAAGGTAACCACTTAAAACCATGTGGGCCTTCAGCTCGTTTGCCTCCTTTATTCCATAAAAAAAAACGTGCATATACCTCCATATTAATTATGCAGACGTATAAGTGGTGGTGCAAGGTGGAATTTACTTTAAAATGCGATCGTTGTGGGTGCTGCCCTATTCATGTGAATGATGATTTATTTTTAAAATATTTTTATTCGCCAGTCATCACAAACTTAACTGACTTGTGACGTCCCATTTTTTGGTCTTCACGCAAGTTCACTTAGTGATTTGACGTTCATTTAGTGGGTGATATGGTGCCTTTTAGGCATGGTAGTATTAACGTAATCACTATAACGAAATAAAATCTTATATCTCTGTGTTTTTCTCTAGTCTAAACTTGGACGATTTTAATGTAGCTGTGACTACAACCCTTTTTGAGGGCTGCCCCTGCTCAACATACATTGTTTTAAATTCAACCGAAAAATGGACAACAAAGTGTTTATTTCGGCCTGTTTTACTCATTCGAACATAAAATAATAATCCATACTTATATTATAAATGCAAATGTCTGTGTGTTTGTCTGTCACGCTTTCACGGCTGATCTACAGGTCCGATTTGGAAGAAATTTAAAATGAAAATAGTAAATATCCCTGGGTTAGGCATAGGCGACTTAGTTTTTAAAAATCAATCTCTAAAGGGTTGAAATAGGGGATGAAAGTATAAACTTTCACATATGTGAATAATCTACACCGCTTGACCGACTGTAACGAATTTTGGCATATATCTATATATATAGTTGATAATCCAAGGTTAAAAATAGGCTATTTTATTTTTCAAAAACCCACCCCCGAGGGTTGCAATATACCGAAACAGCTAAGCAGACACCGCGGCGAGGCCGCGAGCGGGCCGCTAGTACATAATATTTAAGCTGTGTATTTCAATTAGGCATACATTACGTCACTAAGCTCACATTTAACATTAAACAACAGTCTGACAATGACCGGCGCTATTTAATACGACCTTCTTTGATTCTGTTCTTTCGGAAATCCGCACAGAGTCAAAATAAAAGACATTTATCGGGAAATTGCGGTCAATGGCGTGAACACGTCGTGCCTCTTAAACTGATGTGTGCACGATTTTCTACTCGCGATTCTAATTAGGCTTTAGACTCGCTGGTTTAGTGGGAGCCAGTAAGCTTTTTATGTTATTTATGTTGTTAGTTATAGCTGATTTGTTTTACTTTTGTACCACATGTTATGCTCTCTAGAAACTAGATCTATATTACATCGAATTAATTACATAGCTTCATATTCTTTCTCACGATAGGCAGAGAGAGCAAAGAGTCAAAATAGTTTTGTTTTTTTAGCTTCACTCTGTATCCTGCGCACAACAGGGAGTAGGCAGAGGGAACCTAGTGTTATGACATTCCGTTTCTCACTTTCCGCCAAATTCGGAGGCATTGCGTGTTAAGTGGCGGAACTCAACGCCGCGCTTTGCCTCGACACCAGAGCGAAGGAAATAGAAATAATAAATATTTCCACTCCTCGAGTGGGAATCGAACCCACAACCAGTCATTTACAGTCACACGCTTGTGCCATTGCGCCACGACTGGCCCCAAAGAAGAGTTAGAAGAGAGAAGTTATAATTTTGATTAGACAGTTCGTAGTTAGATTTAGTTAAGTTAAATTACCATAACCACAATAATAATAAATCAAGGAAATGAATCCCTTGTGGCGCTATGCGACAAAGCCTCACTATACATGGGATAATTGTTGGTTCGGCTATATTAAAAAGCGCTATATTAAAAGCAAAAAGCTACAATGACTTCCTCTATTTAACACGCAATGTCTCAATGTTGATGAGAAAATGGAGAATGCAGTGTCTTAGAGCTAGGTTCTCTCTGCCTACCCTATTGAGGAATGCAGACATCCTCATAAGAAATATGCTCAAAGCTGGAAAATATGAAAAAAATATATATACTTTAATTGTTTGTACCACTTTAATTGTTACAATTGTGCAAATACGCTGCATTCAAAATTGCTATAAGAATGATGTAATGGCTTGAGAATGATGCATATATCGTGGAATATAATACCTACATCATAAAATAAATTGAAATAATAAAATAAGAACGTAAACTTGTATGTTAAATGATATTTTAATAACCTATATAATTAGTGGCAATTAGAGGCCATCGTGGCAAAGTCGCACGGTCTCTTACGTCAATGCGATGGATTGAAGGTTTGATTCCCACTTGCGGAAAAAAATAGTTTCAATTTTTTCATCTGCGTGAGATGGTATCTAAGTCAAAGCGGAGCTCAGTTCCGCTACTAAACGCTTAGTGTCTCGATTTCGGGTGGCAAATGTATAGCTATACGGCTTAACACTTGCCTCTCTATGCCGGCTCTGCTCTTCGTGAAAAGGGGCAGAAATCTCTATTAGATTTTTTTTTGTTTTCACGCTATATCCCGCACACAGCAGGTTATAGGCAGAGGGAACCTAGTGTTAAGACACTCCATTCCCCACTTTCCGCCGGAATTCGGAGGCATTGCGTGATAAGTGGCGGATCTTAACACCGCGCTTTGCGTTGTCACCAGAGCGAAGAAATGGAAATATTAAATACTTCCACTCTTCAAGTGGGAATCGAACCCACAACCAGTCGTTTACAGTCACACGTTCGTGCCACTGCGCCACGACTGGCCCCAAGTTATGTGTTAGTCAATCGCTAGTATGTCATTTATTTTTATACTTCAAATAAAGATAGTCATATTGATGTCTCACCGAGCGTAGGCGACTTTCAATGCAAATATAGCATTGTTCTGAGACGCTAGTGATTTCCATGTACATAATTATATATACATATACATAATAGTACACGATGTTACTATTGATCGTTTGTCTTATTGTTTGTTTAAGTTCGACAGTATATGTTTATATTGACAACTTTCTTAAGCTGAAATGTAATATGGAGTGAAAATTATTTGTACATACAATTCAAATTTTATTGAAAAAAAACGATCGTGGCGTAGTAGGTAGTGTCTACTACTAACTAACTAATTAACTAACTATTGGTTGTGGATTTGACTCCCTCAAAGGAATTATTATTTTTAAATTACTCTTCGTTCTTGTCAAAGAACGCGCGGCATTGAATTGTGACTCTCAATAATGTATTGATAACGGGAGGAAGATAGAAAAATCTTTACACAAGGTTTTTCCCAAATATCCCGATAAGCGGGCATTAAACGAACGTTCGACTTTAAATTACTACATGTAAAAATTTACGTTTTTTTTTTACTATTAAGTCTAATAAGACGGAGAAGTTAGTTAACTGTATATAGACGTGATTTCTTAGCAGTTTTAATTACAATATGCCTATAAAATAAATATTTCCACGGATATTAAAAATATACTGTCTCTTAAGCTCAATGTTCTTCATATGATATAAAAGAGCAGCAAGATTGACAACCCAGACCTACGCATTATTAGTATTCAATCAATTATAACTTATATTCTTAACACCAAAAAGATCAAAATCTTTTAATATATTGTATTTAAATATTAAGTTTCATTGTACGAACTAATATTAGCAGTGGCGAAGTGCGCTTCCTTACGAAACTTCCTAATACGCGCCGAGAATTTCGACAATCAGTTTGGTAACGGTATGACATTTGAAAACCTAATTGAGTTCCAACGATGCATGTAAAATATCCTATGAAGACTGGCTGTGATGTAACTATGGTTCTTTTAAATGCAGTTTGGTTTAAATAAAGTTAAAAAGTTAAGTAACACAATTAAGACCAAACTCTGTGTAGAATTCTGCAACTAAACATATAATATCTTGATTTCAGACTGAAATGGAGAACGAAGAGTCATGATATGCTCTCTGACTGTTATGCACGAAAAAATATTGCGGAAAGTTGAAAGAAAGAAAGAAAAGTATTGTTTATTCAAAATAATAATGCAATATGTCTCTATAATTTACTGCAAGTGGCCCGTCTAGAATTATCATCAGTTAATGTCTGGAACTATCTTTCATTTCTACTTGAACGTATTTCGTAGGCAGCATTCTTAGGATCTCTTCAATTTTAGCGAGCGTTAATGTGCTTTTTAAGTGGCCGAGTTTCTTCTCGTGAGTGACGCAACACTGTGCATTGTTGCTTACTTCAGAAACGCAGAAGCACAGTTTACATACAATTACTATTTTCTATCATAGCATATCACTCATTCAAGCCCTCTTTGTTATATTAGACTAATAAAAACTAAGGAATTCTGAAATTACCGAGTTCAGATGTTTCTGGTCTAAAAAATATTGTAATGTTTCATTTTATTTAAACAGAATACATGAGATCTGCACTTATTTACAAATCACGATGGAAACCTAAATTGTACTACACTAAGATTACACTCCCTGTCTTCTGGGTACGATAGCAGAGTTAAAGATATATTATTGGTCTTAGAGATCTATGTGTTACATTTTGTACTCTTGAATCCACATACAAAAATTATACAACAATTGAAATAAATTATATTAGCAATTAGCAAACGTATATAAAATTGGACGCAAATGCTACATGATTACACATTAATAAAACACTTCACGAATTATACCACGTATAATTTGATTTTATAAATTTTTGAGTTCTACGTGTCGAATACATTACAGTAGTCCATGGTCACGGATAGACAAAAAATGTACTTATATTGCTAAATTATGCGCAATAAAATCTGCTAAAAGTAGTTTTATATAATAGGAAGAATTGGTCGTCTTAAGATTAACAAATCGACATTCCCGTTTTAAGGCAGTTTGGCCTTTGGGCTCATACGATATTGGGGTAGTAGTAGATAGTTATAGTGTGGCGTAATAATTAACAAATTATAACCGAATATGTTGCGGTTGCTAGAAAATGAAATTGAAACTTAAAAATAATGTTTCCGTCTTAGTGTTTTTCTGTAACTTCTGTTTGTTTCTTTCAATTTGCTTCAGCTTTACTTTCTCCTCTATCACAGGGCAGTCGGAGAGAACCTACTATCAATACATTCCCTTCTCTTTTTTCTTCTTGAAATAAAGCCATTGTGTGTTGATTGGCGGAACTCAACGCCGCTAAAAAGCAAGAGGTTTGTAATGACAGCTCACCATAATATTGTAATCATTCAATATGTACAAACCTTTTCGTTTCTCAGCGACTAACTGACAGTCAAAACAAAGCCGAAACTTCTGTCGAAATGTAAAAAGCTAAAATGTGACATCTAGGTTAATTAGGGAGTATCGGAGTAATATAGAATATCTTGAACTCTCGGTAGAAGGACACACCTTCAACTACGTAATAAATGCAGTCCCGCGGTTTTTCAAGTCAAGACACTCAATTCTCTATTTTCTGCCTGAAATCAAGCCACTGAATAAATATAATTTATTAAAATTAAATATAATCATTAACCCGAATGGAAATTGAATTTCAAATCACTATGCAGTCAAACGCTGTCTGACCTCCAATACATCCAAATTATATTCAATATTTATGAATATTAAATCTCATTTTTAAAAATAAGTAAAGCTTCACATATCCCATTGTTCTTTGTTAGGATTCTTTTCGAGTTATTTATCGGTAGCCTTCGAATAGATCACGGCAATTTCAATAACAAATTTGCGGAACTAAAAGTCCATTATTTGCGGCGATTGAATCCTCTGTTGTGTGCGTTCCGGAGTGCGACGTCGCTAATAGAAAATCTTACCATAATGTAGATAATGGTATAGAAAATCCATAGAAATCGTAATATAGTTTATTATTGTTATTCTTTTCAGCTTCTCATTTTAGAGAGAAACTAGTGTCGGAATATTCCTTTCTGCGCTTTCCGACCGAATTCGAGACATCCATACTTATATTATAAATACGAAAGTCTGTGTGTTGTCTGTCACGCTTTTACGGCTATCCAACGGTCCGATTTGGATGAAATTTAGAATGTAAGTAGTAAATAACCATAGGCTACTTATTTTTTCAAAAGTTAACCGCTGAAGGGTTGAAATAGGGGTTGAAAGTTTATATGAAAAAACTAAACCGTTTGACCGATTCTAATGAATTTTGGAATAAATATAGTTGATAATCGAAAGTCAAACATAGACTATTTTATTTTTTAAAAATCCACCAAACAAACAATTAGGCAGTTATATACGCTTCTTTGGAAATATACTGTTCTAATACAAAACGAGTGCAGTTTTCAGTAGAACGTTTAAAAGTTTAAATGCTGGATAAATGCATAGCATGTATAAGTTATAATATTGTTACATTAATAAAATATGTACATAAATGTAATAAAAAAATATAATGTATTATTATATGATGTATAAATTATTATTATATGAAAATGTGATGTGATGATTTCATTTAAGCGTATAATAAAAATATGATGTAAAATAAATGTTATATTTGTCATAATTCCACAGTCTTTTACATAATCAATAATATATCTTTAACTCTACCTCGAAAATAGTAAAAAATGTATTTGAGAATCACAATTGCCTATACCCTATACGCAAAAACTATAAGTTCGATTTTCAATTTTCACTCAGGATATTATTTGGCTAGTGACTGGACAAAGGCTGTGTAGACTTCCGTTAACTTCCGGGTTCTTCATGTTAAACATGAAAAGCCTATTAAGATTGGCGGAAGTGGTTTAGGATAATATATGAGTATTATCAATGGCTTAAAGCAAGGGTGAACAAAGTTAACAGTAATGGGTTTATCCAATTTTTGAATTTTTGTTGTGCAAAAATCACACTTCTTAATCTATATGAATAAAAAATATATATATAACAAAATATTTTTTTTTACAATTTATTGTCTATCTGTCTGTCTGTTTGTTTCGGCATGTCTGGAACGGCTGGACCTATTTTGACGGAAATTTTAATGGCAGATAATTTTATTTCCTGTTTCTTAAATTACACTCCGACGAAGTCGCAAGTATAACTAGTATAGTTGATGAGCCGTATAAAATTACTAAGGTTACTCATCCCTAGTTTAAAGTACTCCATAAAAACACAACATTTTTTTTAAATATATATGCTTCTTAATATGAAGCAATTAAAGTAAACATTCATACATTATATTTGACTTTACTTGTCTTCAATATATGTAGGTAGGTATATATAAATACACACATAGACATTAATTTATAATATAAGTAGGATTAAAACAGATAATCAACACGCGCAACTATAAAAATAAATTATGTAGTTCAAATTGTCGAACGCGTTGAAATCGCGTAATGAGAAATGTTATTAGGCCTAGTACCGACTACCATTAAGTTTTTATATATTTTATATATACTTATTTTTTTTTAACAGAGAGATTTAATGAATTTATTAAGACACTCCGCTTTCTGTGATCATAAGATGTGCCCTACGTATAACTTCGTTTGTAAGGTCTATTTACCTAACGCCAAATTTGATTTTTCCAATAGTTGCTGGTTGGCGTTGACTGTCATTCATGCAATATCGGAAAATATAAAGGGAAATTTCTTGCGCCTATGTATTTATGTATGATTTAATAAATAATATTTGTGTGTCTGTAATAGCTCAATATTTGTATACATGAAAGAAAAAACAAATAATATAGCTGCAAAAATTAGGTCTATGCGTCTATCTGTGCGTCTGATTTTATAGAGACAAAAAACTCCTTGGTACTGAATTCATGAAGTTCAACCCATCGCTTTGCAGGAAAAGGGAAACGGAGCAGTATCTGAGACATACGGCACAAATGTAGACTTAAGGGGTGCCCTTAAAATGCGCATTAACTGCGCCTGCGAGCTCTTCTTTAGTTAAACATTTCATTTTAAATATATTTTTTTGTATACGATTCATCAAATATATCTTCACGTCTTCAAACATATCTACATATATAACTAGACTTTTTAAAGTATTTTTCATAATACGTCTAATACGTCAAGATACGTGTATTACATTATATTATACAATCTATTTAACACATTAGACAGGGTCGTTTACTGACAATTTTCCTAACAGATTTCCGTTTCGGGTAAATATTTGCATGACATAAGCGACGTGTCACGATCGATTCAGACCGTGTTTAGCAGGTGATTGTTGATAAGAATTTGCATTTATCACAATTACCTTATATGGATTGATTTCCTTATATAGTGTAGGTAGTGCATTGTATAGAAATTGCGATTGCATTGCGGTATATTTTTATTTTAGCTTTGTTCTAAATAACAGTGTAATCAGAGAAAACGTAGTGCCAAGACACTCTGTTTTCCTCTTCTAGGTATCTAGAGAAGGGTAAAATACTATTTGTTTCCAGTATGTGGTCAGTCGTGGCCCAGTGGCACAAGCGTGTGCCTGTAAACGACTGGTTGTGAGTTCGATTCCCACTCGAGGAGTGGAAATATGTAATTATTATGTCTTCGCTCTGGTGCCGAGGTAAAGCGCAGCGTTAAGTTCCGCCACTTAACACGCAATGCCTCCGAATTCGGCGGAAAGTGGGCAACGGAGTGTCTTAACACTAGGTTCCCTCTGCCTACCCTGCTATGTGCGGGATACAGCGTGAAGCTAAAAAATACTATTTGTTTCAATTTGTTTTGCTTTATTTCTAGTTCTAAGATAATTTTGCATAACCATAAGTATGACCATATTCAAGCTATTATAATTTTATTTCAAGAAATTATGACACCAAAATGATGTTTTTAATTATTCAAATAACCAAAAACTTTATTTAATAGCTTTCTTGATACATTAGTTAAGTTTTCTATTCTATAAACCACGTAAGATCAATTCGACTAACTGTTTAACTAACTTTTTAAGAACAAAAAAGTGCATACAGAAGTAAGTAATTATCAATAATTTGTCTTTACTTCGCTGTTAACCAAACCAATACAATATTTTTTTAACTTTTGGTTAAAGTAAAAAAGTAAATATTATATTATAGGCATATTTTTATTTATCCACAAGTTTTCATTCCGTCTGTCCCCGGCCGTATAGCAATTATCTATCGCCCGAAGCGCTCAGTGCGCGCTTTCACAACGCTTTCTAGAGTTTAGCATTCGGAGGTACCCTGTACGCGACATGGCCAAAGGTTGCTGATTATTATATAAATAGCTACTTTTATTTCAATTATGCTTACAGTAGCCAAATAACTTATAAAATCGAAAAGTTAACTGCTTAATATATGAAGAATTTATTTCCGAGCGTCTTCTTTAGCGTGATCCCACTCGAGTGAGACAAAAAGTGGGGAAAAACAGAGAATGCACCTATTAAAGTTATCAATATCCATTCGAGGGCATATTTATATAATTCATTGCCTTAACCCGGGCGTAGAGGCAAAGCACGGCGTTGATTTCCGTCACTTAAAGTCACAGTGAAATATTTTTATTCAAAATAAGAAGTTATTTAAGTTTAAATCGTCACATAATTAACCACGTGTTCACTTAAGTTAACGCCTCAGACCTGAGAAGACCAATAAAATTCAAGACTTCATTTTTTTAAGTCTTGTTTGTGATGCATGTTTTCAAGTTTTAAGATTTACAATTAAAAACTGGAGCTTACCACAACCAATATGAGGAATATTTCAGGTCTGTCTATACATACTTATATTATAAATGTGAATGTCTGTGTGTTTGTCTGTCACGCTTTCACGGCTAATCTACTGGTCCGATTTGGATGAAATTTAGAATGAAAGTAGTAAATATGACTGGGTCTAACATAGGCTACTTAGTTTTTCAAAAATCAACCTCTAAAGGGTTGAAATAGGGGATGAAAGTTTATATGAAAAATCTACACCGCTTGACCGATTGTAATGAACTTTGGCATATATGTATATAATTGATAATCCAAGGTTAAACATAGGCTACTTTATTTTCCAAAAATCCACCACCGAGGGTTGCAATATACCGAAACAGCCACACAGATAACGCGGCGAAGCCGCGAGCGGGCCGCTAGTTTTTTCATAAATTATTAAAGTGTATGTAACTAAAAAAAACATGCATTTTGTTATAATTATATTGGCGTCTATGGCCAAAAGTTGCTGATTATAAATAACTACTTATATATTATATTTCAATTGTGCTTAATATAATGTAATATCTCATAGTAACAAAAACTTACGTACATAATAAGGAGAATTTATTTTCGTATTCATTAAAGTGTTCCTCATTTTTTGATCGTCAATTAATTTATCTTTAAAAGAATCTCAGAATAGATTTTTTATAGACGATTTTAACAATAACAAAAATTGTGCAAATTTTGACTTAGGTCAGTTTGATTCTGAGGGTGCTTATTAATGAACAGTTTTCCACAGTCCACTTCCTTCCGAATAAGCCGAAATTAAATATAGGTACATATCTAATCTTCTTCTACATATATAATATATAGTCATGCAATAAAACCTAAAGTAACTGCGACATTGCTTTACAACGGTGTCTCACTTATCACACAACATAAGGTGCGATTACGATAGATTAGAGTTATTATTATAGTCTTTGTCTCGTTTATTGTTGTAAAAGATTTATGTTTTCAAAATATTTTTCAACGTGTTCAATGTTTATTAGGGCTTAAGACAGGGGTGGGCAACACGTGGCACACGGGCTGGATGCGGCCCGCTCAATAATTTAATGCACTTGTTTATACAACAGATATTTGTTCGCTACTTGTTAAGTACTATTAAGGAGTGTGACTTTGTATCGATAAATAAATTAAATGTTTGGATAGCTAAAAGCGGTTGTTTTAAAGTTAAAAATATACCCTGTCTACTGGCTGGCTATTGACGTGGAATGGAACAGCATCTGTCCGTAAACGCTCAACGCGAATGGATGTGGGATTGATTTCCTCTCAGAGCATTATATAACTCTATTATCGGCATTTCTTTCATTTCGCGCATATTTCGCGATATTTTGAAATTTTGAATTATTGTCAAAAAAGTCGGTTTTTTTTGCTAATATATTTAATATACAACCTATTCTTCAACTTGTTATAAATTCTACCTTATATTTATCAAAAATAATGGAGTTATTAGCATTATAAGCTTTAATATGGGATAGTAATGATGTTCTCATTACCATCGTACATTAACCTTAATAATAATAGAAAAGTATCGGGACGAGATGTGCGAAGGTAATGAAGACATAGAGAAAGAAATGAAAAAAAGTTATGTTTAAAGATAAAAAACACCAAATATTTATACAAATTCAAAGTAACTTATATTTTTTAAATGACTTTAAAAATATTTCTTCATATTATCATAAATATTTGGGGAAATTATAAGATCTTAATTTAAACACACTTAAAACTTAACATAACAAAATTTAATTAGCACTACGCAATCAGAAAGTAATATTTTCATCATAATATGATAACATTAAATGCAAAACAAATAGGTAACTTGGTAAAAAAATCTTACGATAATGAGACCAGTATTGAAAAACCTGACATCACCACAACTTAACAAAACAAAAATCTTATTAGTATTTAATTGTAACGATACTACGTTAGAGTGTATTTAGAAAACACTGTTAAATCACAGCTTGTTTGATTGTATTTTACTATTAGACGTTATCTATAGATGTAATAAAAATGTAATATATAGTAAAATCAGCAGAGGTCTGCCTTTACCTTTTTCACAATACTACATATCATCATTATATATTTTTTTAGCTTTATGCTTTTTTCGATTATTAGACATTACAAAAATTGAAGTCGTCTTCATCATCGTCACTCCAAAAATTTGTCAGTCTTTATTTCTAGTTTTCATTACATATTTCGTCTTTATTTTCTTTACTATAATCTTCACTCGTAATGATTCTTTCAAAAATGCTTCGATACGCATTAGGAAGTAATTTTGTTGTGGTCTGACGATCTTTATTTTCATAACACTTTCTGTTCTCCGAATCGGCTACATTAATATCATAAAGAAATTTTACCTAGGTAAGACTGACATATTAAAAGGTTGATTTTCAAAGCTGGAAGAAGGATTAAGACGAGTAATTGAAAACTGTGTCATTCAATTTGTTTTGTAAACTCTGGTGTGATATTTTCGCCAAGAAATGTGTAAATCTGGCTAGTGTTTTCAACATCATCCCAACAAGATATATCATAATATCCAGTATATTTGTTATGACTACACATAACTTCATTGCCACATTGTTTTCCGAGACTAGTTTTGGAGCTTCCAAATGACCAAAGAACTAGGTGGGCTTGATGCTTTAATATCGCTAAGCAACAATGCGAATCTCAATGTTCACTCTATTTAATTTTTTTTATTGTCCCTTTCAAAATCAGCTTAGTTTAAATTTTTAAATCTATTCATTTATTTATGTAAAGCTTTTTCTGTAAAGTATTTATTTCGATATCGAACCTTCCTTAAAAGAGTATATTTTTTCGCACACTGTTCTGCACATTTAAGAGGGGAGGAGGGGAGGATCTCGTTCTTGTGGATATATTTCGGTATCGCTCTCTGGCGGAGAGCTATCTAACAACACCTGTTGTATAGCTTTTTCTTTGGTTTTCCTTTCGCAATGACGTTTTGAATTAGCTCGTCAAAATTTTCTTTGAACTCTCAATTATCTAGGAGATATGAATCCCGTGTTTTTAATTTTCCTTTCTTCTATTCTTTTGAGATATCGCTCGCTCTTTCTTTTGTCTTCTGTTATGCATACTTTTGTAGTCAATCGCCATCGCGTATGTATCTTAGTCTCTGCATTTTATTCTGTAAAAGTACATGGCGTAAAGTATGCTCACAACAAATAACATTCATTCATTTGTTATATACTCGATAGTAAATAATAAAGTAATAAACAAAAAGTTAACCTAATTACCTTCGTTATGGCCTCATTGCCGTCGCTCAAAAAAACGACGGTAAACGAAGGTAATGAAGTAGAGGGTTATGAGATTTTAACAGTTATTCCGTTGTTTTGCTAATATTGTTAAAATTGCAAATATCTCGAATATATTAAACTGTAAGTAAACTTATAAGAATTCATGACAAGGTATATATTAAACAAAATAATAAACACTTAAATATAAATATCGCCGACAAGAATGAGAACATTTTCGGAATAATCACTCAACACGGTACTTTAAGCAAACGTAATTTCGTCTCAGAAACTAGCATGTTCTTCCTTTGAAGTGAACTTGCTGGCTGAGATGAGTATGCAGAGCATAGTAGCGATCAGCAGCGTTTATAATCAATATACAGATTTTTATTGAAGATTTCCTCTCGACCGCGGGTAATTAGAGAAAATTCGTGACAAAACTTTATGTCAAAAAAAATTGTTTATAACGTTGAGTAAATGGTGTTATTTTGTATGTAAGTAAATTGTGAATTCATATACTTTCTTAGTATCGACACTTTATTTACATAAAAATTAATATATCTAGAAAAAAAGTAAAATGTAGTCAGAAAAGTAGGAAATGGACACCGAAGGATATGAGAATTACGACTATTTTTTATCTAAATTCTGTTGATCCCATCATTTCAAATCAAAATATAGTTAATGCAGGTAAGCGTAAGAGCATAATGGTTTATATTTTCGATACAAACAATAATTATGTAATGGTTAAGTTACTATTTTCCTACTGGACGCATAATATGCACGAAAAAAAAGAAACACCCTTATACGAGTATACTCCGACGAATAAAATATTTATTTAAGTGAATAAATCTTTTATGCGTCAGAGTATACGCATATAAAATAAAATTCCACAGCTTGTGTTAGATTTACCACTGGAGAAATTCAAATCATTGTAAAATAAAAAAATACTTTAATAAAATTCTTATTACTCTGTAGAAGAGTACTTAAAGGATAAAAATGCGTGGAATTAATCTGAATGAGTCCATTGTCAGTTACTTCCATTGTATCAAATAATAAAATTGTAAATTATATATTTGAAAAGAGCAACTGTTGAGTTTCTGGCCGGCTCTTCTCAGCAGAACTGCCTTCCGAGTCGGTAGCTTTGGTAGCTTTATGTACATTTGACGATTCAAAAGTGCTTACAAGTCTATTTGAATAAAGATATTTTGAATTTTAATTTATTATCCCGTTTGATCTTAAACACTCCATTACTTAAATTTTCAAATGGTGGAAAGTGAGAATGAAATATCTTCAAATTAAATCCTATCTACATTTCAAAGTCTGCGTTGCAAATTCAGGTATTTGATTTGTAATCTCTATATTATGACATATAAAATATTACAAACATGTGAGTTATGAAATTAAAAAAAAAATTAAACAGCTTCACGCTATATCCCACACACAGCAGGGTAGGCAGAGGGAACCTAGTGTTAAGACACTCCGTTCCCCATTTTCCGCCGAATTCGGAGGCTTGCGTGTTAAGTGGCGGAACTTAACGCCGCGCTTTACCTCGACACCAGAGCGAAGAAAATGGAAATATAATTTCCACCCCTCGAGTGAGAATCGAACCCACAATCAGTCGTTTACAGTCACACTCTTGTGCTACTGGGCCACGACTGGCCACAGTTATGAAATGCTTGTATATTTAATGTGAAATACCCAAGTTCCTGCCATATAGTTATAAAGGCATGACGTCTTTATAATGAGGCTGTATGTATGTTTACCTTTAAACGGATTTCATTGTTTTCCTTTCTTCTTATTATTATTGTTAATGTTGTTTAAATACGCACAATAATATTTATGAAATTGAAAGATTTTTGTTTTAAATAGCCTTATAATTAATAGATACTATTATATTTCTATTTCCATAAAGTTCTCAGATTCAGTAGATCCCGGTCTTTTCGAAGACTTACGTGGAGACACAAGTCCAACTCTTAGAGGCCCCTTAAAGAATATAAAAATGGTTTATTGTGACACTTCAGCCATTATCAATTATTATTCTTATTAATATTTTTTTAACTTCACGTTTTTTTCCCTATGGTTTAGGTTAGATATTCGTAATAAGTAATATTATTATGAAATATATATTTAAAAAACCTTAAATATTGCTAATCTGAACATTTCAGTTATTTAAACATTCAACATTAAAGGCAGTAAACAAATGAAATTTAAAATAATTAACTTTCGCTTGTTACAGGGTAAATATACCATGTCATCGAGACATGTGAATGCGAGTCTTTGCCGAAGTGACAGTCTCACTTCGTGGAGGAATTTGAAGACGGACTTTGTGAGTAAATCATATGAACCTTTAACCCTTTTCCAAATTTTTTAACATATCTGTGCTGTATATCATAAAAGAGGTCAAATATAGGCTACTTTTTTAAAAAAAACCAACCTTGAGAGGCTGATACAGTGGATAGAAATCGTAGTTTATGGGTATAGTTATCAAGTTAATATACATTATAATAATCAGAAAACTTGAGACCAGTCGAGCAACGTTCGAATGAAAAGGTGATAGTCGTGGGTTCGATTTTCTTCGGGGAGAATTCTTATATTTAAACAGTTGTCATTTCTCCTGTCTGTCATTCTCGGTGACAAGAAAAAAAAGCATTATAGCAATGTCTTTCGAATTCAGACATGACACTAGCTGTTTCTGACTACGATGCTACGAGAGAAAGATAACGAAGAAGTTGAAGAAAGGAGCGTGGAAATGTCTATAAAATACACAAATTATAAATTTAAATATTCCCACGAGAAGGATCTGCTAACTAACACATTCAATCAGACGATAGGTCAATTTCAATTAATTTTATAGCGATGCAGTCCATATCATTTATAGATTTATCATTACAACTTCATTATTACTGCAATCATTAATACTTTTATCATTATATCGCTTATCATTATTATATGAGATTACTTTTTCTTCAGTAATCAGTAACTACTGTTTTTTATTACTGAACGCATTGATGTCTAGAGCGAGTACATATTGGCCAGTCCGTATAAACGGTACTCGTCATTTATATGAGTATCATTGCGGTTGTTCTTGCCTTGACTTCTTGCGCAAAGTTCAAACTTGCAAACGATCTCAATTGGACACAGTATTGGCATAAAGCAACGCACAGTCGTGGTTTACTGCTTTTTTTGTATTAAAAATTAAAATGAGTCTGATATTTATGATGTGTTATCATATTTATGATGTATAAAATATAATAGAATTTAGAAATAGGAAATCATTTTTATTAATTAAAGGAGAAAGATATTTTGAGATGGAAGATAATTCTCATTTTATTTATACGACATCATAAACAGTCGTATTTAACTGCTTTCTTTTTATAAACAAATCAATATAATTACTTTTGTATTTCTTCTATCTTTTAATACACAATTAATACACAAGTATCCCACTTATCATGAAATATCCCTATTTCATGAAAGGACCAACTGAATTTAACCTTATCGTTGAATCTTCGTCGTGTAATGATTTCGTCATTGACGTTTGGTCACATTGACAGTTATGTTGACAGTAGTATCTCTCATCTAGTAAGGGTAACCCACGACCCTTGACTCTGCGACCTACCTTGCTGACTCTCGCCCCGGGGAAGCCTCCAACGGTGGCGCTCAAGGAGAGCACCGTCAGGTTTTAGTGGGTATACGGACTGCAATCCAGAGTCCCACATAACCACGTCCACCGAGTCCCCAATCGGGCTGATATCCCTAACGGATTTTCTCATAATAAACAAAAATGGCTCGCAATTTCCAACCATCGACACACTATCAAGTAGCCATGTAGTTCTTGCTTTGCACAGAGTAACTTCTACCCTCACTCTACCGATGTCGCTGTCAACAACAGGGTCAATAGCATTAACGTTTTTGCGAGGTTAACGACTTTTTATACTTAAGATCGCTTCTTTGTATAATAAACTTAGACGACTAAAAATAATGAAAAATAATGAAAGTAAAATGAGACAACATTGCTTTACTTCGAAGTCTTTACTCAATATTTGTATCCCTTAATAATCTTCCTTTAATAATATTAGCCATGGAAATAAATTTGTAATGCATCTAATAAACGTTTATTAAACATCGAAAAATCGATGTATACAAGTAGACAAATTTGATGTAAACTAACTACTAGATTGATTTTCTTCTATAATGAACAAGTATTATAGCGACAGATCAGACATTTATTAAATCATAATACCCTTTTTTATTTATGTTAGAATTCATGAAATCTTGAATGATTTTAGATTTTTTTTAACGACAGTAGGTAATGATAAAGTTCATTTCTCAAAACCTTCATACAAAAGTGAAAATGTAATGTTACCTTGTATCTGATAAAATAACTAGATATAGTTGTTTTTTTTTTTCAGCTTCACGCTGTATCCCGCACACAGCAGGGTAGGCAGAGGGAACCTAGTATTAAGATACTTCGTTCCCCACTTTCCGCCAAATTCGGAGGCATTGCGTGTTAAGTGGCGGAACTTAACGCCGCGCTTTACCTCGACACCAGAGCGAAGAAAATGGAAATATTAAATATTTCCACTCCTCGAGTGGGAATCGAACCCCCAACCAGTCGTTTACAGTCACACACTTGTGCCACTGGGCCACGACTGGCCACACTAGATATAGTATTTATATTATAGAAGTTATTTTTGTATGAAATTAAAGATAAGAACAATCTTCTTTTTCATTTCTTAATAAAAGTATCTCCACGCTTTTTTCCGTATAGCGGGGTACTCAGAGAGAAACTCAACACTCAATACACTCCGTCCTCCACTTTCCAAATCAAGAAATTGCATGTCGGAACTCTACGCTGCGTTTTATCTTAGGTGGGAATGTAAATTTCAATATAATCATTCCCCCGAGCTCCAGTCGAACCAACAACCATAGTTTTACAGTCAGACACTGCCCCACTGCGCTAAGACGGCCTCTATAGGGTCTATGGCATAATTAAGTTTTATAAAAAAATATATTTTAGTAAAAATCTGTACATGAAATGGTTTACCTGCCTCATATATTTGTTTATAGCATCTCCCGCGTGTAATCACAGTATCATGCCCCTAGTGTTCATCTTACTTTTGCTAAGTCTTTCGTAAAGAGATCGTTAATGACGTAATAAAATTGTTTTGCACTTCAAAGCATGTAATTTTACACTGTTCTATGAAAAACTCATTACTAAAACGAAACCACGGTTAATTATGAATTCGTTAAAAGAAATTAAACGTTGCAGCCCTAATCCTAGGCAATATTATGTAAAATATTTCGTAATACTAACAAAAAGTGATTGAAAAATAAAAGATGATCTCTTCCTTCAATATACAAGATGTTACTTTAGTTAATAAAACTTTTTGGACTATATGAGATCCACTGTATTATAGACTCGTGTAATGGTTATAGACTCACTTTCGTTACTTTTTGTATTTTGAAGTGTCACTCACTTAGATATTTGAAAAAGATATTTTTAAAAAACGTACAAAAGTAAATAAAACGCATGACTTAGCAATCAGAGCGCCTGGACGGCTTACAGAAGGTGCGGGTTCAACTTCCAATGTATTCAAATTAAAAAAACAAACATTTTTTTTCGTTTCTCCGCTAAGACGGCATTGAGTTCCGTCACTCGATAAGTGACTCTTGATTTCTAGCAAAAAGTGGAGAATGGAATCTTGAACACTAGGTTCTATATGACTACTTTGCTACGCGACAAAAGCATGAAGTACTAAAGAAATATAATATTTACTTTATTATAGCTTAGTTTAAATGAAAAGTACCAGTCGTGGCCCAGTGGCACAAGCGTGTGACTGTAAACGACTGGTTGTGGGTTCGATTCCCTCTCGAGGAGTGGAAATATTGAATATTTCCATTTTCTTCGCTCTGGTGTTGAGGTAAAAGCGCGGCGTTAAGTTCCGCCACTTAACACGCCATGCCTCCGAATTCGGCGGAAAGTGGGGAACGGAGTGTCATAACACTAGGTTCCCTCTGCCTACCCTGCGGTGTGCGGGATACAGCGTGAAGCTAAAAAAAAAATTAATTAATTAAAAATTTAAGACTTACAAAAGATATGTTTTCATCTCGTTTGTACAATGCCCTTAGAACGGCAAGCAAAATGTTGTACCAGTAATAAAACAACAGGTAAAAACTGTGTATTACCAATATTACGACTGCTGTGTTGTATGTATATTGAACTTTTAAAGCTATTTCGTCGAGTGCCTTGGAGTGAATATTGATGCCAATTGCTGTAACTTTAGACGGTTGTGTAATCTTTTTATTTTTTCCTAGTTTGGTAAGGAAACAAGGTTTTCAGCCGAAACCGAGACCGAATTTTCTACCTGTCATCACCATTTCTTTTTATAATACGTACATCTTATCTTGTATAAATGTAATTTAGTATTTTGTTTAACTATTTGAATGTTTTGATTGTTTGCGCAGCACTGAGCTTTTGTAATTGCATTTTCGGAATATAAGCATTTTGTAATGGTATTTTTTTTAAATTTATCACACGTATTCTACATAACAAATTAAAATTAGAAAACCACGGCGTAAAATGTTTAGACCGGAAATGGGACACTAGGGTCTCTCTGTCTACCTAGCAGTGCCTATTAGGTTTTTTAGTCACTAATAACGTCTAAAGTGTTTGTGTGTCAAACTAATCTACTAAAGGAAATCAAGAGATATGTTTAAGTAAAGATAAATTTTGGTAAAACCCCAGTGAGATGATTTCGCAATATAGATTAGATTAATGGAGGAGTAATAGTAATGTCGTTTTACGCATTTCACTGTATGGCAGTAGCATATCAGTATCTATCGAGGGAAGTGGAGAACAGTGTCTTGGCACTAGTTTCTCTCTGCGAGCTATGCCGGAACAAACGCCAAGCTGTATAAGCATTGAAAAAAGTCTCAATTAACACATGTTGCGCTTAGACGGTTTGCAAGAGGCGCGGGTTCGAATCCCGCTATGTACAAGTTTATATACGTTTCCTAAAATTGTTTATTTGTTACCGAGATAAGAATAACACTTTATCAAATATTAAAACCGTTTAAACATTTCCTAAACTGGGTATTGAACCAACAACCATCGCGTTAACAGCTAAACACTCTTCCACTGCGCCAGATGACCCCTAGTTGAAATAATAATAGTTTTTTTTATAGCTTCACGCTGTATCCCGCACACAGCAGGGTAGGCAGAAGGAACCTAGTGTTAAGACACTTCGTTCCCCAAGGCACCAGAGCGAAGAAAATGGAAATATTAAATATTTCTACTCCTCGAGTGGGAATCGAACCCACAACCAGTCGTTTACACGCTTGTGCCACTGCGCCACGACTGGCCATCATAATAGTTTAAGAATAAAATAACTTTTGCTTTCGTGTTCATTTAATTCAAATTGTTACTAATGAAACTGAAAGTAGCTCTAATTAATACAAATAAATGAGACTTGGCTAAGAACTGAATTACGAGATAACACACTAAATTCGCAATGGCGGGATATTCAGAAAGCGTTGCATTTTTTACCGTTCAAAAGAATTTAGTGAAGTTGAATTTTTCTAATCCTTACATGTCTATCTATAAAAATAAATAAAATTGGAGTGTCTGCTTGTAATATTAAAATAATTGCTTTTTGCTTAATGTACATGTTTGTAAACATATTAATTATTTTACTATAATATTATTTTACTTTTTTTGCATGTGTGCTTTTTGTTACGGCTTATCTGTGGAAAGGTTATGCCGAATTTGACAGCGCTCTTAGTGGCAGAAAGCTGATGTAATAAGAAATAATTTAGGCTACTTTTATTTTAGAATTATAACTTTTTTATTAAAATCTACGTGGATGAAGCCAATAATAGTGTAGAAATGAAATCGATATATTCTGCCTGTCTGTACGTATATTTTACGTGCACAAAAATGGACAAATTAATATTTTCAAAGTTTTATTTACAATTATTTATAAGAAAAAGCATATAATTTGAACTCTCCAGGATTTAAACCCGCGCCTCTGGAAAATCTCTCAGAGACGGTTGATGTATGCGTTGGACGATTTGTGATGATGAATGGAAAGTAAAAATCATTGTGAGAAAACATTTTTTGCTACTATCAACTCTTATGGAGTGCTGATAAAATTAAAATAAGACAAGATTTAAAGTGAGTAATATACCACGAATGTTATTTGAGGTGAATTGGAATGCAAATAGTAAGCTTAAATAATGCAATTATTTTTTTAATGTTACGTTATAATGTTCCCAAAAAACGCAAATAATTCAGCTTTGCCCGTGGGGGGACGGGTAGCGTCCCGTAAAAGGCGGGTAACCCAGTAGCTTGGTGGTAGGAGATTCTTTCTCCGACTAGCTCGCGACCACTATCATATCAAAGACGAACCGCCAAATATCTGATGATGGGTTCCGGTTTGATGGCATGTAAGCCAGCTCTCCTATTCCCACCATTCCCATCCCTACTCCCTCCTTCTGTCCTACATCCCCGAGGCTAGCAACGCATCCATAACTCTAATGTTGTGGATGTCTATGGGCGAAGGTAACCACTAAATACCAGGTGGACCTTCTGCTCGTTTGCCTCCTTTATTCCATAAAAAAAAAAAGCTTCTTCCCGCGTAGTGTGAAAACACTCCGTTCTCCACTTTCTTCCCGAACTCCAGACATTACGTATTGAATGGCGGAACTTAACGCTGCTCGATCTACATTTATTCTTGTAGCGAATAATCTATCCCATAAAATGCGTAATATAGTCACAATAGGCTTGTATCGTCAGATCATATAGCACATAATTGTAGGATATAAATTGATAAGAGATAGCTCTCGGCTGTCCGCGACGCGTCGCAATTAGTCTAATTGATGTGTCCACTTTCTGATGGAAAGTTGAAATGTGTGTCTGTGTGTGCTGATGGATTGCCTCATGTTGTATGATCATTTATTTTTATTATATCTGTGACAATTTAATAGGCGGTACGAAATATTATTTATTATTTCGTTTATTAGACGATCAGTCGGACAGGGGCTTGATAAAATAATTAACATTTAGTTTCATGTTTTGTCCAGGCATAGCAGGGTAACAAATCTAGCGTCAAGACAATCCGTTACCTGCTTTAAGTCAGAATTCGAGAAATTACGTGTAGAGTGGCGGAATTTAACACCGCTCGTTGCCTGACCAGAGCTTGAAAGGCTTTTTGAAACGCTATTTAATGAAAAATAACTAAGTACTTGCTGGTGATTGGTTCTAGGGCCGCTTCTTTGATGAAATCCGGTTTGATAAATTTTAAGTTAAAATTCAACACATAATGTCTAGTGTTTGATTCTAAGAAATGATAAGAACGGAATGACTTATGATTAGCATCTCCTTGGTTACCCCGTAAAATGCGGAAGATACGTGAAGTAAATAAAAGAAGTCGATTGTGGGTAAGCATATATGCAGATTAAAGAAAAAATTAAAGAAACTGGTACTTTTGTGATATTCTATTAAAATATATTATTACCATTGCGGTGCATTGGGACAGTGTCTGACTGGAATTGCGATACACTTAGATAACAATTTCTTGCGCCGGTTCTTCTCAGGTCTGAGGCATTAAAAGTTAACCGGTGGTAAACTATTTGACGCTCAAAAAATGAAGCTTGTAACTTCTTATTTTGAATAAAATTATTTGACTTTGACTTTGACTTTGACTGTGGGTACGATTTCCACTGAGTGGAATTATTATAATGTAATTTTGTACCTACATTGGTTTGTAACATGGACATCCCTCTTGATTTACTGGAATTAAATACATATTGAATTAAACAAAATATTGTATAGTGGGGAACGGAGTGTCTTAACACTAGGTTCCCTCTGCCAACCCTGCTGTGTGCGGGATACAGCGTGAAGCTAAAAAATATTGTAATATTGAATAAAATGTCTAAATTACAAATAAATTAAAAATAATCCGATCACTGAACAAACCCTTGGAATTGATGTCTTGAGTTTGGGTTAAGTCTTCAGAAAGTATAGAACAAAGTGTGTCGTTGTCCCGGCGGGAAAAAGATTATACCATTCTTTTTAAATATTTGTTTTCTAAATGCAAAGATATTTAAAGCCGTTTGTGATTTCTTTATAAATCTCTATATTATTTTACATTTTTAATTAAAATAATTGTGGTTTAAAGTACAAAAAAAAAATCTTATACATTAGATAATTTTAGTAATTAATATATGTATTGTAGAAAATATGAACGGTTATAATATTATCACGCATCGTTTGTTACTCGTATTTAAAAAAAATAGTGAAAATTTCAAAGAATGAAATTAAGAGACTTCTTTTTTTGTATTAAACACAAAAACCGCTGAAAACAAGTCTGAATTTTAAGAAAGTAATTTTAATTACAAGAGTTTGCGCAACAAAAGACCTAATTTAATATCAGAAAGCCAAAAATTTTAATGAGCTGCTATTTGCTATAAAATGTGAATGGACACTTATGTAATCGATTTTTTCTTCTACGCTTGGCCTATTTTCTTTTTATTTTTTTAGTAAGACCGAAGTGTAACATTAAGTGCCATCAACAAAATGTCTTAAATTTCGGCGGAAAGCTGAAATCAAAGTGTCTTGACACTAAAAATATAAATATTCTTTTTTTTTAGCTTCACGCTGTATCCCGCACACAGCAGGGTAGGCAGAGGGAACCTAGTATTAATATTGAAATATAAAAAAGATACTCCGTTCCCCACTTTCCGCCGAATTCAGAGGCATTACGTGTTAAGTGGCGGAACTTAACGCCGCGCTTTACCTCGACACCAGAGCGAAGAAAATGGAAACATTAAATATTTTCACTCCTCGAGTGGGAATCGAACCCACAACCAGTTGTTTTGCAGTCACACGCTTGTGCCACTGGACCACGACTGGTATAAATATTCTTGCGAGATTAAAACCCAGCAACTTATTAATGACGTTAGGTCAAACGTATATCAACTGCGCCGTTATGGCTTCATTATTTAACTTAATCAGGTGATAACAAAAGCAGGAAATATGCTTAAAGATAACTGTATTAGCTGCCCATAATAAATGCAGTATAAAACTGTATACATATTAAAAAGTAAACACTTTAGTGCGTTTCCACTTCGATAAGCTGTTTAATGTCTAAATGTTTGTTTCTTCACGCTTTATTTCGCATAGCCGCGTGGCCTAAGAGAATGTTTTGACACTCCGTTCGCCGCTTTCCACCTGAATCAGATATATTGTATGTTCAGTGGTGAAACTTAACGCCACGCTTTGTCATTTTTTTAGCTTCACGCTGTATCCCGCTCACCACAGGGTAGGCAAAGGGAACCTAGTGTTAAGACACTCCATTTCCTACTTTCTGCCGAATTCGGAGGCATTGCGTGTTAAGTGGTGGAACTTAACGCAGCGCTTTGCCCCAAAACCACTTTGCTTTGTCTTTGCAGATAATATAATCATTCCCCTGAACAATAAACTCATAATCACCCTGTTTGCAGTCGGTCGCTGTTACACTGCTTCACGATGGCCTCAAAAAATAAGAATAAATAATTTAGTATTTATATTTCAATATTGTTTTTTTTTTAATTATCAAACGGATAATACTTAAATGGCGTTATAATTCGTTCCTCGTCCAATAGTAAGCTATAGCCATTGTTCGACGTTATTGAATTCTTGACACAATAGTGTTTGAGTTACTTTGTCTTTTGCCTGTTTTTGGAATTTAGACTAAGACCCTATAAGTTAAAAAAATATTTTAAACTTTTACATTTTATACCAAAATTAATTAAAAAATATAAATAACAGATAGTTTTACAATAAATTTATTTGCATACAAAAAATATTCTTCTATATAATTGGGCTATAAATATTTTTCCATTATCTGTAGTAATTTTAATTAAGTTTTTTTTTACAAAGAAGACGATAAGACGAGTAGGACATTCCTTAAGCGTCACGGACCATGTCCATATTTGTAGTCATAAATTGCGTTAAATGATATACCGCCTATAATATACTGTACTCCTTCTTTATATTATAAAATTTTTAAATCTTATACAGTCTGTAGAAGTCTTGTTACTGTACGTTTCCCTTGTTAGAAGACGATTGAGAATGTATTAGTATTTTTTGAGTAACAGTCAAAATGTTCAATAAAATTCCATAAATATATACAGTTCATTAAATATTAATTTAATTCAATTTTATTTTACGACTAAAACTTAAAAACACTCACTCACTCACTATTTTTTTACGTTATATTATGGTAATAAAAACATTTAAATACTATTGAAGTCATTGAAAACCAAATAGAGATAACACAAAAATTTTGAGATTACCTTAGAGACGACATTTTTATTTTTTTAACTTAAATTATTAATTTCTTAAATTATAGATATCTATATCTCCATATCTCAAAAAATTATAAAACTAATAATTTTTAAATTACTCGTCATTATTATAAAAGATGCGTACAATGATTATAAAAGCAAACAAAAACGCGGTACCTGCTGCATATAAAGATAATTTAGCTCTTAGCCTACACGTCTTCCGTTTCTTATCCAAACATGGATTTCAATGAGCGGATGTGACGCGAGCCTACTTTTTGCTTTCGACTCGCCTTATTTACAGAAATGAGCTCGAGTGTTCGTTTTCAGGGTTTTTGTCAACAGGTCAATGTTTTGACGTTATTCGGGTTGTCGTCGCGGCGTATTGTTTTTGGGTAGAGTGGTGGTGGATAAAATAGACAATTGAAACAATGGGTAGTTGTTTGTGTTTAGGAAATTGATTTTTTTAAATATCCATGGTATTTCCCGCATAGGGTAGTCAGAGAGAACTTAGTGTTAAGACACTCTGTTCTCCACATGGAACCGAGACATTGGGTACTGAGTGGCGGTATTGTTTCGACACTTTATTTTAGATACCAAAGAGGAGAGATGAAAATAGATTAAATATAATCATTTCTGGGTATCAATCAATTACATTTATAATCGTCGTGTAGACGTTGTCCCACTGCGCCACGATAGCCTCTATAAACTTGATCGTTATTAAACTGAACAGTTTATTATTATACTGAACAATAGTAAGTAGGCGCGCGTTTTATAAATAACAGTCTAAAAAAGATACCATTTGTGTAATAGGAAATACGGCTATAACAGTAAGCATTATGTAATGAAAGTAGGAGTTCTACTAATTCATAGACTACTATTTTCATCACCCCTACTAATGGTACCTCTAGTTACAGTCCTTACCATGTGGAAATTAAGGATTGGTTTTTTTTTATATTTCTAGTACCAAGAGCATGAGATATGTGCTCATTCATATTACTTGTCAATTGCCTTAGAAAAACTCAAGGTTTTTAATTTACTTAATTGTCGTTGAAAAAAGCCATTTTCTTAATGGAATCATAACTGAATGCTTTTACGTTAGGCTCTAATTCCACTCAGAGCACTAGGTTACATTATAATGCAGGTGTATCCTAGGAGAGTGTTTAAGTTCCACCTGGCAATTTAAGAACGAATAGATTTACAATTTCGGTTATATAAATTTTCAGTTAATACCATTACAGCAAAATTAATTTTATAACTAATTTTATGGTCGTCTGTCATTTTTTTTTAATATTTTATTTCAACATATTTATCAAAGAATTTCTACACAGTACGTATGACAAACATGTAAAATAGACAGTTGTTTTCATTTTAAAATATATAATACATTTAGTTCACCAACTTTTACATTACAATCCCTTTTTTCTTTCTCTGTAATGCATTTACCGCGATGTCAGTGTTTGGACGTGTTCTCAGAATCAATTATTCGCCTCCGCCAAAGTTTAATGACTTCAGAACAAAAACCTAATTTCGGCATTTTTTAAGATGCAATTACATTTATGTACGCTCTTGTAATTTTAATTAAGTATACTTACACATATAATAATATGTATTGTCTTGATGCGATAGAGTAAAAGAATTCCTGTAGGTATATTTGAAAATCGTAATCAAATCTCAATAAATCAATGATTAATTGAAGAATTGAACCAATTTTGTTTGATATGATATGATTATTCTTTAGTTATGACTTATAGGCCACGAGAATAAAATTGTTTTCACCAATGTCATGCTAAATGATACTTTTTTATCTATCTCTTAAGAAAATTGGCTTATTCTTGGAAGTTGTCACTGCTATGAGCTAAGTTTGTGCTACGTTTCTTATATTTTAATCCTATGTGACAGTTTGTTTGCGTAGTTATTAGGTACTTACCAGTGGCTGTCTGCAACTTCATTTGCATTCATATCATCAAGCTCTATTTTATTATTTCTTATAGATAAGCTGACGTATTGTGGTAGAATCATAAACGTTATCAATTACACTACCCGGGCTTAAAAGTAATACAACAAAAAATGTTTAGTATAAATCCATCTAGTAGGTTCATAGATGTAAGATTATAAATATTTTGGTTTTAAAATTTTGTTATAGTAGATGTTTAAATTAATGTATTATTCACCTAAATGGTCATTTGTTAAGTAAGGTGACATATTAATACATGATTGCTTTACATAAGTACTTTAATTTTTATTTAATACCAAGGAAAAGACGTTACTCAGAAAAATAGAATTTTCATGATTTTAAAAATTTAATCGTCCATAAGTGCAAACTGATAAAACCTCTCGCAGAAGCTGTACGAGAGAATAAAGATCAAGTACTTTATTTACAGTACCTATCTACCTACCTTAGAAACATTAAATACTGTGCGTAACGACCAAACTATTTTATATTTTATCATATATTGGGTTTAAAGTATATATAAATTTACTACAACATTTGTATCTTTATTTATCAATATTATCACTAAAACATATCTTAACATGTCAAAATTATTTGCGATTCGTAATGGAAACTTAGTATCTCTGTGAAATCCCGTAATACTTAGCTCACGTATGATCTGTCAGATTTATCTTGAGACTTGACAATGGATGAAAATATGACTCATGTTATAATCCGTTTTTGCTTCATTTATATAAAATATTAATATAGAATTTTATATTATGATGAATGAACTATAAAATTGTACTGCCAAATAATCGAGATTTTTATGCATTTTCGTTAAAAGCAGACTCGAGTACAGAAATTGCGAGTCATCAAATTATTTATTTATTTATCTAAAAAATAATTTATATAGCTAATAAATAATTAACCATTTACCTTAAAATTAGTCCAAATAAATGTAATACGATTATATTTGTGATATTAATGACATTTTTTTAAAAATACACAGCCTGGGAAAAGAAAGCATGAGTCACACACAAGTGTTGGCCTATATTCTTAATAGGTTTTTATACTATGCGGTTTTCCAAACCGGACTACCGGATGCTTCACGTCTGGCTTTCTATGATTATGGAAAAGGAAAAACGAGATTGAAGTACTTACCTATCGTAGTCTTATTTTCAGATTGCAATTTTCTTTAAAGCAACTCTCTTATGTCAGTTTTTCCTCTACAATGAGATGAATTATTGCAATTGCATTTTAAGCGACATATAGGCTTAATATCGATTATAATTATACTCGTAACCAGCTTATTACTATGTACGAGTACATAGTAATAAGCTGGTGTATCTTCTCTAGTAGATTCAGATATTTAGATTTACAATATTTTATATAGTAAATTAGTAACATAATTTTTTATTTACATATTGCATATACTATTTGGAAAAATATTATATTTTTCTCTATGAAATATTTTTAATGACTATACACGTTTCTTGACGCCATCGTGGCGCAGTGAGACAGAGTCTGACTGGTGTGAGTTTGACTGGGGATTAAATTTTTATAATTATCATTTCTCCGTTCAAGCATTGTTCGATGGCTTTGATGAACACACTGAAAATAGAATCCAAATTCGGAGGCATTGCATGTAAGTGGCGGAACTTAACGCCGCGCTTTACCTCAACACCAGAGCGAAGAAAATGGAAATATAATTTCCACTCCTCGAGTGGGAATCGAACCCACAACCAGTCGTTTACAGTCACACGCTTGTGCCACTGGGCCGCGACTGGCCACAAACAAAATAATGAACAAAACAAAACAAAATAATGCATGAGTTTATACAGAAATTGCTATCTATATTATTAAAAAGAGGTTTCTATACATAGAGTGCGCTCTATACAAAAGTAGGTATACAGATTACACGTTTCTAAGCATTAAGTATACCATTGATAATTTTTATTTAAATAAAACTATTATCAAAGTTACGTTCTCAATATATATTTTATTAGCTACACCTGACTCATCTATTTATACAAGTGTAGTACTCATATTTTTTTCTGTAATTATCTGCTTGTTTCATCAGAAACATTTTGAAATGGCTTTGTTTTTAAATAGTGCACCTATCCATTGTTATTACTATCTGAATGTCATCTGTCGTCTAGTTGGTTTCAAAAATATTTAATTGGATAAATACTTAATACTAAAAGTATTTATTTAAATGTATATCACGTATTATATAAGTACATGGCTTGTCTATAAATGTATAATAATTTAATTATAATTATATTTTTAATTAATTTAATTGTAATACAGTTAATATTTATAAATAGATTAATAAATTATATTACTAGTATATAAATATTAAAAAACGATTAGTCATTCTAATCACTTATTGTTTTAGTATGATTGTATTGTATTATTATTTTTGCTAAAGTAATATAAAACTTCATACAAAAATGCAAAAACTTCAATATTTTATATAACCTCTTTGCTGAGCATAGCTATACAAATCACAAATATATAATTACATATTACATAAACAAAAAAAAAAAAGCATTACAAATTCAATTATAAAATAGTTAGGACGCAAAACCAACATCATAGATCGAACACCTGGTTGAAATTAAAAAAAAATAACAGGTTGTCAGCGCGCGTGACGTCACCGGGCGCCTCCGGCAAGAAGAGAGAGGTACGATATCGAGCCTATTCCATTCATTCCATAGACTATAGAGTATCAACGGTACGTCAACGTCAGTGCCGCGCTAACCCTCAATGGTGACGCTCGTGTGTGTGACAGATATACATATTAAATTAAATCGTGTTTTCAATAACTTTGGTTTATTTTGTTTTGTTAAGTGAGTGTTTGTGAACGCAATTTGAACTTGATTGAGCGTTCGCTTGGACACTGGAATGATTAAGCTGGTTAGTACTGTAGTTTAGTTATTGTTTCTCATTTTCAATGTAACGCGTTCTTAGGTTAACGCTAAGTTATCGAGACACGATAAGATTGTGCAAATTAGAATCTTAATGATGTCAAATGTAAACAAGACATCTTGAGTGATTTGTTTAGTGTTTTATTTATTGTTAACTAGATTTATAGTTAATGTCCTCTGAAGATATTGCGGTTAATTTCTGTCTATGTTTAACTTTAAACGACTTTAATGGAACATCTCAAGAACACAACTTTTATTTTAAGTTCAATATGTAGTGATGTCACGTCTGACTCAGAAGGATGTTTAACTTAGCTTGATATGTATCGACTGCTTACTTTGATTACGTGTATTATTTTAAAATAATTTAAGCTTTTATAAATACCTACGAACATTTATAAACATATTGTCACTAAAATAGGCACATCCGTCTAGAAATCATATCACGGAATTCAAAACAATACTTTGTATTTTTATAACGCGACGGACACGTGAAAGCCTTTCTCTAAAGAGTAATCTTCACTCATATTCGTCGTAATTCAAATGAGATTTCATATTGAATTTACATAAATTAAAAAACATTGACTTATTAAAATTTACAAAATTTGATGCATTTTATGATTCTTGTTGTTCAGAAATATGAAAAAACCCGCCAAGGTCCAAGAAGTAAAATAACTTACTATAGAATAGTCAATTTTAATTATTTATTTAAACATTTATGTTGGATTTTATTAAGCCATTAGCGGCCCGCTCGCGGCTTCGCCGCGTAACTACAAACATAGATGGTGTATTGCAACCCTAGAGGCTGGAATTTTGAAAAATAAAGTAGCCTATATTTAACCTTGGATTATTAACTATATTTATGCCAGATTTCATTGCAATTGGTCAAGCGGTGTAGATTTTTCATACAAACTTTCATCCCCTATTTCAACCCTTCAGAGGTTGATTTTTGAAAAAATAAGTAGCCTATGTTAGACATAGTTATTGTTACTACTTTCATTCTAAATTCCATCCAAATCGGATCGGTAGACTAGCCGTGAAAGCATGACAGATAAACACACAGACATTCCCATTTATAATATAAGTATGGATTAAAATATGTATTTCAAATTATTCATATTTCAAAATATATAAAGCAACAAAATTACGGAAAAAGCAAATATAAAAATGGTTAAGATGAAAGTGAGTGAATTTTTCTCATGTTGCGTTAAGCAATTTAGCATGCATCATCGGATCTTGCTCGGTTTTTATTGCTAAAATTCCTCTTATTTTAAACTATACGATTTCATTTTTAATGGTTAATGGTATTTTGATGGCGTCGTAGTCTAACTTAAGGTTTTATTCTATACAGCCTAAGTTATTAGTTATTTAACAATTGTGTTATAAATTATTTATATTTACTTTTATATAGAATAAATATATTAATTTAAATTTTTAGAAGTTACCTTTTATTATATACTTTATACACACATATGTATTGGAAATCATCGAGATGTATTGTGACAGCGGCTGACTGTATTCGCGATGGTTGTCGGTTCGACCTCCATACGGGGGAATGATTTATATTTATAGTTGTATTGCGCTCGTCAATACGCAATGTCTTGTATTTTTAAATAAAATGGAGAACGGAGTGTCTTTATATGTTGTTTTCTCTGTCTCTCCTTCTAAGCGATAAAAAGCCTGAAGATGAAAATTATTAAATACATCCTACGTATATTAAACTCTTTTGCCTACATATACATAGCTCCCTTACTTTAACCCTTAAAACTAATTGTAAATATAAACAAAGGAACATACAAAATTTTAAATAATTAACACGCAAACAAAAACTCTTTTTGTTTATTCATCGACAATTGTTTTTTTTTATTCAGTCGTCAGCTAAGCATTTAAGGTAATGACCATATGTCATTATGTTTTTCGGCTCTTTGTTCTGTCTGTCATACAGGAATTATTTAATTATGATCGCTTTATAATTGATTTTATCATTTTTTTCAATAATTTTCCTTAAATTAAGTATTTAAAAAAATAATTAATATTGAAATTAAATTCTAGTTTGTTCAAATCAAGTTGTTTTTAACGTAAATTATAACGATATTTAATACAATGTTTTGAATTTAACAATAAATTTTACTAGCAATAACGTATGAGTGTAAATAAGGAGGTATGAGAGCGGAAAGTTGGTGCAAAATCACAAAATTAGCTTTCTTTTGTTCTGAATGGTCCACTTACCCATATGTTATGCGTGTCTCCTGACTGTATATAACGCTACATTAATCATTCAAGTTGCGTATTTTTACCTGATATTTATCAAATTTTGTAATTAAATGCTGTTGATTGTTATACTTATTTAGTTCATTATTTTTTTTTTATTTTTTTTTTTTAAGAAACGGAAATATGTAGACAGAGAGAGCTAAGAGTATTATGCTTTTATTGGTGTACTGTTTTTTTTTTCTTTATTTTTGATATTTCGCTTGTTGTAGTTAAACTTCCTATTTTAATTTAACGCCAAAAAGTACTTTTAACCCGGCGTGAGTAGCCTCTAAAGCAACGAGCTTATCCAAATTTTAAAATATTTTAGCGGTCTAAAGTCACACTTGTTAATAGTATTTAAAAAGTTACTAAAGAATATCTGTATTGTAAATAAACGCTCGGTCGGCCGTATAAATATGTTCAACAGGCCACGGGTTGCTTACCCCATATTTAAACTTAAAGGCTGTGGGGTAAGGCCTTTAAGGTTTATATTTCTCAAATATTAAATTCGCCAGTCGTTAAGTGGCAGTTAAGTGGCCAGTCGTGGCCCAGTGGCATAAGCGTATGACTGTAAACGACTGGTTGTGGGTTCAATCCCCACTCGAGGAGTTAAAATATTTAATATTTCCATTTTCTTCGCTCTGGTGTCGAGGTTAAACGCGGCGTTAAGTTCCGCCACATAACACGGAATGCCTCCGAATTCGACGGAAAGTGGGGAACGGAGTGTTTTAATACTAGGTTCCCTCTGCCTACCCTGATGCGAAGGGGATACAGCGTGAAGCTATAAAAAAAAAATAAGTTCGCGTAAGCAATGCACACGAATATTCTTGGTAAAAGCCAAGTAACACATAATTTGTTAGGGAATTTCCCGTTTTTTTCCACAAGATATAAACACCTAGTAAGAAACAGGCTCTTTTTAATTACATATTTCCTTTTTTCTGATGATTTAATGTAAGCACTTTTTTATACAGCTTTTAATAACTACAACACATCAACTGTGTCGATTATGTTAAGATCGAAGAAACTTGAAAATTAACTAATTATTTTTAATTGCGTGAAGTGATTTGACTGATTTTCTAAAGATTTTAAACGGTCAATTAGATGTCGTTAGGTTTAGTTTAGAAGTGGCTATATACTCACTCTATAAGGGTATGTTGGAAACGAAATGGCTATATTTGGATGTATAATATTACGTTGAAATGTTGATATTTATGAAAAAATCGTACATATTTTAGATTTTTTCTTTAATTATTTACACTTTTACATATTTGATGATGAAAAGAAACCAGTAGGGGCCAGGCGTGGCGCAGTGGCACGAACGTGTGACTGTAAACGACTGGTTGTGGGTTCGATTCCCACTCGAGAAGTGGAAATATTTAATATTTCCATTTCCTTCGCTCCGGTGTCATAGGTAAAGCGCGGCGATAGGTTCCGCGACTTGACACGCCTCCGAATTCGGCGGAATGTGGGGAACGGAGTGTCTTAACATTAGGTTCCCTCTGCCTACCCTGCTATGTGCGGGATAGAGCGTGAAGCTGAAAAAGAAAAATAGAAACCTCAAAAAGTTTCAAAAGTCAGTCGCTTTTAAAATTAAAGCTGATAATCTGACTCACAACTACAGAGATTTAAATGAAATGCTTCTAACGACGAAACCCTGTGTTAATTTGCGCCACTCAACACGCAATCTCTTGAATTAGGGCGGAAAGTGGAAAACGGAGTGCCTTGTCACGACATTCTCTCTGTCTATGCGGGAAATAAACGTTAAAAATATATTGAAATGAGCGTCGTCTTAATATCTTTACACACATACATACATACATTCGTGTTTATTTACTATAAGAACATGGAACTACCTATGAAGATGGATTTTATTTTATTTATACTTGCGTTGCCTTGAACTTAGTACTTGCATATTGTGTTTTTTTATCAGGATACAAGTAATTAAAATATTTTATAAGAAATTAAACTCTACCACGACATGTTACGATTGAAAATTATGTAACTTAAGTTTTTGACGCAGTTGTAATATATTGGTTTACGACTTTTTGCTCAAGCCTTTAAGTCCGATATATTGTGTTCAGAAAGTACGGGATTTTGACCTTTATGAATATACGAATAAGGTCTATATTTTTTCCTTTTTGTAGTTTTCGTACTAGTAACTTTTAAAATTGACAAATTTAATGTATCCATGCAAAATGTTTTAATTCCAATTTTATGCCTCGTTTACACGTTCTATTAACATTTAATTCGAGTTTTTCTTAAAGTTAATTTCTAAATATAAAAAAAGTACGAAATAAATAAACTATTAGATATCTGCTGAATTCTTCGTCGAAAAACCATTTAGCATGCCATTTGAATAAGTTAAAAAATATAACACTTAATATGAAGATATTCAAATAAAAAATGATATACAGTTGCTGCACTTTCACGTCGACTATAAATGCTATAGACGTCACTTTGGTTTAGTAAGACTTTTCTGGCTGTATGCGTTGACTTAGTAGAACAAATGATATTGTATATTAAATTTGGATCGTTCGTCAGTCATACAAAATACAGAGAAGTCAAGTATATTATTTAAAATATTCTCATCTAAGGTGTAAAGACCAGCAGTGGAAAAGCCCTTTTTTTAGCAACTACAGGCTCGATGCTAAAAAAAGTTTATCACTGCAAGTCCCAATCACATAATCTGGCTCGATAAACATCAAATTACAAAACGCGAAATGTGAAAAAATAGATTACAAGTAAAAAATTAACCAATAAGCATGTACTCCGTAATCATATTGCACTTTAGAACAAGTGGCATAAATTTAGTAGAACTTAATATATTAGCGGAAAAATCTGTAATATACATACATATATATAAATGCTTGGCGGGTCGCATTAAATTACTAAGCGGGCTGAGGACTACGTACCCCTGGTATAGACTGCAGACACATTTGAACCATTCGTTCAATCATTTCATCTTCCTGTATATCAGTTGTTGTATCCATACTTATATTATAAATGTGAATGTCTGTGTGATTGTCTGTCACGCTTTCACGGCTAATCTACTGGTCCGATTTGGATGAAATTTAGAATGAAAGTAGTAAAAATGACTTTTGTCCTGTTTCAAAAATCAACCTCTAAAGCATTGAAATAGAGGATGAAAGTTTATATGAAAAATCTACTCCGCTTGACCGATTGTAACGGATTTTGGCATATATATAGGTGACAATCCAACGTTAAACATATGCTACTTTATTTTTCAAAAACCCACCCCCGTGGGTTGCAATATAACGAAGCAGTTATGTATTCACGCGGCGAAGACGCGAGCGGGCTGCTAGTAAACTATAAACACATTTGAACCATTCGTTCAATCATTTCATCTTCCTGTATATCAGTTATGTTATAATATATGCATATAGGTAATTCTGATATTCGTGATCACAATAAGAAGACGCATTCGAAACACTATTGTCAATGCACGATAAGCTATAAATACGTGCGGAAGTTTGATCAATCACGGTCGCAGTTCGTTATCTACCGAGACGCTATCACCCACTCAATTGTAACAGTAAACAATGTCCATTGACGCAGTGTAATAATAGCAAGATTTGTATTTTTTTTTTTTGAGGTTTACATTTTTTGTTCTATAAAAGGTAGTTGGAGAGAACATAGTGTCAAGATACTCCGTTCTCCATAGTTTACGCCCGAATTAGAGGTGCTTGGTGTTAGGTGGTGGAACTTAATATCACGTTTTATTCTACTGAAATAACATATAAAAAAAATATTAAAAGATAATCATTGCCCATAATGAGAATGGGAATCGATCATCTAGCCTTCTGTTTACGCTCAGAGTCTAACACTGCACCACAATGGTCTTAAGATTTGTTTTAATTCTTTCGAGTTATTTTTAGGTACCTTATAGAACTTTAGAGAATAGACTAAAATAAAAGTATAAATCCTTGAATATTTTGGTTATCAAATGTAGTTTTATTGCATTTTAAGTCATTTTAGTTTTATTTTATATGCGATATAAAAAATAAATAAGTTGCCTAATTATTAAACTATGAATAAATTAATAAATTGTCAGAATTTGTTGGAAATAATTAACTTAATTTTTTTTTATATTAAATTTTTAATAGCGATATAAATAACATTTTAACTTTTACTTCTATCAAATGTTTCAAATTAAATCAACTGATTCTTTTAATATATAACTACATATTAAGTAATCTTAATGAATATAATAATAGAAATAGAAACAGCAAAGTCGGAAGTCGCATCTTATTTTAATACTAATTACCAATCTATATTTAAATTTCTATGCTGTTCAAAAATAATGACATTATCCTTCTAATATTGTAAATGTCTGTCTGTATGTATGTTCATTTTTTGTAAACTATTGCATTCATCCAAATTCTAATTCCTTTATTATATCATAATATCTAAAATTAGCTTTTTTGCCTATATTTCTTCTGCTTCAGGTTCCGAATAGCAGTCAGAGAGAGCCTGGCTAATCACTCAGTTTTCCACTTTCACCCTGAATCGAAATATTGTATCAACTGGAGAAACGATAAATCAAAATAGTTATATTGTGATCGTCCCGCTTAGCGACGATCGAACCCGCAATTAACAGCGATTAAAGGCAGATTGTGTCACTGTGCCATTGATAGCTTTTCTTATCGTGAAGCTCTTCAACATATTTACTAGTCATATTGTAAAATTAAGAAAAACGTCTATATTTCCCGAGTGCGTAATTATTTTTTTAATTTAAAAATATATCTTAAGGTATCTCGTTAGCTGTTACATGTTTAAATATTTCCACTGTCACATGTTTTACGGCAATCTCTATAAAACAATGTGTCGCACGAAAGCACTTCACTTATCAGCTTATTGTTGTACCGCGTGTTATTTATGTTGTTTTAAATCCGGCTGTCAACAGTTGACAGATCTTGGTTAATAGACTGCATATGATATATGTATAAATTGTAGCATTTTGACAGTAGTTATTTTAAAAGAAGGTTTAAACAAAAAAATCTAACCTGAGCTATCTAGTTTTCAATAGATATTCTCATATGAGAGTATTTTAATATAAATCTTCCTGAAAGTGGGACAGATAGAGAACCATTGTGTATAGTAAATTATTATTTAAGCGTGATTAAAAAACAGCTTCTGTATATAACAATTACTTTAAAAAAAAGAAGTCCCGCTGAGTTTCTTGCGCCGGTTCTTCTCAGATCTGAGGCATTAAATTTAGTGACCCGGTAGTAAACTATTTGACGTTCAAAAAATGAAGCTTGTAACTTCTTATTTTGAATATAATTATTTGACTTTGACTTTGACGCTTGTTCCTGCATTGCAGGGTAATCAGAGAGAACCTAGCGTCAAAACACTCCGCTTTCCTCACCCCCCCCCAAAATCGAGACATTGTGTGTCAAGTCAAGGCGGAACTTAACGCCGATATAAATGAAATAAAACTATTTTGAACAGACTAATCGCATATAATTTGGTATTCTAAAATATATTTTAGAAAACTCAGCGTTTCAAACATTTTACAGTTGTAATGGTAACAGACTAATAAACTGCTTATTAAATGCTTATTAAAAATATGATTATTTATTTACATACTAATTTGGGGCTAATTGTGGCGCAGGAGCACGTAAGTGTGACTGTAAACGCGACTGGTTCGATTCCCGGAAGTCGAATCGAGGAGGAGGAGTGGAAATATTTAATAAATTCGCTCTGGTGTTGAGGTCAAGCGCAGCGTTAAGTTCCGCCACTTAACACGCAATGCCTCCGAATTTAGCGGAAAGTTCCCCACTTTCCGGAGTGTCTTAACACTAGGTTCCCTTTGCCTACCCTGCTGTGTGCGGGATACAGCGTGAAGCTAAAAAAAAAAAAACATACATACAAATCCCAAAAAAAATATTAAAATGGAAATAAAGTCGCGAAATGTCACTAGTTTATATCATATTTGAAGTGTAATTGAATTGGACATATAAGTAAAAGGCGTCGTCATTATGATATTTAATAATATTATTATACAACTTTCACTGTTACGTAACCAAATCTAGATTTAGCCGTTATCTTATTTTCTAGACTGGAATCTTCTTAAATAGATTTTTAAACGACAATATATTTTTTTATTAATAATTGATTGTTGATTGAATAAGATCTCTTGTTTTCGCGATTTTAGCATATTTCGAATTTATTTTAACCTGATTAATTGCGTATATTTTTGGTATTACAAAATACATATAAATTCTGTCTATCTACTACTATTGTAAAGTGTTTGAGACGTTGGGTTTTCGAATACCAAAAATACTTATACGCAAAAAATCTATGAGATGCATGATATGCTATCTGTTCCCTAACTTTAATATGCAGGAAAGTTTATATTTAATACACGCTAATATTAATGCAAAAATAAAACGCTATGTAGTTAATAAGTATTGCAAAAATTGTGATCAGTCGTGACCCAGTGGCACAAGCGTGTAAACGACTGGTGGTGGGTTCGATTCCCACTCGAGTAGGGGAAATATTTAATATTTCCATTTTCTTCGCTCTGGTGTCGAGGTAAAGCGCGGCGTTAAGTTCCGCCACTTAACAATCAATGCCTCCGAATTCGGCGGAAAGTGGGGAACGGAGTGTCTTAACACTTGGTTCCCTCTGCCTACCCTGCTGTGTGCGGGATACAACGTGAAGCTACAAAAAAATAAATAAAAAGAAACATAATAAAAATGGATAGATGTTTAAAAAGAAAATAAAACCCATTTTAAATAAATATTGCAGACATCATCAGGTTTTTTAAAATATATTTTCGCATACCAAAAATATACACGATTATTGTTTGCTGACAATAATAACTGCTTTTTAGCAGAGCTTATATTATTGTAATAATTGTCGTTTATATTGCATTTGCAATAACATGATTATGTTATTTACCTTTTTTCGCGGATTGTACTAATAATTTCAGTTTCATTTGATTGTTAAGAAACTAGAGGTAACTGGCATCTTAGTAAGTCTTTTGATACTATTTATTATGAAATCAGGATTCCTTGAAAGTTTATTACTAAAGAGCTTTTGTATATTGTTATAACTGTAGTGCAATATACTCGTATTAAGATATTTAAATAAATATTTAATTTATACCTATTTAAAATTCGTTTTACTTTCTATATCTTCTGGTGCATAGTTAGAAGCAAAGTGAAATTATTAAAAATATTGTTCTTATATTGGGCAGTGGTATAAAATGCATAGGGTATATCTTATTCATATCTTTTTGTCAACTTCACACTAAGGGTATTCGGGGCTAATCGTAAACGAAAAAGATTGCATCTTACCTTGAATAACGGCATGAAGGCAGACACTAGTGCCAGGACTCTCTTTTCTCCACTTTTGGCCGAAATCAGAGGCCTCAGGCATCAGAGTCACAGTAAGACGTGACGATAGCTTTAAATAAGTAAATAATTTTCCAACTGGTATTTTAACCCACAATCTCTCTCTTTATGAAAAACTAAAGGTAACTGCTTAATTAGTTTTAAGTACTTATATTAGTTTTTTATTGTGAAAAAAATAATAATTTATATCAGAAAAATATTATTTTTTAATAAAGGTCTTATGTCCGTAGTGTTATAAAGTAAAATTAAAAAAAAAATAAGAACCTACAATCTCACTGTCATTCCACCATTGCCAGGCAAATATGAGTATATTGCAATATCTAAAAAAAATAGTTTTGAAGGCTTTAGATTAGTTCTGCAATGGCCACCTCATTTTACGCTTGGTTTTGTTTAAAGAGGCGTTAGTGATATAACATTTTTTAAGATTATTATAGAATTACAAAACTTATCTTATTGGAAATATTTAATATTTCCATTTTCTTCGCTCTGGTACCGAGGCAAAGCGCGGCGTTAAGTTCCGCCACTTAACACGTAATGCCTACAAAATTCAGTGGAAAGTAGGAAACGGAGTGTCTTAGCACTATGTTCTCTCTGCCTACCGTGCTGTGTGCGGGATTCAGCGTGAAGCGAAAAAAAGAAAAAAAAAATATTGATACTTCGTATCGAGGGGGCGGTAAAATAAATTTATTTAATATTTTAATAACATTTATTTTTCAAAGTAATTTCCGTCACTTTTCGTCTGACTTAAAGACATTCCGTAATTATTGGCGGAACTTAACGCAAGTAATTTGTTTTACTTGAGTTGGAACCTGGAAATGTCAAATCTGATGCCAAATTAAGATATATCATGAAGTAGGCTTAAATAGTATAGTTAATGATTACTCTATTTTTATTTTTTTCGCTTATTGAATATAGATAGCGGTAACGTACGTAGAATTTTGTATAATAATGCTTATGAAATGTTATTCTTATTGATTGAGAAGATATGAATAATTGTTATTTTGGCATTTTCTTCGAAATTCCTAGGGGAACGGAAAATAAAATTTTTAATTTTAACAAGATTTACGGAAGTCACAATGAAAATTAAGCAAGGGTCGAAGTTCATGTAAACGAAGTAGCAAATAACAACTAGTAGAATATGTAATAAGTGACGTAAACGTAAAGGAAATCTCATTATGTGAGTTCCCTTGTAATACGAGTAAAAGACTAGATGCAGACGTGCATACTTACGATAACATTTGTAACTTAATAACTTATACGTATACAAGATAAGGAGCATTATACAATATTATATAGTTCCGGTAATTACCACGTAATGTCGGAAAAGGCGGAAAATTGAGTCACTGAATAGGCAATAGGAAGTGACTTGTCACTAAGTTCATTCAGGTCACTAACACAGTGATTATAAAACTGTGCTAACTTAAGTTTTAATTACAACAGAAATAACAAATATTTATTTTAAAATGAAAGTACACTTCTCTAGCGTTACGTAACTCATACATATGTATTCTAATCATAATTTGTTCATTGCGTAAACTATGTAACGGTGTTCTTATTGAGCCTCTTATTTCCTGCAATCTTTATTAATTACACATGCACAAGTGAGGAAGTTAACACAATGTGTGGGACCTATTGTAGAGAAGTTAGTGTACTTTTATTGTCTGTGTTATTTATAATTATATTATTATGAACTCGATTAATCGGTAAAAAAGTAGGAAAAATATCGATTTCCACTGTCAATCGGTTTATGTCACAATCTGTTATGTATGACAGGTAGTTATTTAAATGTAGTTCTAAGTTACTGTAAACGACTGGTTGTGGGTTCGATTCCGACTCGAAGAGTGCTAATATTTAATATTTCCATTTCCTTCACTCTGGAATATGAGCCGGATTCGGCGGAAAGTGGGGAATGGAGTGTCTTAAAACTAGGTTCCCCCTGCCTACCCTGCTGTGTGCGGGATACAGCGTGAAACTAAAAAAAAAGAACGTTATTATTATGCAGTTAAGTCCAAACCAGGGACGAACAACCTTTAGCGACATGCCAATCCAAATTCTTATTTTTTTGTTGGACAAAGTTACTCTTAATAATGTTTAAAAACTAACAAGAGAATATATTTAATATATTCACATCCCCTAACAGGCCGCATAAAATTATTTAGCGGGCTACAGATTGTGAATCTCTGGTCGACATGATACAATTATGAGCGGAAATCACATGAGGAGGAACTTTTTTTATATGAAATATTTTAGCTTCCTTAAACATTGATAAAATTGCTCGTTGCGTTTAGTTTCGCTAACTAGCGCATTATGAGTAAATTGAAGCGGCAATTGGAAAGCAGAGTGACGTATCTTTAGATTCCATCTGCTTCCTACACTTGGTTTGATTGAGTGGCATTGGTGGTATATGAAGATAACAAATAGATGGTTTTAATTGGCTAATTTAATACAAATAAATTAATTTCTATAAGAAAATGTATATAAATTTTTATTTCTTAAAATATTTATCATATCCCAGGTGTGTATAAAAATAGCATTGTCTCTTGCCAAACAATTATTCGTAAAAATAATCTTTGGATAACAGAATTTGTATATTTACAGTCTCTCTGTAGTTTTGCTAATAACAAAAAAAAATATACGAATTTCGACGCAGCGGGAAGTAGAGTTCATGGCTTAGCGGTCAGAGCGCTTGGACTGCTACCAAAATGCACGGGTTCGATTCCAGCTGCATACAAATTTGTATATGTTTCCTAAAAATGATTTTTTATCTTGAGTGTTTTTAACCACACTTGAAAATAAACAAATTTGTATGAACAATCCTTTCTATTTGCAAGAGGTAAACGGCAGATGCTGTTTTTGACAGCCTAACGCGTAAATCACTCTCAATTTCGAAACAATTTTAATTATCTTCCTGTGAAAGGTGATTTTTTTAGTTATAACACGCAATTAAATAAGATATGTATGTAATTAGAAATAATTGCGCTCGCTTTTGGATAATATTGCAAAATCTGTACATTATGTCACTTCCACGTGTTGTGAAGCTTAGAAAATAGAGGATGGCTAATTAACGTGTGTTTACATTTTTTGTTTGTTAATATGTTATATTGTAATTGTCAGTTTTGATGCATTTTTACTTCCGTCCGTATAAAGATACTATTAATTTGAATTATTATTAATTTTTCAACAAGTAAATTTTATAATACTTCAAGCTCTAATTTCTTTGTATCTGAACAATTTGAATGACTATTTTAACCATAATAGATGACATTATTAACATTTAACAAGATTAACATTAACATTTAACAAGATTAACATTTAACAAAATTATAATTTTGCCAAGAAATTAAGCACGGTGTTTACTCCCGCCAGTTAACGAAAAAACGTAAAACCGAAAGTAGTGAGCGGAATATCTTGACATTAGTTTCTCTTTTTTTGTCTATATCTATATCCAAAATATGTCGTTATGTAATTGAGATTTTCACATTTGGTTGTAAGCTGAGACAGCGTTTTTGACAAGTACCTACCAACTGCGTCATTCCAATACGATCGATCAATTGCGTGTCAAACTTCGATTATGTATAGATGATGTCATATACTTGAATGTTTTGACTGGACAACCGATCAGGTAGTTGATTCTAAATTTGCATGTTTTTTTTCTATATCTATTCTATTAAGGTAAAAAGATTTTAAAAGATATTTTGTATAGCTGTTTATTTTGTATTGCCCTAAGTTATTGTAAATGATTACAATGCAGAATCTTATAATTTGTTACTTATTATTTTCAAATTTCAAATACAGTACGAGTATACTACTAGAGTGCCCTTTTTTGTTGCTGGGAAATGCAATTTACGCAGACCATCCGCACGTAAGGCATACAAACTACCTTACAGACGGATGATAATGTGGGACTCACCGATGTCCGGTACTACCCACTAAAACCCAGCGGATACCCTCTCCACCCTCGTGAGACGTCGTAGGTTCGCTCGCGCATTCTTCTACGACGCCTCGGTGGATGGGCCACCGGCCAGGGCTAGAGTGCCTACTACTAGTTCTGCCTAATGTAGAAAGAGGATAAAAAATTGCTTAGAATATATCGACTAAACGGAAAATTATAAATAAAAGGGCTCTCTGATCATATAAAAGGAGATATAGATACCCTTTATATGATCAGAGGGCCTTTTTATTTATATAAAAGTAAGGTATTTCAAATAATGCAAATGACTGACTGATGACTTAATAAAATAAATATATAAAAAACTATTTTTCAATGTTTATTTTAAATCATGCTCAGGTAAACCCGTTTTATAATAAAATATTTGTACATAAAGACTACCACGAATTATTTAACTGCGTATTTATGATCGTTTAAGATGAATCAGTATTTACAGGATACATTCCAATTTGAAGTGAGCTTGATCTTCTGTATATATGAACGTGAATCAGGCGCCGGGTGACATCACACTTACTTAATAGCTTAAGATAAAGAAGTAAAAATTTCATTGCTCCCCGGATGTACCGGTAGATTTTCTTAAAAAAGAACTAAATTAATTTCTATGGAATAAAAATGACAAGTTTCAAGCAGTTTTTAAAACGATGGCACTTTTTTCATATTTTTTTATATATGCGATTTAAGCTTACAGCAAAATATTTTTGCTTTTAACATTTTTAATTTGTTATTTATACACTAAGGACATTGAAAAAGATATTTAGAAAACGTATAAAAATTTGAACGCAGCGGTATTTGTACCCACGTCTTCTAGCAACCGTGCGGCGAATACATGGCTTAGCGGTCAGACCGCCTGGACGGGGACGTTTTCTAAATGTCTTTAACATATTTTTGTTTGACCAGGCCTGCGTAGCGAAACTATAATATAAAATAGTTTACTACTAGTAAACTTTTTCATCCTAAACTTAAAATTATAACTCCTTAACAACAAGCATTGTCTGCTGCTACTTTTTATATACTTTTAAGAAGTATAATTTTGACTTGCCATAATATTTCATTCATATGGATTAGCATATATTATATACTAAAAAAGATTGGTCACCCCTGATTTAAATGAATAATCTGATGTTTTAATGAAGTTGTTGTTTTAGGAAAAACCTAAGACTAATAATCGATTTCCTTATTAGTCGTCTTTTTATTTGAACACTTTTATTTTAGTGCACCGGAAAAAGATACATTTTGTCGTGTGTTGAGTTTTGTGAAGAACAAAGGAATAAGATCGTAGTGTGTGGAGCGTATCGTGTGTTGAGTGACAGTACCAACCATTTTTTTTATAACTTCACGCTGTATCCCACACAAAGCAGGGTAAGCAGAGGGAACTTAGTGCTAAGACGCTCTGTTTCCCACTTTTCACCGATTTCGGAGGCACTGCGTGTTAAGTGGTGGAACTTAACGCCGCACTTTGCCTCGATTTCAGAGCAAAGAAAATGAAAACAATAAATATTTCCACAACAACTGGTTTTAAAATCAATATTTGTATGTTAATTAAGAAACAGATGGATATAATAAGGATATATGGGCATAGTTATGAACCGATAAATTTCAATAGTGAACCGGAACACTCTTAGAAATCGTGACATTCACCTTCAGTGAAACGTTTTATATTCAAATCGTTTGGAAATCGCATATTGTTATATCAACAAGTAAATAACTTCAACACCTTTGTGGCACAGCTGAGACCTGGTTGTGAGTTCGATTTCTACCCGAGGAAATGCCTATACTTAATTTATACAAACTTATTTATTATACCTAGAATCAGAACAAAAATTACAGTAAGAATATATATATACCCCAGAGATAAAAGACACCATGTCACATTTTAGTAATTGTTCAGGAGAGCCGAGTTTCCTTCCTTCCTTTCCATTGCTAGACTTATTCTTGAGGTAAATAAAACCAAGTCCACTTAGTGTCTTTTACCTCTGATGAAAACGGACATTGTTTTATTTTTCACTGCCTTATCTTCGTTATTTATGGGACTAGGACATAGTGCCCTATACCATTGAATAAATTGAAAAATCTACATCCAGGACATGGTGTTAAGTCAATTTACTGAAAAAATGGACATGGTCTCCTTTACCGCCGGGGCAAAGATATATGTTAATGGTTGACGTTTTTATAATAATTTACCATCAACTTTGACAAACGCATGTTTTTTAATATATTTGGAATTATGCCTTTTAAATATTTAATTCAAACTACCCCTTAAAAACTAATGGTAATCAGTAAATATTGTAAAATGTATAATCGATACTTATATATTTTTTATACCTAATATTGTTTTTGTTTATGACTATTTTTAATTGGGGCCAGTCGTGGCGCAGTGGCACGATCGTAGCGCGGCGTTACGTTCCGCCACTTAACATGCAAAGCCTCCGAATTCGGCGGAAAGTGGGAAACGGAGTGTCCTAACACTAGGTTCCCTCTACCTACCCTACTGTGTGCGGGATACAGCGTGAAGCTATATACTATTTTTAATATAAGTAAAATATGTCTTGATCGTAACCTAGTTGATATTTCTTAGGGATATCCTAACTAAAAAACTAAAATTATATGACAAAAATGAAAAAAACATAAAAAAATATTTTGTTGAATCGTATCAAAATTGAAATAATTATCAAGTATCTACTGTATTCAAGCAGGGATCGAACTTACTACCTGGTAACTGTATTCAGTTCAGTTAAGTTAAGTCAGATATATTTCTAGTTCCTCAGACGACTGATTCGGTCCCCGTGGCCCGGCTAGTGGCGGTCGAGAAGGAACACCGGCAGGTTTTAGTGGGTAAAGGCGGCGTTACCATCTTGTCTCACCGGAGTCCCACATAACCAAGTCCCGGGTCCCCACTTGGACTGGTATCCGTAACGGATTTCCTGACGTTAAAAAAAATGGTATATTTCTAGTAGGTATAATAGTACCGTATCCAACAATATAAACAACAAAGTTCATCTTCAATTGACTTACAATTTAATAGCCGCAGTAGACTGTTGATAAAGTAATATCGTTTGTACGGAAACGACACAGGATGGGGATGTCGTGTTTCTGTGTGTTTTAATAACAATCAACTTAAATAGATGCACATCGTATTGCATTTCCTTCCAACAATCATGAGGCCGACGTATTTAAATTACGGAAAAGTACATTATGTCTGTCAAACGTTTTTTTTACTTAGCTTATTTATTATAATTTTATATTTACAGATATCACGATTACTATTAGGTATCTATGAGTGGCGATTTTTTTCGTATAGCACAGCTTACCTTTTTCCCTGGCTTACTTTTTGTAAGTTTTTCGGCCAGGGAGCCTAAATTTTTATTTTTTTTACCACTGTAGATTGGGGATGTTCATTTAATAAAAATATCGACATATAATCACTCCTTCGAGTTAGATTGAACCTACGATCAATCAGACAGCCAGACGCTGTTCCACTGCGCTACGATATTTTAAAATAATATTAAATTAAAGCCTTATTTAGCTAAATGTAAAACATTAAAGTATTAAAAGACAAGCTGTTGCTATAAAGACACGAGATACTACTATCCGTGAGCTGAACATTACTATAGTAAAAAAACCTGCGTTGTTTATGTAGTTGATGTAAGTGATTATATTTAAATAATTTTCTTTTCTGTACTAATAAAAGAAAGTGTCTCTTTGAGTATAGCAAAATAACATGCAAGAATGGAATTCGGAGAGAATATGAAGAACAGAGTGTCTGGTCACTAGATGTTCTCATTGACAACTCGGCAATCCGGAAAAAAGCTAAAAAAATAAGAAACAGATAAGATAACAGGTGTGAAATATCAATATATTTTATTAATTAAACTTGTAATACACTACAGTTATATAAATGCGTCAATGGTTGATTCATAAATTTGAGAATGTAATAGAAATTTATACTTATTTACGTGGATATAAAAGTTATTATTGTAAGCATCTCACGGAACACTGAGCCAATATTATTTTTTCTTTGTTATTCATTCATATTTATATACATGTTATGTATATATTTATACAGTTATTTTATTATTATTATTATGTATTTCTAGCATTTGTGTTATTTTCTACCTTTTTTATCGTATTTTGTATAATTAATAAAAGGGACAAATTATTCTTCCACTCTCCTTTATTATGTATATCTAAATGATCATAATTATCCCAATCAAAATGTGATTTTAGCTAATAATGTTAACTGGAAATCTAAAGATCTAAATTTCTAGTATAAAACTAGATTTAGTGTCCCCTCATGGCAAATATGTTTGTATTGATACATACATAATATGTATGTATATTATATACTCTTAGGTATTAAAATTATTGTGCGCTTGACATTAAAACATTTTAATATTGTACCAGCACGCTTTTTTCCATATACAGGGTACGTAGAGAAAACACAGTATTAAAAAACTCCGTTTTCTATATTTCACGCGAATCCAAAACGTTACGTATTAAGTGGCGGCACTTAACGCCGCGCTTTTTTCTTACTACAAGAACGGAATATTATGGCATAAAAATAAATATGTTTTATAAGCTTTTGATTCATTATTGACAAGCCAAATTACCATCTCAGCTATGTTTGGCCTCGAGTTATTTAAATATTCTTTTTTTATATATTCATTCTATATAAGACATTTGTCAAGTTATAGCATTTTCAAACGTTAAACGTAATTTATAGGTTATTTAAGTATTTCAATGTCGTTTTCAACGTCGAATTATAAATTGAACCACTCCTTTGAGTGCAAGAATTCGTTGCGTTGTTAAATTACCAAATTAACATTGAAATTATACTGATTTTAGTATTAGGTTTGACGTCCACTGAAATAGGACTAAAATGTTAAATTTAACAAAATATAGATTATATTAATATTTAGGAGAAAAATCTTTGCCATTTTATATTTTATAAAGATTTTCTTTATCAAATTGAACTAAACACAGATTTTTAAAGCCATCGTGGCGCAGTGAGACAATCTTTATCTGGTACACGTGATTGGTTGTGGGTTCGCTTTCGATTCAGAGTAATGAAATTATTTTTATTTCTTCGCTTTGGTAATACAAAACGTTGCTTTGTTCTCTGCCATATAATACGCCGCATCTCGCACACAGCAGGGTAGGCAGAGGGAACCTAGTGTTACAACACTCCGTTCCCCACTTTCCGCTGAAATCGGAGGCATTGCGTGTTAAGTGGCGGAACTTAACGCCGCGCTTTGCCTCGACACCAGAGCGAAGAAAATGGAAATATTAAATATCTCCACCCCTCGAGTGGGAATCGAACCCACAACCAGTTGTTTACAGTCACACGCTTGTGCCACTGCGCCACGACTGGCCCCGATCGTAAATACATGCATAGCTTTAATATGCGATTAACACATATTTAGTAGACATTCAGCTTTAATGATTGGCCTTGTAAACATTATTTGTCTATGACGATATGCTGATAGGTCTGTACACAGAGGTGTGTCCAGTTGGATTATCTCTTCTAGTTGCGAGCCACATTTCATTTTCGAAGGCCTTTGGATAGTATTATTGAGAAATCAAAGTATTGGCCTAAGGTTATATATTTAATCATTTAAGACAGTAATGATGTTGTTATCTGTCAAGAGGATGTTACGTAATGTCAGACGATAATTTTATTTAATATATGTCTGATATATTCGTGTATATTAGGTACATGTTTTTTTAATAATATATTGTATACTTTATTGGAACGAAAAAATCGGAACTGTTCTTTGATCATTTTTTCATATAGTAAATCTTAAGTTTTACTTCTAAGAGAAACGCAAATTTTTCATTAGTTTAAAAACATGTCGTATTTTTGCCATTAAAGTCGGTGAAGCTTGAATTTTACTTGGAATATTATTATAGGTGTTACTTTAAAAAACTTTTTTTCTTCTACATCAAAGTTCAAGTAAGAACGTAAATTTTGGACTAAGATCCCTCTGACTATCCTATTACATAATAAAGCTTATTTTTTTTTGTTTTACTTGTTGAGTTGTGCCTTTAAGTGCGGTTTATGGTGTACTATAATAATATTCAAACGTAATCATGTATCAAAAATGATAAAACTTAACATAAATAAATAACTAAAAATTTTAATAAATATAACAGTACAATATAAGCACTGAATATAACTATAACTATGATATAATTATGTTAAACGAACTGTATTTCATCAGATGGCATTGTCTCCTAGTTGGGAGCGTAATGTTTCACAATCACGTTTTGGTCTCCTCATTGTGTATTTATCTATTAGGGCCAGTGCACATTGAAAGCCTGCGCCTGCGCAACCTCGATTGACAATTGATAGCTTATAATTTAATGTTGTATTATTTAAAATATTATTCCTTTATGTCACAGTATCAAAAAGTTATTAAAAGAGGTAGTAAGATTTTAAATATTATAATTTTGTTAATTTGTGTTCAATGTTTGTTATTTAACAATATCCTAAGATAGCTTTGTAAAGTCTAATATGAATTTATCGTGTTAGATGAGATGATAACTACACGCTTTATCCCTAGCTTTCGGAGTAGTCATAGAGACATAACTCAGTAATTTAGGTATTTTATTTTCCATTTGATGATCAATTCCAATTTAAACTGTAAAGTGGCGAACATATACCTATATACTAATAATATTATAATTAGTTTCCGTCACTTAAATCACAATATGTTGAAATTGGAAGAGAAGTGGAGAAAGGAGTGTTTAAACACTCTATATGCCTTCCACTACCAAAAATAATTATTTTTACTGTAGCCTATAAACAATATTTATGTATGTTGCACATATAAAATGTGCACATACCTTTAACCACTGGACGTTGATAATAATCACTGAAGTTGCTTTATATTCATTATAGTTACTGATTTTAAAACTTTAATAATTTGTGTTTTTTTATTTAAATATTTTTATTACACGGTGACCTTCTCTATTTGAAAGTACCTCGTTTCATAGAAATTGTAATATATTTATTTACGTTGTTGCAACATACAATGAGAATTGCCTTGATTTTACTTAATTAGTGTACCTATTGAGTAATATGGAAGTGAGAGACTATTTAATTAATTTTATTTAAATTATTGTCAATTTTAAATTTAATTAGATGACGGAGTGTCTTAACACTAGGTTCTCTCTCAATTTTCTTGCTTAATGCTAAAGACAATTTATTAAAAGAAGAAACTCCTAAGTATTCTATAGGTTACTTTGAAATGCACAATGTTTGCTACTGTCCGACATTCGTAACCTAATTTCATTTGAAAAGATCTTACTATTGAATTATTTTAATTAATTATTTGATTGTTTTTGTTTTCTAGGAATCACCGGAAGTCCACATGTCTTTACCTCTGCCTCGGGCACCAGACCCAGCGGCTCTGGCTGCGTATTGGGCGGAATACGAGGACTTATGCCGCCAGATCAGCACCGCCCATAATAATGACGACGAGGATAATCATTATGAAGGTAAATTTGATGTAGTTATATGATTTTTAGTTCAGTTGATTATTTACAGCGCTTTGAACTAGCAAATTGTGCAACTTTAATTTATCACAGTCACGATGTATGGAATATGGGCTCTATTACTGAAAGCCATATAAAAAATAAAAAACTTTATTGGTTGTTGAAAATATTATACCCTTATCATTGCTTATAAGGCATAGGTAAGCACCTTTTTGGTTCTGTCCAGTTATTGAAATTTTTTAGGCTAGCCAAAATCACACCTAATAAAGTCTAGAACGATATATCTTGATACTAGGTCCTTTCTCACTACCTCGCTATGCAGGAAAAAGCGTAAAGCTACCGTTTTATTTTTTTTTTGAATATAACTTTCTCGATATCTGTCCAATTTTTTGATTAATTCTAATTGTAAACACTTGTCTGTTTAAATGAGGCTATCTATACTATACCTGTTTGATTTAGATATGCATACTATATTGATTATGTTATCGTTCTAAAACGCATAAAGTTATCGTAACAAAAGATTATCGTAATCGGTGAAGCAATTGTTTCGACCCATATTCATTGTTTTTTATTCGGTTATACTTATATTTTACTTAAATAAATTAGGTTCAAAAAGCCATCAACAATGTAATATATTTATTGTGTATTTATAATACTAATATAACAAAAAAATACCTGGGTATGAATCACAAAGCAAAGGCATAAAGCGAAGCAACAGGTTGTGGATTCGATTCCCAAACCAGAAATTTATTTAATATTTTCATTTTCTTGTCTCTGGTGTTATTCATATTCGCTCCTCGTTAAGAAACAAAACTTTCCGCCACTTAACACGCAGTGTCTCCAGAATACGGCGTAAAATGAGAAACGGAGTGTCTTAACACTTGGTTCCACTGTGCACGGGATACAGCGAGACACTTAGATACAAATTGTGTCTATGGCACATATGTATATAAAAATATTTTTCTATAATAATTTTACAAAGCAAAGTCGCACCAAGTAACTAGTAGTACATTACATAATATATCCTAAACGAAGTTTATTTTCCTTCACCACACTCCAGCTAGTTATCACGGTTTATTTCATCATGAGGACGTCGGGTGCATTTCGTCATTACTTGCACGCCGCATTCTAAGAGTGAACTCGGTAAACTAAACTCAATATATTGAAATGTCGCATTTATGTTTGTTTACGATATATCCTGTTCTATGGCCAATTTTTGTGTTACGGTTTCTGAACATATTGAGGCGTTTGTGAATTTTAATTAGTAAATTTTAGGTAAAAATGGCCTTTTCTATTGCTAGAATGTTAATCTAGGTGAAGTATTTTTGGACGCCGCAGGACTCGAACCCACGCCTCTTGGAAAGTTAGGTTAAGGTTCAAATTCGGTTCTCGCTGTGTTCAAAATTTCTATACGTTATCTAAAAATATTTGTCTGGTCCTAAGTGTCTGAATAACACTTAAGAATGATTAAAATACAAAAAATAACAATGACTTCCTTCCTTCTCTCGCATTTTGAAGGATAGACGGCGATAAAAAAAACTTGAATTAGCATCAAAAAATACTTAAAATAGGTAACAAAAGCCAGCAGCTTCATTTTATAGCACAAATAAATTATAATGCTTAACACTTTACTCGCAGGGTTGTCAAAAAGAATTTAGTCTTGAGACACTCTCTGCTGCACTCTGCGCCCGATAACGACAGATTACGTGTTAAATGGCGGAACTCAATGCCGCACTTTGTCTTATACGCCAAGAGAAAATTTAAACAGATAAAATATAACTATAGGGGCCAGTCGTGGCGCAGTGGCAAGAACGTGTGACTGTAAACGACTGGTTTTGGGTTCGATTCCCACTCGAGGAGTGGAAATATTTAATATTTCCATTCCTTCGCTCTGGTATCAGAGGCAAAGCGCGGCGTTAAGTTCCGCCACTTAACACGCAATGCCTGCGAATTCGGAGGAAAGTGGGGAACGGAGTGTCTTAACACTAGGCTCCCTCTGCCTACCCTATTGTGTGCGGGATACAGCAAATTTCATTTAAAAGAAAAGAAATATAACTATTCCTACGAGTGAGGATCGAACCCAGAACCATTTACATAAAAAGTTATCCGCTGTCCCACTGCGCCACAGTCCCCTTAATAAATTATATAGATATATCACATTATTTAATCCATAAGTAGAACATCATATAAAAATGTCGTCATACAGGAAACGAGAAGCCTTAGAATCGCTTACGTTCCGCGAATTCCGAATCAGCTAGTATTAGTAGCAACAATATATATAAGTTGAATGTTTATATGTTTAGATAGACAAGATTTTTATGCGTCGCCGATATATTCTTATTAGGGCAAGCCTAGTTCTGTTGTTTACTTGCTTTGTTTGTGTTCACTATTTAATTGTATGGTGTTCCTAAATTACTGAAATTCCATTCTGCAGTGAGTAATGTCTGACTGTAATGGTTGTATGTTTTTGTGTTTTTTTTTTTGCTTCACGCTATATCCCGCACACAGCAGGGTAGGCAGAGGGAACCTAGTGTTAAGACACTCCGTTCCCCACTTTCCGCCGAATTCGGAGGCTTGCGTGTTAAGTGGCGGAACTTAACGCCGCGCTTTGCCACATGGTTGTATGTTCATATTTTGATAACTGTGCCCGCGACTTCGTCCGCGTGGAATTTAACCTAAGTTATAATTTTAAAAAGTTCAGTAGCCTAAACTTCTCTTTACGTTAATGCAACCGTCAAAATTGGGCCAGCCGTTTCAGACAGTAGTTGACAAAAATTAAAAAGTATGTATGTTATTTTGGTATCTGCACTGTGTATATACACTGCACTGTATAGTAAAAACGGTTATAAAATGACCATTTTTTTGAATATTGCAAACAGACACTCCAATTTTATTTGTATATATTCTTATTTCCCCTCTCTGATAAAACAAAGGACAGCGTTGAGTTCAGCCACTAAAAATGCAATGTCTCGAAACTTTATTTATTTATGTATTTTTATTTATTTTATTTAACTTCAAGTAACATAGACTCAAAAAAATTGTTAGTAACAATTGAAGACTTAAAAACTATGTTAGTATTAACATTACTTCACCAGCCCATATTTAACATATTGTAAGCAGATATTGAAGCCTTGCTATAATGAATATAAGTAACACTCTTAAAGTAGTATGTATAATAACTAGCTATCTCTAAATAAACATGTAAGACAGAGGTATAAATCAATATCGAAAGCTAAAATGTTTTCTATTAATCAATTGTTGATCCGATCGCACTGTATGTGACAACTGACAACCTTGGGCCTGGTATTCCGTTTGGTTTAGGGCTGACCGTTGCTTACATAGGCACATATTTCATTATTTATAGCGTAAATATAGAGACTGACTGTAAACGCATTTGATTGTGGGTTCGATTCCCATTCGGAAGTATGATAGGTAAATTATGACCATTACTTTTTCTGGTAAGACTGTAAGTTAGAATCCATGATTTACACGCAACGTCTCGATTTTGGGCGGAAAGTGGAAAAATAAGTGTTTTAACACTACTTTTTCTCTGACTAGTAACTTTGCAATGCAATAATAACAAGTAAACAGCAAATATGTCACTTTTAAATATTATAAGTATATAGTATATTTATAAAAAAAATACATTATTATTACACTTATTAAATCTGTTTATATATACACGAACTGCGTGTGGTCACTTCACGGGTAGCCCTGGGCATAACAGGTTTATTGAGAAAACCGTCCATTTCGCCGTGGACCCGGCATTTCTCAACGTCACGTAGCATTTCCTTTGATAGTCCGCCCATTTGTAGTCGCTGTGTACTTTGTAATCGTCCAAATGTCAGTAGGTTGAATGAATTATAAGGAAGTGATAGTGTCGAGTAATATAGCTATTGTTTTTATATAGTTTTGTTTGGTTAATTGTATAGCGAATATTGAAATTGAATTAATGTTGAAAGTACTTAGAAAAAAATATAAGTATTAAACCTTAGATTTTTAGATTTTTGTCACATTTTTATAAAATCTTAAAATTATTCACCAAATAGATGGAATTTTCAACTTTTAATAACAATATTTGTAAATAGAGCTCGTCGTGTCGCAGTGGTACAGCGCGTAAATGCAACGTTATTGATTCGATTCCCACTTGATGAAATCCGCTCTGGTATTTAAGATAGGGTCGTTAACTTACGCCACTCAACACACACCGAACAGAAAGTAAAGAACGGAGTGTCTTAACTCTAGACTCTCTCTGACTTCCAAAGCTTAAACATAACGTATCAAATACAATCATTCAATCATATTGTATATCAATATATAGAAAAAAGTCGGTATGTATATCACGGTGCATCGTTTACTCAGGCGTTGCGTCGGCACGTCCACTCGCGGTCCGTTATAGCGAGATGGTAACGGGACCGATGTCGCCGATATATGCTCATCTTGATTCAAGCTTATAAATGTTTTTTGTACCTAGTTTTGACGATAAAATTATACTAACCTATTAAGTGATGTGTAACGGCATACTACATATCTATCTGATGAGTGTTTCTTTACTTTAAGATATGTATATCTAGTGATGTTTACGGTTGTTAAAGACTTTAGTTTTGGTTTGCTTGTATGATCGATTCTTTGGTCATCTCAGTGATACATTTTACTAATTGACTAATACTGCGGGTAACTTGACTGGACAGCTTTAACGCAGGGGAAGAGAGGAGGGTCAAAGAATTAGGGTGTGCTAGATATATATAAATTTTATTTCTTATAACTATTCACTTTTCTCCGAATAGCAGAGTAGTCAGAATGAACGTAATGTCTAGACACTCCGTTCTTCATTTTGCGCCTATATTCCGAGCTATTGTATGTTGAGTGGCGAACCTTAGTGCCGTGCTTTGTTTTGTCCCACGACAGCGGAAATTATGATCACTTCTCCAAGTGGGAATCACTTCTCCAAGTGGGAATCGAACCTAAAACAAATCACGAGTGCAGTCAAATACTGTCCCACTGCGCCACAGTAGAAAATATTTTTAATTGTTAATAACTGGGACTACAAACTGGGCCCATAATGTGCATCAAAAAACTGAGATACTTCTCATTTCCGCCATGAAATTGCAGTTTCACGCTACAAATTAGTTTATAAAGGATTACTATTATAGTGCAATAATTGTTACCTGCAATAACATTATAAAAATATGTAGAAATGTATACGTGACTATTAAAAGAATGAAGGTTTGTAACACGACGGCTTCGTTTTAAGACAGCCCAACGGTACTATACTACATACATTTATTTATTTATTTATTTTTTTATTTATTTATTTATGACATGCCAACAGCACAAGTAACATTGTCTATCATATGAGTTATGTGTACGCAGTTCCAGTTCCGAAACTTGTACTAATTACAGGCACATACAACGTTTATAATTTTCCCGGTAACTAATATACGAGTACATTTAAAGAAAAATTTAAAGTTGGGTTTGCGTTAACAAAATTTAAATTTACAAATACAATATAACTTTTTTTTTTAAGAAAGGAAAAGAATTAACTAAACTATACAAATGTAGAATACAATAATAAAACAATAAAACAATAGCGGATTTATACATAAATAACTGTATCAACTATCGCAACTTAACCTATGGTGGATTTTTCTTTTAAAGTTGACTAATGTGTCATGAAAGATATCGATGCCAGGGTCAGACAAGTTGTTATACAAAGTAATGATACGGTTAATTGGAGAAAATTTGCCAAGATTAGTCCTAGAACTAATAGGTGAGAAACTGTTTTTGAGGGGACGTCTAGGAACATGGTAAGGTACCACTATGTTTATTTGTGATAAGAGATCGGGACAGTCTAATTTATTGCGATATAGTTTATATAAAGTTACTACGTCAGCTACACGTCTTCTATTTTCGAGTGAATTTAAATTAAAATGACTCATGCGCTGTATGTCAGCAGTCAGCTCTAAATGGACAAGTCTTATCTTTGTAAGCTAAGTACCTTGTTAAGAAGCGTTGAACTTTTTCAATTCGCCTAATATGGGTCTTATAGTGTGGATTCCATGCCGTAATTGCGTATTCTAATATACTCCTTGCTAACGTGTTAAAAATTGCTATAATACAATTCGTATTTTTAAAGTCACGAGTGTTACGCTTAATAAGATTTGAAATTTTATCATAGTAATTTTAAAATTTCGTCACCATTTTTTATGTCTAATACCAAATTATTATAATGTTGAAGAATATTTTGTTAGTATTTTTATTGGTTACTGTGACACAGTGGGGAAATAACTAGATGTAAACATAATGCTTGTGTTTTCAATCCCCATTTCTAAAATGGTTTTGTTTAAGTTATTGTTATTTCCCTTCTGGTAAGATTTAGCGCAGCGTTAAGTTCCGCCTAGAGCAATTGCAACAGCTTGGAATGACATGTTTTGTTTAATTTTTAGGAATGAAAATCAAGTCAGATATTGTACCTGGTTAACAAGACAAAACGCGGCGTTTAGGTTCGTCATTTAACACATGATATCTCGAATTCAGGTTAGAACAGTATAGTTGTTCTCCACGAAGTGTTTTTACACTAAGTTCTCTTTGCCTACCCTGGTACAAAAAAAAACATGGAAACAAACAAACAACTATTTCTGTTATATATGTATTTTATTTTTCTCTTTTCGACACCATAAAAAGCAAGGCACAAGCTCACCAGTTTATTATACATACATACATACACGTGCACATTTGCTTCCTGCTGATTGAATGTAAACGTCGGAATGGTATCGTAACGGGACAACTGTTTGTTTTTACTCTATAAAATATCATTAGAGACGATTACTTAAACTATGTATTTCCTGTAATTATACGAATGTAGGATTCAGATTTGAACATTGCAATCAAATCGAATAGTGAATTATTAGATTGGTAGTGGAAAATAACTGTATTTCTTTTTTGGAAATGTTTAATTTTTTTTATCTTGTTTTAAAACTTGTGATGTAATTTGAAAGGCGGAAAGCGGAGAACTTAGTGTCTCAAGACTCTAGGTTTTCATTCACTTGACTTTGACATGAATCGGAAAATAATATTATTATGTCGTGTTAAGCTTACTTTAGTTGTAAGCTTTAAAGTTAAGTTGAGAGTGTCTCTACTGTTTAGTTTGAAAGATTGCCAAGTATAAGTCCACGAACAGCGTCTACGTCTACGTCACGTCACGTCTAACGACACGTCTTCGCCTTTCCAGCGTCGTAAAATAGACGAAAGGAAGAATTTAAGTTGAAGCCTATAGTATAATAATTTTTCAAATTTATTTCGGATGGAGACTGAGCTTAATGATTGTGATGAGAGATATTTTGTATAATATAACTTCAAGTTAACGCTTTTACTCGCATAGCAGGATAGCAGGATAGAACCTAGTGTTAAGACACTCCGTTTCCACTACATTAAAAATTAATATTATTATTTAAGTTTTTCAAAAATTAAAAGCAAAGTAGGCTTCCTCAAGCGATATCTGAATGCTTCGAATATTTTTCTTGGCATGTGCCGTACGAAATTTACTTTCACTGCAGTGGATTTTTATTATTTGTATTTATGTGTGGAAATTAAAAACTTTACATTACTTTACATTACTTTTATTGATAAATTATTTTAATGAATTTTGCGATCGAACCAAGTGTATACTTAAATAAAATAAAAAAAATACTTATAAGATTACTCAAGTAAAAATATTTCTTAGAAATTCTTTTGCTTACGTGATTTTTATACTTTTTTAATTAATCTATTTTAAGCGGATTCATCTTATTGGTATTTGATCACAGGTAGACTGACCGCTGGTCGACAATCAAATAATATGACGTATGCGATTATTGCAGTTATAATATATAATAGTATATTTTACAAAGTTTTCTGGTTAAATAAAATTTGAACAAGTTGTATAATTATATAGCCATTGTCTAATTAAGTCTAATTATCAAACTTTATGTCTAGTTATACAGATTACTGTCTACTAAACTAGGTCGTTATAGTTCTAAAATTTCTTTAACTAGCGAGAAAAGAATTCAGAATAGAATGAAAACTGACTCCAATGAATGAAACAATGAAAGAAATGTAAAAAGCAATATCAATTTTAAAACGTTTTAAAACAACCACTTATTTTTCCATAAAATTGAAGTAACTCGATATTGGTAGTTTTAAGGTCAAATCCGGCGAAAATTCAAATATTTCGATACGGAATGTGAACGTATACTGTGGTTTTACTAAAATACTTAACGGACTTGTTAAAAACGAACTTTCGTATGCAAAATAAGTTACAGTTTTTCTTTTAAACTAGTTTTTATAATATTATCTACAAGGTAAATAAAATAGTGCTATACATAAATAAGCTTGTGCTTTTTTTTCAGCACGGTACTTTAATTTTCAGGACCCGAATGTAGTGCCTTTAAAATGAACAGGAGAAATGGTATATTCCGTATAACAATACACTTAAAACTCTTCCATTACAAATTGAGTGACTGTCAGATAAGACACAAATAGCTACTGGCTGTAGAAAGTTAAAATTTATATGTAACCTTGACAAGTATAGAAGAGCTATGAGAGAAAATTTCTGGAAATCCTACAGGGACGATATTTTTTTTTTTTACATTTCATAGTCCATGAATCAAGACAATTCGTAATTAATATTACATTTAAGCTATACATTTTTTTCCACTAAGTGTCAAATATTTGAGGAGTGGAAATATTTAATATTTCCATTTTGTTCGCTCTGGTGTCGAGGTAAAGCGCGGCGTTAAGTTCCGCCATTTAACACGCAATGCCTCCGAATTCGGCGGAAAGTGGGGAACGGAGTGTCTTAACTATTAGGTTCCCTCTGCCTACTCTGCTAAACTAAACTAAAAAACAAAACAAAAAATAAAAACTGATGTCTTGTTATAAACGTATCATTTAACTTCAGTTACTGTTGGTAGTATCAACTTTCCTTCATTATCGGGGCTCGTCAAGGATTACCGGTTTACGTCTCATCGTAAAAGAATTGCACCTTTCAATTTTAAACATACTTTTTTTGTACGAAATTTCATTTGGTTGACTTGCTTTCATTAAAAATGTACTTGTTTAATATTATATTAATTATTTATTTTTTAATTTTTAATATGTATTTCGTTTTTGAAAATATTAATGTAAAACACTGCAGATGTAACTTTATTTTGCTTGTACTTATAATAGCAAGTAAAATCATTTTTTATTGAGAATATTATAAAATGTTATTATTTTCTTGGTATCACACAATAAAACTACTGTGAAAAGTATTAAAAGTGGTGCAGGTTCATATCCTCATACATACTAACCTCAATAATTTAAAAACATAAATTATCGCTTATGACTTCCATTTAAAATACTATTGGCTATACTGACATACATAATATAATCTTATCTGTAAAATTAAAGTCGCATATGCATATATTAGTGGACATTATGTCAAATATACGAGTATGTCATATAGTCGATAGACGTCAGTAATATTTTTAAATTAACTTAAGATTTTTTAACATTTTATTACAAAAACTGTTGAACTATTGGTTTTCTGTATTCCTCCTTCATATAAATATCGTAAAAATGAACTTGAAGATTTTCATGAACCTATCGATATATGTACTCGTATTATTATATATTCGTAGAGTCTGTCTTAAATTGGCAGATTTATCTAAAATTTTGACGTTGGTTTTCATCACCCAAAACTCTCGTCAAATTCAGTCGAAAAGTGGAGAACGGAGTTCTTTGACACTACATTCACGACGTTAACTTTGCAACGCGGGACAAAGCATGAAGCTGAAATAAAATGATCATTATAATAAAATAGGGGTCAGTCATGGTGCAGAAGCACAAATTGTGCATGCAAAGCTACTGGTTGTGGGATCGATTCCCACTTGAGGAGTGAAAATATTTATTATTTCTATTTTCTTCGTTCTGGTGCCGAGGCAAAGTGCAGCGTTATGTTCCTCCACTTAACACGCAATGCCTCCGAATTCGGCGGAAATTTGGGAACGGAGTATTTTAACACCTCCCTCTGCCTACGCTGCTGTATGCGAGATACAGCGTGAAGTTAATATAAAATGGTCATTATAATAAAACTTTACAAGTTCATAATTAAATTTCGATACAAATTTGCAATCAGCAATTACAATATTTATGTGAATATTGCACTTGCTATGGACTACATATATAATTATTTAGTACACATTTATACATTCCATATAATTACGACCTACACTTTTTTGCAGACTATTAAATTAACATACACTCGGAGGCCGCGGTTTGCAAAGTAATTATAATTATATTCTATAGATATTGCTTATGCTTAAGTAAATTTGTTTGTGTGCGAATGAGTCATTAGCAAAAATATTATCTTATCTTTACATTAAATGCTATTGAGGTGAATTATAAGCATTTATGTTGTAGTCCTTGTGGTACAGTGGGAATTAAACGCGATCGGTTGTAGGTTCAATCTTCGGTGGTATTTAGAATTTTGAAGATATTAATTAAAAGTTATTTCCATGTTCACAGTAATCATCAAAAAATATATATCGAAATTTCTTGTTAAAAACAATATAATTAAAAAATCTGACGAATTTTTTTCCTTTCTTTATAAATGTTTTTAATGTACCTACTAGTGAAATATTTGCCGAAGTTTATCTATGGAGAAAGAGTGTAAAAAGCAAATACTGTATTTTACCTCTCCTATCTTTTAAAAATTTAAAGTATAAAAATTTCGAACGTTGCTAGGTGCTTGTTAGTGCCATGAAATGTTTTTTTTATATGGATATGAATGCATAAGTACCGGATATTGAATGAAACTTCAATAAACTTTCCACTTCTTATATATGGACCTCTACTAGTGGTAATTAATATTTATATAGTAAGAACACATAGTGCTATACAAAAGGATATAGTGAAAGTCTAGTTAAATATAAAATAATTAGTATATAAATTAATATGTATGGAAGAGTTAGATTTCAATGCATGACTTCTAAAAAAAGGTATTTCGCTTGAATAATAAGTTTAAACTGAGAAGAAAAAACATGACTTTGAAAATTACTACACGTGGAGTGACGTGGCCTAACGCTGCGATTTGTCTTAACCGGTTGCGGAAATAATAATGAATTTAATCGCAAATAATCACTCCCTTGAAATGGAATCGAACCCACAACTAAATTTGAGTACACAGCTACAATGGATTATAAGAAGTAGCTTATAAATAGGTGCCAGTCGTGGCGCAGTGGCACAAGCGTGTGACTGTAAACGACTGGTTGTCGGTTCGATTTCGACTCGAGGAGTGGAAATATTTATTATTTTCATTTTCTTCGGTCTGGTATTGAGGCAAAGTTCGCGGCGTTAAGTTCCGCCATTTAGCACTCAATGCCTCCGAATTCGACGGAAAGGAGAGAACGGAGTGTCTTAACACTAGGTTTCCTCTGTCTACCCTGCTGTGTGCGGGATAGAGCGTGAAGCTTATAAATATAAGTACCAAATAATATTAAAGTACCAACTACCAGCAATGTCGAACTCGCAATATTTAGTATCCATTCATCAATAGCGGCAGGTCTTACGCAACGTGTGAAGCAATACATTTGACGGTCAGCACGCCCAATTACGTGTGATAGCAACTGATTGTTATACTAACAATGATTTTTATTTACAATGTACTTAATTTATTATTGGGGATTTTTAAATAGAATATAAAACAGTATAATAGAGAAAATGTCTATATAGGATAGCGTAAACGAGTGTTTATAGTGCATTTTTAACGGGCCCCTTAAGTTTAAGGATTGTAAGTCCCAGGCACTGTTCTATCTCTATCTGCTATCCGAACTCCTCTATCTGCTAATGAGCCCAGCACCTGAATGAATACATTGCAGTAAGCTAAGTAGTGTGTGAAATGTTATAAATGAAACAAACAACCAATAATGCAAATATCTCTTCTGTAATTTGAAAACTTCTATATTATTATAATAATGTATTTGTTATACAATTCTATTAATTCATTCGCCTACTTTTTAATGTATTTAGGTTAAGAATTATTGATTATATTACTATTCGCTAAATAATAAAAAAGAACTTAGTATTCTTCAAATTGTAATAATTTGACAATTGTAATTGCAATCGTAATAGGTATACGTAATGAACTTGACGTAGACGTAGAGCATTAAATAGAAAGTCCAATAAAAATACTAAAAACGCTTTGACGAGTGAAAGAGAAATTGTATATTTGTTCTTGTATCTAATAGTCGTAACGAATTACTTCAATATACGCTATATTATTAAAATAATATGCTTAACAGTTCAGTTGTGGCCTGTCGTGGCACAGTGGCACAAAGTGTGACTAAAGCGACTGGTTGTGGGTTCGATTCCCACTCGAGGGCTGAAAATATATGATATTTCCATTTTCTTCGCTCTGGAGTCGAGGCAAAGCGCGGCGTTAAGTTCCGCCACTTAACTTAAAGTATACTTTTTCGATTACTTATTATTATAAGAGTGTATATTATTATATATATCTCAGTTTCGACTGGAAAGTGGAGAACGGAGTGTCTTAACTTTTCTGTAACCACTTCGCTATACGAAATAAAGCCTTTATTAACCTTTGTCTTAAAAATCTAAAATATTAATTGTACAGCTATTTCACACGAGAAGAAATGAGACTAAGCTAGCAATGTTGAAAATATTTAAATATGTTTAAACAGTGAAGTAAATAGATGTGTAACCGCTTTATGTGCATTTTGACACCGTTTGACTAACGAATAAATGTCTGCTGAAATAAGGAATTTTAATTGAGGAGATTGAGTTGGTAAATGATATGGTGAGCGAGTGTAAGGAAAATGCTCGGATATTTTTTTTTTTTGTTAAAAATACGTTTTGGTACATTAAAGTTTTTTAAATTTCTTCTTAAAATAAGGAAGTAGTGTCTTTCTTCTCTTTTCTTTATAGTTTTGATTGCTATAAACTATACAAGTATATCTTAATGCCTGATTTTATGTTATAAATAACGTAAAAATTAGAATATAAAGATTAATATGTGAAAGAGTGGGAATATTATTGAATGTCATTTTGCACACAATTGCTACTGAACACCATAATAAAAGAGTGTACTTTTTTCTAAGTGTTGAAATGAAAATCTTTTTGATTCTTTCCTCCCCTCCTTTATCTCCCCTCTGATAATACAAAGCGCGGAATTGACTACTGTCGCTCAACATGCATCGTCTCGAATTCAAGCGAAGCATGGAGAACGGAGTGTCTTGACACTAGGTTCACTTCCTGGCCTGCTATGCGGGAAAAAGCGTGAAGCTACCTTCACTCTTCCAATATTAAACTTGAGTGAATATTGAAAATTAAACTACATATAAACCTAAATACTTAGTTTTATACATCCATAACTTGGTTACAACGGGACTCATGTCTGGTTAGACAGTTTTTGCGAGGTGGAATGTAACGGTGTGTTATTTTGTGGGCCAGAGCCCTTCATCTACTCGTGACCTTCATATTGACCACTTGAGTATTGAGATTTGGGATTTTGTACGCTTATTATATAATAATAAATACCAGTAATACCATCGTAGCTGTGACGCTATCGTGGCATAGTTAGAAATTGTTGTATTGTAAATATCTATAATGAAAAACTTTCCAAGTATGACTAGATGGTAGATGGTTGTGGGTTCGATTCCCATTCGAATATATGGTTAAATTTAAGTTTGTTTCATCTAATGATACAAAAGGCATAGTTAAGTTCCGCTGCGCAACATATATTACCTTGATTTCGGGCGGAAATCAAACAATGGAGTGCCATAACACTATGTTCTCTCTGGATTTGAACCTGCTTTGCGGGGTAAAGCGTTAAACTGAAAAATAATATATAAAATTTGTTAATCATTTTGAAAAGTGAGTACGTCACAAGAATTATCAAGTCACTGACATTTAATGACACGATTAGCCTAAAAGGCATGTTATCAAAACGCCCATTAAACTAAACCAGCGTAGATTACGGTGAGGTTCGGACGAGTGATGATTATACTAATACCCACTTGACTGGTGAAGTTCATTTGTTATACTAATATATGTATACTAATATTATAAATTGGTAAGACCGTTTGACTGTCTGTCTGTTACGCTTTCATGGGTAATCTATTGGATTGATTTGGATGGAATGAAAAAGACGGCATGAAAATAGTTGAAGATTCAGGGTCAAAAAAACATTTTTTTGAATGCATCTTTAAGAGGGCTGAAATAGGGGACTAAATTTGTATTTGTATGAAATAATATAAATATAAATCGCTTAACTTAAGCGAGGATGCAGGTAGTTGAAATTACGAAGCAACTATAGTTGTGTCATGTATGTATGAGAAGCCACTAGCAGATGATAGTCCATGTATGTATTTATTGTACCTTTATAATTCAACGGCAAAAGCTTAATTTGAAGAATTAATCTTTTTTTTGGCCTAATTATGAAGGCATTGCGTGTTAAGTGGCGGAACTTAACGCCGCGCTTCGCCTTGACACCAAAGCGAAGGAAATGGAAATATTAAATAATTCCACTCCTCTAGTGGGAATCGAACTCACAACCAGTCCCTTTACAGACACTTTGTGCCTTTATGCCACGACTGGCTCCAATCGGCTTTAATGATTTAAGATAAACGCTTAATTATTCGTCTGTTTAGTTTAAATTAACTGATAAAAAATATATATTTACATACGTATCGTTCGATGTATTTAAGTCGTTATTGAGAAATTTTTAGATAAGCCACCTGAATTCCAAAGGTGCAATATGATTCACAGTTTCAGCGTATATTGTTTCTTAGCAAAGAAATATTCACTTTAAAGTTACTTTTCGATATATTTGCTTTCTTGCGTATAAAATCCTAGATAACGAACTACACAATTTTTTCAATACGTAGAGTTTTAAATCGATTTATAAATTTTATCGATTGAATTGTATCTTGAAATAAGACATTTTTAAGCAGTCAGGACAAAATGTAAGTATGAAAACACCATATATCTTCATAATGTACCAAACAAGGAAGCCAACAACCAAAGGAAGGAAAGTTTAACGAACTTTACAACTTACTTTAAAACCTTTTCGTTGTTAAGATAAGCTGATGTTGACCTTAGGCATTAGAGGTACCGCTGACGCGCTGAAATAATTTAGACCGATGACTATACAATTATGGGGCCAGTGATTGTAAAGCAACTGGTTGTGGGTTCGATTCCCACTCGTAGAGTGGAAATATTTATTATTTCCATTTTCTTCGCTCTGGTGTCGAGGCAAAGTGCGGCGTTAAGTTCCGTCACATAACAGGCAATGCCATGCAATGCAATCTAAGTAATTTCAAGTATGTAAATAACCGTTGCCTGAAGCTTTGCTATTGTTACGTAGGATATGGCTTATATATCCAAATTTTGAATTGATTTTAAATGTTATATTTGTTAATTTAGGACCTTTCAGCATGCCTAGTACGCTAGGAGGAGCAAACTGTTTTGCAGAATTTACTTTTGGACTTACAGGGTCTAATTTTTAAAATAATTTTCAACTCTTATTACGTCTCCGTACTTTTAAATATTAACAGTATGGATTTTGCAAACCAGACATTATTACTTAAAATATAAATAATACTTTAAAAATAAGTACTAGTGTCTCATTACGTGCTTACACAAATAATATCTACGTGAACATATTTTTAGGTCTTGAATAATAATAAGTAACCATTTTGCATTATACTAAAAAAAATCTTTAATAGAATAGAAATACAAGATTTTAATTCAACGAGTTTCTAAAACGGTGCAACATGACCTTTTAAATATAGGTAGCTATTCTACTATTTTTTGCTAAGTTCTGTAGAAAATCATTTGTTGGAATATTATTAAAATTTATGAAGGCTAGAACACTATATGTTGTGTCTAGTTAGTTAAAGCCATATATGTAACACTGATAGACCATGAAATCCATTCTGGTATTAATAACTTGACCACGCATTATTACTTTGCATTTTTTTTTTGTAATGCAGGCTTGTGAACTAAGCAGAGAGAACCTAGTGTCAAGACACTCCGTTCTCCACATTCGATCTTCAAAACATTGCATATTGGTTGGCAGATCTCAATGCTGCATTTCGCTTTAGCCATCACAACTAAGATGTGTTTTAGCTCCATACTTTATCTCTAGCGAGGTAGTCAAAGATGAAAATAATGAAAATAATTTAAATATAATTGTTCCTCCGAGTGGAAATCGAACCGGTTATCAATCTTGTTTACAGTTGCGCGGTTCCACTGCCCCACGATGGAGTCGACCATTTATGACTGCGTTTATATCATATTTTTCGTTTGTCCAGTCGTTATATTCCTACGTACTTAGTAATTGGGTGCTCTGATGTCATTGCTCTTGATTTTGATACTTACCTCACGTCCTGGGCGCCGGCCTACTTATGTATTATAATTGAAAAGTAAGGCGGCGATTGTATTATAAAAAAAAGTATTTTTTTTTGTTATCTACTTATATCTATATAGACTGTGGAGCATAAGATTTAGGTTATGTTGATAAATATTTTTTTTTTGTTTATTTAAATTATTTTAATTTATTTGTTAATTTAAATAGTTCGTCAAAATTCAAAACTAATAGTTTTTCTGTTATTTGGTCGGAGAATGGAGTGTCTTTGATTCTCTTCGCTTAGCCTGATATGCGGGAAAAAACGTGAAGTTGAAAGTAAATTTTTAAAAAATATTATTTTTTATTAAAATTGTGATTAATTTGAACAATGAAGTAGTACAATGAAATACTCATTTATCTTTATCTAGGCAGACGGTATGTTTATTTTCAAGTTTATTTTGCAATTTTTAATTAAACAATAAACTAACTAGTAGCTTTACGATTTTCCCGTAAAGCAGGTTAGACAGAGAGAGCGTAATGTCAAGTCACTTCGTCCACCCCTTTCTATTGGTGGACCTTAAACAAAGCTTAGCTACCAGAATAAAACCACAATCTATCTAAAAATATTCAGTAAGCACTTGTGATATTATTTCACGTCCAATTTACTTACAATTTATTTGGGCCAGTCGTGGCCCAGTGGCACAAGCGTGTGACTGTAAACGACTGGTTGTGGGTTCAATTCCCACTCAAGGAGTGGAAATATTTAATATATCCATTTTCTTCGCTCTGGTGTCGAGATAAAGGCGCGACGTTAAGTTCCGCCACTTAACACGCAATACCTCCGGATTCGGCGGAAAGTAGGGAACGGAGTGTCTTAACACTAGGTTCCCTCTGTCTACCCTGCTGTGTGCGGGATACAGCGTGAAGCTAAAAATTTACCTACCTTTTATCAGCTATTACATATTTCATGTGATCAGATCCTTACAATAACAACACTCTTTAACTCCAACGCATTTATCATAATAAGTAGGAGCTACATCCAAATAGGGCAGTAGAGTCGAAACTTCCATATTTCTAGTAATAGAGCTGTTATATGGACCTTGTTGATATTAATTAGTTCAATTTCATTTATTGAGTCACGGTACAGTTTTATAGTTTTTGTCATACACTTGTTGTGTCCAAGGCTTTAATATTTTTAGTAAAGTGTTACTTGTATTACTGTAAGTAACAAAGTTACGATTGAATGGAAGGTAATTTATGCTTCACTTTTTACTACTGTTTCGCTGTTACATCACGTTTTGTTTGATATTAGACTAACTTTGTCAAGGTTGTATTGAAAGTGTTTAAGAATAGAATAGAGATTTGTTTTTAATTTTAAACTTTGGTAAAAAATAGGTAAGTTCAAGTTTAAGTTAAGGTTTCTTCTTTTGGTTGGTATTGTAGACACTTTTTAGTAATTTCATTCATCCTACAAAGCTGGTTGTGGGTTCGATTCCTATTCGGAGAAAAGCCTTATTTGACCGTTTTTGTAGGACAAAGCACAGCGTTGAGTTACGCTACTCAACCTAAAAAATAATTTAAGCAAAGTACGGAGAATTCTCTCTTATTCTCTTCTTCGTGGAAAAAGTACGTAAAGCTGTCTTCCATAGTTATTATTATAATTTTTCATTTGACATTAATTTTTGTTGAATATAATTAAGATATTTATTCCTCTCATGTTACACATTTGTATTGATTTGTTATCGCGTTGTAAATGTTCGGAGTCACGACTAATGGTGAGAGTCGATTGTTCGCGCATAATGCCTCATTATGTCTGTCTGTTGTTGTTATTACTGTTATTTGTCTATTCTTTAGAAGTCCAAGGTCATAATCATATTTTGTAAACACGAAATGTAAAAAGATACTTGTTTTTGTTGGTTAAATATGTTTTTTTATTATTTTGTGTTGTATGCCAATGTCTGTTATTTTAAAATTCAAGTAAACTAGTCAGTGTCTGGCTGCACGTGATTAGTTGTAGGTTCGATTCCCGCACAATTCAAATATTATAATCAGTTCCAACTATATTAATTATCCGCTCTGCAAAATCCTGATTTCGGGTAGAAAGTGGAAAATAGGATTTCTTGTAACTAGACTCTTTTTACACGCTTACTAATGTTATACAAGAAAAAGCTTGAAGCTAAAAAAAAATCTTTGGATACAGAAGATGGATACATTTAGAAGTTCACCATTTTTTTTATATTTTAATTTTCTTTAAAATTTTTGGGTAAAATATTCTAAAAACTATTATAATAGGATGCTTTTCATATATAAATTATTACGTAATCAAATTCATGGTATTAAGTATGTAGATTAGGATGGCTGTACTGTGTACTCATGGCGCGAGACCTTGGTGCACGCCATTGACATGTTAAATCTAATTGAGGAAGGAAGACTGACAGGATCTGAACGCTTATGTGTGCTTGTATTTGGTAAATACAGTGTTTGGCAATGTTAAGATATATTAATAATAGCGGAAGTGATTTGGCTCTCCGTTTTCCGCTTTTTTTTTTGGATTGGAGGTTACCTTAGCTTGTTTAAGTGAATAGTTTTTTTTTTGCATTTATCTATCTACAGGTTAACTGAAAGGGATCTCTTCTAGGGATGAGTTCGGCCTTTGTGAATGAGCAATTTTATTTATGTTTTCTGTTTAACTATTAAATGCAATAAAGAATATATTTTCTTTCCATATTTTTATGGGTAGGTATCATCATACTATATCATATGATCATCCTAGTACGGGGCTACTACTACTTTACTCGTAAATTGGACTTGCCTTAGCAACTTGTATGTCACTTTATATAAAGTCTATATGAAACATAGTGATATAGTGTGCGTAATATTTACTTAGTTTTGAACGTATTTTTTCCGTATCCGTTTCTATATAAATTTTAAGTTATTGTAACCCACGAATCACGGTCACCACAACTTTATTAAATTATTTTCATTTCTTCGCCATGTTACATAAGGCAAACCGCAGCGTTAAGTTCCGCCACTAAACACGCAATGCCCCTATGTCGAACGGAAAGTGTAGAACTAAGCGCTGTAGGTTAGGTAGGTTATAGTAGACTACCCTCCTAAGTGGAAAAAAAAAGAGTCATAGAAAAAAATAACATATGTATGTATGTATATATAAAAATTATAGCTTTACCTGCCATATCAGTTACAGACTACAATTTACAATGTTTGAAATTGGATATTAATTAGAAAATGTAAAGAACAATATTTGTAAACAGTAGCCAGTCCCACGGTTCTTAGGAATGAAATACAACTTTCACGTGGGAGCCTACATTGTGTGACAATGGAAGGAATATAATCAAAATGGTCACGGCAAAAGCGTCTCTATGATAGATAGCGATGGAGATTAAAGAATTGAGCAATTATATTAGTTAGCTAGAGGCCAGTCGTGGCGCAGTGGCACAAGCGTGTGACTGTAAGCGACTGGTTGTGGGTTCGATTCTCATTTGAGGAGTGGAAATATTTAATATTTCCATTTTTTTCGCTCTGGTGTCGAGGCAAAGCGCGTCGTTAAGTTTCGCCACTTAAGAGGCAATGCCTCTGAATTCGGCGGAAAGTGGGGAACAGAGTGTCTTAACACTAGGTTCCCTCTATCTACCTTGCTGTGTGCGGGATACAGCGTGAAGCTAAAAAAAAAGAAAAATAATACTTACTTAGCTTACTATAAGAATAAAGGTCGAGGTGCTGTGGTGTCTGACTGTATATGCGAAATGTTGATTTAGGTCACTCAACACGCAAAAGTTCGGTTTTTGATGAAATGTAGAGAACGTGTTCTTGATAATGAGTTCTCACTTTTTTTATTATAATAATTGCTACTGTGATGCACTTAAGTCGCGGCAGTTCTCGGTTCAATCTCATTAAAAGTCATTTTTTACAGATATATTTAGTAAATCATTAACGTGAATTATAGTACACATACAAACCTTATTGTCTATGTATACTTTAAGAGAGTCCAGGTTCTGACTGTCATCCTGCTATGCGGGAAAAAGCTTGAAGCTAAAAACACATGTAAAAAGTTATTATGATATTTAAATGAAATGGCAAGTCGATGATTGTTACCACAAAACGTTCGATAGTAAAATTATCTAAAACACAAATATACTATTAACTAATATAACATAATACAATTACAAATATCCAATAGTAGATATGACGTTAAAAATACCGATAAAATGAAATCAGATTAAATTCTACTTCAATTACGTCAGATTCGTTTTATTAGAATGCTTAACAAGCCAGCTTCGTGGCCAGTCGTGGCCCAGTGGCACAAGCGTGTGACTGTAAACGACTGGTTGTGGGTTCGATTCCCACTCGAGGAGTGGAAATATTTCATTTTTCCATTTACTTCGCTCTGGTGTCGAGGTAAAGCGCGGCGTTAAGTTCCGCCACTTAACAGGCAATTCGGCGGAAAGTGAAGAACGGAGTATCTTAATACTAGGTTCCCTCTGCCTACCCTGCTGTGTGCGGGAAACAGCGTGAAGCTTAACAAGCATTGTAATATATAGTAATTATAATAAAATGACCTGTACTCTGTGGTTAGTAGTAATAGGTAGTGTAGGTTAAGTGTTAGCCACTTAAAGAATTTTCCTTATACAAATTATATTTACAGTCTTTGCTTATGGCAATAAAAAAATTAAAAATATGCAGATGCAATGGAGTCAGGCTTTTATTTCTTTTTTTATTAAAACTCTAAAATAATATATAAAAAATATAAATTATTTGTAAAAAATATGTTAACTGCTTTTGAAAGGTTTATCAAATTTATGAAAACTTTGGTGAATACTGGAAAGCAGAAAATTACCGGAAGGAGGAAGAAATACGATTTTGCTTTACTTAGCACCTTTTTCTTTTAACCCAAAGGCTTATGAAGCATACACAACCTATATAAAACATATTGTGTAACCTATTTAAGTTGAGAACGAAGTGTTTTCACTTAAGTTACCTACGACTACTCTGCTATACGGAAGAAGCAAAAAGTTACTTTTATAGGGCTTATTTATCTCAAGAAATTCTACCATGACGTTATTAGGATACACCTGATAGAACATGATGATTGCAACTTGAAATCGAACTAGGAATATTTACATTTATAATATATTTAGGTGCTTTCCAGGTTTGGTTACACGGACTGCAATTTATTTTATTTATGCACCTTTTTTAATATTTAATGCACTTCTGACGTCCGTACCTTATTTTGATTTAAGTTTCTTGTTTTAATTATTTTTTTTAAGTATCCGTTACTGAAACATGACGCTGTAGGATAGCGCTGACTGCAAACGCCATGATAGACGGGGAACGTTTAAAACGCGGCGTTGAGTTCCGCCACTTAACTCGCAATGTCTAGAGGTACGAGCAAATTTGAAATATTTAGGCGGAGAATAAACTTTTTTACAAATTAATTCCATTTATAAGAAAACACTACTTATGCGTACTACATAGTGACTTTTTACTAGTTTCTCTTTGCTTACCTAACATAGTGTGATAGATATTAAAGTAACAAAATATTTTTCAAAGAATTTTATATATTGGGGCCAGTCGTGGCCCAGTGGCTCAAGCGTGCGACTGTAAACGACTGGTTGTGGGTTCGATTCCCACTTGAGGAGTGGAAATATTTAATATATCCATTTTCTTCGTCCTGGTGTCGAGGTAAAGCGCGGTGTTAAGTTCCACCTCTTAACAAGCAATGCCTCCGAATTCGGCGGAAAATGGGGAACAACGGAGTGTCTTAGCACTAGGTTCCCTCTGCCTACCCTGTTGTGTGCGGGAGACAGCGTGAAGCTAAAAAAAATAATAATATATTAAATAAAGTAAATACTTTTTTTACTATTACAAATTCTAGAAACTTCAAGATTGCTTAACTGCAACATAATTGTCTTAGTCTTGACTTTTGAGTGACAGTAAGATTGATTATTCGGAATAAGGAAAAACTCCAAAATGTACTATTCACTTTAGTTTTATTTTGTCTCTCAAGTGGATTTCTGTTAAGTCATACTTGAGACTGGGGTTTTACACTGTTTTAAAATTTGATTACAATATATTTTTTGTTTCTTTTTTCAAATTCACGTTTTTTTCTCTATAACAGGATAGGTACAGAGAATCTAATATTAAGATACTCCGTTCTGTACTTTCTACCCGCAATCGAAGTAAAGTGCGGCGTTAAGTTCCACCACTTAACACGCCATGCCTCCGAATTCGTGGGGAATCTCACTTTCCGCCGAATTCAGCAGAAAGTGAGGAACGAAGTCTTAACACTAGGTTCCCTCTGCCTACCCTGCTGTGTGCGGGATGCAGCGTGGGCTAAAAAAACACTATAAAATTTGTCAGTCAGACGCTGTCACATTGCGTTGCGATATTACTTCTTCTTTCTTTTATGCATGTTTTTGTAAAAAAGTACTTAACGTTTTTATTTCACGCCTCGACGTAATGATGATACAACAATACAATATTAAAAATAAATTTAAATTCATATAAAAAATATTTAAATAGAACATTTACATATCCTAATCAGTCCTTGAAGTGCTTGATATTAATAGATATCAAAACGGTTTCAGGTTGAGTGTATCAAAAGTGAAGATAAGATTCTAAATATACCTACTTGCTCCAGTTTCAGTTTCCGGACAAAGATTAGTATCGTATTGTTCTTAGAGATTATTTTTTTTATATTTTTTTTGGCTTCACGCTTTATTCCACACAAATCAAGGTGGGTAGGGAGAATTTAGGTATTCAGGAGTTTGTTAAAAGATTTTTTTCTATTGTTTATATATAAATATACTAGTTATTCGCCGCGTTAACTTCGAGGCTGTTTTGTTATATAGCAACTCTCTGGGGTGGATTTAAAAAAAATAAAGTACCCTATGTTTAATTATGGATTATCAATTATATTTATGCCAAAATTCATAACAATCGGTCAAGCGGTGTAGATTTTTCATATAAAATTTCAGCCTCTATTTCAACCCTTAGAAGTTGATTATTGTATAAGTAGCCTATGTTGGCCCCAGTAATTATTACTACTTTCGTTCTAAATTTCATCCAAATCAGACCAGTAAATAAGCCTTGACAGACAAACAGACAGACATTGGCATTTATAATATAAGTATGGATTAAAATAAAGAATGAAACTACGTGGGGGCAATCGTTCCCACACAGGCATATGATTATATTATAATTAGTTACATCTTCCTGTTTTAGTAAAATATAGTCCAATGTCTTATATTCGGTCGGTATACGGAGAATAGTAGAGAACCTAGTATTAAAACACTCCGTTCCCCACTTTCCACCGAATCCAGGAGTATTGCGTGTTGAGTGGTGGAACTTAACGCCGCGCTTTTTGCCTCGAAACCAAAGCGAAGAAAATGGAAATATTAAATATTTCCACTCCTTGAGTCGGAATCGAACCCACAACGCTTACACTATAATAGTTAATACAAAATAAACCGCATAATTAGTTTTTATATGTGAATCCCATGAACAAGGAAACGCATAGGATAACTCAGGTCGTTACTCGTTACGGGCTTGATCACCGTCTTTCCCATGTGCTTTTAACTTGTAAACCTATTTTATAAAGATAAAGTAATTGTTATTTAAATACTTCTTTTAAATAAACACGTGGGATCTATTATTAGACTGTAATAGGAGTGTTTTGTAGGGCAATGTTTTATTGCGTGTCAAGTGGCGGAACTTAACGCTGCGCTTTGCCTCGACACCAGAGCGAGTAAATAATAAATATTTACATTCCTCGAATAGGAATCGAACCCACGGCCAGCCGCTTTACAGTCACATTTGTGCCACTGCGCCACGACTGGCCCCACGTTTATTAGGGATGTTTTTATTCAATTTTTAATCGCATAGCACGTTTGGTAGAAAGAACTTAGTGCAAAGACACTACGGACGTCTAAAATCATGGCATTGAGTATTAAGTGGCGGAACTTAACCCCGCCTTTCGTTTTACTTTTTTTTTAGCTTTACGCTGTATCCCGCACACAGCAGGGTAGACAGAGGGAACCTAGTGTTATGACACTCCGTTTCCCACTCGTTCGTTTAACTTATTATCTTATATTCTTCTAAGAAATCCAACCCACGAACAAATACTGGGTACGTAGGTATTTGACTGTAAACGCAATGAGCTGCGTCATGATAGTCTCAAAATATAAAATAAATATTTCGTTGATGTCACTCAGGTGTCCATAGATTCATTAGCTGATAACAGATAGTGTTATCACAAATTAACATATGTACATATACTGTCCGTATTATCTAATGTGCGCGTAAAAGCTTTGTTATAACGTAATCCTGTTAAGCTATGTTTGAAAACGCTTAGCTAAATTATATATTTAGTGGATATATTTTTGTATAGGTATTTATCATTAATTTAAAAAAATAATTTCATTTTGAAGACGATTTTAAATACTCGTTGTAATATCATTCTATTGCGGTGGCCAGTCGGGGCCCAGTGGCACAAGCGTGTGACTGTAAACGACTGGTTGTGGGTTCGATTCCCACTCGAGGAGTGAAAATATTTAATATTCTCATTTTACTCGCTCTGGTGTCGAGATAAAGCGCGGCGTGAAGTTCCGCCACTTAACACGCAATGCCTCCGAATTCGGCGGAAAGTGGGGATCAGAGTGTCATAACACTAGGTTCTCTCTGCCTACCCTGCTGTGTGCGGGATACAGCGTGAAGCTAAAAAAAAACATTTTTTTATTTTGTGAATAAACTGATCGTTTAGAAAGTGACCAGAGACAAGCTTGTGTATGATTGTGTGTCATCTAAATACCTAGTATGTTAATGTTTATAGGACAGTGTAGGGACGTTCAGTTTTAGAGTAGACGATCTATACTATTGACTCCATGGACGGGTAAAATAAGCGTTTCCCTAGCAACGCCTATATATAAAGGTGTATGACAAACACATGCTAGTGTTTTTTTAATATATTTATAATAGAATTGGCTATGGGATATTTTTTTTCTCTCAGCTTCACGCTGTATCTCGCTCACAGCAGGGTAGGCAGAGGGAAGCTAGTGTTAAGACACTCCGTTCCCCACTTTCCGCCGAATTCGGAGGCTTGCGTGTTAAGTGGCAGAACTTAACGGCGCGCTTTACCTCGACACCAGAGCGAAGAAAATGGAAATATTATGTCCACTCCTCGAATGGAAATCGAACCCACAACCAGTCGTTTACAGTCACACGCTTGTGCCATTGCGCCACGACTGGCCACCAGTAAATTTTCAGTCGGAGAAATATTTAACTTATTTTAATTGTTCTGTTCTGATAAGAAGGCAAAGCGCGGCGCTTAGATCCGTCACATGTAAACTTTAATTTTTTCGAAGTCCAAACTTTATACACTGTGTTTTGTAAGTTTTTTTTTTACATAATAATAGATATACGTAGATAATTCGAAAGTATGGTAATCCGTTTTTCAGTAAGTCAAAAGCACCTGATTTACATATTAGCTGCTGATAACAACATCATCATGTTCGTTTAATCATAAAAAAATTGTGATTGTAAAATGTATACAGATACTATTAAGTACTAATTGATTAAATCAGAATAAAACTTGTTAACCGTTTATTTTTGGTATACAAAAATACATTTTTACAATAACCATTGTTTTGAACACTGCTATTATTAGGCTTTGCAGAATTCGTATATTTTCTATATTTCCTAAAATAGAGTTAAATTAAAATTATTAAGTGTTTATTATACATTTTTTATTGGACCTAGACATACTCGTCTACAACTTCGAGCGTAGTGTTCCCAACAATCACCGGTAAGGGTGGGAAATGGACATTGAACATAACTTTTGTTTTATCCATGTTCATCCCAGGACCACCCTGTTGGAAAACTCTATTGAGGTCGTTGAGCTCGTTTTATTGGATTTTTGTACTGGTGAGTGTTGAGATACTCCGTTCTAATTTTACGCCGAAATCTCGAGCTTTACGTGTTAAGTAGTAGGACTTAACGAAACAAAATGGAAATATTAAATGTTTCCATTCGTCGAGTGCAGATCGAAAGTCGCGTTTACCGTGCGTCTTTGTGCCACAACTGGCCTCTACAATTTATAAAGTTTATTAAACCTTAATTTATTCATTTATGTATATATTTTTAAAAAATTGTACAAGTTCGCCTAACAACAGCAGTCGAGGTATGCGATATCACAGTATGTGAGGAGCATTACGTTTTTATAATAATAAGTAACCAGCCAGCAAGGCTGTTATACGTGATAGGAATATTTTAAAGTAATATTTCTAACTGAATAATATGTATTTATTAATATTTTTAGTCATTAAATACAAAATTAAAAACATCGAATTAATCAAAATGTTCTAAGTCATATGATGACTCGATAACCGATTAGTGTTGGGATATGATTAATCAAATCTTTTTTTTAATTATCTGTATTTCTCTTCTGTGTTGACGTTTCATGTGACACTTATGTATTAGTATGGGGCAAAATATATTTTAATGGTCCAGTTGGAGGTAAAATTGCAAGATTTTTGGTATAAAAAGTAATTTGTTGCGCGTGTACACTGTACATACAGTGTATATTTTGCACAGGAAGAAAAACTTAGCGTTTGTGTATATCTATTGGTATATCGACTCAAAACCGTTGAAAAATGTTTTATTATTTTTTTTGTTTGTTATTTACATACTTAGGATAAAAAAATATTTTTAGAAAGTGTGTAAAAAATACATAATTAATTTACGACTCCTATGGTCATGTTTTTTCGTTTTTTACGAAAATTTAAATTTATTTCAAAAACATTTAAAGTAGGTGTTACCTCTTTGTCCAAAAAACTTTCCATAATCCAAATCGGATAAGCTTTTACTTTAAACAAATCTGTTCCACCTCCCAAATCCATACATCACCACACGCTTGCGTTTTAATTCCCCGCAGGCGCAACCCACTGCCCCCCTTTCGTGCGCTGGCCGAGTTAGCCGCATCCTTTCATACCAATATATCTATTGTCTAATGTATTTGATTTATTACTGGCAATTTATAATATTTCGTATTTTAGATTTATTAGGTTTTGCAATTAATTGATAGGTACATCTTACTGTTACATGCAGGGGGTCTAAATGCGGTGGGTTTGTATTCGATTCCTTTTATACGTTATTATTTTTATTTAAAATAAAACAGATTTGAGCCTTTCTATTTAACACCTTAGGTTTAGAATATTATTTATTTATCCGTCATCGATAGGGATGTTTGATGTTTCACATAGCTAGTTTATGTGCATAGGTCACTTTTCAGCTTACTTGAGTCTTGAGAAATTCAAGAGGTGTTTTTTTTAAGGGAAACAACACTCCGTTCCCCACTTTCCACCGAATTTGGAAGCAGTGCGTGTTAAATGGCGGAACTTAACGCCGCGCTTTGCCTCCATACCAGAACGAAGTAAAAGGAAACAATAAATATACTCCTCGAGTGGGAATCGAATCCACAACCAGTCGTTTACAGTCACACGTTAGTGCCATTGCGCCAAATTTGAACGACTGGCCCCAAATTTAGCGAGTTAATTTTAGGTAACCTAATAAAACTAACGAATATATTTTACACGTAAACAAACCCCACGTGAGCTTTGAACCTATAAACATTGCGTCCACGTCATATATGCGCTACATACGTCAAGGTGCTCTTAAAACGTAGCTTTACAAAGTAGTTTAAAGCATTACGTTTAATACGTTATTTGAGTACCTGAAACCTACGCAGGCCAGCTAATATGTTTTAAATAGATGACTTTCTAAATTTAGACAAAGAAAAATATGACTTTGTTTCTATAATGGTCGCCCGACGTCAATAATAGAAGCGTATGTGGGTATAATGTATGGAACAATCTATTGAATGTGGTATTGTGACATGGGACGAGCTTAGTTAGGATTGTGATAGTAATTGAAGACTTAAAAGGATCAAGGTGCTTTTTTTTAAACTTTTTTAAAGTGTTATTCCACACTTAGGAATATTGAAAAAGACATTTAAAAGAAACGTATAAAAAATTTTTTGAACGCAGCGGGATTCGAACCCGTGCTTCCTGAATACCGTTCACCACTGAGCAATACGTCTAGTGCTCAGTGGGGAGAACATCTGAACGGTAATCAGGGGACGCGGGTTCGAATCCCGCTGTGTTTAAAAAAAATATATACGTTTTCTTTAAATGTCTTTTTAGGCTCAAGGTGATTATTTGATTTTTTGAAAAATTTCGTTTGTCTTCACGCTTTCGCCCGTGATAGTAAATAATACGCAGAAAGAACTACCTAAGTTAGTGTCATGAGACACTCGGCTCACTATTTTCCGTCAGAATCCGATTTATTGCGTGTTGACTGGCGGATCTTAACGCCGTGCTTTTTACTTTAAATTTAAATTTTAAATTTAAATTAAAATACTATTATTTAATAGTTATACCCCCAAGTGGGAATTGAATCTACGATCACCGCGTATAAAGTCAGACGCAGTTACAAATATATCACTTTAGTGTCAAAATTTCAAAATTAAATAATTATATATTTTTAAAATATTATTACACAAAAACAGCTTTATCCACAGTAAAAGTTTGAATTCTTTTTTGAAAATGTCTTTACAATATTACACTCTTGGTAACCATTCGAGTCTCCAATGGCTAATTAATCTCTAGTCAATTAACTAGACATAGAGCAATACATTCAATTGCCATGTTGTTTAACAATCGTTAAGGAACAAAAGGTTTTATAAAATATCTTCTAAGAATTATTATTATCTTACACTTTTTATTTGTTTCCCACAATCGTTATGCTAATTGCTTTTAACTTTCGTAATTAGTTTTAAATATTAGGATATTGTGTTGTCAATTTAGAATTCAGATCAGTTCAATTTGTGTCGCCAATGGGTTAAGAAGGAGTTTTACTTTAAGTGGATATTTCGCCTAGTGTGATAGAAAATGGTGGTGATATTGAAATACAGGACATCTGATGTGTACGCATTTAATGGTGAGTTTTTTTTAGTTAGTCCATTTTTTTAATGAATCTGATGTTGACAGTTGAGATATATGTAGGTATACCATGTATGTTGAATATAAATTTTCAATCAGGAATTGAATTTGAAGGAAAGTTCAGTATTGAATTCTTTCTACCTTAATTTAATTCTCTATATAGACGTAAGGTAGGGAAGTAGGTGATGTTTTTATTAGGTTTATGCTATATCGTACAATACTAAGACGAACACCAGGCTTTGTCTATGTTTTCTATATTTTTAGCCCTATTCACGGAACTACATATCACATGGTAACGTAATAATAAATATTTAAATTATGATAATGTTATGTAACCTCTCTCTCTCTCGTTTTTCTCTCCTATGCATTCCCATCCCATTTGATTATCAAATCAACTTTCTTTGTTTTTTCTCTCTACTTCGCTCAATTAGACGCTTAATGAAATTTACCCATCACATATTCGGTCTTTCTCTTTATCTGGAACCAAAGATGTTAAAATTTATTGTGACATTCTCTAGGCTTCTCTTTACGATACGTATATATAATAAGAAATACTAAAATTTAAATCCATCAATACTTTGTGTGTAACACATAAATATGAATATGTTTTCTTAAAATAACATCCGGTTTTGTATATCTAATACAAAAATAACACGTATTTTGCGTAAGTGGTGACGTTGCGCTACGAGTACGTAGTTCGGTATTTAATGAGCTGTACCAAATAAAATTATCCCGTCTAGACGATGTGCGCGTACATTGACATAATTACAAATGCATCTATGTGTATTTAAATACTAGGTTATAGTCCTGGCTTTTCTCTATTTTTGTATGTCTCCGCCATTTTAAAAAGGCAAGCATAGATAATATACCTATACTTTTAAACATTTTTTTAGGAAAATAAAAATTACATTTAGAAAATATATAAAAACTCCTGTTGCGTTCATATTTTTATACGTAATCTAAATGTCTTTTTCAATAGAAAATCATGTTATTCTGATTTCCATTTTGTGCCTATTTCAGAGGAATTTTATTGTACTATGTTAAAGTTGAATAGTATAATGTATACCTGTATATTGTTTGTGCGTTTAATCTGTTTTCTGCATTTGAGGATATAAATAAACCGTTTCCTAAATTCATTTTGAACTTCAAAATTTAAAGTGAGAAAATTTAATGTTTTCATTATTTTTTTTAATATTGTGTGGGCAAATTGTGTTATTTTACTACCAGTAACTTTAAGTAAACTAGAAGTTTTTAAAAATTAAAAGTTAAAGGTAAATAAATAAGAATTGAAGTGGAAATTAGAATAAGAATTACCATTATGATATGCAGTTAGTTAGTCCTGTAGTATCAAGTAAGTGTTGAATGTTATTAAATAAAAGTTTTTTATCTTTTCGTTTCTACTGTAGTTGTTATATATTAGATTCGTACAGATAAACTGAAATCCGCTAGCGGAAATACTTCAAGTCACGTGTACGGTACGTTATTACAAAGTCTAAATATAAATTTTATGAATGAGCATCGAAACTTCTGAATGAGCATCGAATCTTACTTATGTATTTATTTAATATAAGTATATCCTTATGTGAGATTTGAAGCTATAATCAATTACAAAAAAGCCTTCCCAGTAGAGTGTCAGTCTCGCCTTAATTATTATGTTATAAAAAGCAGCAAAACATTATAACCACTGTGACATACTAGAAATGTTTCGAAGCGTACTCAATAGTTGTAGGTTCGATTCAAATTTAAAGAAGTTTTTATGTACAAAAAGTACAATAACAAAAATAAGAAGATATAATAAAGTAAAAAGATTACACATGGTCAATGATGGACATCGCCTTTAGAATATAAGATTAATAATAAATCTCCATGGTTTTGAATTGTTGACGCGCCAAACTACAAAGTAACGTCACCATTTGTCTTTACCATCAGAGCGGTGAAATGACAGTATTTTAAATAAAATTATTCCCTCGAATAGGAATCAAACTCAAATCAATCGCGCATACGGTTAGACTCTTCCGCACTACACCACATTAGCCTCTAAACAAATAACAGACGTAAAAAAAAACTTCTATCTACCAATAACGTACTTCTATGTATAATTATTGTGGGGAACGGAGTGTCTTAACACTAGGTTCCCTCTGCCTACCCTGCTGTGTGCGGGATACAGCGTGAAGCTATAAAAAAAATGTATAAGAATAATCTGTAAATATTAAAAGCATGAAATTGAATTACAAATCGATACAATACCACGTTATAAAAAGTGACAGCCAATACATTATCATGTCTGTAGTCTGTACCAAGTAAATACTGAGTGGTGACCTAAGGTTAAAGAACTTTGGACATCGCTCGATGCTTGCCGGCTTGTGTGTAATTTGAGGAACAAAATGCAATAAAAAAAATGTATTAGCAAGTTGTTATTTTGCTAACTTACGGACATATAGAAAGGCAAGAAAAGTATGTTTTTATATATATTATTAAAATATTGAATCTATTGCATTAATTTGTACACTCGAAGAGTGGAAATATTTTATATTTTCATTTTCTTCGCTCTGGTGCTGGGGCAAAGCGCGGCGTTATGTTCCGCCACCAAAAAGAATAATGACCAACACACAATGTCTCCGAATTCGGTGGAAATTGGGGGACGGAGTGTCTTAACACTAGATTACCTCTGCATACCCTGCTATGTGCAGGATACAGCGTGAAGCTATAAAAATAATAAAAAAGAAACAAAAAGGCACATTCAATGAGTCTAAATAAATGTTTACGTTTATAATATAATATTATTAGAGTAGAGTATTAATACAAAGAAGAATAACACAAAAGATCATTTAACAATATTCAGACTACCTCTAATTCGAAATTTCTTTAAGAAATTAGGAAATCAGTACAACACACAAAAGCCCAAAAAGACCATCAAGTCGAGGACCAAAGAATTAGAAAGGAAAAACACTTTCTTATTATCCCACTTACCTATAATTGCAAAAATAACGGAACTCAAAAGTAAATATCTTGAATATAATCTAACATCGCAAGTAACGGTTGCACAAAGTGAGGCCTCCTTTTATGACCATACCTCTGGTACACCCACACTCGATTAATTGTCGCTTTGCTTACTATAATGAATTATTGTTAGTTTAAAACGGTTATAAGGAGTGTAGGATTAGCTTTATTTAGCATATATGTAATTTTTATGTTAAACATACATAAAGTGTGGCGGTAAGTTCCGCCACTTAACACGCAATGCCTCCCAATTCGGCGGGAGGTGGGGAACGGAGTATCTTAACACTATGTTCCCTCTGCTTACCCTGCTGTGTGCGGGATACAGTGTGAAGCGAAAAAAAAAACATACATAATGCCATTATGTCATATTACAAAATTTATACATGTGTCCGGATCTGATTATTGAATATATAATATGTTCATAGAATGGATTTGATGTCCTTGTCTTGTTTCTTTTACTTTCAATTTAAATCTAATTAGATATCTACCCAAAACGTATGTTAATTACAATGTAAAAACATAAGAATTTAATATGAAAAATAACATAGTAGTTAAAATGAACCTCGTGTTAAAACACTTTATTCTCAATTTCGTTGCAATGGGAGACATTATGCGTTGAGTGACGTAACTCAATACCGCACTTTGTCACCAAAGGGAACAAAAAAAAAAATATAAACATTCCATCGAACGGGAATCGAACCAACAACCAACAACATTTAAAGTCAACCCCATTCCCACTTGAATTATAGTTAGACGTCCCGAATGCAATTTAAACGTTTTATCTCAGTTTAACTAACACTAATAAGCAGGACATATACCAAAATAGAGTTTGACTCAGAGACTGCGCTCACAGTCATCCTTTTTCGTTTTGTGTCCACACGCTGCAAAATAGACTACTGGGCAAGCCAAGACAAGCTATTTTAGTAAGAACAAATAAAATATAAGTGCATTTATTATAGAGTAGTTTTTTGTGACTGAAATATTATTGATTTAAATAGACAGATAATAAATAATGAATAGTTAAAATAATAACTGCAAATAAAGGTGCTAGATGGTGCTGTCTTTATAGCACAGTTAAGAAGCTTTCGACGAAATAAAATGATATCAGGATCTAGGCCCATAAAGTGAATTCTAAAATTCACTGTACTATCACTTGGCAAATTAGATATATTTTACGTTTTTAATACTAGCTTTAATGTTTTCATTATAATTTGAGAGATGATAGAGAGATTGTTTAAAAGCTCTGCATTGTAATTCTCTTGCGTTACAGTCCTTGAGGACATAGCGTTTAGTATGAAAATCAAAATTACTTCCCTACGTTATGACTAAACAAAAGTTGTTAAATATAACAAAAGTAATATAACATCTAAAATTCTTATTCCTTAATACATCTACGAAATTAAAAAAAGAACATTAATACTTTTAAACAATGGACGGTTTTCAGGAGGCGCGGGTTCAAATCCAGCTGCGTTCAAATTTTTACACGTTTTCTAAATGCCTTTTTCAAGAACATGAATAATTTTGTTCTTTATATTTTACTTCATACGTACAAAGCAGTACTTAAAGCCTTGATTGTGCCAACTACATATTTTCTACTAATTTCACCCTACATAATAATATACATTAAAATAAAAATATTTTAAAACAACATTTAACTGGTCAAGTTAACGATCAGAAACGAGCGGTCATAAAAATAACCTCTGAGTCAACGTGACTTTTTCTCTTTGTATGCTTTAAGCTGTTATTTTCCTTCAAAGGAACTGTCTTGGAGACGAATGGCCTTGTTTACTTGGAACGTCTGATTTGTTGAGGGTGTGTGCTTTTAATTAACATAAAATGTACTCGTATATGGCAGAAGCGGTTTTACCAATTTATGTATAGATTTGAAGATCTTCAAAGTATTTATTGTACTAAGCAAAATATCTTTTTTTAAGGTGCTATTTACTTAAATCTTATATTATACCGACATAGTATTCGTAGGTGAAACAAAAAAAGTTGCATTCAGATCCATGGAAGATTTTTCCTATTTTATTATAGTATATATCGTAATCGATTTATACAATATTGTGTTTTTTTTATCCTAGGCCGCCATCGAACAGTTTGATTGTGTCTGGTTGTGTCCGCAAAGGTTATGATTTTGATTCCACGGTGTAACGATTAAATATAAGACGTAAAGATACTTTTTTCTTTACTTATTAAAAACACAATCTGAATGGCGAAATAAACTTTGATTTACAAACTAGACAGACATCTTGGATATATCATAAACAAACATTCCCCAAAATCGGATTCGAACCCCGTCTTAACTAACCAACAACTACGCAAAATAATAATTTACTAATAATAATTAACTAATTTACAACATTCTAAATTGAGAATATCAGTTAAAACACACCAATTTCTCCCAACATTCGCTTTGCTCTTATTAATGTGAGAATCTATAAATAGTTGGTTTTAGGCAAACAAATAACATCCTGGCCGACTAAAATAAGCCACTCCTACGTTGCCCTTATACTATAACTCAGAAGTCGGAACTTAGATATAAAAAGCACGTGAACTCGAACACGTGGAAAATTTTACATCTTCAAAGAGAACCTAGTAATGAATTACTGGTATTTCTACTTAAAAAAACGATATTTCTACGATGTTTCTGATATTTCTACGTAAAGAGGATCTAGTGTCAAGACACTTCGTTCTCCATTTTCTATGCGAAACCGAAACATTTTTATTAGTGTGGCGAAACTCAAAGCCGCGATTTAGCTTCAATAATACAATCATATAACTACACAAATTTCCCCTAATTGGTAAGACTAGCAGAAAAAAACGAAGGTTACCTTTAGGTTGTAACTATTACATAATATAAACATAAGCGAAGCGAACATTTCACGCGAGCGAAGTTGTGGGTGACAATTAGCTTTAAATATATTATTGAAAAAATTACGCCTAAACACTCTGTATTAATACTCTATAAACATGCTTTGACAAAAAAAATTACATCACTAACTTCCAGTATAGATACCATAATACCTAATAAAAGTACAGTTGACTAACACGGGAATTGCCCGCAAAATACAAAATATATATTTAGCTTCACACTTGTTCGTGTATAGGTAATCAAAGACCAGTCAATATCCTCCTTTTTCAGTTTTCCGCCAGACTTTGAAACATTACGTATTCAGTTGGGGCCAGTCGTGGCGCAGTGGCACAAAGTGTGACTGTAAAGTGACTGGTTGTGGGTTCGATTCCCACTCGGTGAGTGGATATTTAATATTTCCATTTTCCTCGCTCTGGTGTAAAGCGCGGCGTTAAATTCCGCCACTTAACACGCAATGCCTCCGAATTCGGCGGAAAGTGGGGAATGGAGTGTCTTAACACTACGTTCCCCCTGCCTACCCTGCTGTATGCGTGATACAGCGTGAAAGTAAAAAAAAATCTGAACGCAGTATTTCATCTTAAAACACAAGATATACAAGAAAATAAACAAAAGTAACAACCCCTATATTACAATTAATGATAAAAGCAAATAATATATTTAATATCCACATCTCAAAAAGTTGGTAAAAATGTCAATTTACTGTGGCATTGACACACATAGCCACATACTTCGTGACTATTGTTAAAGTAATCCATACTAATATTATAAATGCGAAAGTCTGTGTGTTTGTCTGTCACGCTTTCACGGCTAATCTACTGGTCCGATTTGGATGAAATTTAGAATGAAAGTAATAAAAGTGACTGGGTCTAACTTAGGCTACTTATTTTTTCGAAAATCAACCTCTAAAGGGTTGAAATAGGGGATGAAAGTTTATATGAAAAATCTTAACCGCTTTACCAATTTTAATAAATTTTGGCATAAATATTTTTGATAATCTAAGCTTAAACGTAGACTTCTTTATTTTTTTAAAATGCGCCCCCGAGATTTGCTATATAGTGAAATAATTCACGCGGCGAGGCCGCGGGCGGGCCGCTAGTTATTCATATATATGATTCACTGTTTGGTTATCAATATAGATCAACACAAAGGAGTTTGGTTCATTAGTTAGCAGGTTAACAGATACTTGGGTTTGCAAATGACCGGAATCAATTGAATCGTGTGTCAATGTGTGTTATGGGAGCACTATGTCGATTTCACGCCAAATACGTTATCGGTGAGTGGCTAGCATTGTTTTTTTTTTGTATTGTTTTCGTTTTTAATACTTTTTTTCGTTTAGGAAAAGCTGTTTTGACAGTTTTTGTGAAAAAACAAGCTTTTTGTGAAGCTGTGTTTCGATCTTTAGATTTTCCCTAGTTTATTTTTTTCTCTTTCTATTTCTATTTTAATCTGCTCTAGCCTTTGGTGAATTTTTATTATTGCCTTTATTAAACTGTTAGTAAATTAATAGACGTTAAGAATTGAGACGTAAAACGTTTAATTTAGCCTATAACTTTTGACTTTTTGAAAGCCGTGGTTGAACATTGATTGTAAACGCGATAGCTGTAGGTTTGATTTCGATTCGTGAACAGATTATGTATTATTGTCATTCTTCCACTTTGATACTTAAAAGAAAAGGCGGCATTAAATTCCGTCACTTGTTTGATACCGGATGGAAAGTGGACACCGGAATGTGTTCCAGAAAATTTCATTTTGACTACCCTGCTATATGAAAAAACGCGTGAAACTGCTTACAGTTTTTTAGTGGAAAATTATTATATGTATGCAACTTCTATGGCTTTAAGTCTTCTTTAGTGGTCAGTCGTGGCCCAGTGGCACAAGCGTGTGACTGTAAACGACTGGTTGTGGGTTCGATTCCCACTCGAGGAGTGGAAATTATATTTTCATTTTCTTTGCTCTGGTGTCGAGGTAAAGCGCGGCGTTAAGTTCCGCCACTTAACACGCAAGCCTCCGAATTCGGCGGAAAGTGGGAAACGGAGTGTCTTAACACTAGGTCCCTCTACCCTGCTGTGTGCGGGATACAGCGTCAATCTAAAAAAAATCTTCTTAATTTAAATAAAATAATTGACTTTGCATTGTGTTCGTATGCTAGTATAATATATAGGTATGCTATAAAAACATTTTAATACGAAGTAATAAATATGTTTCTTATATTGAGTACTTCGTTGGTTTTATTTTGAATTTTAATATGCTAAATTATTTTAAAAGAAATGAATAACAGTTATCGTAGTTTATATATAGGACGCGTCTGTTTGCGATTGAAGTTCTATTTATACTTATAGTTCAAATATTTTCGTTTGACTTTCGTTGACAAAATGTGATATTGGGCTCGTTATACATATGTTCGTGTGCTTGCGTTTATGTGTGGCAGGCAAACAGATTATAGTGAAAGTATAATCTTTAAACTTTACTGAATTAACTAATTAGTTTGTTATTAACTAATTATATAATAAAAACCTACTAACCTTATACTGGTGTTATGGTTCCCCACTCGGGTAAATGAAAATGCGGCGTTAAGCTCTGCCACTGAACACGCTATATCACGAGCTCGAGCGGAGAGTGTAGAGTGTCTTGACACTAGGTACTTTCTCTAAAAAAATCGTGACAATAAAGAAAATATCTTAATTTTATGACTTGTCGTTCTTTGCCTAACTTATTCGGTTTTTACTGTAAACAAACTGAACACTCCAGTTGATGCAAACAGGCAGCCTTTCATTTCATATAAACAAAAACTGCACCAGATGTTACTGACCAATACATAAAGAATCACTTTACGATTATAATTATAAAACTGTAAAATTTTATTGTTCTCGTTTTACACTTAATTTAATTAAAACCTTGTTATAAAATCCAAATAAATTTCAGAGTTAACTGAACGTTTTAAAATGCGGAGCTGTGGCTATGTGTGTCAATGCCACAGTAAATTGACATTTTTACCGAGTTTTTGAGATGTGGATATTAAATATATTATTTGCTTTTATCATAAATTGTAATATATGGGTTGTTACTTTTGTTTATTTTCTTGTATATCTTGTGTTTGAAGATGAAATACTGCGTTCATATTTTTTTTTACTTTCACGCTGTATCACGCATACAGCAGGGTAGGCAGAGGGAACGTAGTGTTAAGACACTCCATTCCCCACTTTCCGCTGAATTCGGAGGCATTGCGTGTTAAGTGGCGAAACATAACGCCGCGCTTTACACCAGAGCGAGGAAAATGGAAATATTAAATTTCCACTCCCCGAGTGGGAATCGAATCCACAACCAGTCACTTTACAGTCACACTTTGTGCCACTGCGCCACGACTGGCCCCAACTGAATACGTAATGTTGCAAAGTCTGGCGGAAAACTGAAAAAGGAGGATATTGACTGGTCTTTGATTACCTATACAGGAACAAGTGTGAAACTAAATATATATTTTGTATTTTGCGGGCAATACCCGAGTTAGTCAACTATACTTTTATTAGGTATTATGGTATCTATACTGGAAGTTAGTGATGTGATTTCTTTTAGTCAAATCATGTTTACAGAGTATTAATACAGAGTGTTTAGGCGTAATTTTTTCAATAATATATTTAAAGCTAATTGTCACCCACAACTTCGCTCGCGTGAAATGTTCGCTTCGCTTATGTTTATATTATGTAATAGTTACAACCTAAAGGTAACCTTCGTTTTTTCTGCTATTCTTACCAATTAGGGGAAATTTGTGTAGTTATCTTATAGTATTATTGAAGCTAAATCGCGGCTTTGAGTTTCGCCACACTAATAAAAATGTTTCGGTTTCGCATAGAAAATGGAGAACGAAGTGTCTTGACACTAGATCCTCTTTACGTAGAAATATCAGAAACATCGTAGAAATATCGTTTTTTTAAGTAGAAATACCAGTAATTCATTACTAGGTTCTCTTTGAAGATGTAAAATTTTCCACGTGTTCGAGTTCACGTGCTTTTTATATCTAAGTTCCGACTTCTGAGTTATAGTATAAGGGCAACGTAGGAGTGGCTTATTTTAGTCGGCCAGGATGTTATTTGTTTGCCTAAAACCAACTATTTATAGATTCTCACATTAATAAGAGCAAAGCGAATGTTGGGAGAAATTGGTGTGTTTTAACTGATATTCTCAATTTAGAATGTTGTAAATTAGTTAATTATTATTAGTAAATTATTATTTTGCGTAGTTGTTGGTTAGTGGAGACGGGGTTCGAATCCGATTTTGGGGAATGCTTGTTATGATATATCTTAGACATCTGTTTAGTTCGTCAATCAAAGTTTATTTCGCTATTCAGATTATGTTTTTAATAAGTAAGGAAAAAAGTATATTTACGTCTTATATATAATCGTTACACCGTGGAATCAAAATCATAACCTTTGCGGACACAACCAGACACAATCAAACTGTTCGATGGCGGCCTAGGATAAAAAATACACAATATTGTATAAATCGATTACCATATGTACTATAATAAAATAGGAAAAATCTTCAATGGATCTGAATGCAACTTTTTTGTTTCACCTACGAATACTTTGTCGGAATAATATAAGATTTAAGTAAATAGCACCTCAAAAAAAGATATTTTGGTTAGTATAATAAATACTTTGAAGATCTTCAAATCTATACATAAATTGGTAACACAACTTCTGCCTTATACATTTTATGTTAATTAAAAGCACACACCCTCAACAAATCAGGCGTTCCGAGTAAACAAGGCCATTCGTCTCCAAGACAGTTCCTTTGAAGGAAAATAACAGCTTAACGTATACAAAGAGAAAAAGTAACGTTGACTCAGAGGTTATTTTTATGACCGCTCGTTTCTGATCGTTAACTTGACCAGTTAAATGTTGTTTTAAAATATTTTTATTTTAATGTATATTATTATGTAGGGTAAAATTAGTAGAAAATATGTAGTTGGCACAATCAAGGCTTTAAGTACTTCTTTGCACGTATCAAATAAAATATAAAAAACAAAATTATTAATGTTCTTGAAAAAGACATTTAGAAAACGTATAAAAATTTGACCGCAGCTGGATTTGAACCCGCACCTCCTGAAAACCGGCCATTGTTTAAAAGTATTAATGTTCTTTTCTTAATTTCGTAGATGTATTAAGGAATAAGAATTTTAGATGTTACATTACCTTCGTTATATTTAACAACTTCTGTTTAGTGGTAAAGTAGGGAAGCGATTTTGATTTTCATACAAAACGCTATGTCCTCAAGGACTGTAACGCAAGAGAATTACAATGCAGAGCTTTCAAATTATCTCTCTATCATCTCTCAAATTATAATGAAAACATTAAAGCTAGTATTAAAAACGTAAAATATATCTAATTTGCCAAGTGATAGTATAGTGAATTTTATAGTTCACTTTATGGGCCTAGATCCTGATATCATTTTATTTCGTCGAAAGCTTCTTAACTGTGCTATAAAGACAGCACCATCTAGCACCTTTATTTGCAGTTATTATTTTAACTATTCATTATTTATTATCTGTCTATTTAAATCAATAATATTTCAGTCACAAAAAACTACTCTATAATAAATGCACTTATATTTTATTTGTTCTTACTAAAATAGCTTGTCTTGGCTTGCCCAGTAGTCTATTTTGCAGCGTGTGGACACAAAACGAAAAAGGATGACTGTGAGCGCAGTCTCTGAGTCAAACTCTATTTTGGTATATGTCCTGCTTATTAGTGTTAGTTAAACTGAGATAAAACGTTTAAATTGCATTCGGGACGTCTAACTATAATTCAAGTGGGAATGGGGTTGACTTTAAACGCAGCTAGTTGTTGGTTCGATTCCCGTTCGATGGAATGTTGATATATATATTTTTTTGTTCCCTTTGGTGTGACAAAGTGCGGTGTTGATCTACGTCACTCAACGCATAATGTCTCCCATTGCAACGAAAATGAGAATACAGTGTTTTAACACGAGGTTCATTTTAACTACTATGTTATTTTTCATATTAAATTCTTATGTTTTTACATTGTAATTAACATACGTTTTGGGTAGATATCTAATTAGATTTAAATTGAAAGTAAACGATACCAATCAAGGACATCAAATTCAGTGTATAAACGTATTATATATTCAATAAGCCGATCCGGACACATGTACAAATTTTGAAACATGACTGACATATATTACGTATGTCTTTTTTTTCGCTTCACACTGTATCCCGCACACAGCAGGGTAAGCAGAGGGAACATAGTGTTAAGATACTCCGTTCCCCACCTCCCGCCGAATTCGGAGGCATTGCTTGTTAAGTGGCGGAACTTACCGCCACACTTTATGTATGTTTAACATAAAAATTACATATATGCTAAATAAAGCTAATCCTACACTCCTTATAACCGTTTTAAACTAACAATAATTCATTATAGTAAGCAAAGCGACAATTAATCGAGTGTGGGTGTACCAGAGGTATGGTCATAAAAGGAGGCCTCACTTTGTGCAACCGTTACTTGCGATGTTAGATTATATTCAAGATATTTACTTTTGAGTTCCGTTATTTTTGCAATTATAGGTAAGTGGGATAATAAGAAAGTGTTTTTCCTTTCTAATTCTTTGGTCCTCGACTTGATGGTCTTTTTGGGCTTTTGTGTGTTGTACTGATTTCCTAATTTCTTAAAGAAATTTCGAATTAGAGGTAGTCTGAATATTGTTAAATGATCTTTTGTGTTATTCTTCTTTGTATTAATACTCTACTCTAATAATATTATATTATAAACGTAAACATTTATTTAGACTCATTGAATGTGCCTTTTTGTTTCTTTTTTATTGATTTTATAGCTTCACGCTGTATCCTGCACATAGCAGGGTATGCAGAGGGAACCTAGTGTTAAGACACTCCGTCCCCCACTTTCCGCCGAATTCGGAGGAATTGCGTGTTAAGTGGCGGAACATAACGCCGCGCTTTGCCTCAGTACCAGAGCGAAGAAAATGAAAATATAAAATATTTCCACTCTTCGAGTGTACAAATTAATGCAATAGATTCAATATTTTAATAATATATATAAAAACATACTTTTCTTGCCTTTCTATATGTCCGTAAGTTAGCAAAATAACAACTTGCTAATACATTTTTTTTATTGCATTTTGTTCCTCAAATTACACACAAGCCGGCAAGCATCGAGCGATGTCCAAAGTTCTTTAACCTTAGGTCACCACTCAGTATTTACTTGGTACAGACTACAGACATGATAATGTATTGGCTGTCACTTTTTATAACGTGGTATTGTATCGATTTGTAATTCAATTTCATGCTTTTAATATTTACAGATTATTCTTATACATTTTTTTTATAGCTTCACGCTGTATCCCGCACACAGCAGGGTAGGCAGAGGGAACCTAGTGTTAAGACACTCCGTTCCCCACAATAATTATACGTAGAAGTACGTTATTGGTAGATAGAAGTTTTTTTTTACGTCTGTTATTTGTTTAGAGGCTAATGTGGTGTAGTGCGGAAGAGTCTAACCGTATGCGCGATTGATTTGAGTTTGATTCCTATTCGAGGGAATAATTTTATTTAAAATACTGTCATTTCACCGCTCTGATGGTAAAGACAAATGGTGGCGTTGAGTTGCGCCACTCAATATGTACCTAGTACAGCACTGTGTACCCTCTATATATTATTGTACTTTTTGTACATAAAAACTTCTTTAAATTTGAATCGAACCTACAACTATTGAGTACGCTTCGAAACATTTCTAGTATGTCACAGTGGTTATAATGTTTTGCTGCTTTTTATAACATAATAATTAAGGCGAGACTGACACTGTCTACTGTGAAGGCTTTTTTGTAATTGATTATGGCTTCAAATCTCACATAAGGATATGCTTATATTGAATAAATACATAAGTAAGAGCTAATTATTTTCATTTCCTTACTCTGATATTCTTTATATTATTTTATTACGAGGCATTAAATTTTGCCACGCAATACGTAGTGTCTCAAACACAATACCTCACACTAGTACTACCGTACCGTATATCAACCTGTTAAAGGGAAAAAATGTGGACCTAATAAATGTATATGACCTATTTTAACCGGATCACGTATAGGTATTTTTTAGGTATTCGATACAGATATAGGAAGATATTCTTAGAAAATTAAGGGAATAAATGAAAAGCACTCAGTTTCCTTGCAATTTACTTTGTTTTCTTACATATAATTCAAATATAAAATAGCCTAAGAAATAAAAATGAGATCCTTATTAAATAATTATTTATGTAATTTTAAATTTACAACAGCAAAAAAATATATTATCTCAACGAAGTTCCGACTATACGACTTGTAGTGTACATATATTTCTTACTCGGTGAGAAAAAAACGCGGAAGATAAAAAGAAGGCGTATTAATGAACATGCTCGAAAAAAATGATATAACTTTTTGTTATCGTTAATGAATCTGTAAAGTGTTTTTTATTAATATTGGCATTTTTTAATAACGGAGGCAAACGAGCCGAAGGCCCACGTGGTGTTAAGTGGTTACCTTCGCCCATAGACATCCACAACATTAGAGTTAGGGATGCGTTGTCATCCTCGGGGATGTAGGACAAAAGGAAGAAGAAAGGATGGTAATATTGGGAATAGGGAGAGCTAGCTTACATGCCATCGAACCGGAACACATTATCAGATGATGTTTGGCGATTCGTCTTTGACATGATAGTGGTCGCGAGACAGTCGGATAACTCTTCTCCTACCACCAAGCTACTGGGTTACCCGCCTTTTACGGGACGCTACCCAGTGGTGGGGGGGAATTCTTAAACCGCCAACGGGCAACTATTAAAAAAATATCGAGTATTTATGCATATTGAAACGTGAGAAGTTTTGATTGAGATTTGAGTTGTAACTAGTGTCATGTTATGAATTTACTAGAATCTCGATTAATTACCAATTAAATGATATAATATTAATTAGCAATTAGATACCTTACCTTATATTTTTAGTTGCAAAGTATTTTTAGAAATTAAAAAAATATTGGATGAAGCGGTATCCGAACGCGTTGCGTTGTCAATTGCCTTTCACACTTAACTGGCCTAAGAGGCCAGAGCGCTTGGACGGTTTCCAAGAGACGCAGGTTCGAATCCAATGTATAAATAACTTTGTAAAAATATTCTTATTTTTTTATATCAATATTTTTAGGAAGAGCGCACGTCGTTACGATTTATTTACTTACAAATTTTAAATAATTTCTATTAAGAAATTTTACCCAACTTTAATAATTTAAAAATACCCGCTTTTTTTTAATTTGAAGGTTAAATAAATACATATGTTTTAAAAGTTTTTACACTTTTCTATTAATTCAATCCTTTTTATTATGGTACAGTGGTACAGCGTCTAATTGGAAATGCGATTGACTGTAGGTTCAATTCCTACTCGGAGAATAATAATATTTTAAAATATTTTCGTTTTTTTGTTTATACCGTTGTTGCCTAAAACAAAGCGCGACGTTAAATTCCACCACTCAACATGCAATATCTCGAGCTACGTAGACCGAAACGGCTTCGAACGACGAAAAGGCTTAACAATAAGTTCTCTCTGCCAGCTCGAAACACTTAGCCAATTATCCGTTATACCATAGAATTCGTTAATATAACATAAAATTTCTTCAACAGAAGGCGAATTAGAAACGGAATGGCTACAAGCGGCCGGCCTAGGCTCGCTAGCCGCGCCTTTCCAGGCCGGGTTAGAGGTGACCGAGGCACAGCTGGGTGAGGCTGTGCGACCTCTGCCCAGAGAACAGGCGGCGGCAGTGCGACGGAGAGTGAGACGACTTAACAGAACTGTGAGGAGACGCCGGGCCGCGTCTCGCGCTAAGAAACCCGATATACGCGATGTTTTTAGGGATCTAGAGGTATGGAGAAAGATTTTTTTTATATTTGTAAGGTTTTAAAGTGTTATTTAGGAGATTCAACATGGTTTAGCGGTTAGAGTGTTTCCACGGTTTTTAAAAGGCGCGGATTCGAATTCCTTTCGTTTAAGTTTTTATACGTCTTCTAATAAGTTTTGTTTTAATATTATGGACTCTTATGTTTTATATTTTAACAGTTTTAAAGTGTTATTCACACTTAGGAGATAGATTTTCTTTTTTTTGGTAAAATCTTGCGATCAGTCATTAAGACTATAAACAGATGTGCTGTATGTAGCTTATGATTTAGGGCGTGATTCCCATCAGAGCCATGCCCTTTCTTTAACAATGTCTGCGAATCAGACTATTTATCGAAGATGTCCCGTCGCTTTTTGAGTCGACGAACAGTTTCCGGGATAGTGAGCTGCCCCGCCAACTTAGGAGATTGTTGATAGAATAATTCTTGCTAACTAAGCTAACAATAGAAACAAATTGTAATAATCGTGTAAGTATTTCGAGACAGCCGGATGCAGAACGCATGGCTCTATCAGTCAGAGCGCTTGGACGGTCACCAAGAGGCGCTTGTTGAAATTCCGCTGCGTGCAATATTTTATACATTTTTAAATAAATGTTTTCTATGTATAAAACGTACTACGTATAAATTAAGTAGTATTTAAATTGGCTCATTTCATCTATTGGAAACGTTATTTGTTTTCCTAATTGTATTTAAAATAAGTATTTTCGTTAACGAGTACTCTAATAGACGTATAGGGCAAGACGCAACAGGTCACAGGTTCGAAACCTTTACAGTCGTTAGTTAGCCTTTCACCACTTATCTAGCTGTCAAAAACACTTTTACTATATAGGCCTTTACACCACGTGTGAACTGCAGTTCAACTTCGTAGAAAAGAAACAAAAATGACAGATTTCTTTTTACCTTTTACGCAAAAAAACGAGTCTAACATAATGTGGCAACACACCGAGAAAACATCTTACATAATTATTTTGTGAAATTTGACAAATTGTGTATAATACTTAGGTTTGGTATAATTAGGTAATAAAGTTTCTCTAAGCCTTTGGCTTTAATAAGCTTTAAAAGACAAGGCAATCAGGTTAACGTATTATATAAGAAATTAAAGCACTTACACGGCACATTACAAAATATAATTCTCACCATTCATCATCAGATGATATAAATCTATAAGATATTTTGAATTGCTCCACGTATTGGTAACCGGTTCGTGATGCCAGTTAATGGGTTCATAATTCTTTTCGAGAATTAGGTAAAGTTACTTGGTTGGTAATATATAGGTTTTCTTTTTTAATTTGGGTTAAATTAGATCATGGCAGTCCCACAGGAGTAGTGGGATAGTGTAAACGCGACTCGACGTGGGTTCGATTTCTACTCGGAGAAACTATTATAGGTATATTACATTTATTTGTCCGCTCTTTTTCAAAGCGTGGCAATTAGTTCTGCTGTTTTATACGGAAAAATAAAAGACGGGCGGAAAGAACAGATTTGAGCGTGTTGACATTAAGTTCTTTTTAGCTACCCTGCTATAAGGAAAAAATCGATAATATAAAAAAAAATGAAAATTTGAAATGTATTGTTTTGGTCAACAATTTATTTGGCATAAAGTTATTGGAAATAGAATGTCGTGTAACTAGTGGCCAGTCGTGGCGCAGTGGCACAAGAGTGTGACTGTAAACGACTGGTTGTGGGTTCGATTCCCACTCGAGGAGTGGAAATTATATTTCCATTTTCTTCGCTCTGGTGTCGAGGTAAAGCGCGGCGTTAAGTTCCGCCACTTAACACGCAAGCCTCCGAATTCGGCGGAAAGTGGGGAACGGAGTGTCTTAACACTAGGTTCCCTCTGCCTACCCTGCTGTGTACGGGATATAGCGTGAAGCTATTTGTTTATTTTAAAATTTTAGTGTAACCAGACTGTCGAGAGATTACTTCTCTCCCCAAGACTATAAATCAAAGTAAAGTAACCGGAAGCTAAAACTGTTTATTTTAAAAAATGTACACACTAACGGTGTTAAGAAGAATTAAAATTAAAAATAGCGTTGCTTCATTTTAAGTCGCTAATTAGAATTTAAAGCTCATGGGAGTTTTCTGTTTTAGATAGAGTTAGATAAAATATTTTAAATGTGCCGTCGTAGTGGAGTTGGACATCGCTTAACTGTAAATGCGATTGTATGTGGGATCGATTTCCGTGATTATATTAATATAATTTTCATTTTCCTGTCTTAGTGAGACAACGCGGCGTTAAGTTCCGCCACTCAAAACAGAGTAAGATCTCAAATTAAGACGAAAACTGAAGAAAGGACCG